>CM076854.1:80267684-81007684 GCA_039519185.1 Astragalus membranaceus | reverse complement strand
GCAGCTGCTTCAAAGCAGAAGGGGCGGGCAGAATTATGCGCTCCTTCAATTATTACACAGTTAACAAGCAAGTCCCTATTAGCCAATCTTCTTAATAGCAAGTTAGCAACCTCCATCCGAAAATCAATACCTTAGACGGAATATGGCATTGCCACACACAACTATTTCAAAGTCATGCCAATAAGCTAGAGGAGAGCGAGATAGCACTTCAAGCGCCTCCAACTATACTGCATAAGATGATTTTACCATGAAATCAACAGAGGAATTAGGAACCCAACACCATCGGTCCACAACTCCGGGTACATGGGATGACCCGTCCACCCTCACAGTAATCTCTACGACCTGTACCTCCTCTTCGTCAGTCAACGGGCGCTTCCAGCGCCAATTCCAAACCCAGCACCACCACAAACCTTTACCCCAAAGACCAATAATTTCACCATAATTCATCAAATTACATCATTAAATCAGTAAGGTATTCATTATTAGGTTTTAATACAAAAACTCTAATGGTCCTCTGGGTGTTTGGTTTCTAACGGCTCTTTATCAAAAACTAGTCGTTAAGTCAAGTGTAGTTTGTTAAGTCAGTTACAAACAACAGTAACTAACTCAACTTACAGCAACAAATTATTACAATTTGTATATATAGTACATACATTTCAGTTTGTAACATAAAGTGAATTCATTAATAAAAATTACAAGTTTTCTTTTACCCTAGTGTGCTATTCTTCTTCTTCTGTGTTACCATCTTCGTTCTTCTGAGAGTTTGTGAGCCAATAGCTTCAACAAGTGGTTGAAGGTACCTTGCAAAGAGAGAGAAGCACCTCTGGGTACCTCTATAAGTTTCAAGGAGCTTCCATTTCATGGAGCTCTAAGAAACAAAACATTGTGGCTCTGTCCTCCTGTGAGGCAAAGTATGTGGTTGGGGCTGCTGCAACTCAGGCAGCTTGGTTGGAGGCTTTGATCAAAGAATTACAGGTTGAACTAAGTCAACCACCTACATTGCTGATTGACAACAAATCAGCCTTGAACTTGGCAAAGAACCCTAGTTCTCATGGCAGAACTAAACACATACAGGCTAGGTTCACTACCTAAGGGAGCAAGTGACTAATGGAAGACTACAAGTGGATTATTACTCTACTAAGGAGTAACTGGTAGACCTATTTACAAAGGCTCTCAAAGGAGAAACCTTTGTTAAACTTAGAAGAGAGATTGGATTGGTTGCCTTCTAACTCAGAAAGCAACCTTATAGCTATTGCTTGGGGGCTTGTCTCAAGCTGTTATGTTTCTAAAACTAGTCCAGGGGTTTGTCTTGATGAAATACCTATCTCTCTATCTAGGTGCTCACTTAGTCCTAAGTTTTTTCATCAGTAGAGTTTTTTATTAAGGGAGGATATTAGGTTTTAATACAAAAACTCTAATGGTCCTCTGGGTGTTTGGTTTCTAACGGCTCATTATCAAAAACTAGCCGTTAAGTCAAGTATAGTTTGTTAAGTCAGTTACAAACAGCTGTAACTAACTCAACTTACAGCAACAAACTATTCCAATTTGTATATATAGTACATACATTTCAGTTTGTAACATACAGTGAATTCAATAATAAAAGTTACAATTTTTCTTTTACCCTAGTGTGCAATTCTTCTTCTGTGTTACCATTTTCGTTCTTCTGAGAGTTTGTGAGCCAATAGCTTCAACAAGTGGTTGAAGTTACCTTACAAAGAGAGAGAAATAGAGATATTAGTAATTTCAGTGACTGAAAATACACAAAAAAGAAGAAAAATACAAAGACAGATAAAAGAAAGTATACCTTAGGGATTTCAAGAGGAAATCTGTGAATCGTTGTTGTGTGTGTACTCAGAACACGTTTTCAGTGTACATGCAAACATTGACTCACAACCAGAGTTAGGGTTTGTGATTTCAACTAGAAAAACCATAAAGAAAGCAAAAAAAAAGTAAGATTGAAGAAGAGTTCTTACGTTCTGTGACTGAGATTGAGGCTTGATTGCAAGATTCAAGCATCAGTTACAAAAACCCTAACAAACAAATGGTTCGTAGGCGACGAACTTCAGAATACTGTGACTCAGTGCATAAACCAAAGGGTTTTGCATCATCATCATCACGCATCATCATAGGTAGAGAGAGTGAAGAGTTTCATCACTTCAATCACTGGAAATCAATGAGAGTAGTGAAACCCTAGCAGAGGTTTCAGAGACAAGTTGAAGAAAAGACGAAAGATCACAACAAGAAGAGAGATGAGGAATCTTGGGTTTCTGAAAGAAACCCTAATTTTCAGCATATATACCCCTCGTCAGCTTCAACCCGTGTGTTTCAACAGGAGTTGGGTCTTGGGTGCCGCGTGGATAAACTTGACCCGGATTCAGTTGAAGTGGATTTTAGTTTGGGCCTGCCTGGTGCAAAGTGATAATTGCACCCTCTGTATTACAAAATACATCCCCTACAACAAATATATTGAAAAGAGTCAATATTTCAACATGGTATCAAAGCTATAAGATTCAGGGACATTTCTAAACCTAAAGAAAGAAAAAAATCAAAATGTCAAGTGCCAATCTGTCAACTCAAGTTCCAAAGTTGAAAGGGAACAATTGGGACATGTGGTCCCTTCAAATGAAAGTTATATTTGGCTTCCATGATGTGCTTGAATATGTTCACGAAGGGGTTCCAGCATTGGCTGAAGACCCAACCCCTGAAGAAATGGCTGAACATAAGGAGCATACAAAGAAAGATTGGAAAGCTATCTATCTCATCCACTTTGGATGTGATGAAGTCAATTTTAACAAAATCATAAACATTAAAACCTCAAAGGCAGCATGGGATACCCTAGATGCATACTACAATCGTGATGACTCCATGAAGGAGGAGAAACTACAGACTCTAAGAGCCCAGTATGAGAACCTAAAGATGAAAGAAGGGGAAACTATTAGTGAGTTCTTTATAAGGCTAAAGAAAATCACTAATGGTATGGCCCTATATGGTGAGACAATGATTGGTAGGGTTGTATGCAAGAAGGTGTTAAGATCTTTGACCAAAAAATTTGGTTGGGTGGTTAACAGCATAGAGGATACTACAAAACCCGATGACCTTAAAATTGGAGAGCTGCAAGCTAAACTTGAACCCAAGGAAGTCAGAATAAATCTGCTAGATCGTGAAAATGAGGAAGATCAAGCCTTGTTTACAGGCAAAGGCAAAGGGAAGAAAGGATTCAAAGACAACAAACAGCCAGCCAAGGACTGGTCCAAAGGTAAGGGAGGAAAACCCAAAGGTAAGGGGGATTCCTCCAAGAAAAACTTTGACTCTAGTAAGAAAAAGAACAAATCCAAGGTCCAATGTTATAGATGTGATAACTATAGGCATTATGCTACTGAATTCCCTACTAGGAAAGATACTAAACCTAAAGAGTCTGAGGAAGAGGCCAATGTGGCCAAAGAGGACTCTGACACTGAATACACACCCGTTGTATTCAGTATGGTATCTGAACTAGATGAAAAAAACAGAAGCTGTTAGCCTAGAAAGTGAACAAGAACCTAAGGCAAAAACCAGTGTATCTAATATCACTCTAAGTGTAAACTCAGAATACATTGCATTAGTAGTTACTTTATGGGAGTGGTAATACTATAACTGAATTATGGTACCTAGACTCTGCATGTTCTAATCATTTAACAGGCAACAAGGATTGGCTGGTGGATTTCAATCCAAACAAGAAGACTACTATTAAATGTGCAAGTAACAGATCTATTGAAGCATCAGGTATGGGTAATCTAATGTTCACAAAGGATGATGGGCAGGTAGTAATTATCCATGATGTATACTATGTTCCTGGCATAAGTTGTAACTTGATTAGTCTAGGACAATTGGTTGAAAAAGGTTTTTCAATAATCATGAAGGATCTAAAATTAAAAGATTTTGATACTAAGGATAGACTAGTCTTAACAAGTCCTCTAGCCAAAAACAGAACTTTCAGGACTAGTATTAGCACATCAACAACTGAGTGTTTTAGTGCTACAACTAGTACTGAAAGTGAGTTTTGGCATAGAAGACTTGGGCACTCAAACTTTGGTAGTTTAACTAAGCTAAGTGCTAAGGGTTTAGTTAAAGGACTACCTAAGATTGAGGCACCTAATGGGGTATGTACCACATGTTTAATGGGAAAACAACCTAGAAATAACTTTCAGGCAGAACTAGTTAATAGGTTTAAAGACTTATTACATGTTGTTTACTCGGATATATGTGGTCCTTTTGATGTCCTATCTCTTAATAACAATAAGTATTTTTTGTTGTTTGTCGATGAACACTCTAGAAGGCCATGGGTGTAATTAATCAAGACTAAAGGAGAAATTTTGGTGATATTCAAGCAGTTCCTAGAGATGGCAGAGAGACAAAGTGGCAGAAAGTTAAAGATCCTAAGAACTGATGGTGGTGGTGAGTATACCTCAAAGGAGTTTGAGGAATACTGCACCAACAAAGGAATTAATCATGAAGTAACCTCCCCATAAACTCCACAACACAATGGAGTAGTTGAGAGGAGAAACAGAAGCTTACTTGACATGGCTAGATCCATGGTCAAGCACAAAAGGTTACCTAAGAGTTTTTGGGGTGAGGCAGTCACTACAGCTGCCTACATCCTAAACAAATGTCCTACTAAAAGGTTATAAGGGAAGGTCCCAGAAGAAGTTTGGGTTGGTGACAAGTCAAGTGTGGCACACCTAAGGATTTTTGGTTCCCTATGCTATGGTCATGTTCCAGATCAGAAGAGAAAGAAGCTGGAAAATAAGAGTAAACCTCTTATCCTAGTTGGTTACCATCCTACAGGGGCCTACAGGTTGTTTAATCCTATAAATAACAAGCTGGAAATCTCTAGGGATATTACTGTCTTAGTGAATGAAAAATGGAATTGGAGTGTTACTGAACAATCCAATTCAGAACAGTTCATTGAGCAAGAAGACACTACTGCTACACCAGAAGCACTCCATCATAGTGATGAAGACACCTCTGATACTGATGATGTGCCTGATCTGAATACACCAGAATTGCCTCCTCAAGATGAGGAGCCTAATACACCTAGTCCAGAATCTGTTCAACCAGTATTGACTAGAGGTCAGAGGTTGAGACAACCTCCTAGAAAGTTGGCAGAGTTTGAAATTGTTACTGACAGGGAAGTGAATAAAGATGGTGATCTTATTCACTATGCTATGCTAGCTGATGCTGAACCTATAGACCATTGTGAGGCTCTAAAAGAGGAAAAATGGAGAAAGGCAATGGTTGAGGAACTAACTTCTATTGAGAAGAATGGTACTTAGTCCCTAACTCAGCTACCTAAGAGAAAGAAGGCTATTAGTGTGAAATGGATCTTCAAACTAAAGCTGGACCCTAATGGTAACATTGTAAAATATAAAGCCGGGTTTGTGGCTAGGGGCTTTCAACAGAAAGAGGGTATTGACTACACTGAAGTCTTCTCACCAGTAGCAAGACATGAAACCATAAGATTAGTAACTGCCCTAGCTTGTAACAAAGGGTGGGAACTATATCATATGGATGTTAAATCAGCATTTCTAAATGGGCCACATGAAGAAACTGTGTTCATCAAGCAGCCACCTAGTTTTGAAGTTAAAGGGAAGGAAGCTATGGTGTTTCAACGACATAAAGCTCTATATGGTCTGAAAGAGGCCCCAAGGGCCTGGAACAAGAGGATAGACCTGTTCTTTACTGAAAATGGTTTTACTAAGTGTTCAAATGAGTATGGGGTCTATGTAAAGGGCAACTTACAGGCCTATCTTCTATTGGTATGCTTATATGTAGATGATCTACTTGTCACAGGGAGCTGTGCCAAGGAGATTGAATGTTTTAAAACCTCCATGAAGCAGGAGTTTGAGATGACAGACCTAGGTAAGTTATCCTACTTCCTAGGGCTGGAATTTCTAAGAATAACTGAGGGTATTATCCTACATCAACTTAAATATGCTAAAGAGGTTTTAGCAAGATTTGAATTGGCAAAATGCAACTCTGCCAGTAATCTTGTAGAGCGTGTGCTGGGAAAGAAGGAAGTTGAACTAGGTTTTAAGGTGGATACTACTTACTATAGGAAAATGATTGGCTCATTAAGATATATGTGTCACAGCAGACCAGATATCTTATTTGCCACAAAAATGGTGAGTAGGTTCATGAATGAACCTAGACAAATACACTTAAATGCTACTAAAAGGATATTGAGGTACATCAAAGGTACTCTCAATTATGGAGTTTTCATTCCTAAGAAATCTGATGGTGACCAATTAAGCCTAGTGGGCTTCTCTGATTCTGATTGGTGTGGAGACCATGTGGATAGGAGAAGCACCTCTGGGTACCTCTTTAAGTTTCGAGGAGCTTCCATTTCATGGAGCTCTAAGAAACAAAACATTGTGGCTCTGTCCTCCTGTGAGGCAGAGTATGTGGCTGGATATGTTGCTGCAACTCAGGCAGCTTGGTTAGAGGCTTTGATCAAAGAATTACAGGTTGAACTAAGTCAACCACCTACATTGCTGATTGACAACAAATCCTCCTTGAACTTGGCAAAGAACCCTGGTTCTCATGGCAGAACTAAACACATACAGGCCAGGTTTCACTACCTAAGGGAGCAGGTGACTAATGGAAGACTACAAGTGGATTATTGCTCTACTAAGGAGCAACTGGTAGACCTATTTACAAAGGCTCTCAAAGGAGAAACCTTTGTTAACCTTAGAAGAGAGATTGGATTGGTTGCCTTCTAACTCAGAAAGCAACCTTATAGCTATTGCTTGGGGGCTTGTCTCAAGTTGTTATGTTTCTAAAACTAGTCCAGGGGTTTGTCCTGATGAAATACCTATCTCTCTATCTAGGTGGTCACTTAGTCCTAAGTTTTTTCATCAGTAGAGTTTTTTATTAAGGGAGGATATTTGGTTTTAATACAAAAACTCTATTGGTCCTCTGGGTGTTTAGTTTCTAACAGCTCTTTATCAAAAACTAGCCGTTAAATCAAGTATAGTTTGTTAAGTCAGTTACAAACAGCTTAACTAACTCAACTTACAACAACAAACTATTACAATTTGTATATATAGTACAAACATTTCAGTTTGTAACATACAGTGAATTCAATAATAAAAGTTACAATTTTTCTTTTACCCTAGTGTGCTATTTTTCTTCTTCTGTGTTACCATCTTCGTTCTTCTAAGAGTTTGTGAGCCAATAGCTTCAACAAGTGGTTGAAAGTACCTTGCAAAGAGAGAGAGAGAGAAACAGAGATATTAGTATTTTCATTGACTGAAAATACACAAAAAAGAAGAAAAATACAAAGAGAGATAAAAGAAAGTATACCTTAGGGATTTCAAGAGGAAATCTGTGAATCGTTGCTGTGTGTGTTACTCAGAACACGTTTTCAGTGTACATGCAAACATTGAATCACAACCAGAGTTAGGGTTTGTGATTCAACCAGAAAAACCATAAAGAAAGCAACAAAAGTAAGATTGAAGAAGAGTTCTTACGTTCTGTGACTGAGATTGAGGCTTGATTGCAAGATTCAAGCATCAGTTACAGAAACCCTAACAAACAAAGGGTTCGTAGGCGACGAACCTCAGAATACTGTGACTCGGTGCATAAACCAAAGGGTTTTGCATCATCATCATCACGCATCATCATAGGTAGAGAGGGTGAAGAGTTTCATCACTTCAATCACTGGAAATCAGTGAGAGTAGTGAAACCCTAGCAGAGGTTTCAGAGATAAGAAGAAGAAGAAAACACGAAAGATCACATCAAGAAGAGAGAAGAGGAATTTTGGATTTCTAGAAGAAACCCTAATTTTCAGCATATATACACCGGGTCAGCTTCAACCCGCGTGTTTCAACAGGAGTTGGGTCTTGGGTGCCGCATGGATAAACTTGACCCGGATTCAGTTGAAATGGATTTTAGTTTGGGTATGCCTGGTGCAAAGTGATAATTGCACCCTCTGTATTACAAAATACATCCCCTGCAACAAAGATATTGAAAAGAGTCAATATTTCAACAATTATCGCACAACATGTACAAGCACAATCCATGGTTAAATTTCAACATGCATGATTCAATTTCATCTTAAATCAACTACAAAAAAATGAAACACACATGCGAATTTGAGGAGTTGCATAATAAGAGTCTTACACATTCTCTTCCTAAACCCCAAGTAATAGGAACACATATGACTTCAACCCTTTTGAGGAGCGAAAATCAGCAACTATGTTGTTCCTCCTTGCCCTCTTTCCTACACATTTTTGGACCCTAATTTCTCTATTAATATTTCTCTACTCCTCTTCTTGATTCCCTCTACTAGAATCTCAACCTTCAGCCCTTCATCCTACTTATATTGTTGAGATGCAAGCATGTATTGAGTGATTAAAGAAGAGGGATTTGGGCTGGATTTCAGAGGAACGTTCTGGGTTAGTAGTCGAAGGGTGAATTTGAAGATGGATTCTGATGGAGAGGGGTGGGGGTTTGGGTTTGAGCTGATATCTCCTCGTCTCCTAAAGCGAAATTTTAACTTCAAAAATTGAGACACATATTATAGGCGTGTGACATGGTAAGTGGATGGACTATTTTGAAATTCCCTCTAATTGCTAAATGGTACCCCCCATCCTAGTTATTTTTTTCCCCATTCGGGGGCGGCCTCCCTCCATCCTAGTCATTATCAATTTTAGAATTAATATACTAGTTTTTACCCTTTATTTACCAAAATGTATGCATTTAATTCAATTTAGCACACAATAAAACTAAACATAACATCCTAATTAAGTCAATTAGCAGACATAATATACTCATTCTAACTCTCAAATTCAGGTGTTATATTACTTCCCTCCTTTTTAAAAATTTGTGTCCGCTAATATATATATATATATATATATATATATATATATATATATATATATATATATATATATATATATATATATATATATATATATCCAAACAAGTACGTATACTTGACTTGTAAGTCTTCTTCAAGTTCCCAAGTAGCTTCTTTTGGAGTGGTTCCCTCAGCATGTCCTCTACACCCTCCTTCATCAATGATGAATCTCCCTTGTGCTTATTTTCTCTCCCTCAACTGTGGGTTTTTATTGCTTTCCCTCAACTCTTATATGCAGCCCCTTCTCTCCCTCAATCTCTCAAAACACCTTTATCCTGTTTCTTTCAAAATTCCTTATTCTCTCCAAATCGATGAAATACCAAATAAAATCTAGACTTCTTTTCTCTGCTCTTGTCTTCCCCCTTTCTCCCCCCGAGTTGTCAATCACATATTCAACTTCAAATTGGAAATGCAAAGACCAAAAACTGGAAATGCATCTCAACTTTTTTGAATCTGTACTGTTTTCCTGGATATGTTTTTTATTGTGATCCCTTCTTTCCCTCAATTCTGAACGATTTTTTTGGATATGCATCTCAAAGACTCGTTTTCTCCCTTTCTCCCTTGGCTTGATTTCGGTTTTTTCCCTCTTCTTTCCGTCAATTCAGAATGATTTTTTGAGTGATTGTTGATGGAAAAATATTTTGACATTCATTAGGGGAATCCCTTCTAAAGTACATGTCCCAAAATTTTAAGGGACAAGCAATGCCACGTAGACCCACTCCAATGCAATAAAGGGAGGCAGAGCTACGAGCTATATGAACGGACGATGAGATTCTCTTAGAGCTCTAAAGGACATAAGCTCTGATACTATGGAGGAGCATAATAACACTATGCTAATTAGAAATACAGTTTTTGGGAGTTATTGAGAAGTTACTTACAAGGGATTACCGTTGGAAAGGCTAAGAGCATAGGTGTCACTCAATCTTATATATAAATCTTGTGGAGTTTTGAGCTCCATTTGGCGCCAAGACTCCACCCCCTCCCCTTACCCCCATTTGGCGCCAAGACTTGCAAGGGATTATGATAAAGGGTTCTGCAGCTACCAAGAAATTAGAGTAAAGACCAGAAGATAAATACGAGAATTTAAAACTGAGAAAAATAAAGAGGCAATTAGGTTTTTCATATCCAAAGAGGCAGCATGACACTTAAATACGTAGGGTTTTCTATGACTAATGGATCAGACAGACACTTGGGCCACAGGCCACTTAAGGACACAAAGTTAAAATTAAAACAAAGACAAGGTCCACTACTAATTTCACCAGAAATATAACTAAATAAAACCCTTCAGCCATCCTGGCTTTTGGGCCACATGCTTGGGCCTGCTGGATACACCCTCCAATTTGCTAACATTACTCCCGGATCCAATGAGAACCTTGTCCTCAAGGTTCAAGGCGCCACGTGGCAGGACGGTAGTGGCTGTGGAAGAGTCAACGGCGTCGTCGGTCAAAGTCAGCTTGGGAGAGGAAGAATTCACTTGATTTAAATCTCCATTGAAATCCGCAGTTTGAATTAATGGTGCTGATTGATCCTGCAGAGGGAAGGTGAGATCCGATGGCTGGCAGTGATTCGCGCTGTCCCGAGGCAGAGCTGCAGGCGCGCGTGGGTCAGAGGCAGCAGGCGCGTGGGGTCACATGGAGCCAGCCTTGGAACGAAGCGCCAGATCTGATGGTGAGGAGGAATTATGGGGAACAGGTAGAGGATCTCACGGTGCAGAGCGTGTAGCGTGTATTGGGTGCTGTGCTGCGCCAGTTAAAGCATTTTGTTGGAATTCAATGTCAATCAATGGACTGGATTTCCGATTGAAATTCGATGGCTCAGATTTATGCACTGTTGAGAAGTCTAAAGACTCACTTCTTAATATTTCTTCCGTGTTTTCTCTCTCTGTACTCGCATTTAGCTTCTTTTTCTCTGTACTTCCACTTATCTCTCTGGCCTTTTCTTTCTTACTGCCTACAACCAAATCTATCTGTTTCACTTTAGATTTTTCCAAATCCTCAGAGATAGATTTTTCTTCCTGTTCACTAGCGAAATCCTGAACACCCATATCTTTTGGAATAGGAACAAAGTGAGAACCTGGGTCGTTTCCATAGTAGGCCCTCAACTGGGAAACATGGATCACAGGATGGATCCGTGAATCAGCAGGAAGATCCAACTTGTAAGCCACTGTTCCAACACGACTGACCACCTTAAAGGGGCCAAAATACCTCTTTGCAAGCTTCTGTGAGGTGCGACGGTGAACTGTCTGTTGGCGGTATGGCTGCAAACGCAGGAGAACCATGTCGCCTGGTTCAAAGGTGCAATCTATTCTCTTCTTATTTGCTTGTTGTTCCATCTGTTTTCTTGTTTTTGTTAAATTTGCTTTCAAAATACTCAGTACCTCTTGCCTTTCCTGCAGAGTGGTCTCTAGAGATTGAATGGAGGATTCACCTTGGATATAATCAGGAATGGTTGGAGGTGAACGACCGTATAATGCTTCAAAAGGGGACATCTGTATAGCCGAATGGAAGGATGAGTTGTACCAATATTCTGCAAGATGGAGGAACTTGTACCATTTGCGGGGATGATCGCTGGTGAAACACCTCAAATAAGCCTCCAGACTTCTATTCACAACTTCTATCTGCCCATCTGTTTCTGGGTGGTATGCTGTGCTGTACCTCAGAGTAGTTCCTTGCACACTGAAGAGTTCCTTCCAAAAATTACTTAAGAACAGAGGATCCCTGTCAGAAACGATCGATTTTGGAACACCATGCAGACGACAGATCTCAACAGAAAATCGGGAGGCAAGATCTGGAGCAGAGAACTTTGTTGGGAGAGCCAGAAAGTGCACATACTTCGTTAAGCGATTACAAACTACCCAGATGACAGTATGTTCGAAGGAGTTAGGAAGGTGAGTAATGAAATCCATAGATAGATCTTCCCATACCTTTGCTGGAACTTGTAAAGGCTGTAGTAACCCTTGTTTTTTCTTTGGCATGTATTTATTATGTTGACACAGTGAGCAACTGCGGACAAAAAGCTTGACATCTTTGTAAATGCTTGGCCATAAGAAAGAAGCGGCGATCCTTGCTAAAGTAGGTTGAAGACTTGAGTGACCAGCAATAGGTGTCTCATGATACTCTTTCAGCAGTGCATTGCGAAGTTCTGTTACCTCAGGTACATAGATCTTCTCTTTGTAGTACAAAAGGCCATCAGTTACTCAAAAGAATTGTTGCATGTTTGGATCTGTTTGCACCTTTGTGATAAGTTCTTTTCCCTCTTTGTCTTGTGTGTAGTATTGTTGAAGTCGTGAGATGATGGTGGGCACAGCAGATGAAATGGTCAGCAACAGACAAGCTGCTTCTGTGTATTTACGACTGAGAGCATCAGCAACTTGATTGTTTTTGCCAGGTTTGTAAAAAATCTCGAAACTAAATCCTTGTAACTTAGAAGCCCACTTTTGTTGTTCTGGTGTCTGGATTGTCTGAGTGAGTAGATTTCTCAAACTCTTTTGATCTGTAAATATGTGAAAGTGTCGCCCAATGAGGTATTGACGCCATTTTTTTACTGCCTCAGTTACTGAATACATTTCTCGGACATAGACTGAAGATCCTTGCATTCTACCACACATCTTTTTGCTGAAGAAAGCAAGAGGATGTCCCTCTTGGGAAAGCACAGCTCCAATGGCCACTGCGGAAGCATCAGTTTCAACAACAAACACTTTGGAGAAGTCAGGGAGAGCCAACACTGGAGTTTCTATCATTTTTTTTAATGTTGTAAAAGCTGTATCTGCTTCTGTACTCCATGTAAATTTAGTGGAACACAACAAATCGGTGAGAGGAGCGGCGAGTGTGGCGTAGTGGCGAACAAATCGTCGATAAAACCCGGTGAGGCCTAAGAATTCCCTGAGAGTCGTGAGAGAACGAGGCACCGGTCACTCTAGAATAGCTTTAATTTTCTCCGGGTCGGGGGTAACACCATTAACAGAAATAACATGACCTAAGTAATCAACTGTAGAGACTGCAAAAACACATTTAGATAACTTGGCAACAAAGTGATTTGTAGCAAGCAAATCTAAAATAAGTTTTAAATGAAGTAGATGATCAGTGTAACAACGGCTATAAATGAGTATATCATCAAAGAAAACTAAAACAAACCGTCGTAAATAGGGACGTAGAAGGTCATTCATTGCTGATTGAAAAGTACTAAGAGCATTAGTTAAGCCGAAAGGCATTACCAAAAACTCATAGTGCCCATCAAAAGTTCTGAATGTTGTTTTGTGAGTATCTTCTGGTACAACCCTAATTTGGTGGTCGCCTGACCGAAGGTCAATCTTCGTAAAAATAGATGCAGAACCCAGTTCATCTAAGAGCTCATCAATTGTTGGGATTGGAAAACGATCTCGAACTGTAACGGCGTTAAGAGCCCGATAGTCAACACAAAAACGCCATGAACCATCTTTTTTTCTTACTAACAGCACTGGGGAGGAATAGGGGCTGTTACTGGGCACGATGATACCCTCCTTCAACATGTCCTGTATAATCGTAGTCATTGCCTCCTTTTGTGAATGTGGGTATCTATAGGGTTTGACATTGACTGGTGTGTTGTTTGGAGTTATGGGTATTTGATGGTCATGAGGTCTAGATGGTGGTAGGCCATGTGGGTCTTGGAAAACAGTGGGAAAGGACTGTAGGATAGTATGTATTTCTTTGGGGAGGGTGTTAGAGAGTGTGTCAAGAGTAAGTTTCTGGTGAATGGGAGAGGTAGGGGTAGGTGTTGGTTGGAAGGTCAATAGGTGCATGGAGGCAATGGAATCTGTGTGTAGGAAATGGCATATTTGGTTATAGGTGGATGGGGTGGGTGATGTTTTGGGTTCTCCTGTAATTGTGATGTCAGTGGTATTGTATGTAAAACTGATAGAAGGAACTGAAAAATCAGCCAAAATAGGGCCAAGTGTACGTAACCACTCCATTCCTAAAACCACATCAGCCCCTTCAATAGGTAATAGGTAAAATGGAATGTGGAAAAGATGATTTTGGAGGGTAATTGGGACATCAGGGCATAGTCCAGAACATTGCAAGTGTGAGCCATTTCCAACCATAACTGAGAAATTGGTTTTGTTTGGGTAGGAATTTTTAAGTGTGTGGCAATTCGAGGTTGTAGAATGTTGTGTGTGCTTCCCGTGTCAACTAGGACAGTCACCTCGATACCATCCAGCAAGCCCTTAAACTTTAAAGTTTTTGGGGAATGTATGTCTGTAAGGGCCTGTGTTGATAGTTGAAAATAGGTCTGGTCAGGCTCAATGACAACGTCAGCTGCATCTTGTAAGTCAATTAGGTCAACTTCTTCATCCTCCTCAAGCATGAGTAAGAGGTAGCGACCAGCAGCACATTTATGCCCAGGTACAAATTTTTCATCACAATTATAGCAAAGTCCTTTGGTCCTGCGCTCTTCCCTCTGAGATGGGCTTATGCGCCGAATAGAAAATTTTTGAGGGTTAGGTTGTAGGTTGGTGGAATTTTGGTTGGTAGAAGGGGTAGTTTCGGTCGTTGGTTTGGGAAAGGTTGTTGTGGAAGTGGGTTGTTGTGTTGGTTTTGTGAAATTTAGATTAGGGTTGGTTGAAGAACTAGGTGGTTGGGAAAAAGGTCGTGAAAACTTAGGTTTGGCATCTTTGATTTTGGCTTCAATTAGTTTTGCTAGGCCAATGGCTTGTGAAATAGAGTATGGGCGCTGGATGGCTATCTCATTTCGAATCTCAGGACTTGGGCCAGATATGAAGCAATTCAAAATGGCATCAGGTGGGAGGCCCAAAACTCTATTCCCCAGCTTTTCAAAGTTAGCTTGATATTCCGCAACAGTGCCATGTTGGCGCAATTTAAACAATTGAGCTTGGTGATTTTCATAGGTTGAGGGACCAAATCGTAACTCTAGGGCCCGTGAAAACGAGTTCTAATCAGTTAATTGGTGGTTTTGGTACATCCACTTATACCAACTGAGGGCATCTCCTTTCATATAAAAAGCAGCCATAGATAGACGATTCTCAAAGGGAATGTGATAAAATGTAAAAAACTGTTCAGCTTGAAACAACCATTCCAAAAGATCAGATCCATCGAAAATCTCCATTTCTATTTTTGGTGTTCTGTAAGGTGTTTGAGGGGCAGGTTGGGGATATGGTGTTGAGTGTAGGGTTTGTAGGAATTGGGGAAATGGAGGTTGGGTTGCTGGGGGCGTGTGCTGAGTAAACAAGGGTGGTGAGGGAAATGTTGAGATGTTGGTTATGTTAGGTGGTGGTGGTGGTGGTGGTGGTGGTGGTGGGTGGCCAGATATGGTGAAAGGGGGTTGACTGAGTGGGGTGTGTGTGAGGGCTGTTGAAATAGACATAGGAATAGGGGTTGTGACAACAGATTCATAACCAGGAGGAATTGTAGAAGAGGGAATACCTGATAGAGGTGGTTGTTGTGCAGGAGACCCTATACTAGCAAATTTCTCAAAAATCAGTGCTGTGAGTGTCGTAAATATGCTATCCATGAGCTGTTACTGGTTGTCCAACCTTGTAGTCAACAATCCCAGCTTCTCCCCTAGCTGATTCTCAAGGTTCTGATTGTTGTCTTGGAGGAGTGCTTCCACATGCTGATAGGTGGCCTGGATAGCATCCTCTAGATCCTTGGATGAAGGATTTGCTGGTTTTGGAGGCATTGAGAGTCAATGATGAAAGCACCAAATGATAAAGGGTTCTGCAGCTACCAAGAAATTAGAGTAAAGACTAGAAGATAAATGCAGGAATTTAAAACTGAGAAAAATAAAGAGGCAATTAGGTTTTTCATATCTTCCAAAGAGGCAGCATGACACTTAAATACTCAGGGTTTTCTATGACTAATGGATCAGACAGACACTTGGGCCACAGGCCACTTAAGGACACAAAGTTAAAATTAAAACAAAGACAAGGTCCACTACTAATTTCACCAGAAATATAACTAAATAAAACCCTTCAGCCATCCTGGCTTTTGGGCCACACGCTTGGGCCTGCTGGATACACCCTCCAATTTGCTAACAGATTACCGTGGAGTTTATTTCTCGAGAGCTGGATTGGTGACAAATAAAAATTAATTTCGTGATAAATTATGTAAAGTGTGATGTTAGTTAGTGTATTTTGAGCTACTTTAGAGTCTGAAAAGAAATTTAGTTGTTCATATACGCAAAGTTTGTTGAAAGGAAATAGCAATGCAAAACAGTGTATTTTGAGGTACTTAAGTAGTCGGAAAAAAATTAACTGTTCAAATAGGCATAGTTTGTTCCTCAATAACTTATTTGGTGAAGAAAAATTTTCATAACATATTTATGTAAACTACGATGCTAAGTAGTGTGGTTTTTGAAGCTTTAGTGATCGCAATAGTATGTTTTTTGATGCTTTAGTGTTCGCAAAAAAATCCAAGTATTCAAATATGCAATATTTGTGACTCAAAAACTGGTTTGGTGAAAAAAAATATAATTTCGTGACAAAATACATAAAGTGTGATGCTAAGCATTGCGTTTTGAGCTACTTTAGTGTTTGAAAAAAATTAACCGTTCAAATACTCAAAGTTCATTCATCAATATCAATTTTTTTTTAACTATTCGAATATGCAGAGTTTGTTCCTCGGTGTTTTGTTTGGTGAAAAAAATCATTTCAAAACGAATTGTGTAAAGTACGTTGCTAAGTAGTGTTTTTTGATGCTTTGGTGTTCGTAAAAAAAATTCAACTATTCAAATATGCAAAGTTTGTGTCTCAATAACCGATTTGGTGAAAAAATATATATAATTTCGTGACAAAATACGTAAAGCGTGATGCTAAGCAGCATGTTTTGGGGTACTTTAGTGTGCAAAAAAAAATTTAACCGTTCAAATACTCAGAGTTCATTCCTCAATAACTGATTTGGTGAAAAAAATAATAATTTCGTGACAAATATGTACACACTCTATTTTAGTTTTAAAGTTTGCAATCGTCTTTTTTATTACATATTTTGTTTAATTCATACTTACCTTCAATTTAAACAACATTTTCTCATGTAGTGTGTTTTTGGATGCTTTAGTGATCGCAATAGTATGTTTTTTTATGCTTTAGTGTTTGCAAAAAAAAAATCCAATGATTCAAATATGCAAAATTTGTGCCTCAAAAACCGGTTTGGTGAAAAAAAATAATAATTTCGTGACAAGATACATAGTGTGATGCTAAGCAGCGTGTTTTGAGGTACTTTAGCATTCAAATGATCAACAAATGAGACTTTTTCATATTGCAATTTTAAAAACAAATTTTAACAAGACAGGAATTTCGTATTAACTAATGTTTTTGCCCCGTGCGACGCACGGGTCCACGCGCTAGTCTTTGCAATCGTTGGTGATTGATAGATTTGTTTAGTAATTAATTTGGACAAGTGTCCAACATATAATAAGGTAGTTATGTTTGTAAATGTCTATAAATACTAATTAGCAAGTAGGCAAGAGGGTGGAATGAATTCAATCAGTAACATGAAAGTGCCTAACACATCCGATTACACATAATCACTAGTTTCATTTATGAATTCCTTGCCCATTGGAACTTGGTTTTCGTGTATTATTCATTATTTCCTTATTAATTTATTTTAAGTTCTTTATAATTTGTCATTTTTGGATTATCAACATGATCCGAACGACAATTATGATGAATTCATGTCCTTTTTTAGACCATTTTAACTTCAAAAAAATGCTAAGGCTCTCTTACACCATAAACCTAGGGCTGGACAAGAAATAGGTACCTGCCCGAAACCCGAAAATCCGAGATAAATATTGGTGCTGCGGGCGGGTCAAATCGGATTTCGGGTACAATTGTGATAAGAATCGGTTATTAATGGATTTGAGTGGTCGGTTTTGGTTTTTTAAAATGAAACCACTGATGTCCCAAACCGCCCATATTAAAATGAAACCAAAGGCACTGTCATGTAGCCTGTCCCATGAATACTAACTTGCGAGGCTACACATTGTAAAGCAAACGCAAGTTTTGATAAATATATTATTTTATTACTTTTATTTTTATCAAGATATTATTTTATTACTAATTACACAAGTTTCCATACAGTAATATCAGAATGGAGAGAGAGAAATGCACAATTGTGTATACTGAGAGGATTAAAACTAATAACCCACTTTTTCATTTTCATCTTCTCTTCTTTCTCTAACCTTCTTTCACCATTGTTTTTCTTCCCAGTTTCTTCCTCTCTAGTTTTCTCCTTCCTCCATTACTCACCCAACCCGCCAAAACCCACCCGAGTCGACCGAAGGACCGACTAAACCGAACCCGCGCAATCTGAGGAAAGCTTTGGGCGGAATTGGGACTGTATATATGAACCGCGGTTTTGGGCGGATTGGTGGTTTTGGGCCGAAACCGCCCGTTGTCCAGATAAACCTGCAAAATTGAGACCCAAAAAATCTAATTTGAGTCCTCTAAAAAAATATTTCGAATTCTTTTATTTATACCAAAAATACATGATAAACAAATACAATCCATTAATCATCTTCTTTGGCATACTGCCATCACAAGTTACAAATAGGGGAAAATAATAATTGTGGTTTTTTCAAAATATTAATATTATTAATGCTTCGAAAGTTTTAAAACATACTCCCTTCATATTAAGTGTTGTTTTGGATAACTTATTTGTCTTAAATTATTTGTAACTTTAAAATTTCAAGGAAATACTAATAATTTCTTTCTAGGTTTGTAGTCTGGAATTCGAATCTCATTATGGTTTGGTCATTTGTGAAATTGTAACCAAAAAAAGTAAGACTATTAGAGCATCTCCGACGTGGATTTCTTAACTTAATAAGAATTGAACTCATTAGGTACCTCAATTGAGAAGAATATAAATTGGGTACTTATTGGGGAGAGAGTATTGGATAGGTACCATCTCTCTCCTCTGACATGTGTGGGTCAACAATAATACTTTTGTGAAAAAAGATTAAAACATATATACATTTAGGTTCTTTTGAGTGTTATCAGTGGGACCTATTTTGTAAGTTTTATTAGAGTGCTCGATTGGAGAGATTGAGTTCTTAGTAAGTACCACAATAAAAAAAATAATAAATAAGTGGTGTGTACTTGTGGGACCCACTTAAGAACTCAAATATGAGTTCTAAGAGCATCCACAATGGTGACTTCTTATCTTTTAAGAGTTAGAATTTAATAGGTAGTACCCTTTTGGAGAATGAAAAGTGAGTACCTATTGGGATGAAAGTCTTAAAAAAGAAACGCTCTTTCATCTGACGCAGAAACTCATACATTCACTTTTCATTAAAAAATTAATAAAAAATTATTAATGAGATCAATTTCGTAAATTTTGTTGGGATTTTAGATCGGAGAGATGAAGTTCTTATATAATACTACTATTAAAAAACTATAACAGAGTGAAGTGTACACGTAAGACCCGTTTAAAGACTAAATTGGGGTTTCTTATTGTGGTGGATGCTCTTATTAATATGCCAAGGAGTCGTGATTTAATATAAGAGACATCATAAAAATTTATTAAATTCCAAGGATTTTTTATGATAAATTCCAAGGTTTAAACTAAAAGCAATGTGCGCGTGTCGAATAAGTTATCAGCACTGCTTTCTACTTTGTCGGAGCCGACGAGTTTAGATCGAAGTCAATTTAAGTTGTAGTTTGCAATGAATCAAAGAAATTTCTATAGCTCTTGCATCAGCAATTTAGTTTTTTATTTAAGTTATATTTAATTATTGTATTATAAAAATTGAAGTTTGCGTAAGCAGAAGGTAAAGATACGCAAGTTACTCTTTTTAAAAAAAATTATAAAAATTGAAGTTTGCGTAAGCATATGATCGAGTTGATTGGGTTACCTCCGGCGCATTCTTTTGAAGATGGATTTTGATGACCAATGGGTGCGATGGATGACTATATGCTTGGAAACCGTGAACTACTTAGTTGTTGTTAATGGGGATAAAGTGAGACCTATCACACCAGGGAGAGGATTCAGGCAGGGCGACTCACTGTCACCTTACCGTTTTATATTGTGTGCAGAGGGACTTAGTACCTTACTAAAGAGAGCGGAGGCGAGAGGAGACATACACGGTGTGAGAGTGTGTAGAGGGGCACCATCCCTCACACACTTACTTTTTGCTGACGATTGTTTTCTTTTTTGCAGGGCTGATGGTAGAGAGAGTAGCCACCTTAAAGCTATTCTCAACACTTATGAGAAAGCTTCTGGGCAAGCTATTAACTTCCAAAAGTCTGGAATTTATTTTAGCAAGAACACATCACAGGTATCAAGGGAGGAAGTAACAACTATATTGGAGATCTCAGAGTGTTTGGGGACGGGCAAGTACCTAGGTCTACCTTCCATGATTGGTAGAAGCAAAAAACAACTTTTTGGCTATTTGCGGGTCAGAATTTGGAAGAGGATTCAACATTGGTCTGGGAAGCATCTTTCAAAGGCTGGGAGGGAGGTATTACTAAAATCTGTGGCGCAATCCTTCCCACATATTGCATGAGCACCTTCATGCTCCCCACGTCCTTAGGTGAGGAGCTTGAGAAAATGATGAACTCTTTTTGGTGGGGCACTAATCGTAGTACAAGGAAAGGCATCACTTGGTTGAGTTGGGAGAAGCTTACGATAAGGAAGGAATTTGGAGGTATGGGTTTCCGTCATCTTCATGGTTTCAATTTGGCAATGCTAGGGAAGCAAGCGTGGAATATTGCATCTCGCGCAGATACTATAGTAAGTAAAGTTTTTAAAGCTAAATATTTTCCGAATTGTGATTTTATGGGGGCTCGCTTGGGCCACAATCCCAGTTATGTTTGGCGTAGTATCTTCAATTTTCGGGTGATTGTTAATTTGGGGGCACGTTGGCGAATTGGAAATGGGGAGAATATCTCTGTTTGGCATGATCCGTGGTTGAAAGGTAGGAATGAAAGCTTTGTAAAATCTCCTATGGTTGCTGGACTAGAGGATTTAAAAGTAAGTGATTTATTGGATACATCTACTGGTGAGTGGAATTCTTCTTTCATTGATCAGAATTTTAACACTCAAGAGGCGTCTTTAATCAAATCTATGCCTCGGTTTCAAGCTATTGAGGAAGACAGGTTATGTTGGTGGAGGAGCAAAACTGGTTGTTACTCGGTCCGTTCAGCGTATTATGCTCTTATGGAGGACTTTATTGATCATAACTCACATCTTCGTGTAGCAGGTCCATGGATGTTAATATGGAAGTGTCGTATTCCACCTAAAAGTTAAGCTGTTACTTTGGAGGTTAGCGCGTGGGTGCCTGCCAACCCGCGTTAATCTTCAACGGAGACATGTTAATTGTGATGCACGCTGTCCTTTGTGCGAAAGAGAACCTGAAACCGAACGACACCTTTTCCTGGACTGCCTGCACACTGCTGCAGTGTGGTCAGCTGCTGGTTTGGCGTCGGACGTTACTTTGGTTACGACTAATGCTGCTGATTTTCGTGATTGTTTTTTTCAGTTGTTGCAGGTGCTAAATGAGGCTAAAAGAATTACTTTTATGATGCTTCTTTGGTCCTTGTGGCGTTGTCGCAATGATAAAATCTGGGGGGGTGTACTCCAACCAATTGACCGCACAGTGCATGCTGCGACGGATACTCTACACGAGTGGTGTTGGGCGAGACAAAAACAACCTGTTGGTGCTGGTCGTGAGCAGCAACGTGGACAGGTTCCGCGCTGGCAGAAACCGGATGATGGTACCCTCAAGTGCAACGTTGACGCAGCGCTTTTCGCTAATGAGAACAATTTTGGTATTGGAATGTGCATTCGTACGTCTACGGGTAGCTTTTACAAGAGTAAGACTATGTGGTTCCCGGGGATTCCAACACTACAAGAAGCGAAGGCAATGGGACTTTGGCAAATCTTACTCTTGTTGGAGGCATTGGGGATGACTTCTGTTTCCATAGAACTGAATTGTCTTCCGGTTGTAAATGGCTTGATGGCAGACCCTTTACCGAATACCGAGTTTGGTGTGTTAATCTCTAATTGTAAGACTTTTTTAATTAATTATCCAAGCTTTCAGATTAGCTTTGTTAAGAGACAAGCAAATCCTGCCTCTCATACTCTAGCTCGGGCATCAAGATTATATGTTAGCTCTACTGTTTTTGATTTGATTCCATCCTGTATTGAGACTATTTTATATAATGAAATAATCTAAGTTTGTTGCTGTTAAAAAAAATTATAACTTCTAGGTGAAATTGAAATTTATAATTAGAAGAGATTGAGCTCTTCTAATTAAAATAATATTTTGTTTAAATATTTATATTTTGGGCCATATAATTAGAAGTGATAATTTAAATAATATTTGGTTTTCCGCTCATAAATAAACTGTTTGCCTTTCTAGAAACGAAATTTTGAAAGAGAAGTTTATTGCTTTTCAAAAACTAGATTTTTAATGGCAAAAAAAATTGCTTGCCAATTTCAAAAGAAAAAGTGTGGGAGGTTGACGCATGAGGGACAGGAAAAAGGGGTGCGGATGATAAAGCTGGAGGTGTGGGTAGTAGGCTTCGCACAATTTACTGAAGTGCAAAGTAGAAACATAACACCGAAAACTATCTAAGCCCAGCCTACTTTGATCAAAAAAAGCCCAGCCTACTTTGGCAGCCTAATTACTAAACCATTTGGGCCCAAAAAGAATACTAAACCATCGATCAATCCCAATCCCAATCCCAATCCCAATCCCCCAATATTAGATAAATGTAGAAAAAATACTAACTCTAACGGAAAGGATAGTTCTATACTATTAATAAAAAGAGAAAATATTTGTTTGTACGAAAACGAAAAGCACAGATCAACCGTGATGGGTTAGCTTACCTGATCTGTACCTTGATCACCCAAGGGTAAGATGGGTTCGTTGCTTGTCGCTCTGTCGGGCAATGAGGTCGCAAGCAGAGCTTAGGGTGGGTGTACCTGCAAAGACACTCCGACGTCCAAGTCAGGGTGGAGGAAGTCAAAGCAGGAAATGAGAGACGAGTTCAAAAGTGTACCTTTTTGCGAGGGGTTGACCCTTATGTATCCTCTAACCCACAGCTCGCAAAAAGGTACACTTTTGGGGGGCATCACCAAACTCTATAAATAAGGGTCAACCCCTCACAAAAAGGTACACTTTTGAACCCATCTCTCATTTCCTGCTTTGACTTCTTCCACTCTGATTTGGGCGTCGGAGTGTCTTTGCAGGTACACACACCCTAGGCTCTGCTCGCGACCTCACTGCCCGGCAGAGCGACAAGCAACGAACCCATCTTACCCTTGGGCGATCAAGGTACAGATCTTACCCTTGGGCTTGGGGGGAAATTGTTCTGGACTGGGCCGATGGCTTAATTCGGAGGTAAGCCCAACCCAGTCCAGGGCACTGTAGCTCATTAGAAAGCAGCGCGCCTAAACGACTTGGGAGCACATCAACGGTTGGGATCGAGCCATTGATGTGCTCCCAATTCGTTTAGGCGCGTTGCTTTCTAATGAGCTACAGTGCCCTGGACTGGGTTGGGCTTACCTCTGAATTGGGCCCTCGGCCCAGTCCAGAACACCCTATTTTTTATAACAATTGTTCCCCATGTACTGATTTGTACGATTCATTTCGTAACAAATAACATAGTTGTTATAAAAAAGAGGACATCCTAAATTTAGTTCCTAAAATATGATATTTTATTCGCTTATTTAGTCCATATATTATAGAAATCTAATAAACAGTTCCTAAAGTTTCTATAATGATTTATATTCCCATACTCCTTCTACATGTATTGATCAATGTTTAAACGTAGTGCCTAACTGTATCTCTACTTCTATGAACTCTTCTCTCACTAACCTTATCGAAAAAATTGGGATACTACTAAGAATGATGTTTACCTAGCTGTCAACCAATTTTTCACAAATGGTGTTCTTGGTGAGGATATTAACCTCACCATAGTTGCCCTCGTTCCTAACGTTGCTAACCCAAAATCTATTTCTCACACTAGTGGAAAAAATGCCTTTTATAACGGTCATTTATATCGGTTAAAAACGGTATGATATTAAAAGTGACGCGGTGGCAATTTTGTAATTAAAATTACAATTTTTATATCGGTTGCCACTGGAACCGATATAGAAAATGGAAAAACCATCTTTCATATCGGTTCCCTTGCATAACCGTTATAGAAAGTCTAAAAATTTTGGCTTCCATAACGGGTCACAAAACCACCCGTTATAGAAACCAAAAAAATTAGGCTTTTACGCATCTCTTCGCGTTGCCTCCCTCTCACTCTCGCGTGTCTTTCCTCATACTCCCACCGTCCTCACTCTCAGTATCACTCTCGCTTGGAAAAAACCCTAGAATATCTCTCTCTCTTCAACCCTTCAATCGCTTGAAAAGAACGAAGGAGGCGAAGGAGGCGATGGCTTGAAAAAACCCTTCAATCTCTATGTTAGATCCTCCAAACCCTCGAGCCGTTTCCCTCGCCTTCAACCCTCGCCTTCAGCCTTCACAGTTCATCCATTCGCCGCCGCCATTCACCGCTTCGTCGTTGCCGTTCACGGCTTCGTCGTTGTCGTTCACGGCTTCGTCGTCGTTCGTTGCCGGTTCACCGCTACTTTGTCGCTTTCCTTCTGGTTCGAGTCCTCTATTTCCCTCTGGTTTATTTTTTTTCTTTTCGAAGTGTGATTTTGTTGTTGTTGTTGTTGTTGTTGTCGGTTCTGCCTTTGATTCCTCCTTCTGTGTTGTTCTTGATATTGATTTTGAGAATAACACTTTCTATTCAGAGGGTTTCATTAGCACTTTCTCCTTCTGTGTGGTTCTTTCTTATATCTTTCCACTAATGTTTGTATATAGGCAATTCTTATTTTTCTTCTAATTAACATTGAAGTTCCACGGTCCACCTGCCAGGGGTTTCAAATGTGCTGGAGGTATAATGGCATCAGAAGTTGTCCTTCTTCTAAGATCATTCTATGAGCAAGGAAATCCAAATGGTAAATTTCTTTTCACTATTTTTATTAGCAAGTAGATCCTTCCATAGCTTTAAGATTTTGTTGCCATGTGGTCCAAATAGGCCATTTCTGTAATACTGCTGCTATCAGATTAGGATATATGGTCCAGAGGTTTATTGATTTTGAAGATATTGGGGGGCGGAGCCTCTAGGAATTAGTTTTTTTATTTATTTTAATTTTCCAATATCAGTCTAATGTTATTATTTCTAATTTCTTTGCAGCTCCAAAACCCCACAGGCCTATATTACATGAGGCAAGAAGTTAAATTTGTATGTCACTAGGTAAGTTTTTGTTTTGATTTTCCTTTTCTTTTTTGGGGTAATTTTGATTCATTATGCTGATGGCATGTTTATGTTCACCGAGTGTTTCATGTTTGAAAAAAAGTTTTGATTTTCTTTTTCTTTTTGGGGTAATTTTGATTCATTATGCTGATGGCATGTTTCTGTTCACTGAGTGTTTCTGTTCACGGAGTATATTACATAGGCCTCTAATAGCTTTATTTTATTTTTGAAATACCTTCTAACTGTTGTTATTGAGAAGTGAAAGTTGTTTCTAATATTATTGAGTTCTTGTTTTCATTCCCTTAGTTCCTTTAATAATGATTAATGATTTCGATAATCTTTTATGATTTCCTGTTGCTGCTGCTGCCTAGAATATTCAATTGTAGCCCCTGCTTCCCTTGCATTGTGTCTTTTGGTTTATAAAGCAGTTTCAAGTTTTACTACTTATATATTTGTTTGTAGTAGGTGGTTGAGAGAGCTCAAGTTTTACTGAAAAGTTTATTTACTGGATGTATATAATCTGGTCATTCAACCTCGGGGGGAAGATATTTGTGCAGCAGCAGTAAGAGAGGTCAAAGAAGAAACAGGAGTAAGTAATCTCTTTGTAATACCTAATGAATGTGGATTAGATATGAAATTGGCTAGTTGATCAACCATAAATCAGTTTACTTCTGTGATTCCACGCCTAATAGCTTTAAGTTCTTTCAATTTTCAGGTTGACTCAGAATTTGTGGAAGTATTGGCATTCAGGTAGCATGTTTACATATATAAATATTTCATTTTGTGTTGGAAAATGAAGTTCCAATTGTCGAATATGGTGACTTTTAAATTGTCCACTAAAATGATTAAATCAGAACCTATTTCATTCTGCTAAACAAACTTTTAAGTTTAATTTATAATTATTCCTTCTTTTGATTACTCATTGCAATAAAATTAAGATTGTATCTAAATTTTGTTGACAGAATGTGGAGTTGCTGTTGAGCACTTTGAACTTGAGTCATTCAGTTCATCCAAAACTATAGTAGACAAGATTGGTGATGTGGGAATACTTGAGGTAAGTTCTTTGATATGCTTGTTGACTTACTTTACTCTCATTGGAAGTTTTCCTTATATTCAATAGTCTATATATGACTGCTTGTTTACTGTTAGTCTGTTACATGTTAATAATAAACATACATAAATCACTTTAATAATAAGCTTCATGAAAGCAGCAACATATATACTTCTTTTGGTTGAACTACACTAATTTGATTGTCTGGGGATAACTTGAAAATTGCTTAGCACATTAATCAATAATTATTGTTAGAATTTTAAACCCTTTGGATGAGCTAGTAAATAGAACTCCAATTGAAATGAAGGCAATGAAAGCTAGGAGGAAGGGTCTTCAAGGGAAGAATGTTAGGCCTTCAGGTATCATAATTTGTGGCATGAATTTGATCTTTGTAGGAACTGAGGTTGGTCCATGGAGCAAAACTGGTGGTTTAGGAGATGTTCTAGGTGGTCTGCCACCAGCATTAGCAGTAAGCTTCAAGTGAATTTCCTCTTAAATTAGGTTTTTATTTTCATCTTCATTGAAGAGGTTTTCAATTTTTCATCAAAATGTGTTCTTCTGTAGTTAAAAGCATTGCAATCTGTTACATTGCAGGTGAAAGTAGGAGATAGAAAGGAAAAAGTTGGCTTCTTCCATTGCTTAAAAAGAGGAGTCGATCGCGTCTTTGTAGATCATCCTATGTTTCTTGAAAAGGTTAAAACATTTCTCTTTTCTTCATTTGTACATTCATTGTTTTGTTTTCAGATACTTACTGATAACTGAACTTGAAGGTTTGGGGTAAAAGTGGAACAAAACTATATGGACCTGCTGCAGGAGAAGATTACCAAGACAACCAACTACGTTTTAGCTTGTTCTGTCAGGTTCTAATGAGTCATATAATCTGTTTTCATATTTCTCAACTCAGTATTCCTATTTTTCCATTGAGTTTTTGTCTTTGAATTAATCTTACAGGCAGCTCTGGAAGCACCAAGGGTTCTGAATCTTAAGTCCAATGAATACTTTTCTGGACCATATGGTATGGACAAAAGGTCTTAAATGAAGTTCCTCAAAACCAGCAGTTGAAGATCGTTTAAGCATACTGCCCTTATCGTTTGCTACTTGAAAGCTGCATACCAACCAATTGGGTATGTTTTTAAAAAAAAAAAGACTTTTCATATCGGTTCCCATAGAAAACCGATATGAAAAGTCTCTTTTTTAAATAAAAAAAGAATTTTAACATCGGTTTTCTATGGGAACCGATATGAAAAGTCCTTTTTTTTTTAAAAAAAGTGAGGTTCAAGGACTTTAGATATTGAAGGAAATAGAGAGAAATAAAGAGTGGAATACACAAATCTGCAGAAGAAAATATATTCAAACTTACCTAATCATGTATATTTTCTTCTGCAGATTTGTGTATTCCACTCTTTATTTCTCTCTATTTCCTTCAATATCTAAAGTCCTTGAACCTCACTTTTTTTTTTAAAAAAAAAGGGACTTTTCATATCGGTTCCCATAGAAAACCGATGTTAAAATTCTTTTTTTTTTTAAAAAAGAGACTTTTCATATCGGTTTTCTATGGGAACCGATATGAAAAGTCTTTTTTTTTTTAAAAAAGAGACTTTTCATGTCGGTTCTAGGGACAACCGATATAAAAACAACTTTTCATATCGGTTCAGGAACCGATATGAAATGTCCCTATTTTTTATATCTCCTTTTTCGGCATCGGTTCGGGAACCGATATGAAATGTCAATTTTAACCGATATCAAAAGCCTTTTTTCCATTAGTGTCACCTCAGGCCTATTAGTTTTTGCACCTTTCTTTATAAGGTCATTGTCAAAATCTTTGTCAGTAGACTTACGCCCATTATGTCAAAATCTTTGTCACCTTAGGCCTATTAAATTCCCCTAACAAAGGTCATATGATTCAAGATAATTTCATCGTTGCTCATGAGGCTTTTCATTTACTTAAAAAGAAGTCTGGTAGTGTGGGAAGGGTGTTGCCCTTAAGCTAGCTATGAATAAAACCTATGATAGGGTTAGTTGGGACTTTCTTGAAAAGGTTCTCCAAGCTTATGGGTTTCATACTAATTGGATATCCACTACAAGAAAATCGCGTATTACCGGCGGATTTTTTCCGGCGGAAATTTGAATTTCCGGCAGATTTTTTTAAAATTTAAAAAAATTTAATTTTTTTAAAAATAAATCCGCCGGAAATTCAAAAAAAAACCGCCGGAAATGTTCGGGTAACATTTCCGGCGAATTTATTTTAAATAAAAAAAATTATTATTTTTTTTTAAAAAACCGTCGGAAATGTCGCCGGAACATTTCCGGCGGTTTTTTTTGAATTTCCGGTGGTTTTTTTTTTTTTTAAAATAATAATTTTTTTTTATTTAAAATAAATCCGCCAGAAGTGCAAAAAAAACCGCCGGAAATGTCACCGGAACATTTCCGACGGTTTTTTTTGAATTTTCGGCGAATTTATTTTTAAAAAAATAATAAAAAATTTGAAAAATCCACCGGAACTGTTATAAATTCCGCCGGAACGTTTTCAGCTTCATATAAATAAAACTTTCTAATACACTCTTCTCATTCTCTGATTTCACTCTTATTTCCTTCTCACTTTCTCCTACACCCTTCTACATTTCTCTCTTCTTCTGCTTTCTCATTCATTCTTCTTCCTTCTCACTTCTTCTTATTTTTTCATTTTCATACTCTCATTCATATTTATTCATTCTTACTTATTCATTCTTATTCTCTCCTATATCATTTTTCCATACTCTCTTTCATTTTTTTTACACCATCTTCCTTCTCATTCATTCTCACTTATTCATTCTTCTTCCTTCTCACTTATTCTTATTTCTTCATTCTCATACTCTCATTCATTATTTGTTTTACACAATTCTCTTTCATTTTTATTCATTCTAATTTTTCTTCCTTCTAATTCTATTACTTCTCATTCAAATTTTTTTCTATTACGTCTTTTTTATTTAAATATAAAATTCAAAAAAAAATTAATTTTTTTTTAAAATCCGCCGGAAATTCAAAAAATCCGCCAGAAATGTTCCGGCGACATTTCCGGCGGATGTTTTGAATTTCCGGCGGAATTTTATTAATATATATATATATATATATATATATATATATATATATATATATATATATATCCAGCAACATGGCTTTGATACCAAGAGGGGATCGGAATCAGAAGTTAATTAATTTAAAGAGACAGAGGGGAAGAATGTAGCATACAGAATGCAACACTAAATAAATAAATAAGTGCAGAACTAAAGCAATAACATAATTAGGAGGCAAAGCCTTCCATGTTTGAGACAGAGAACTGTCTATGACTTACAGATTGAGTACCAGATTGAAGAAGAAATTGAAGAAGAAGAAGAGAAGAAGAGCTTACAAGTTGCTCTGACCTCTTACTAGAACTAGAGAGATAAGTGATTGAAGTGTGTAGTGTAAGCGTGCCCTCTAACATAAGCCTAAGCACGTATATATAGATTGAAATTGAAATAGTGACCGGTTACTAACTGGTAGGAACAGTAAAGGACCACTGTTTGGAATCCAATGACTGTTGACTAGGACTGTGCACCTGAGTCTTGAAATGTTGACCGGTACTATGCACTTGAACAGTGGATTGGTAACCGGTACTGTTTTGGTATCCAAGGTCTTGAACCGTGGAGTCTTGAGAGGTGACAAAAGGTGGATTCCTCTTGTCTGCCATGAAAGATGCCTTCGCCAGGTGGCAAGGAATGGAATGATGAAAGCAGATTCCTCTTGTCTGCTTGTGATGATTTGAATTGGTGGGGGACAAAAGCAGAGATGCTCTTTGTCTGCCAAGATTGTTGTGGCTTTGACTAGAGGGACCACGTAAACAAGAAACAATAATTGGTTAGAGAAATAATAATTTGAACAGTTTTTCATGTCATTACTGACACTACGGTCACCATGTTCAAGGGTGTTTGAACAGTTTTTCATGCCACTGCTGGCACTACGATCACCATGTTCAAGGGTGTTTGAACAGTTTTTCATGCCACTGCTGGCACTACGATCACCATGTTTAAGGGTGTTTGAACAGTTTTTCCCACCAGGGGTGGTACAGTTGTCTTGTTCAAGGACAAATTTTTGAAAAAGATTGAAATTTAAAATCTTTGAAGATCTTCAATTAGTGAAGATCATCAGGAGAGTAATCGTCACAACAACCTTCTTCATTCTGATAGAATGAATCTAGGGAAGAGGATGAAGAAGATGCTGTTTGAACTTGCTTCTTTCCTCTGTTTTTATCTGCAGAAGAAGAAGGGGTATTTTTGTTAATAGATTGTTCTTGAAGAAGATTCATAATGTTCTGCAATTTTTCCAGAACATCTTCCTCAGAGGTAGAAGCTGCAAGGGCTGCAGAGATTCTAGTCTTTTGATTGAGGAACTTGCAAGTTTCTGGGTCAGCGACCTGCAAAGACCTAGGATTGCTTTTGAACCAATTGGTCACGCTAAGAGGAGATGTCATTGAAGCATCAAACTTAGGCCACCATTTGACAAAAGATTGCTTATAAAAAGATAAAAGGTTTTTTAGGTGATAATCACCAACTTTGTATTGCCAGGAGAAGATCCATGACAATGAAAATGTGGTAAAAAAGTTTAAGAAGATTGGGTAATTGTTAAGATCCTTATTGAATCTCTTTAAAAAAGTTTGAAATCCTTCATGGACTTCAACAGGAAGAATTTCAGGGATTGGCCCAAAGAAATTCCACCATTGAATGAACCAATTGGGGAAGGAGTACTTGGTTGCTCTTTTGAAGTAGATTAACCAAGAATGTTTGAAAGTTTAGTTCTGTAAGCCAAGAATAGCGTAATCCTAAGCTTTGACATAGTCCCAGTAGTTGTATCCTATGGGATCAAAATTCTGGGAAAATTTCTTGGCCTTGTTTGGGTTTTGGCCAAAGTCTGTGGGTGTCAAAACCTTTAGAATTTGGAAGGTTGAGTGGGTGATAAAAGATTGATCTTTTGGGTCCCTGTAGTGTTTGATAGACACAGACTCTGTATCTATGAGGATAAACTCATAGAATATCTGGGTTTTGTTTGAACTTAAAGGGATAAAATGGGATTAAGATGGGAAGATTTTTGATGAGATTTTGTTTGGACTTTTCAGGCTCAAGATGGGCCAGGAAGAAGTAATTTTCTTTAGGTATGTACTGAACCTGGGCTGTTTGAGTTTTGATTGTGGTAATCTGGGATGATCCAGGTTTGTTCTGGGTTACCAGTTTCTTCTGGGCATGGATAGCCAAGTCCAGGGAAGGAATATCTTGGTCACTGCCATCCTCGGCAATACTGGCCCAAGTCTCCTGGGGAGATTGATAGCTCCATGTTCCTGAAGAGCAAGGAGAGTTTGAACAGAAAAAGCATAATCCTGCTTAGTTTGTTTAGATTGGTTTTGGGGTAGGATTGGATGGGTATTCTGGGAGGAAGACCCTGTTTGTTTTTTGGTGGAGGACCCTGTGGTGATTGGTAAGGGGGATTCTAGTAAAATAGAGGTTCATGTAGTAACTGGTAAGATATCTGGATTAATCTTACCCTTACCCCTACCTCTTCCTCTGGAGGAGGAGGCCCTGGAAGCCATAGTGATTGTAGCCCTGTAATTAATCATAAAAGAGTTAGACAGGGAAAACTTTATTTGAATTCTTAATATATTAAAATCAAATAAACTTAAGATATCAAAAATACTTTGAATCTTGTGCCTTTTGATATAAACATAATATGTCACTAGTTTATATTTAAATGACAATCTAAATTGATTTTCTGATACAGGAAAATTGGTAGTTAAAACTTTTCTTTTAAAAAAGGTTTTAACAGGATTAATAGTTTGTGAACTAGCATAGGTGACAAGTATACTAGTATTACAATTACTGGTATCAATATTGGTCTTGGCATGGTTTATTTTTAAAACAGGATTAAAGGCAATAATAGGTAAGCCCTTTTGGCTATTACCTGTTCTAGTCGGATAATTAAGTCTAGTGGGTTGCCCCATACAGTAGATATAGATGCCATTGATAGAAGATTGGAAAGAGAAATGTAATAGTGGGGATTCCCAGATAATTCTACTTTCAATTTTCTTAATAAGAGACAATATACTAATATCGAAACTATTAATGGCAGTTGAAAGATTAATAAGATAAGAATCAGAGCAAGATTTTTCAAAAGATTGACATAACCATTTATGTATTTTGCTGTTGGTTCTGGGATCAAGATTAAGGGTTCTGAGATAATTCTGGATATCATCATACCTACTAGGTTTGTTAGCTCTACAGTGGATAATGATATTGCTTGTGATGTTAGGATCTAGTTTAAGGGCTTTAAGCTTCCTTTTGATCCTACAGGTCGTGCTCTTCTGACCGGTTTTGCCACAAGTGAAGCAAATGATAGGTCTTCTGGTGCTATCATGCTGAGACCTGGGTTTGGGTTTAGGTTTACTTTTACCACAAGTGCACTTACCACAAGTACAGTGAATGCCAAGAGCAGTTTGGGGTGCAATCTGGACATCAGGTTTCTTGGCTTGCTTCCTTTTGGTATGTTTGGGTTTGTAGCCAGGCTGGGGTTGGTTAGGGCAGCGCCTGTTGATGTGGCCAAGGATACCACATTTGAAGCAGATGACCCTGGCGTTAAAGGCAACAAGATTGTCATCATCAGAGGAGCTATACTTAACCATTTTGATAGAGTTTTCCCTATCAGGTAAAGGATCAAGAGTCATTGTTTTAAGAAGGTCAAGCTGTTCATTGATTCTGGCTAAGAGTTCTTCATGATTGTCAGTTTGTCGAAGGACCTTCTTGGTAGTAGGGTTTCCTATCTGGGTAGGGATACCTAGAGCATGAAGATACCTATTTTGTTTTAATGTATCTATGGAATCTTTGATAGTGATAGGATAATTGGTAGTGTTAACAGGGATATCCTGTCTTTTATCAACTAATTTAGATTGGAAAGGGTAATCAATACCTTTCTTAATGGTATACTTGCGAAACCAATAAAAGAAAGGAACATTACGTTTGGTTTTTCTGAGAAATTTATAGAATTTCTCTTGGATTTTCTTACCTTTGAGACCCTGATAATGCAGAAAGAACCATTTTCTTTGAGGAGACCATTCCTCAGAATACAAGTCTTTCTTAAGGGTTTTCTTATCAATAATGAACTCAGATAACATCATAAGGTTCATTAAGGGAAGAGTAGGTTGGAGATTGGATAGATCTGGGTTCCTCATCATCCTTCTGATAAGAAGTTGTTACCGGGGTTGTGGTTTTGAATCCCTGTAAATGGATAGTGGAACCATCATGGGATGTTCCGACATCAGGTTTGGAAGGTTCTATCGAAAAGGACCTCTTAGACAAAGTTCTCCTACACATAGCGGTTCTGAAATCTTCTTCAGAATGTAGAGACCTAGGAATGGAAAAGGAGTTTCTTCTATTGAAGACGAGGTCTACTTTTCCATATTGGTATTGAATGACGTCTTGGAATTCCGGTGTTAACCTTGGAGTTGCAGGAGCAGCTTTCTCTAGGGTCCAGGTTTCTAGTAGGGTGATATCACTCCATTGGATGGTTTTAGGCACAATAATATTGGCCTTGCTATTGTCAGTAAGAAACAGTGTTGTTTCTCCTGATTTGTGACATTTAGTTTTTAAAAAATTGGATCTGATGGAGTTCATCACTTTGTATTGGACCCTGTAGATGAGAGTGATGGGAACAGATCCTTCCTTCATGTCATAGCCATGGCATTTGACATTAAGGAAGAGAACATCAAGGATGTTCTTATCATCTAAACTAACCGTTAGGTCAGGAAAACAATTGAAGAAGATAGGCCCATGTATAAGGCTGGTTTCAACAGTTCCTAATAAGGAATCATGAAACTGATTGTGACGAGCATCTCTTAAACATAGTAAAACTGCCACGTTAAGGGATTCTCTAGTCAAGGGTTTCATACCTACCTGGACACTTCCTATGTGCAAGTAGTTAAAATTGTCCAGTTGATGATTTTTCATACTCTTCTCAGAGAGAATATGAAGTTCTTCATCATCTTTCCGAAGTATGATTTTTTGTTCAACTGTTCTGATGATGTAATCATATTTAGAAAAAAAAGATGTTTTTGGTTTATAAAGATCTTTGTGAGATATTTTTGGAATATCCCAATTATCTAAATCTTGATTGATATTTTCAAAATGAATTTCTTCTTTGAAAATCTTGTTTGAAAAAGATTGTCTTGATTGGTTTTCGTTAAACGAAGGAGATTGAGATGAAGACGAAGGTCTACTTGAGCTACAAGAGAAACGTGAGGAAAAAGCTTTAAACATATGGAAACAATATTTTCCTCACCCGTAAGCATCATTGCCTTCATTTGGTTTTGCAGAAAAATAAGTATTAAAAATGAACTAGAGATTACCTTCTGGAGTATGCTGAGGATTTAACCATGTTTGTTTCAGTGATCAGTATAATGCCATGTTACTGGATATTAAGACAAGAGAGTTGTATAAATTTCCTCACCCGTAAGCATCATTGCCTTCATTTGGTTCTGCAGAAATATAAGTATTAAAAATGAACTAGAGATTACCTTCTGGAGTATGCTGAGGATTTAACCATGTTTGTTTCAGTGATCAGTATAATGCCATGTTGCTGGATATTAAGACTTTGAATAAAAGAATTATTTTCTATTTTACACGCTGGAGTAGGAATGTAGTTATTAACTCTGAACTATGGTTACTTATCTGAGTTATGTTTTGCATTTAATCATACTTTGTTCTTAATCATATAAGTGCCATTTATGGATATTAATTCTAATGTTAATTATTTCTAAAGGAAAAATCCGCCGGAAACCGTTACCTACGAGCGTTTTACCAGCGGATTTCCGGCGAAAAAAATCCGCCGAAAACGTCACTTTCTTGTAGTGATCTTCTGTTATGACACTTGTTTCTTCAGTCACTTACACATATCAAGTCAATGGTATCAATACTAGAAAGGTCTTTCCTAGAAGGGGTCTTAGTCAAGGATATCCTTTGTCAGCGTACTTGTTTATTTTGGTTTTTGATGTTCTGTCTAGACTTATTTCAGAGGCTTCCTCTAAGGATTTAATTCAAGGAATCAAATTGGCAGAATCTGTCCCCTCACTCACTCATCTATTTTTTGCTGATGATGCTATGTTTTCTCTAGAGATTCTCCTAAAGAGGTGTTCCAAATCACTAAGATCCTTAATCTGCTTACAAATGCTAGAGGTCAAAAGGTCAATCTCTCAAAGTCTGGCATTATTTGTGGCTGCAAAGTTGATTCTAGTATCAGAAACAGAATTGTCTTAATCACCAACATTCCTATCTGGGCTAACCCAGGCACGTATCTAGGAGTTCTAGCTGAATGTGGTGGATCTAAAGTTCAAGATCTCAATTGGCTCAAAGAAAGGGTTATTTCTAAGGTAGAAGGTTGGAAGGGGAACCTCCTCAAGCAGCCAAGAAAGTTCTTATTAAAGTTGTGATTCAAGCTATCCCCAATTACATGATGTCTATCATAATTCTGCCTAAACTTTCTCTAATTCCCTCACCTTTACATTGGCTAAGTTCTGGTGGACTCCACAGGGCTAATGGCATTCATTGGAAGAAGTTTGATGCTCTATGCTACCCAATATGTCAAGGGGGTATTGGTTTCAAAGATTATAACAATCTGAACATGGGCCTTATCTCTAAACAGGTCTGGAGGTTGATACAAGATCCTTCCTCATATTGGGCTTCTACTTTGAAGGCTATTTACTATACTGACATTGATTTTTGGCAGACCTCCTCAACTAGTGGGTCATCTCGGGTTTGGAAGAGTCTACTTCAAGGAAAAAAAATTAAAGGGCTCTAGTAGGTGGCAAATTGGCTCGCGTCTACAAGTTCACATTATTGAGGATATCTGGTTAGGCTTAGGGACTAGAGTTAATATTGTCCCTGGTTCTAATGCTAGTGCTGTGGCTGATCTTATTAATCTGTATTATGAATGGGATATTAATCACTCCAGAACTACTCTTTCCCCTTCAAGTGCCATTGAAGCTATTAACACCTATATTGCTTGGTCAGCTACTCATGATCAGTTCTACTGGCCCACACGAAAGATGGAATCTACAGTGTTAAATGTGGCTATAGATCCTTAATTGAACAAACCAAGACTGTTTTCCCTCTTCCAGCTTCCTCTACTGCCTTCTGATCTTTGGGGCTATATCTGGTCTGCCAATTCCCCTAACAAAATTAAGCTCTTTATTTGGGAGGTGTGTAATAACTTCCTTCCCACCAAGGATACCCTATATAAAAAGAAAATTGCTAAAAAATCCCTTGTTTCCTATTTGCCATACTGAACCAAAGACTGTTGAGCATCTCTTTCTCCTTTGTCCTTGGACTAGACCCCTATGGTTTGGATTACAACTCACCACCCCCCTTCTAACATAGGGCTCTCCACTATTTATAACTGGTTGTTAAATTTTTGGGATCCCCTATGCCTATCTGTTATAACCTGTGCTTGTGGATTTTCTATGGCATATTTGGAAGGTGAGAAATGAATCTTGCTTTGAGGGTAAAAGTCCCAAGCCTTTGGACACTATTCACAGAATTAAGTCTCAATCTATTGAATAGCCTTCTGCACCAAACTAGACAACCCTTATGCTGCAATTAAAAAGAGGAAAGGTGACAATGGGTCGCCTTGCCTCAAAACTCTTTGAACCATGAAGTCTTCCGTAGGGTTAACATTAACAAGAACTGAGATATAATTCTCATAAATACAAGCTCGCATCTAGTTAATCCACCTCTTGTCAAAACCCATACGGTGCATCATGTAAGTCAAAAAAACTCCAAGCTACAAAATCATACGTCGTCTCGAAATCAACCTTGAACAATAAGCATTCATCATTCCTCTGTTTTGCCATATCAACAACTTCATTGACCATCAAAACACCATCCAAGATTTGTCCTCAAAGGATAAAGGCTGATTGATAAGGCGAGATTACCTTATCAATTACCTTCTTCAATCTGACAGCCAAAACCAGACATTATAAATACTTACGTAATGAATTAGTGATGCAGTTCAAACAATTCAATTTTATACAACCACTTGATATATGTATCCAGATACATATAGTTTTAGTTTTTTCGTATTAAAGACAAAAATAGTTATTGGATATAAGTACTAGAGCCATCAAAATGAGCCTATTTCGACGATCTAGCCCAAACTGCCTAATAAAATAGGTGGGTTGAGCTAGCAAAGACGATCCCAATTTCTTTTTTTGGCCAGAGCCTGCCCAAAAATTATTAGCCCATAATGGGCTGGGCCAACCTGCAAGGTCGAGACTTTTAAAATTTAGCACAAGCGTATTTTAATTTTTTAATGGTGTTTTTTTCACTTTCAATTTCAGACCCGTTTCATTGAATTTTAGGCTTGTATTTGATAATTCATTTCACTTACACGTTAAGGCATTAGATGATTGCACTAAAAGTCTCAGTAAATTAAAAAAATGTTACCGTATTATTGGTGCACAGTATCCACCCGGCTTTGGCAGTGATTAATTTAGTCTGGAGAACCTAGCTAACCACATGTATACTCGATTTTGCCGGTCTATGTGGTTCTTGTAACGCCCCAAAATAATTTAATTATTTATTTAATTAAGTTATTTAAGGCTTACAATATTTAATTAATTTAATTAACTAATTCAGGATTTAATTTATTTTATTTTATTTATTTGTTTAGGAGGTGTTGTCACGAATTAGGTGGTGCATGGGGGCCCATGATCCACAAGTAGGCCCATGACCCATTGGATGGTCATATGATTCGAAAATCACTTAGGGGTCTGGAGGGTTAGTTTTCATTTCACTCATTCCACCCAAAAGAAAGAAAAGAAGCGAATAGGGAGAGAGTGAGAAGAAGGGCGACGGTTTACAAGAGAAAAGGGGAGGAATTTCGTGGAGCACTCAAGGAGGAAGGGAAAGCTTGTTGGTGTCTTGCAATTTCTTGGAGCCTTGCTTAACATATTCGAACTCTATAAGGTTAGGGGGTTCTTCTTTACATTCTTAATAGCTTATGTGATGAGTATTGTCTAGGGTTAGGTTCTAGGGTGATTTCCATGAATGATTTGTATGTTTTGATGTTGTTGCTATGCTGAAATTTTATTTGTGCAAAGACATGTTTGATTGGTGTTGAGTGGAGTGCGATATGAATGATGCATGCTAGGTGTTTGCGGTTATGACTGAATGATTTTTGGTGGAAAATGTGATGTCTATTACTCATATAAGTATTTGGCATTGGTGATTTAATTTGGTATTTTGTTGTCGAGAGGAACTTAAAAAGTGTTGGAGCCTTAGGCGCCCTAGGTGTATGTGTGTGTTGCTGGAAATTTTGCCCCTAGGCGCCTTAGTCAAGGGCGCCATTGTGTCTTGTGTGTTGCTGAAGAAATTGTCACATTGTGTCTTGTGTGTTGCTGAAGAAATTGTCCCATTGTGTCTTGTGTGTTGCTGAAGAAATTGTCACATTGTGTCTTGTGTGTTGCTGAAGAAATTGTCCCATTGTGTCTTGTGTGTTGCTGAAGAAATTGTCTCATTGTGTCTTGTGTGTTGCTGAAGAAATTGTCCCATTGTGTCACATGATGTTGCTGGAAAATGGTCCCTAAGTGCATTAGTGATAGGTGCCAAGTGTTTGTGCCAAAATATGCTGTGTTCTACTGCTGTCTGGGCATTTCTGCCAATTTGCGCCTCACTCGCGCCTAAGTTGCGCGCCACGCGCGAATGTTACTGGCCATTTCTGCCAATTTGCGCCTCACTTGCGCCTAAGTCGCGCTCCACGCGCGAAGCACCAGAATCTTCTGCGGTTCCGAGTCGTTTTCAGCACGTGTCTCGGTTTTGTCCCAAATTTGTTTTTGACATAACTTTTGACTCGGTTATCCAAATTTGACGGTTCAAAATGCGTTTCGAAGATAATTTCAGTGTCTATCCAAATGTTCTGGTTTTATTCAAAAATGTATTATTTTACTGGTGGTTCTGGGCTGAGGTGTTCAAGTGTCTAAATTTCAATTTTTTACTCACTTTCCCTATGCTGTGTCAAATCCTAAATTGGCCTAATTGAAATTGGTGTTGGTGTGAGTGGTGGGTTGAGTTGGTGAGTATATTATGGTGTGATTGGTGAGCTGATTAATACAATGGTGAGAATATGAATAAAATGGTGAGTTGATTAAATGGTGAATTGGTGAATTGTGTGGCGTGTTGTGGTGCATTTCCATAGCATCTCATGAACCATGTGCATAATTGGTGAGCAGAGGCTTCGGCCTAATTTTAATTGGTGAGCAGAGGCTTCGGCCTAATTGTATTTGGTGACGGATCCGACATGCATGTGCCCGTGGAGTTTGGGTTGCATTTCATGAATAACTATACATGTTGTAATGTTGTTTGGATATTGAAATTTTGATGTGGTTGCTGCCTTTGTTACGAATCGGTGTGCCTAGTTACTTTTCCTATGCAGTGCTTATCCCATATGTTATTAATTATGAAAAGAGGCTCACCCTACTGCTTTTTATGTTGCTTCTCATGTCGGCAACGTGCAGGTGATAGCGAGTGAAGGTTACCCTTATGCCTTCGTCTGTTAGGATGTGTCATGCTCTGATATGTAGCACCGGGGGGGCGTCTTATGCTTATGTGTTATTTTAATTATACTGTTAGACTGGTATTGGTGATGTATTGGATTTATTTTCGAACTTAATATTTTTCCGCTGTGGTAGTGACTGTAATTAGTTGATGCGAACTGAACCGGTATTTTATGGTGCTATGTATCTTGTGGCTTTTAGTCGAACCATGAAATTTGAAGTTGTTAATTTAAGGGAGTAAGTGTAGCACTCTCTTATATTGTTTTCAAAAAAAAAGAAACTCTGATTTTATTAAATAGTAAGGTTATTAGAAGGGGGTGTTACATTAGTGGTATCAGAGCAGTTCGGTCTGTCCGGCCAAGTCATCCTGTCATAGTGTCTTATGACAAATAGGAATTGTTAGATTAGTTCTAAATTTCTGTTTGCGCTGCAGTGATAATTTGAAATGGCTGGGAGAAACGATGCTGCTCTTGCTGCTGCTCTGCAGGCTATGGCTCAGGCTGTTGGGAACTAGCAAAATGGTGCTGAAAATGCTGGGACTCGCAGTTTAGCCACGTTCCAGAGGGAGAATCCACCCGTTTTCAAGGGCAAGTACAATCCAGATGGTGCTCTAGCATGGCTGAAAGAGATTGAAAGGATATTTCGTGTCATGGATTGTAATGATGCGCAGAAGGTCAGGTATGGTACCCATACGCTGGCGGAAGAAGCTGATGATTGGTGGATGGAGGTTAGGCAGAGGTTAGAAACTGCTAATGAGGAGATAACTTGGGCTGTTTTCCGTAGAGAGTTCTTACGGAAGTATTTTCCAGAAGATGTGAGGGGAAAGAAAGAAATAGAATTCCTTGAGCTCAAGCAAGGAAACATGTCAGTGACGGAGTATGCTGCCAAGTTCACTGAATTGGCTAAGTTTTACCCCCATTATGCTGATGCTGATTCTGAATTTTCAAAATGTATTAAGTTTGAGAATGGACTGAGGGCTGATATAAAGAAAGCTGTAGGGTACCAGAAGATTCGGGTATTCGCTGATTTAATCGACAGTTGCAGGATATTCGAAGAGGATAGTAATGCTCACTCCAAGGTCATGAGAGATCAGAGGGGTAAATTTCAGAACAGGGGTAAGCCATATGAGGTTCCGGCTGGTAAGGGTAAGCAGAGGTATGCTGATAATAAGAAACCAAGTGGGGGAGATGCCCCTGCGAAGGTTGTGTGCTACAGGTGTGGCAAGCCCGGCCACAAGAGTTTTGACTGCTCGGATAATAAATGTTTCAAGTGCGGTAAAGAAGGTCTTGTAGCTGCCAAATGTGAGAAAAAGGATGTGGTGTGCTACAACTGTGGGGAAGTAGGTCATATTAGTACCAAGTGTACTAAGCCGAAGAAAGAGAAGTTCAGTGGAAAAGTGTTTGCTCTCGCAGGATCAGAGGATACTAATGAGATTAGAGGTACATGTTTTATTAATGGTATTCCTTTGATTGCTATTATTGATACCGGTGCTACGCATTCATTTATTGCTGCTTTATGTGCTAAGAAATTGGACCTTGCTTTGTCTTCTATGATGAGGGAGATGGTTATTGACACTCCAGCTAAGGGTTCAGTAACTACCTCTCTTGTGTGTGCTAAGTGCCCTCTGTCAATCTTCGGCAGAGATTTCCTTGTTGACCTTATTTGTTTGCCGTTGGGAGGGTTGGATGTCATTCTTGGTATGGACTGGTTAGTAGTTAACCATGTACATATTAATTGTTTTCGTAAATCTGTGAGTTTCCTTCCTCCCGAAGAAGAAGAATCCGTTTTGTTGCCTGCTGGTCAGCTGCATAAGGTAATGAAAGAGGGAGTTCATCTGTTTGCTTTGATGGCGTCATTGTCTGCTGAGAATCAGGCGATCATTGAAGGGGTACAAGTAGTGCGTGAGTTTCCTGAGGTGTTCCCGGATGAAATTCCAAGTGTTCCGCTAGAGAGGGAGGTTGAGTTTGCTATTGATCTTATACCTGGTACTAGGCCTGTGTCTATGGCACCGTACCAGATGTCAGCCTCAGAACTGTCTGAATTGAAAAAGCAATTAGAAGATCTACTTGAGAAGAAATTTGTAAGGCCAAGTGTGTCACCGTGGGGTGCTCCGGTATTGTTGGTGAAAAAGAAGGATGGGAGTATGAGACTTTGTGTCGATTATAGGCAATTGAACAAGGTGACAATAAAGAACAGGTATCCGCTCCCCAGAATTGATGATTTGATGGACCGGTTGGTGGGTGCTAAAGTGTTTAGCAAAATCGATTTGAGGTCGGGTTATCACCAGATCAAGGTAAGGGATGAAGACATTCAGAAAACAGCTTTCAGAACGAGATATGGGCACTATGAGTATTCTGTGATGCCGTTTGGTGTTACCAACGCGCCGGGAGTGTTTATGGAGTACATGAATCGTACCTTCCATAGTTACTTGGATCGGTTTGTAGTTGTGTTTATTGACGACATTCTGGTGTATTCTAAGACGGAAGAGGAACACGCAGAACATTTGAGGTTAGTACTAGAAGTGTTGAAAGAAAAGAAATTGTATGCAAAGTTGTCTAAGTGTGAGTTCTGGCTGAATGAAGTAGGTTTCCTTGGTCATGTTATCTCTGGTAATGGTATAGCTGTGGATCCAGCCAAGGTTGATGCTATGTTGCAATGGGAGAGCCCAATGTCAGTTACAGAGATTAGAAGCTTCTTGGGATTAGCTGGTTATTACAGGAGGTTTATTGAAGGTTTCTCGAAGTTGGCCCTTCCGTTGACTCAATTGACGTGTAAAGGAAAAGCATTTGTGTGGGATGCTCGCTGTGAGGAGAGCTTCAATGAGTTGAAGAAGAGGTTGACAACATCGCCCGTGTTGACTTTGCCCGTTCCGGATCAACCGTTTGTAGTATATTGTGATGCTTCCAAGATGGGTTTGGGAGGTGTGTTGATGCAAGAAGGTAAGGTAGTAGCTTATGCGTCTAGACAGTTGAGGACCCATGAGAAGAACTACCCCACTCATGATTTGGAGCTAGCTGCGATTGTGTTTGTGCTGAAGATTTGGAGGCACTATCTGTATGGTACTAGATTTGAAGTGTTTAGTGACCATAAGAGTTTGAAATACTTGTTCGATCAGAAGGAGATGAATATGAGACAGAGACGTTGGTTAGAATTGCTGAAGGATTATGATTTCGACTTGAACTATCATCCCGGCAAAGCTAATGTCGTGGCTGATGCTTTAAGTCGGAAGAGCTTGCATATGTCGGCTATGATGGTGAAAGAATTAGAACTGATTGAGCAGTTCCGAGATATGAGTCTAGTTTGCGAAGTGACACCGCAGAGCGTCAGATTGGGAATGTTGAAGATTGGCAATGAATTTTTGGTTAGTATTCGAGAAGCCCAAAAGTCAGATGTAAAGTTGGTGGACTTGTTAATTGTGAAGGATCAAGCTGTGAATGGGGATTTCAAGTTAGATTCCCAAGGTGTATTGAGATTCAGGGATAGGATCTGCATTCCTGATGATGCTGAGATGAAGAGAGTGATTCTTGAGGAGAGCCATAGGAGCAAGTTGAGTATTCATCCAGGGGCTACAAAAATGTACCAAGATTTGAAGAAGTTGTTCTGGTGGCCTGGTATGAAGAAGGATGTGGCACAGTTTGTGTATTCTTGTCTGACTTGTCAGAAGTCTAAGATTGAGCATCAGAAGCCCGCGGGGTTGATGCAACCATTGGAGATTCCGGAATGGAAATGGGATAGCATTTCCATGGACTTTGTGACTAGTTTGCCTAGAACCGTGAGAGGATTTGATGCTATATGGGTGGTTGTGGATAGACTGACGAAGTCTGCTCACTTCTTACCAATTGATATCACTTATCCAGTTCCAAAATTGGCAGAGATCTACATCAAGACAATTGTGAAGTTGCATGGCGTTCCGCTTAGTATTGTATCTGATAGAGATCCAAGATTCACTTCTGAATTTTGGAAAAGTTTGCAAGAAGCTTTGGGTTCTAAGTTGAGGTTGAGCTCCGCTTATCATCCGCAGACAGATGGTCAGACAGAGAGGACTATTCAGTCGTTAGAGGACTTGTTGAGGGCATGTGTTCTCGAGCAGGGAGGTTCATGGGATTCTCATCTTCCGTTGATTGAGTTCACCTATAATAACAGTTTTCATTCTAGTATTGGAATGGCACCGTTTGAGGCGTTGTATGGTCGGAGATGTAGGACTCCGTTATGTTGGTATGAATCTGGAGAGAGTGCAGTGTTGGGCCCTGAGATTGTGCGAGAAACAACTGAGAAGGTAAAATTAATCCGTGAGAAGATGAAAGCGTCGCAGAGTCGACAAAAGAGCTATCATGATAAGAGAAGGAAGGATTTAGAGTTTCAGGCCGGTGATCATGTGTTTCTGAGAGTCACTCCGGTGACTGGTGTTGGGCGTGCCTTGGAATCAAAGAAGTTAACTCCCCGTTTCATTGGTCCGTATCAGATTACGGAGAGGGTGGGAAGTGTTGCCTATAGGGTGGCTTTGCCGCCTAATCTTTCGAACTTGCATGACGTGTTTCACGTGTCACAGCTTCGAAAGTATGTTCCGGACCCGTCTCATGTGATTCAGATGGATGAAGTAGAGGTACGGGATAATCTCACGGTGGAGACTATGCCTGTGCGAATTGAAGATAGAGAAGTGAAGATTCTGAGAGGGAAGGAGATTCCTTTGGTGAAAGTGGTTTGGTTAGGAGCCGCTGGTGAGAGTATGACTTGGGAGCTGGAGAGTAAGATGCGGGAAGCATATCCGGAGTTGTTTGATTCAGGTAATTTCGAAGACGAAATATTCTAAGTGGGGGAGGATTGTAACGCCCCAAAATAATTTAATTATTTATTTAATTAAGTTATTTAAGGCTTACAATATTTAATTAATTTAATTAACTAATTCAGGATTTAATTTATTTTATTTTATTTATTTGTTTAGGAGGTGTTGTCACGAATTAGGTGGTGCATGGGGGCCCATGATCCACAAGTAGGCCCATGACCCATTGGATGGTCATATGATTCGAAAATCACTTAGGGGTCTGGAGGGTTAGTTTTCATTTCACTCATTCCACCCAAAAGAAAGAAAAGAAGCGAATAGGGAGAGAGTGAGAAGAAGGGCGACGGTTTGCAAGAGAAAAGGGGAGGAATTTCGTGGAGCACTCAAGGAGGAAGGGAAAGCTTGTTGGTGTCTTGCAATTTCTTGGAGCCTTGCTTAGCATATTCGAACTCTATAAGGTTAGGGGGTTCTTCTTTACATTCTTAATAGCTTATGTGATGAGTATTGTCTAGGGTTAGGTTCTAGGGTGATTTCCATGAATGATTTGTATGTTTTGATGTTGTTGCTATGCTGAAATTTTATTTGTGCAAAGACATGTTTGATTGGTGTTGAGTGAAGTGCGATATGAATGATGCATGCTAGGTGTTTGCGGTTATGACTGAATGATTTTTGGTGGAAAATGTGATGTCTACTACTCATATAAGTATTTGGCATTGGTGATTTAATTTGGTATTTTGTTGTTGAGAGGAACTCAAAAAGTGTTGGAGCCTTAGGCGCCCTAGGTGTGTGTGTGTGTTGCTGGAAATTTTGCCCCTAGGCGCCTTAGTCAAGGGCGCCATTGTGTCTTGTGTGTTGCTGAAGAAATTGTCACATTGTGTCTTGTGTGTTGCTGAAGAAATTGTCCCATTGTGTCTTGTGTGTTGCTGAAGAAATTGTCCCATTGTGTCTTGTGTGTTGCTGAAGAAATTGTCCCATTGTGTCACATGATGTTGCTGGAAAATGGTCCCTAAGTGCATTAGTGATAGGTGCCAAGTGTTTGTGCCAAAGTATGCTGTGTTCTGCTGCTGTCTGGGCATTTCTGCCAATTTGCGCCTCACTCGCGCCTAAGTCGCGCGCCACGCGCGAATGTTACTGGGCATTTCTGCCAATTTGCGCCTCACTTGCGCCTAAGTCGCGCTCCACGCGCGAAGCACCAGAATCTTCTGCGGTTCCGAGTCGTTTTCAGCACGTGTCTCGGTTTTGTCCCAAATTTGTTTTTGACATAACTTTTGACTCGGTTATCCAAATTTGACGGTTCAAAATGCGTTTCGAAGATAATTTCAGTGTCTATCCAAATGTTCTGGTTTTATGCAAAAATGGATTATTTTACTGGTGGTTCTGGGCTGAGGTGTTCAAGTGTCTAAATTTCAATTTTTTACTCACTTTCCCTATGCTGTGTCAAATCCTAAATTGGCCTAATTGAAATTGGTGTTGGTGTGAGTGGTGGGTTGAGTTGGTGAGTATATTATGGTGTGATTGGTGAGCTGATTAATACAATGGTGAGAATATGAATAAAATGGTGAGTTGATTAAATGGTGAATTGGTGAATTGTGTGGCGTGTTGTGGTGCATTTCCATAGCATCTCATGAACCATGTGCATAATTGGTGAGCAGAGGCTTCGGCCTAATTTTAATTGGTGAGCAGAGGCTTCGGCCTAATTGTATTTGGTGACGGATCCGACATGCATGTGCCCGTGGAGTATGGGTTGCATTTCATGCATAACTATACATGTTGTAATGTTGGATATTGAAATTTTGATGTGGTTGCTGCCTTTGTTACGAATCGGTGTGCCTAGTTACTTTTCCTATGCAGTGCTTATCCCATATGTTATTAATTATGAAAAGAGACTCACCCTACTGCTTTTTATGTTGCTTCTCATGTCGGCAACGTGCAGGTGATAGCGAGTGAAGGTTACCCTTATGCCTTCGTCTGTTAGGATGTGTCATGCTCTGATATGTAGCACCGGGGGGGGGGGGGGGGGCGTCTTATGCTTATGTGTTATTTTAATTATACTGTTAGACTGTTATTGGTGATGTATTGGATTTATTTTCGAACTTAATATTTTTCCGCTGTGGTAGTGACTGTAATTAGTTGATGCGAACTGAACCGGTATTTTATGGTGCTATGTATCTTGTGGCTTTTAGTCGAACCATGAAATTTGAAGTTGTTAATTTAAGGGAGTAAGTGCAGCACTCTCTTATATTGTTTTCAAAAAAAAAAGAAACTCTGATTTTATTAAATAGTAAGGTTATTAGAAGGGGGTGTTACAGTTCTCCCCTACCAATTGAGTTTTTGCCACATCCAAGATTTGAGTCCGAGACATTGGGATGGGATCCGAGCCCAGTTATCTCTTGGAGGTAAAGAATGTTAAAAGTTGATTTGACTTGATGGTCTACGATGCGAGATATTGTATTATTACGTTTCTTTTGGTTTATAATAAAAATATTTTTTTGTGATGTAAATAGCTCTTGTGTTATTATGAAATGGGATGAACAAAAAAATTGTTTTGATTTTCTTAATTAGTTATTGATTTTGTGATGACAACCTATATTTTTTATGATGAGTAATTACCGGTGTTTTCAGAATCGGACCGAACCGGACGGTTCAACCAGAAACTGCCCAAGCCAACGGTTGGTTAAACCCATTTGGACCGCAGGATGGTTGAACCGCCCAAAACCGGATTGAACTGGTTTGGACCGCGATTGAACCGCTTTGAACAGTCATTTTACTTGGGTTGAACCACCCGAAATGTATTTTTTGATTTTTTTATTTACTTTTTTCTCCAAAAAATAATTTTTTTATTTTTTATTTATTTATTAAATATTGGTTCAACCATGGTTGAACCGAGTGAACCGATTGAACCATGACCCGGAGGTCTCGCCAGTTCGATCTCCAGTCTAGTTTTAAAAACATAGGTAATTACATATATCTCATTTAAATAATATATTTTACGAACCTATTCACCCTTAATGCTAATATACATTCGGCGTAGTTTTATTTTGTGCAACATAATTTAATATGTGCGTCAAAATGAAACTTGTCAATCACAATTTTTTGACCCATGGGCTGTTTATTTGGCCCGCAGCTACATATGACTAGGTTTTTTTTTTGACGTGACATATGACTAGGTTGGCTATGTAAATTAGTGGCTCGAAATAATTTTGGTCCAGCCCAACCCGACTCAAAATTATCTTCGACTTGAGCGGGTTGGTCCGAATGGGCCAGCCCGACCCGAATTGAAAGCTCTAATAAATACTAATACAATAAACATTTATGAAATAATTAAATATACTATTATTAGAATATTTTTTTTGTTACCATGCCATTGGTTCGTAGTTTCCACTGGCTTTGTCGATGATTAATCTAGTCCGGAGAGCCTGACTGGCCACGAGTACCCGGATTTGTCGGGCCATGTGATTCTCCCATTCCAACAGAGTTTTTGGCGATTCAAACCCAAAACCTTTAAGTGGGTTTCAAGTTCACTTATGCTTGGACCAACCCTTTTGCTACTATAACTAGAATCTGAATGTGAATCTGAATTTCTTACAATTACAAAATGTAAAAAATTGAAAAAAGAAATTATTTAACCCAAATTTAATTTAACTAAAATTGATTTTATTTTTGATGGCGAAAAATAGGGGTGTTCGTGGGTCGGTTTGGATCGGATTTGACCAAATCCGTTGCCCGAACCAATGATAATTATTCGATTTGGGTTGGTTCGGATTTTACATTTTTTCCTCCAAAATCCGAACCAAACCGAACCGATATTGGACGGGTTGGTTTGGATTGGGCTCACGGGTCATTCACTAAAATATTAATTTTCTAAAATATAAAAAAAAACATTTTTTATGATATTCCAACACTTTAAATAGCTAAAAAAATTGAAAATCACACGGAATCAAACTCAAATCCACTAATAGTCTTCCCATTCATAGTATTAAAATTTTACAACTTAATCATAAATTATTAAGGTAAAAATTCTAAGCAAATAAAATCGTGTGCATCTAAAATTACAAAATTGTTATGACGTAATATGGGTTGGTTCGGGTTCGCGGATTTGATTTTTAAAATCCGTTGCCCGATCCAAACAACTACGGGTTGGTTTGGATTTGTTCGATTTTGACCCGAACACGAAAAATATCCGAACCAAACATATCGGTTTGGATTGGATCGTGGGTTGGTTTGGATTTGCCCGAACCACTGAACACCCCTAGCGAAAAAAGTGGAATTTTACATCTAACGCGAAGAAAAATAAAAATCTCTCTCTCTCTCTCTCGATTTTCCGATCCACGCCCCACAAATTCGATCATTCACTTTCTCTATCTCTCGTTCTTTCACTCATAGCCATTTCACAACTTGGCTATTCTTTTCCACACCGAAACCCTAACAGAAGGGCCGCACCTCAAACGCGGAGCCATGTCCACCAACAAACTCCTCACCCTAGCCCGCCGTTCCCAACGGCGGACCCCTACCCTCTCCACCGCCCGATCTGTCTCCCTCTCTACCTCCGCCGCCGTCGCTCACTCATCACCATCCTCACCACCTTCTCCTCCACCTCCAAACGTCATGATCTACGATCGTTTAGCAGAAGCCGTCAAATCAAAACTCCGTCAACTCGAAAATCCCGATCCTCGTTTCCTCAAATACGGTTCACCTCGTCCTGAACTCCGTGACCATACGCGAATCCTTGCGGCTCCCGAAACTCGCGTAACGACTCTCCCTAATGGACTTCGTGTTGCAACGGAATCTAACCTTGCCGGACGTACGGCGACGGTTGGTGTTTGGATTGATGCTGGATCGAGATTTGAGACGGAAGAGACTAATGGTACTGCACACTTTTTGGAACATATGATCTTTAAGGGAACCGAGAGACGGAACGCGAAGGAACTTGAAGAAGAGATCGAGAATATGGGAGGACATCTTAATGCTTATACGTCGAGGGAACAGACTACTTATTATGCTAAGGTTTCTAATGGTGATGTTCCTGTTGCTCTTGATATACTTGCTGATATTCTTCAGAATTCGCGATTCGATGAAAATCGAATCAGCCGTGAACGTGATGTTATTCTCAGGGAAATGGAAGAGGTATTATTATTCTGTATCAGTGTTGCATTTGTTTTTTTTTTTTAACAATTGGAACTGAAATTTATCGTTTTTATTATATTTTGGATTGATTTAACATTAACTTTTAGATGTTTGTGGTGGGGGATTGCTGAGAATAGCTGACGGATTCAGTTTTAATTGAAAATATTTCTTTTAGGTTGGTTGTTGAGTACCATAGTATGCAAAAGCATTCTTTTTTTGAACCTTTAGGATTAGGAATTAAAGTGGTACAGAGGTTGTTGGGGGAAACGACCTCTTGTGGAAAAGATGGTAGAGTATTACCCTAAGTGGGTTGGACCTGTGGGGTGAGGATTTGTAGAAGCACTGATGAGAAGAGAGGGAGACAAAGATAAAACCTTTAACAAGGATTTTGATTTACATGGTTTTCTGTTATTCATGATTTGTGGTATGACATTACGGCTGTGTTGGATGTGTGTGTGTGTGTGTGTGTATATATATATATATATATATATATATATATATATATATATAGTGGACCCCACTTAGAGTATGTTTTGGTGGAGAAAGGGGGGGGGGGTAAAGTTTTCTTTTTTAAAGTATTAGTTTTTGTATGTATAAAGCTAACAAGGAGGTAGATTAGGATGTTAAGTTTCATGATAATCTATCATGTTATGCTAGAAAATTATTAAGAGATAATTTACTTGGAAATAAATTTTTTTGTCTTTCCCTTTCTTCAAAACCCTCATTATTGTCGAGACATACTATTAGTGGGAAAAAGCATTGGTTTCTGTTTTTTGTAATTCTTTAGCTTCCCACTTATCTCTTAAATTGGCATAGGTTAGGTTCTCATTTTTTTGCTAAAAGGTTTGTTAAATGAAATTGCTTATTTGTAGGTTGAGGGACAAACAGAGGAAGTGATCTTCGACCACCTCCATGCAACTGCTTTCCAGTACACTCCCCTTGGTAGAACCATTCTGGGACCTGCTCAGAACATTAAGACTATCACCAAAGCTCATCTCCAGAACTACATCCAGACACATTACACTGCTCCTCGGATGGTATGTAGACAATTTTTGTGGTTGCATTGCATCTGCATGTGCTACTGATGCGTGCCTTGCAAGCATAACTCAAAAATACAGTCATTTTTGTAACATGTACTCAGTATCTAGATTTTCTTTTCATATCTAAATATGGAATATGGAAGCTGGCCTAACGGTTGTTCTTGTTTGGGTCTGCTTTCCAAGGTTATAGCTGCATCTGGAGCTGTTAAGCATGAAGATTTTGTCGAGCAAGTGAAAAAATTGTTTACCAAGTTGTCAACTAGTCCCACTACGGCATCTCAATTAGTTGAAAACGAACCAGCAATTTTTACTGGTTCTGAGGTAAGAATATTGATGCTGAGCACATTTGCACTTTTGTAGTAAATTTAAATATTAAATATTAAATTTAATAACGATGTTCATCTACTTTTTCTGGAAAACAGGTTCGAATGCTTGATGATGATATTCCCCTTGCACAATTCGCAGTAGCTTTTGAAGGGGCATCTTGGAAGGATCCAGATTCAATTGCTCTGATGGTCATGCAAGCTATGCTGGGTTCTTGGAATAAGACAGCCGGAGGCGGGAAACACATGGGGTATGCAACTTAAGAACTATCCTCTCCTCTAATCCCAAAAATAATTCCCCCTAATGATTCAGGCTTAATTAAGTGAGTTTTAACTGTTAACAGCTCTGAGTTAGCACAGCGAGTTGGCATTAATGAAGTTGCAGAAAGCATGATGGCTTTCAACACCAACTACAAGGATACAGGTCTTTTTGGTGTTTATGCTGTTGCTAAGGTAAGCCTTAATGTGGTTTTCTTATGGACAATTTTGATAATCTTTGATTTGTAAGGCTCATTTGAAAACAACACGACAAAGAGACCGTACCGTGTCTGTTATTGCCAGTGAATATTTAACCCCTCTTATAGTTTTTCTTAAATGTAAGGTTAAATTACTCTACATGTCTGTTCTATTAAATTTAAAAATTAGTCCTATAACGATCTATTGAAATATTACATTACTGAATTAGTTCTTGTACTTGATCCAACATTTTAGATAAATTTATATAATTTAGCAAAAAAATCAATAATGGTTAGGGATTGGGGAGACTTACAAAAACATTGTCAGAAATATATGGACTTATCGAAAACTTCTAAAAGTACAAGGACTTGCATGACATTAAAGTGTAATATAACCCTACTATAATTTTTTTTCTTTATTTTCCCCCTTTTTCCCAAGGACTTTTAGTTTCCTTTTAGAGTAATTAGTTTTGAGATGTAATGGCTTTTAGTGCCTTCCTATGTAATATACTAATATGTGCTATGCAGCGGATGGATTAATAAGATGATGTTTGAAAAAGTAGTATGCTTAGGTTGCTTTGAAGATAAAATGTTGTATATATATGCTCTAACTCTGTTAGCATATTTACCTATTTACTCGTATCTTTAATTATTTTTGATAACTGCGTTGCCCCCTTAATTTCTTGTGCTTTCAGCCGGATTGCTTGGATGATTTGGCCTATGCAATAATGTATGAGACAACCAAGTTGGCATATCGGGTTTCAGAGGATGATGTTACACGCGCTCGTAATCAGGTTGGTTTCTAATTGATGTAATGATTTCCTTTCTATAATTTAGTTTCATGTATGGATGATTGTATTCGCTATCCAAGATATGACAGGAGTTATTTTGTTTTGCATGGGATTTGTTTAGCATGTATTGAAGAACTTTTAAAGTTGTAACATAAATTCATTGGGTAGTCTCTGTTTAAACTGTTATAATCGGTGTAGACCGGTTTCAAATTTCACCTATGATTGGATATATGACATCCATGTGAAGCCATGACATAATGCTGCAGATTTTGAATGGTGACAATTTTAGATAAATGGAATTTGTTGGCATTCGTTCTGATGTAGGGAATAATTCTTAACATGTATCTACCAGTGCAAAGTTCAATTAGCATGACTTCATATCCAGTGCATTTAAACTAATTTAAGATGTTTAACTTTTGCCCCCAAAAAAATTGTAATGTTAAGAATTGTTAATTCAAGATTGTGTTTTTGGAGCATCTGTGCACACATCCTCTCCCATACAAGCATTTGCCTGTGTACTTGACTAGTTCAATTGATTGTTCAGTGTGCACTTGTTCTCCTTAATTATTACATTGCTTACATAGCTTTCTTGTCATAAGTGCTATATTCATTTTTGAAAGTTTATTTACAGTTAAAATCTTCGCTGCTGCTTCACATTGATGGAACAAGCCCAGTAGCTGAAGATATTGGCCGACAGGTACCACAGATCTAACACCTCACAACTGCTTAAAGAAAATAGGGACATGCGGGAGTGTTTATTATGACTTCATTCTGTACTATTTTGCAAAGACTTTAGGCTAAAATTTGAAAGATGATAATAGAAAAATTACTTGTTAATACTTAATAAACAGAAACATCTAGAAAGCAAAACATGCACAGCATGGTTACATGATTAAAGTTGGCAAATGAGTTATTGATTGCAACCCTCTTGAATGTTTGCATTGCAATACTTTAGAAACTTTAAAATGAAATAATGTTTTTAAAATGCTATATTATCAATTTTAAATAGACATAGATAGACAAGGGTGCATATAAGAGAATTATCCTTCCCGTTGACATGCGAACGCCTAAATTTGTTTTTAAGAAATTTGGCAGCAGACATTAGTTCTTGAGAATGCAAAAACCTAAATTAATCCCATAGAATCACAAATGTTAGCCTTGTCTGTGGCCATGTTATTCTGGTATTTGATATTTAAATTTGTTGACGAAATGATTCCATTATTATAGACTTTCTAATACTTCACGAGTAAACCGGAAACAGATTTTTGATTATATTGTGTATCCAAATTTTTCATAATTTAGTCGCAATCACATTATGTCTTCTAAAATATGTTAGCTATACGTTTCCATGGCAAGTAGCTTGTGCTTCTGCAATTTTATTAAGACTTGCATTAGATTATAAATTGGTTACAATTTTTAAAATGTGGTAAGCATCTATTTTGCAAAATGTACACTCCACATTCAATATTTCATTACTCATTTGTGCATGTTGTTTCAGCTACTCACATATGGTCGAAGAATCCCATATGCCGAATTGTTTGCTAGAATTGATGCTGTTGATGCCAGTACAATTAAACGAGTCGCAAACCGATTTATTTATGACAAGGTAATAAATAATAATTGAAATATCTTATTCAGTAGTAAAGTAAAGACACAAATCTTATTCAGAATTTATGGTCTTGTCATGTTTGTCTTGCAGGATGTTGCTATTGCTGCCATGGGACCTATTCAGCGTATGCCTGATTACAACTGGTTCAGACGCAGAACCTACTGGAACCGTTATTAGTTCATCTTAGTTTTCTGCTTCATTTCAACTTCATGAGGTCTGGCATTATGTTATGTTCAAATTACATCATATATGCCTCTAGATGGCTGCTTTGGCCGTCATTTTTAATTTATTTGTTATAGGCCTCTGTTTTTGTAATATTCATGCAATAATAAGTATGCTGTTGTCAGTGATGTAAATGGCATCATTCCACACTGCTCCAATTCTTGTTTGAATATGATATTGCCTAAAAGTTACCCTGTTTCTCTGGAATCCAAACTAGCTTCTGGTCCCTTTGTTTGAAAGCTTTTAGTAGTCTGACGCAGTTGGACATCTCAATAAATGATTGTACTCCCAAAATGGGTTTAAGTTGTAGGTCTCTTTTGTAGCTCTCACTGGATTCTGCAAATTCATTCTCAAATCTAATATGATTAGTTCGTAGTCAATGTATTTGAAATAAATCATTTTACATTTAGCTTAATTTTTTAACTAAATTTTATTTCACCTACCCTAAAATCCAACATGCAGGCTTGACCTGTTAAATACTTAAATCCGACTTCTGAGGAACATAGATCATATATGCGAAGTAGTCAGTCAGCCACTTTTTGTCCATTTCAGCAGGATTGACGGATTTAAGTTCTTAATTAAACATAGATTCTATTGTATGTTTGAATTATTTTTTATTGAAAAATTTTAATGTACAATATTTTTGAAAATACCTGAAAAATAATTTTTTAATTCAAAATATGTAATACATGTCTTTATGTGTTAAGTCTAAATTTTGAATAAAAGAGCGATTAACATCAGTTATTACATGAATTAATTTGGGTATATTTCTTTGTAATATTTGTGTAAATTTTAAGTTTAAGTTTATACTCCCTTTAGTCTATAATATAAGCAACAAAAAAGTAATGTTTTGTGGTCTACATCGTAAAAAACAGCATTGTTATTTATTATGAAGAATTTTTGCAAGAAAGAGATGCATAAAAAGTGTATTTGACTAATCAACGACTAACAATATAAGCATTAGTAAATGTTACATGCTGCTATATGATATTTTTCTCATTCTCGCAAACATCTTACGTAACATTTAACCTTTTCTGTAAACAATTGTTAATTATTTTTACTATACCTAATGCTATTATTTTTAAAATATCCATCAATTTATTTATACTTTAATATCAATTGACTCTTTTATTCTCATGGAACAAACTCAAGGGCAATTTGGAAAACACTGTTACTTTTTTGATTACTTCAAAGAAATTAAATGAGATTAATTATTTTTATTAGGAGGTTAATTTTATTTGTTTAAACAGTATTTACAAGGAATGAATTTTTTGATTAGTTTTAAGAAATTGAATGAGATTAACTACTTTTCTTAGGAGGTACAATGAAGTAATTTTTTTTGTTTAAACAATATTTACAAGGAATAAAAAATCATGGTGTTTCTTTCATGGTTGTAAAAGTTATTATTGGGAATCCAACCTATACAATGTTGGGAATCCAATGGTTACAACTATGGATTTTGGCATTTGTTTCAAACTATGAAATTTTCTGCTCTGCAGTTGCGCGCAGAGGATACCCGATTTATACAAAAAAAACCTCTGAAATTTTCCTCCCAATTATTAAACATTCTTATGAAAAAATAACCACCACTTTCCCATATTTTTATTCTTAATAGAGCGGGGAAAATAGTTCCAATAAAGGCCCATTTTATAAATGGTTCCCATGAGTGTTATAAGTATTAACCAAACACATTTTTTTTCAAAAGACTCGGGGGTGTTTTATGGTTGCGAAATTACTTCTACATTCTCTAGAAAATAATGTGGGAAACTTACTCTCTTGTATTTTGAAACAAAAAAAGTGTTTGGTATACTTGTAATATTTTTGGGAACTATGGGAACTATTTGTAAGGGTGGAGTTTTAAGTAGTTATATATGTTGCATTTCCACCTTCATGGAAACCTTTTTTTCCCACCTAACTTTTTGGAAATAAAAGCATGGAAAAATGGAGATTATTTTATTCCTTGGAATGCTTTATACCGAGGAGTAAATTTTCTATTTTTTTTGTAACAAATGTGAGAATTTAATTTTGTATCCTTAACATTCCTAGGAATAAGTTTTACAACAATCAAACAAACACTTCAAGAATAAGTTTTCCACATTATTTTCCTTCAAGAAACAAACACCTCCTTGAATTTATCTATCGTGTCACAATTAAGTATTTTATTCATAATACAAAATGCTTCGAACATATTTTGCCCTGTCTTTTATCTAACAAGTTTATTTATAATTTTCGATCAATCTTAGCTATAGTAAAAAAAATGATTATGACAAAGCCTATGTGAAATAGGCGGGGGAATAAGGCGGGATAGGGGCGGGTTTTGCCATCCCATTCCCGTCCCTATCTTTATTAAGATTGAGTTTTGCCTTTCCCATCCCCGAACCAAATGGGATTAGGTTTCACGGAGGGTCCCTATTTGGCCAATATATATATATATATATATATATATATATATATATATAGAAATTTTAAAAATTATATTTATAATAATTAATAGAATAAATAATAATTATTTTATAATGATAATAATAGATTTAAAAGTATTAAATTAGATTTTTATAATAAAACTAAACATAAACAAAAATTTGAGGCAAAATGAATGAGGATATATACATAAAATAAACTAAAAATTAATACTAATGATTAGTCGAACGAGTTCGAGGCAAGGCCAGGTGGGTACCCGTGGTCAGGGACGGTTCCACCTTACATTAACTTGAAAAACTATTTTGCTTACAAATATATAACAAATTTCTTTTGACCACATAAAAAATAAGGGTTTCTCCCATAAGAAAATCTTTTAAATTAAATATAGAAATTTACAAGAAATAAATAAAAAAGAAAATAAGTTGGTACTAATTTTACCTTTTTAGTTATGTAATTTATCGAAACTTAGGTATTATAAGATTTTTTTTTTGTAATAAAATTACATATTTGGTAAAAATTTACATTATCTATATGAGAAAATATTCAAAGCCATTCTTTTCCCCACTAATAAATGTTTTTGGATCCGTCACTGCCTGTGATGACGGGTTTAGTTGCCATGTCTCACACACACGTACACGCACACGCACACGCGTATGCACACACGCACAAAGAGCCATTCCTTGATGTCATCAGTAACTTTAGTGAACTGGTAGGAAAGTGATGTTAGCATATATTTATCACATGATAATAATATGAATAATAATAAAAAAAATTATTTTCTATAAAACAAATAAATTTTTAAATTTCCATTTTAATTATTTATGTTCTCACTCGGATGATTCCCCAAACTTGAGAGATAGGAGGCGTATTCTGAGGCAATGAAAGGTAACAAAGCATACTTGAGCCCTTTATTTTTTAAATAAGCCAAACCAAGGCTTGCAAAGCCTAGCTCGATCCACTCTATTCCCATCGCTATAGCTTGCCGAGGTACATTTAAGATCAGGGTATTGCTTTTCCCACACCCCCTCCTACTCGAAACACACCCCATAAGGGTGTGAAAAGACCAAAAGGCCAGGCCAAACCTCTTTTTTTTCACGAATTTTCACCTGTTCGAACACGGGCATTCGAACAGGTTCGAATGACATCGTCCGAGTGTGTTAAATTTTGACTTCACACCCTTTTGGGCGTTTTTCACCTGTTCGCATGAGGTCATGCGAACCTGTTCGCATGACCTCGTTCGAACACATTCGAACGACATCGTTCGAGTGTGTTAAATTTTGACTTCACACCCTTTTGGGCGTTTTTAAACTGTTCGCATGAGGTCATGCGAACCTGTTCGAACAAGGTCGTTCGAACAGTCATAAAACACGTCCTCGCAACGTCTCACGCGAGGTTATTTTTGGAATAAAATTTGTTAAGGGGTGTGAAAGAGTAGGAGGGGGTGTGGGAAAAGCAAAACCCTAAGATCATTCCCGAGGAGGCCCAACCCACCTTTCAGCCCACTAGAGAATTATAACGGAGCAAGATGCATACAAATATTCATGAATAAAAAAGTTTATTAATCATCTTAATCAATTTAAACTTCTAATATCTATTTTATTTAACAATTTTTTTTGATGAGATGGGGAGAAAATACAATTAAACTGTTAAAAAAGCAATTTATAGTATCTCAATATTTTCTAATAAAGTTTAATTTATAGTATTAAAACTGATACAAGCTGGGTTTGTGAAAGGATGTTAGATAATATTAAACTTATATTGATTTACTTTGCTTAATGATAGTTTAATCTTTTGCCTATTGTATGTATATACATTTTCTCGTTGCTTTGTATTTTTTGATTTCTCTTTGTTTTGTATTCCTCAGACTTATCAATTGTATTTCTATTTGAACCCTACTTGTTTAATGCTATTATCTCCTCTCATCTTCCTCTTCTCTTGTGTGTGGATTCAAAACCATGCATGTATAGCTAAATGATTCCAGTTGGTGATGATTAAATTTGCAGTACAAAGACTCTGCCAAAGATCAAAATCGAGACGTCAAAAACTTCAATACACGCAAACCCCCCCTGAATAAAAGTCTGAAATAAATTGGCTACATAAATTAAAACTACTCAATTTTTTTCCAAGTCCTACGATTCATCAAATCATTCCTGCCTGGGCAAAGGCCAAGTTATTGCTTCCTTCCTCTTCCTTTCTTAACCGGTTGTGCATCCATTTGATCTTTTCCAGTGACTTCAGATATATCAACTGCAGAATTATGAATAGCGCTTAGTAAAATTTAGCTTGACAGAGAGTATTAGAATATCCGAAAAATATCTCAGCACATCATTATTCTATATCATGATTTGCTTTCTTATTTAATTAGGATTAGGAGTTTAGTATTAGTATAAGTGTAAATAAAATTAGGATCAGAGCTTTGCCTTTTGAATAACATCCAACATATAACTTCATAAACCATGAACTAATACAACCAACACGGCACTAATACTCTATTAGTAATGCACAACCCACGTAAACCGGCATGTATAACATTCAATGTTATTCAAATCAGGATCTTATAGTTATGTATGGTGTTGTGTGTTTTTCTTGGCCACCCTTATACTCTAAATGATATCGAAAAATCCTTAAACGAATTTCTCAAAAGAAATGTGCCTTTGACAGTTTCACTAACAATGGATTTTATGTAGAATGACTTTTAGCTAAAGTATCACAATTAACAGAAGCTTAAGGTAAAACGTACCATCAGGACCACGAGACATCAAAGCAAAAAATATGTTGTTCAGTTTTTCCATCTTCTTAGCCTCTTGTGCTTGGTCTGTTTTATACTTCAGACACTGGTCAAATCAAGAGTACAAGAGCTTATTAGAAAATGACATTATATGTGGCTAACAATGCAAGAGCTAGCAAAGAATATAACACAACCAAAACATCGATGCTTATTGTGATGTATATAATTAGTACATATAGATGAGTCAAATCTATGCAGATACTATGTTCATCATGTAAGCAAAAGAGGTTATATTCTGTTAATTAAAACTTAAAACGACTCAAATCTTAGCAGATACTATGAGTCATGTGGCTAAAGCTAAATTAGATTTTCTCCACAAAAAATCAGGTAGTTTGAGGGTTCAAACAGGAAATGGATCCTCTCCAATGACTTTATTGTGCAATGAAATCTCAGCCACCCATTGAATAAGACAAAGAGTGAAGGAGAAATATTAAAAAAGTTGAGAGAGAGGGTTGAATGGTGGAGATTTAACACTTGAGAGTGTCAAGTAAAAAGTCCACTTCAGAGAATCTCCTCTCGGTTCTTACATGTAACTTTTTCTTAGCAATGGCAATATGACTGTGCTCAAGGAGTTGGCAGTTATCAACCACATATAAAGTAAAGGGACAAGCCAGCAGAAAACTTCCCACCCACCATCCTTTTTTAAGGTAACAAAGGCTATAAAAATACAACGCACATGGAAATGTGCCACCGAAATTCATGTGAGTCTCACAACTTTGGAAATGGTGTTCACTAAATAGGCAACGGGATCCACTAATTTAGTGGAATCTACGTGAATTTAATCCAATCATAAATAGTGTTGTTGGAGATAGAGTCACAGAGTGTGTTGTTACTTGTTAGCACTACTCTGTTCGACATTCCTACAAATAGAAGCATTATCCTTAATGTAAACCTAAAAAGTCTATACAGCCAACACACAAAGAGAGAGGTCTAGAGCCTAATAACTCAAGTGAAAAGAGAATGATACAGGGTAATCGAAAATTCAAAATCACAACATTATCCTGTTTCCGGGATTAGAAACTTTACATTGTCCATTTTCTGAGCCCCATACGCTGTGACCAGACTCCCCATCTTATATACATACTGATAAACTCATGCATATTTCCATAGTTTAATAAATATCAATACAATACAATACAATGTCAATGACACACACTAGAATTTGGTCCCCAATAAAGGACAAAACTTACTTGAGAAAGTAAAACACATGCAACAATAAACATTCAACGAACTCAAGATAACTTGTAAGTTATACTAATGCAAGAGCAATGAAGGGGGGAAAAGAAGAGTACCTGTTTACACTGCGGTTGTGCAAGTACCACAGAAATTTGATTTTATATATTTTTGTAATTCAGTTTCTTCTTAATAGAGTTACCTTAGACAGCTAGGATTGCTTTCATTTGAGGATACTAAGATTGTTTTAAATTAGGGGTGTTATCCCATATAAAGGACTTTTAATAGCCGTCAAAGTCTTAGCACAGAGTTTTCTAAATTTCAAAATTTCAGTACACTTTGGCTGTGTTTTAGAAGTCATTGCCTCTTCTTTTGTTTTCGCGTGTCTCGAGTTTTACACATTTTTAGCCTCCCATTTTACATCAGAAATCCAGAAGCAATACAATGTTTCCAAATTGTATGGCTTTAAAAATTAAAACAAAACTTTTCCCGTTTTGCATTTAACATACTACATGGAAAATATGCTTCTCATCGGTTGTATCTGGCCAAACCAGCTTTCCAAGGAACGCTACTTCTTGCTACCCTTCTCAACTTAGGTTCCGCCAACATGGAACATGCCAAAGCCCAAAATACACAACAATAACATTGTTTCCACAATCTAACGACTCTCATTACAATCTTATCAATATCTAAAGTACCAGAATGGTTATCTATCTTTAACATGCCCATCGTTCAAAAGGTTGTTTGGCGTTAAGGACAACAATGCACAAGCTCCTTTTATACCTTGTACTAAACAACAACACCATCAAAAATCTTTTCCTACTTGGTGAAGTTAACTACACAAGTAAATCATGTCTAATGACAAGTCATTTAAATCTAAATTTATCTTAACGGTTGGCTTATAGGTTTTCTCTCAATTTCTAATTATTGAACTACCATCCATCTGCTCTCCTTAATGGGGTTCCTACAAATCTTTTCCATACAAGCTCAAACTACCTAAGGCAAGAGTCTACCAACTTTTTCACAATAGGTGCTATCCCATAGTTCTCTCTAATGCATTCATTTTAATATTATCTTGTGCCCACTCATCCATCTTAACATTTTCAATTCAACAGCAGCGAGCATATTTTCTTTTTGATTCTTTATCATCCAACATTCAATCTCAAACAAGATCAGATGTCTTATAACTACACAATAAATTCAATTTCACGTTGTATTAAAATTTAACCTAATTATGAAGGGCACAAGGGATTGAACTCTACAGCACACGGTCATAAAGGTACCCATATCATGCCAACAATCAACTCACTTAGAAGTTTAAAATATTGGAAATACACCTGGAAGCGAGTTCATAACACTGAAATTTATAAACTTGCAAAATGGCTGAAGCCAAACGTGAAAGGAATATTCAACTTAATAATAAACTCATTGGTCAGTTAGGCCAGTGATCAGCCTTAAACTTTATTTTCACGACCAAATCAAGTGGGAAAGCAATCAAGTTCTGTTCATCAGTTCATGATACGGATCCCCATCCGAAAGAATAATGAAACTTAACAACTAAAACAACAAACACCGCTGTATAGTTTCAACAGATTGCGGCTTTTATAGCCCTATTAAGAAACACATCCTTATTCCAAGTAAACGTGAAGTAGGATAGTAATACCTTATGTAAACAAAGGATAAAATCTTTAACTCACAATGTTAGAATCTTAATTTCAAATCACATCATGGTCAATATATTCTGTACACATAAATATCTTCAAATGATCCCTATCAAATCAATAACAATGTATAGTGACTTCATACTTTGAAATAGTTATACTAGATTTGAAAACAAAGAAGTTAAATATTCATCTTGAGAACAACAATCTTTAATGAAGAGTCAAAATATAATATCTATCGACATTTTTTATTTTCAAACCTGTACTAGCAGGTCCAAGATTAATTCAATAATAAGACAATAGCATTTAAAAGGAGAAATATAACAAATAAAATAAAATGAACTAATACCTCACGGTTATCAGTGACCTTGAGTACCAACTTGCCATCACAGTGTCTGTACTTCATGACATACCGTGTCTGTTCCAAACAAATCCAACGAGTTTTACTTTTAGTATAAGATGTTAATGAAACAAATAGTTATCAATAAAAGCAAATAGCGGCACAACAGTAGTGGAGCGGATAGTTGTGTTATATCCAGGGGAGGGAATGGGGTATTTTGGGGATTTCAAGCATAAATTTGTTTGTTTTCTTTACTTTTTTGCTATTTACTTTGTATGTTTTGATTAAGTACTATGACAATATATCATTAATTATGGATAGTTCGTAAATTTTTAGTAATTTTCCAACTTTTGAGCATTAATGTAGAGTATTAATTAATTATTGTGTGTAGAGTATTAAATAATATATATATATATATATATATATATAAAATAAAGGTCACCCCGCTATCAGCTATCTCGCTATAGTGTTTTTGGAGTCGGCAGCTCTGCGTCGTTATCTAGGATTGACAACTACGAACAGCTAGGAAAAGATAAATAACTTGGACAATCATTCCGATCAAAAGAAAACAAAATTGGTTAGCAATTACAGGTTTTCACAACATCATAAATAGAACCAATAGTCTAAATCATGAAGTAGGGAATTACAGAATCGGGATCTGCACGGAACAACTCAATGGATCGCTCCACAAACTTGTCCCACTCAGTTATATAAACCATTGTACTGAGTTTACACTGCACAGATTGCCTGCATGTCAATAGGAAATAAATGAAAATATTAACATCAATGCTATTAAATAAAAGATAATAATGCAAGTATGATGAGAAACTAAAATCTTTTATTTTTTTGGTTCAGACCATTGCTGGCTACCCACGGAGTGTCCCAACGTTTTCAACGAAAGACTAATCTCCGCTCGTGCTTAGGATCAAATTTCGCACTGGCCAACACCAAGTTTGTCCGCTGCGGGAATCGAACCCAGGAGCACCGGGTCGACCCCTCGTGTCCTAGGGTAGATTAAGCCACTAGGCCAACGGTGTTGGTTAGATGAGAAACTAAAATCTTCTATCAAGAATCCAATTTTCATTATATTGACAACAGACAAAGCAACAAATTCATTCACAATCTCAAAAAAAAACATACTTATATAAATTTCCATATGATTTAATGCTTAGAAAAATTGCAATAATAAACAAATTAAAATTGTAATGAAGCGATGTGTCATTCTCGCCAATCCTCCATTTGACGATGTCTATTTTGGTAGTATCCGGAGAACTAAAAGAATGTAGAAATATTTGCTTCTACCTCAGCTTCTTATTTACATGCACCTTTGAAATAATTTGATTCAAGTCAAAACCACTAAAGTTTAACTTTAAAACTATGACAAAAATCCATAATTTGAATTTCAACGTGGATCACCAAAACCCATCAGGTTTGAAGGAATTTTGAATTTGCAATGTATAAATAAATAAATAAATTATCAGTTTTTGTTTATTTGTCTGATTCTCTACATCGATATGCAACAGGGGTCAGAATCCCCATCCCCCTTCAAATTGTCCTCTTCACAGAATTGCAGTTGATTGCATGGTAAATTGATGTGGAAGGAAGAAGATCAAGGTAAGCAAGATCGCGAGTTGGGTCGTAGGATCTCGATCTTGCGAGTCATGGCTGCCTCTCCATGCTGCGTGGCACTTAGGATCAGACCTTGCAGGATCGCTTCCGGCACAGCAGGATCGAACAGAATCGCGAGCCAGATCGTGCTGTGTTTCTTGGTCATTTTCTGGGCCGCTTTGGTGGAAAAAGTCCAAAATAAGGAAACTTTTTTGTGCGAAATCGGATCGGGTTGCACATTAAATAGCCCAAACAGATTTAAAAAACCTAATATTTTCATCTAAATTACAGAAACCAAACGGTTTCTTTATCTTCTTGTACGCACAACGCTGAACCTCAAAAAACCAAACGGTTTCTTTTGCTACTTCGTTCCTGTTCTTCTTCATCATCATTCATCAGTGTTTTAAATGCTATTGTCTTATTATAGCATTTGAAATAAGACAATACCGTCAATTTATTTGGTTTATGAGGCCTCCTAAATGTTAGCTTGCTTCAGGGCTTTGGTGCATTATTATGCTCATCCAATAGTTCAGGGCTTCTGTGCACACACACAGTTTAGTGTAACACCAGAGACTTTCCAAATCATGCATCTTCTAAGGAGCAGGAAGGTGTTCAGAGCATGTTTAAAAATTTCAACCCCTGATATTTTCAGTCCAAAGAGCTTCTTTGATGTCTGAGCTAATTCCTTTCACCTTCATTTCATTCATTGCTCTTAAGTCCTTAGCAACTGTAAATGAATTATTCCTCTCCTCCATAACCTCCATTGCTTTACTTTTTAAAATAGAAATTATCAGTTAGTAGCTATTAGTAGCCTACTCCTTAACATCTTTGTCACAACAATGTGGTATTTCTCATCCATCATCAATTATTCCTTTTATCATCCATAAACAAATATACTGTCAATTAATGAGCCATAAGTCCATATCTCATTTGATGATCTCTAAAAAAGTCTACACATAGGGGTGGATCAAAACAACTCTATAATCAACAACAATCAAGGTAAATTATCTTGGAATGCAAAGTCAATTTCTAAAAGAAACCATTTTGATGCTCAATTTCAGGATCCAAACCCACTCTTACAACTTTGATTCTCTTTTGGCCCACCACCCCCCTTCCTATGCTAGGTCTTAACCCCCTACCTACCACACAATCACAATTCACATGCACAAACACACACACAAACAATGGTAATTAACTAAGCAACTAAATTATACCCATTTGAATGCAAAGAGGAAACAAGTCCTCACTCAGTACATGTTTAACATCAAAGCCATTCATTCAACAATGTAATAGCAACATCACCTATCTAAAAATCAAATTATCTATAACTAAAACATGCAATCCGTTTGGGTTAATTTTGATCCAAGGGCATAACAAGGAGAATTGATTCAGCACATACATACCTTTACCGCAAGAAGAAACTGAAAGCGCGTGCGAGGCCTTCAATTCAATCTCAAAGCAAAGGGTCTCTCAGGGCTTCGGAGCAATGCATGCGTACGCTTTCAAACTTAGGTGTTATATACTACGGGTCAGATCCGCTGAAACTAGCGAAAAGTGAAAATCGGAAACTCTGTTGTTTTCCTTTTCTTTTTCTTTTTCTTTTTACAATTTGTTTTTTCTTTTTGTTGGGATGTTTTAGAATTAAAACAATACATGGATAAATTAGAGGTTGGTTCTACTTCTTTTTTGACTAATGGTTGGTTTTACTTCTATCTCTACACACTTGAACTTTATTAAATAAAAAATTTAATGACAAAATTATCTATAAGGCGCAACTCTTTGCTTCAAAAAAAAGGTGTAACTCTTTAACACACTTTCAAACATCTTTTATGGTGACTCAGAACTGAATTCATTGGGATTATCTTTTTTATATGGCTTTTTTTTACCCCCTATTAGACTCTATACCCCCATATTGACCAAACTAACTATTTTACCCCTAATTTCTTTAAAAGTTTTCGGAATTACCTGTTTATACATAATTCCGGAACGCATTCTTCAGAAATTTCCGAAATTACGTCTAAACACATAATTCCGGAACGAATTATCCAGATATTTTCGGAATTATGTCTTATGAGATAATTCCGGAACACATTTCTGACTTTCGGAATTATGTCGTTTGAGGTAACTCTAGGAAAATGAAAAAAATGCGTTCCGGAATTATCCCACAGGACATAATTCTGGAAGTATGTTTTTTAATTGAAACTTTATTTTAATTAATTGATAACGCGGATTACATTGATTGAAAAGCGGATTACAACAACAGAAACAAATACAGATTAATTAAAACGTTCGACTAGTGTGTTGGTGGAGTTAAACAGCGAATGATCTCGGCGACACTCCGTGTGGTTTCCACATACAAATTCATAGGACTGAGACATCGAAAGGCATCATAGATGTCGATCATGACTTGCACGTCATCATCGTCCCATATTATATGACTTTCTAGCCAAAAAAATTTGTCCCATAATACATGACTTTTTAGAATCCCAATAAAACATTAATGTTTCTTTCCTACCATACCCTTCATTATTTAATAATATCTCTTTCATAACTCTACTAATTTATCTTCCTCAATGTCATTAATAAATGTTAATTTGGTAAACTAACTCACAATTTCTCTTTTCCATACAAAGTTGTCTACTTTTCTTAATATATGTGAAATAATCCAAAACGACATATAATATGAGACAAAATTATATCTTATGTACTATTTTTCTATGAAAATAAAACACGTGCCCAGTTTGTTTTAATGACTTAGCGTTGTTCTCATTTGATTGAGTCGAAGAAAAGAAAGAAGCAATGCTCAAATCTCTAAATATTCGTTAGAGCTTCAAAACTCACATGTGAGTGTCTGCACATATCAAGATAATCAGCATATTCTCCAAATTGGTTTTTTAAAAGGCAAAACAAAAGCATATTATTTTTCAAGCTTTTGCAGTAGCTACTACTACTAGCTAGTGTAAGTAAGTGACAAAGGAGGGATTCTTCGAAGTTCTTGAATGAAGCCGCCACCAAAGTTTTAGTTTAAGGGAAAACATTGGAAAATCCCTATCGAGTGGACAAAGGGGTCTTGCGGACCAGATTTAGGCTCGGGAATCGTTTATGCGTAGGGAAGGTATTAGCACCCCACGACATCCTTCCTAAGGAAGGTTACCTTTTAACTACATGTGTAAGCGTTTATTAATTCAAAATAATGTTTTTACCCTAATAATAAATAAAAAAAGACTCGGTAAACGGTTAGTTATTTTTATACTTTTTTGAGAAAAATGAGAGAAATGAATTTAAAGAAAAAAAAGGGTTTTTTATTAGTGCAATTGACAGAGGTCGGCCGCCCTCTGCTCCTACGTATCTCCTGGTAGAGAATCAAATCACACGTTGTTCTTGGTGTAGAAAATGTTTGTGTGTTTGATGTTTTTTATTTATTTTTGAAATCAGGAGAGGTACTCGAGACGACCAAACAAGTAAAACTCAGAGTGGTCGTCGCTCATAGCTCGTTTGAAAAACTAAAGCTGTTATCACCGGTCAAACAAGTCAAGCTCAGAGTGACCATTAATAACAAACTAATTTTATGTTTAGGAAAACATTTATTCGTTATTCGGGAAAAAATAGGTTTGTGAAAGAAATAAATTTATTTAGGGAAAAGAAATAAAGTTTAAAAAGAGAAACAGGGGGTGAAATAGTAAAATGGGGGGTGCAAGTGGCAGGAAACTGTATTTTTAAAAGAGGGGTGCGAATAGCAGAGCCCAATTCGTTTACACCTTTGGGCTGCTGACAACTCGAATGGGGCTTTAGCAGGGGGCGTAAAAAGAAATCAAAGGGGTGTAATCAGTAAAACTGTTTTAAGAATTTTTTTTTAAATAAAAATAAAAAACAAATGGTTAAGTGGTGTGTCCGTGTGTGTATGTTTTTAACAAAAGGAAACCTAATTCCCATCACCCTCAAACAAACAGCGCCGCAGCACTCATCTGAGGGGAGAGAGAGAAAGCTTCCCACAGCAGAGAGAGAAAGGAAGAAAACGCGAGCAGAAGCAAGGGAGGACTCGAAGGAAGGGAGAGCAGGAGGGTGAGAGCTACGGTGGAGAGGGAGGGAAGACGGTGGTGGCCGTAACTCACGCCGTTTTTGACGACAGTGGCGGTGGTGCTGTTATAGTGGGAGAGAGACTAGCGCGAAGGAGAGAGAGCTGAGAGGAGAAACGAAAGAGAAGGAAGTTACGGTGGGGATAGAGTGGGTACGGTGGAGAAGAGGACGGGTGAGTGCGACTGAGAGAGTGAGAGGCGGAGGATCTGTGAGCGGGAGAGAGAGTGAGAGGCGGAGGATCTGTGAGCGAGAGAGAGATGACAGTGACTGTTAGCGGTGGCTGGTCGTTCGTGGTTGGCCGCGAGGACAGTTTTGGCGGAGGTTTTGGTACACGCCTGAGGAGGAGGGCGGTGAGGGTTGGTTTGCCGGAGACGGTTGTGGTTCTCTCCTCTTCTACATTTTTTCTCTGAATTTATCCCCCCTCATTTGCTTCTGTTTATTTCCTTTTCTTGGTTATTGCTTTTTTTCTTCTCTTTTTCTTACTGAAATCGTCCCTCCCCCCCTATATTACTGTTTTGAAAAAAAATGGTTCTGTGTGTGTTGTTGTGACTATGGTTTTTTTTCTTTCCCCTTTTTTTTTCAGTGCCTCTCCTTGGTTCCTCGTTACAATAACAGTGCTCTCTCCCTGCTTGCTGTCTGTTAGTTGGTTTAAATAGAGGAGGTAAACTAATGAGACAATAATTTTTGGTTATGCTTTTTCAGACTAGTGGAGCAGCAGCAGGGCAGTGTTGTTGGTGCTGCAAGGCCTGAAATGTTTTTGCTTAAAATGTAAAAAGCCAAGGGACAAGATAAAAGAGCTTGAGATTGTAGCTCAAAATATTTTTCCTTTCCCACCAACAGCTAGGGGGAGCGCTGTATCCCTTTCTTTTAATCCATTTTTTTTAATTTTTTGTACTACTTTGTATTTATTTACTTTTGTCTTCTTCATGTAGCAAAGTTGACTTCCCCTTTTTTGGTACTGCTCAATTAATTTTTTGTTTGCATATGTAACCAAATAAATAAAAAGGACAGCTGAGTTTAATTTATTATTGCTATTTATATTTTTTTTGTGATAATAAAAGCGGTAAAATAACGCGCACCGACGCAACTACTTACACACGACTCACAACCAACGCGCGTTCGCGTTAAGATTATGAGCGCGTAACTGACTTAATGCGCACACGCGTAAGTTATTAAAACCGATTTCACTTCATCCTCTTTTCTAAAAAAAACGGTAAAATAATGCGCGCCGATGCAACTACTCACATGCGACTCGCAACCAACACGCGCTCGCGTTATTTATTATTATTTTTAACTATTTATTTTTTTTCGGACTCTTTTTTATGAAAGTAACGAGCGCCAAACAAAATCGTTGCACGAGAGTGCCAAATACCCCGCGTTTAGAACGATATGCGAAGCGATAAAATTTTTGGAATTTTCCAATTAGTCGGACAAAATTGGGGTATGACAGAATGAATACAAAGTTAATTTCTTTTCGGTGAGGGCTGACTTGATGAATTGTGGGTATTTTACCTTAATAGAAATTGTTCTGGATTGGGCCAAGAGGCCCATTCAGCAATTGGATATGGATTGATCCAATCACTTTGGTCCATGTCCACAATATACAAGCCCAATTATGACTATCATACTTGGATGACTCAGATCAATTCTATCAATCCGACGGCTCACAACTGGCACGATTCCCTATAAATACTGGCTCACATTTCCATTAATAGGTACATTCTCATTCCTAGAATATTACTACTCTCTCAATCCCTATGTTGACTTGGGCATCGGAGTGGCATCGCAGGTGCCCCCTCCGGGATTCATTCAACACTCCGCTCGGATTGCAAGACACCTACCAACAGCAGTCACCGCAGCGCTGCTAGGTACAGAACATTGGCGACCACAATGAGAGATATCTATCTTTAACATCAACTCTGCTTCTTTAACCTTTCCTTGCTCTCCCATGGCTCTCAGAGGAAGACCTCGAGTTCGAAGCATTGCCGTACCTGCACCACAGCAAGAGGGTACGTCTGATGGCAATGTTGCTTCCTATCCTGACGAAGGCACCCCCGTCCAGGCACCCCAGACAGGCTCCCCTCAGGAGCAGGTGCAACCTCCAACACTGAATCAACTTTTGGATCTCCTCTGCAACCGCACTCAGACTATGCTGCAGTAGGAAGCACGCCTCAGGCAGATTGAAAGGCGGGTAGCTTCCATGCCCGAACAGCCCCCGCCCCATTGGGGAACCCCTACTCAGACAACCGTGGTATCAAGACACCACCGTTCTCCCCCTCGAAGGCATCACTCCCATCGCTCCCCCCAGGGCGGAAGCATGTGCACCGCTCACCCCCTCGGCGTGATATAAGCGCCATAGATCAAACACACATCCATCCTCCCCGGATGAGACATACCGGCCAGATGAATCTCCCTCCAGAACTTCCCCGCATGCTTCCTCCAACTCTCGCGAAAGGTCCAGAAGCCGAGCAAAGGTACACAAGAGGTGCAACCGAGGATCACCGTCGAGGAGATCCCTCGACCGGCATGGGTACCAAGACAATGACTTCGGATACTGTTCACCTCGCAACTCAAGGTTCTTCTCCAACGAATGACTATTTACCAGAAAGGTGGATGAATGCCCGATCCCGAGGGCTTTGGAGACCCAGACCGCCATCTCGCGCATTTCTCTCTGATGATGCGCTACAGGGGCGCCAGAGAGCCTGTTCACTGTAAGATTTTCCCTCTCACTCTTGAAAACTCCGCATTAGAGTGGTTCCACGAGCTGAAGCCAAACTCCATAGCTTCTTGGAGTCAACTGGCCAGAATGTTCTCATCTCGTTTCAGGGCTTCCCGACTGAAGCCCAAATCAGAAGAGGTTCTAAGGGAAGTCAGACAGCGGGAGGGAGAGACTCTAAGGGAGTACATAGAACGTTTCAACCAAGACGCAGCATGCGTTCGAAACCTGGAAGACAAGCAAAGACTGTTTTGGATGAAAGATGGCCTCAAGAAAGGAAGTCTCTTTCAAGTTGATGTGGGAGTGAACAAGCCCAGAAGCTTGGGGGAATTCCTTCAGAAAGAAAAAAAGTACATGGACTATGAAGAGGAAGACATGGCCTACCGCGAGGCGGCTAAGGTTGGGAACGAAAAGGAAGAAGCTCGGGAAAACCGTCAGCGAAAAGAGACGGGAGGAGGGCACCGTGAACCATGACCACGGAGGTTCGCTGAACACACGCTCCTCAACGCATCCCGGGCAAAAATTTTAGCTGAGTGCACAAATGCTGAATTCAAGAACATCAAGAGACCAGAGCCTTTGGTGTTAAGAGAAGGTCAGAATCCTTCCAAGAAGTGGTGCCGCTACCATCAGAGCGGAGGCCATGACACTAACGGCTACCGAGCCCTCAAAGATGATATTGAAGAGCTAATTCAGAGGGGAAAATTTTTGCAGTATGTCAAGAAGGAGGGAGACCCAAGCAATTCACGAAAGAGACCACAATCACCCTCAAAGAGATCTAGATCGCCCCGCAAGGGTAAGGCCCCGGCAAGTGAAGTCGTCAAAGCTACGAAGGATGATGGTAGCGAATCTTTCGAGAAAGAAGACACCAGAAAATCTAAGGGGAGACCGGTAGCCATGGTGATCCATGGGGGAGATCCTCTAGATGGGTGTGGAACCAATAAGTCAATTAAGAGAAGATGGAAGGAAATCTTGAATGTTGCATCTACCTCGACCCCAAGGGAGGGACTTGCCAGGCCACCCCTGACCTTTGAAGACCGAGATTTACTCGATGGAAAGCCCAACAAATACATCCCGCTGCTGATCACCGCCGTCATGGCCAATGTCGAAGTCAGAAGAATCCTGGTTGATTAGGGTAGCTCAGTGGACATCATTTTTGAAGACTTGCTGAAGGTGTTGAACATTTCCCCCAACGACCCGACTTCCTACCAGGGAAGAGACTTAACTGGTTTCAACAGATTGAAAACTAAGCCACTTGGCCACTTGGAGCTGATGGTCATCTATGGAGACCCTGACAGCGAGAAACCTCTATTCAGATCTGTAAAGACAGCTTTCCTGGTCTTCCCATGTAAATCCATCTACCAATGCATTATCGGGAGGCCGACATTGGGCAGGCTAGAGGCAATAACCTCAACAGTTCACTTGAAGATGAAGTTTTACACCTTGGGAAACGAAATTGTGACCCTCCAGGCTGACCTGGCCGCAGCACGCGGATGCTACTACCTAAGCATCAAGGATGATCAAGAGATTGCTGAAGTATGGAACCCGGACAAGAAATCCGGAAATGAAACTGAAGTGAACCTGGCAGACCTGGATGCTACGTATGATCCAGACAGCGAGGAGGAAGAGGATGATAGCGCCCTCACCAAAGAGTTGAAAAAGCGCATTAAGAGGCCAGAGCAAGACGGCGAGTTCATCTCCATTCAGTTGGGAGAGGACCCCGCTAAGACTATCATGATAGGCTCCGACCTCCATGAGGAGGTCAAGGAAAAACTCACTATCTGCCTGAAAGAAAATGCTGATTTGTTCGCAGGGTCTGCCGCAGACATGCCAGGAATACCACCCGAGGTAGCTTGCCACCACCTTGCGGTTAATCCCAACATCAAGTGGGTGACCCAGAAAAGAAGAGTCCAGAAAGGGGAAAAAGCTAAAGCTGCTGCTAGGGCTGTGAAAGACCTCTTACAGGCAAATTTTGTAAAAGAGATTAAGTACACCACTTGGTTGTCCAATGTAGCCCTTGTTAAGAAATCCAATGGAAAATGGAGAATGTGTGTTGATTATACCGATCTTAATAAGGCATGTCCAAAAGATGTCTTCCCCGTCCCTAGCGTAGATAAACTAGTCGATAGTGCCTCAGGTTTTCGTTTGTTATCATTCATGGACGCGTACTCAGGATACAATCAAATCCCAATGTTCCCACTTGATCAAGAGAAAACAACGTTCATGACCGAACAAGGGAATTTTTGCTATAGTGTAATGCCCTTCGGACTAAAGAACGATGGGGCAACTTATCAAAGAATGATGAATAAAGTCTTTAAGGATCAAATGGGGAGAGTAGTCGAGGTATATTTAGATGATATGATTGTTAAAAGTAAAAACGACCCAGACCATATCAAGGATATAACCGAGGTATTCGCAGAAATCCGAAAGAATAATATGAGATTAAACTCGGAGAAATGCACCTTCGGAGTCCGGGCAGAAAAATTCCTCGGTTTCTATCTCACTGAGAGAGGTATTGAGGCCAACCCTGACAAATGCAGGGCGGTAACCGAAATGACTTTGCCAACTTCCAAGAAAGAAATTCAAAAACTCACCGGCATGATAGCAGCATTATCTCGCTTCATTTCAAAAGCAGCACACAAGTCCTTACCTCTGTTTAAACTACTCAAAAAAGAGGCAGTCTTCAATTGGACAGCCGAGCAAAAGCAAGCTTTGTCCCTTTTGAAGGAAACCCTCTCCAAACCACCCATCCTGACGCGTCCCGAGGAAGGGGAAACCCTGTACTTATACCTCGCAGTCGTCGACGAAGCATTAAGTGCAGTATTGGTTAGAGAATCCAACACCGGTCAAAGGCCTGTATACTTCGTAAGTAAGGCACTGCAACGGCCAGAGTTGAGATACCAGAAGGTGGAGAAATTCGCTTTGGCACTCGTCATCGCGGCCAGGTGTCTCCGGCCATACTTCGTAGCGCACCAAGTGGTAGTTCGAACTAACCAACCAATTAGGCAGATCCTCCATCGACCAGATCTGGCCGGGAGAATGATTAAATGGGCAGTCGAGCTCTCAGAGTTTGGAATCAAGTACGAATCAAGACCAGCCATGAAGGCTCAGATATTGGCAGACTTTGTAGCAGAAATGATGACATCCCCGCAAGGAGATAGAGTGGAGACCACATGGACCCTCCACATGGATGGGTCCTCAAACAACAAAGGAAGTGGAGCAGGTATGATACTTGAAAGCTCAGAAGGTCTAATTATTGAAGCGTCCTTGATTTTTTCATTCCCTACATCCAATAATCAAGCGGAGTATGAAGCCTGCATAGCCGGCTTGCAGTTAGCCAGAGATTTCGGTGCAACACAAGTAGAGCTTCATACAGATTCACTCCTAGTAGTCTCCCAAATCAACGCAGCATTTGGTGCTTACGATCCAGTCTTAGAAAAATGACTAAGGTACGCAAGCTCTTAGGGTTGTTTAACAAGGCTGAGATGAAGCATGTACCCAGGGGGGATAACACTAGAGCAGATATTCTCTCCAAGCTGGCCAGCACCCGGACCCCGGGAACCATCGAAGTGTCATTCAGGAAACCCTATCCAGACCAAGTGTCATTCTAGACAATAGTTCACCTTCCGCAATACTCACAGTCGAGGCAAGTCAAAATTGGATAACCCCAATCCTCCGATACATCCTCGAGGGACATGAGCCTGCTGATGCAAAAGAGGCAGCTTCCGTAAGAAGGCGAGCAGCGCCTTACTCGGTCGTTGAAGGAAGGCTTTTTCGTAGAGGTTTCTCTATGCCTCTACTAAAATGCGTAGAAGGAGCAGAGGCAGACTACGTTCTCGCAGAAATTCACGAGGGAATCTGCGGACAACACCTTGGCGGGCGAGCTCTGGCAGCAAAAGCCCTTAGAGCAGGATATTACTGGCCTACCATGAATGAGGACTCACAGAATTACGTCAAGAAATGTGGCAAATGCCAAAAGTACGCTGATGTGCATATTGCCCCCTCATCAGACCTGACATACCTAAATTCACCCTGGCCTTTCGCCTGGTGGGGAATGGACCTCTTAGGCCCTTTCCCTCCAGGTCCAGGACAAGTAAAATATGTAATTGTCGCAGTTGACTATTTTACCAAATGGATCGAAGCCGAAACTTTAACCACCATCACGGCAAATAATTGTATAAAGTTTTTCAAGAAGAGAATCATGACAAGATTTGGCATTTCAGAGGTGCTCATCACTGATAATGGTACGCAATTTACAGATAAAGGATTCAGGAAATTGATGACTGACCTAGGCATCAAACATCGTTTTACGTCAGTAGAGAATCCCCAGACCAACGGGCAGGCAGAGGCAGCTAACAGGGTAATCTTGCGAGGGCTACGAAGGAGAATTGACGAGGAAAAAGGTAACTGGCCAGAAGAGTTACCCTATGTCCTATGGGCATACAGGACCACCCCACACTCATCAATGGGAGAATGACCCTTTCGGATGGCATACGGGACAGAGGCAGTCATACCCGTGGAAATCGGAGAATTAAGCTGGAGGACTAAAAACCCGAACCCACCAGAAGCCAATGAACAAAGGCTCCGAGAGGAATTGGACCTCGTAGAGGAATTCAGAAACCAAGCAGCTTTAAAGGATATGGTGATTAAGCAAAGGATGGCTACAAGGTTTAATGCCAAGGTGGTCCATAGAACCTTCCAGGTGGGCGACCTTGTCCTTCGAAGGGCTGACGTAGGATTAAAGAACGCACCGCAAGGAAAGCTAACTCCTAACTGGGAAGGTCCATACAGAATAACTGCAAAAACAGGAAACAGCGCCTTCAAATTGGAAACTTTAAGCAAAGAACCAATACCGAGGACGTGGAATGCGGACAAGTTAAGGAAATTCATTGTTTGAACGAAATACAGATAATAAAGCTAATGTAATGACATGTACTTTCAATATACATGAATGAATGAAAGTTTGTTATGAATCAAAATATTATTTTGCAATACTTACTGATAACTCATATTTATATGTGTTATTTATGCTCTTATTACTTTAATTAGGGAAGTTCTCAAGTAATATTAGTACTTTATTCTGTAAATATGTGATTTGAAGTATAAATGAGGCTGAGAGTTAACTTCCTAACATTTGGCACAAAGGGTGGCCTTTTTAGTATTTTAATGTGTTGTTAGTGCTACAACAGTAAGCGCTATAGCGCTATATGGCGGTGGGACAGCTGGACAATAATGGAGCCCACCACTATGTGATGAGTCATCGTGTCAATCCTCTGCTGAAAGCCTGACGCAGAAGCTTCCAAGTGGGTTGAAAAGGACACTTGGCGTTTTCTCATTGAAGGATATTTGTTAGTTGGTGATAAGTGTCACTATCACCTTTTTTGTAAAAGCTACTTTATGAGATTTAGATAATATCTAACTCTATCCTCTCCACACTACACAATTCCACAAAAGGAGAGATTTTTAGAGAGAAGACTACTTAACACATATTTTTCCTCCATTAATCCTCCACTCTTAAAGCTTTTAGTTTAGTTTTTATTTGGCTTAAATACAGTTTTGGTCCCCCTATTTTGACCAATCCACGATTTTGGTCCCTAAACTTTTAATTTGACGATTTTGGTCCCCCTATTTTCCCAATTTGAAAAATCCTAGTCATCCTACGTGGGGGGGTGGGGGTGGGGGGTGCCTACGTGGCAGTCTACGTGGACTGCCACGTAGGATGACTGAGTCAAACTGGGTTTCAATTTTGACTTTTTTAAGTGGGGGACTATGATTTTTCAAATTGGGAAAATAGGGGGACCAAAATCGTCAAATTAAAAGTTTAGGGACCAAAATCGTGGATTGGTCAAAATAGGGGGACCAAAACTGTATTTAAGCCTTTTTATTTTTCTTATCCATACCTACGGTTTAGCCACACCATAGCATCTTCCAGCCGTGCATGACTTGGAATCCTTGGAGTGCATCTTTTGCAACCATTCATCTTCTGTTCACTCACGTTGATGTAAGCTTTTTGGTTTATATTGTGTTGATGGTGTGTGCCATGAGCTAAACACTTAGTAGTTGGATTAATTCTAGTTTGTAATGAACCTTGAGTATTGTAATATAATACTATGACGTTTGCGTTTCAATCCTTGTATTTTAATACTTTCAAACTTGTTTTGGGATTGGCCAACTGAAACTAGTAGATTCATGGGTACAAACATGGTCCATGATTCGAACTCAAGGATAGATATGAGTGAAAGGTTGTTTAAAGACATTTAAGCAATTTGTGCTTAACCCTAGACATAGGGGAGCAATAGTTCATAAAGCAAAAGCTGTAGGTGCTTTATTATATAGGGGTGAACTTATTTAGAACCAAGACATAGGAGTCTTGTAACAAAACCTTGGCGACAGTGACGGAAAGGCACGCATCCATACGTTACAGCGCTTAATGCTACAGCGTATAACGTTATAGCGCCGTACTCCTGGGAATTTACACAATGAAGAGTAATCCAAACTCACTTTATAACTCTTTGCATTTCTTACTGTTTTTACCAACAACTGATTATGTTCACACTCCAAAAACGTGCTATTGTTACCTTGCTCTTTTCATTAACTTGTTAACTACTTAAACTCTTAAATTAACATCAATCCTTGTGGGAACGATCTCTATTTATCACTCTATTACTTGTTGCGATTGTGTACACTTGCACAAACTACTTTTCGCACAACACTTACCGCTACTCGCAGAAAAGAAAACCTGGTCCAAACACTAACAAGGATGGATTAGGCGGATCAAAACAAAGCATGCCAGTAAAAAGGGGCGGCATGAAATCGACGCTACGATCGTTTGCGCATCCCTAAAAACCGAGGCGTGGGTCGACCCACTCGTTTCTCGAAGCGACTTAAAACGTGTCGCAACCCCTAGCCGGTGAGTTAGAATCAGACCGGGATCTGATAAACTACCTCCAGGGCTTACGCAATCGCGATATGACATGGCATGGTAGGCTCGGATATGTGAGGCATAGCTCATGCCAGGTGCTATCCAAGGTACACCAATCCAACTATCCGCACAAATAAAGATAAGAAACATAAAACTCAATACGAAACAGAGTACATGTACAACAAAGTCCAAAACAAATCACATGACAGAAGTTAAATAAACATAAAAGAACGATCAAGGGGCAATGACATCGAAGTCGCTCTTGTTGGAATGGTATCTGACAATCCTTCCATCAACAACATCATGTTCAAGCTTAAAGACATCTGGCTCTAAGACAACATCCGGATACACACATTGAACATGACCCAAAGCCTTCTGGTATGCGTCATAGGAAAAGTCCACCACCCTGTCCGCCAGCGCCTCCACATTTCCCTCAGCTTCATCCTTCAGTTTCTTCACATTTTCCAAATCAGATTGCATGTCCTCAAGCTGAGCTTGAAGCTCCTCTACCCTCCTCACATATGCATCTCTGTCAGTGCAGGCCTCCTCATGACCTTTCTGGTGACGGCGAACGGATGCATTGGCTCGGTGAAGTAACGCATGGGCGTCATGAAGCTCATCTCGAAGCTGCTTCCTTTCCAAGAGGAGATTGTCAACCTCTTTCTTCCATGCACAAGGAAACAAAGAAAACAAGATAAGCTCAAACACAAAGATTCAGGAACATGCAACATAATGGAACAGTTCAAGGAAACTACCTGAACCTTGACCTTTCTCAGCCCTCCACTTTGCATGAAGATTCGACCCAATGCTGACCGTGCGCGTCATCAACTCGAAAGGATGCTCCAAAAAGTGGTCACGTTGATCAGCCAAAAATTCAATATGTGCTTCAACTACCTCAGGAGAGGGACACTTAGCAGGAGAGGAAGGCTTGCTAGAGCTCTTCTTAGGCTTGGATTTAGCATGCATCCCAGGAGTCAAGGCAGCCACACCATCGCAAGTCCCATTTCCACGAGCTTCGATGGGAACCTTCGGTATACCAGAGACATCTTTTCCAGCCCGGCGAGGAGCTCCTAGGCTAAGATGCCCTCCCTTGGAGGGACGGGCAACAGCGAATGCAGTGGCTGCACGGCTAATTCCACTATCAAGCTCCGCACCTTGTGTTTTCTTCTTCCCAGAGGACAAGGAGAGTATCTCATCAAAGGAAAGCGGGGCAGCCATGGAATCTGAAAAAGGAAAATAAGAGAGGTTAGCAACATGACAAACCACAAATAAGCTAAAGAACACAAAATCTGGCAAGTAACCTAAGGCCTCAACAGCATCATGAAAAGATGGAGCGCGAGACAGTCTCCGCATAAGATTTTCTGAGAATTGGTAGTCAAGCGGTTAACGACAGCCTCGAGTAAGTTCAAAGTCCTCAACTCAGAAGAGGATAACAGAGTCAAAGAGACACGATAAGACCGACTGACTCGATCAGCGTCAACATTACACCAGCCTAAGTGAAACTTATCCATGACTAAGGACCCTTCCTCGTCAAAGACACCCATGCTGCGCACCGCCTCTGGGCTCGAAGGGACGATGTAAAAATACTTAATCTTCCATTCCCTTTGACTTTCAGACTGCGCTTGAAAGAAGGCATAATCAGATCGACATTTCAATGCTACAAACTCATATCGAAGACCACCTTCGGAACATTCTCGTCGGCGCTGAACCTCAAAGATAGTAAAAAAAAACCATCAGTGAACACCTCCTTCCCATAGCCGCCATCACAAGCTTGAAACATTTCAAAAAAGTCCACGCATTTGGGTGAAGTTGAGATGGAGCTATAGACAGATGATTCAGAACATCCAGCTGAAATGGGGTAAAAAGGGGAGAAATTCTCATCTTACCGACAACACAATGGTACATCATAAATTTCCGGCCCTCAGGAATCCGGTAAATCCTGCCATCTGGGTTCACCGCTTCATACCGCCAGGCTTTCCCAAGTATTTCCTTAAGGAAGCGAGGAGGATTTGTTCTCGGGAGATATATGCTCCTAACAGTTCGTACACTTATAGCAACCCAATCGTAATTAATACCGCCAATCTCCACCACGTCAAGGTCGGACCGACACTCAACATCATCATCCGAAGAAGAACTCACAATAAAGCCAGGTATCCCTGACTCCTCAAGAGGCACAATATTATCACATATCTCAGACGATCCTCCCCCTACAGACCAACCAGCCTGCTCTATAGCAGGAAGGGGGCCACGATATGACCCATGAACCCGGGCAGTCTCCTTTGTTCTAACCATCACTCAAACCTGCAGGAAAGGGGGCAAAACAAGCGTCACAACAAAAATAAAAACTTGTTGACAACTCCCTCCCCTGAGGTCGCCTGATGAAGATTTGGACAAGACCCATAATATTTACACTATATTTAAATGGAACATAGTGGCTCACGAATGACTCATGGTCATGGTTTGCAAACAATGAAGTACAAGGGCGCCAAGGTCCAAGGTGACAGTTTGCAAGGCATGGGAGCTAAGGGCGCCAAGGTCCAAGGCGACGGCTTGTGAGGCATGGGCGCCAAGTTCCATGGTGACGGTTTGCAAGGCATGGACGCCAAGGGCACCAAGGTCCATGGTGACGGTTTGCAAGGCATGGGCGCCAAGGTCCAAGGTGACGGCTTGTGAGGCATGGGCGCCAAAGTCCATGGTGACGGTTTGCAAGGCATGGGCGCCAAGGGCGCCAAGGTCCAAGGTGAATGATAACTCATATTTATATGAGTTATTTATGCTCTTATCACTTAAATCAACACAAGTTCTCAAGTAATATTCGTGCTTTATTAAGTAAATATTAGTTATTTAGAGGAAAGAAGGGTTAGGAGCTAATTTGTTATCATTTGACACATTTGGTGCCTTTTGTATTTCAATGTTTTTGTTAAGTGCTGCAGCGGTAAGCGCTATAGCGCTATATGTCGGTGGGATAGCTAGCTGGGCACTTTTGGAGCCTATAACTATTTGATGAGTCTTCATACTTATCCCTTGCTGTTCAGAATTTGTGGAAGCTTTTTAATGACAAATAGGACACTTGGTGCATTTTTATTGAAAGATGTCATTGTCACCTTTTTGTAAATATATACTTTATGAGATGTGGATAATATCTAGCTCACTACTTCTTCTTCCTCACAACTTACAATTCAGAATAAGGAGAGTTTTTGGGGAGGAAAACTTGACACCCTTCTCCTCCATTGATCCTCCACTTCAAGCTTTTATTTTTCAAGAGAAGATTATCATTTCCAGCATTGTGAAGCTATGCTGTAGCGTCAGCAACCCGTCACATGAGAAGGAGGCCACTACGTGCATCTTTTGCAACCTTGCTTCTTCTTTTCATTTTCGGTAATATGAGCTTTTTGGTTTGTATTATGTTGATGATGCTCATCATGAGCTAAACACTGAGTAGTTGGATTGTTTTAAGCTTTGTAATGACTCTTTAGTATTAGCAATATAACGTTATGATGTTTTGTGTTTCAACCCTTGTTCTTTAATGCTTTCAAACTTGTTTTGGGAATGGCCAACTGAAATAAGTAGATTCGTAGGTATAGACATGGTCTACGAATAGAACTCAAGGGTTGATATGAATGAAATGTTGTTTAAAGACATTTAGACAATTTGTGCTTAACTCTAGACATAGGGGAGCAATAGTTCATAAGGTGAATGCTGTAAGTTCTTCATTATACAGGGGTGAACTTATTTAGAACCTAGACATAGGAGTCTTGTAACAAAACCTTGGCGACAGTGAGTGAAAGGAACCATCCATACGCTACAGCGCTTAACGCTATAGCGTCTAACGTTATAGCGCTTCACTACTGAGAAATTACTTAGCAAAGAACAGTCCAACTCACTTTATCTTACTCCTGAACTTTCTTTACTTGTTTATTTACATTTATGTTAATCACAATGACAATACTTGTTGACAACTTGTATTTGTTACTTATTTTTCTCACTAGCTAAATTACTAATTTAAATATAGAAGTAAACTCAACAATCTCCGTGAGAACGATCTTTACTTATCATTATATTACTTGTTGTGATTGTGTATACTTGCATAAGCTACTTTTCGCACAACAGTGACGGCTTGTGAAGCATGGGCGCCAAGGTCCAAGGTGACGGCTTGTGAGGCATGGACGCCAAGGGCGCCAAGTTCCATGGTGACGGTTTGCAAGGCATGGGCGTCAAGGGCGCCAAGTTCCATGGTGACGGTTTGCAAGGCATGGGCGCCAAGGTCCATGTTGACGGTTTGCAAGGTATGGGCGCCAAGTTCCATGGTGACGGTTTGCAAGGCATGGGCGCCAAGGGCGCCAAGGTCCAAGGTGACGGTTTGCATCGAGCAACGTCACGGGTTGTGACTACTGGGCGCCAAAGGCGCCAGAGTGAAGGTCTAGACAAACAGCAAAGTCACGATTTGCATGAAGGAAAGGGGGAAGAGGACATACACTTTCCTAAAAGAAAGAAGAGAGAAGTTTGCTCCAAGCTCAAATGTGTGATTCCAAGAAGCCTTATCCAAAATCCAAGCAATGAAGACCCGCCTACTTATAGTAGGTGGAAAAAGTAGTAAAATCATTTTTGTTTTTTCTTCAAACTCCGTTCCCAGTCAAAGCGGGTTTTCTCCGTCAAACTCAGGGCGGGGTCGGGTGGGTACCCGCGGATTCGGGTTATGTTGCCATGCCTCCTTGATATGGGGGTCGTAGATCATATAACTCCACACCAAGTGTTTATTTTTTTGTTATTTTCTCGGTACCAAATGGATCCACTGTTACAGTTTATTTTTTGGTCACTCTCTCTTTTATCTATTAATTAATTAACTTCCGGATTTTGTGTTCTCTACACTGTTAATTTTGAGTTGCAACTTCCACCGTGGAAAAACCTCCATCCAAAAGCTCATATTCAAAGTCTCATCAATCCAAGTGGCCCTTATTCCAACCAATCAATGCACACCTTTCCCCCTTTAATGGCTATGACTTGTGATACTAAGCCTTTTACTTAGTAATTTATACTAAATAAATAGTAGCCATTGGATTAACAAAATTTCAATGAAACACAATCTAATGGATAGTATTGTGTAAGGGTATTTGTGTCACAGTCTATTTTTTTTGTTTTAATTACATTAATTAATTTTATTCAATTAACCATTAAATGTGCCATTTTATTAGGGATAATTTAATTAACAAATCAATTTTTTTCCCATTATTTTCTCTTCCACAATTTTCTCTCTCACGTTGCCTCTTTCTGTAACGCTCATCTTCTTTATTTTTCACTTTTTTTTCTTTCACGTCCTTCTTCTTCTTCTTCTTCTTCATGATTTTTGGTATCTATTCCATGCACACTCTTCTTCGCACGCCATTAAATCACACAAGGGGAAGTCTCAAAAACGCACTAACGCAAAGAAATAGGACGCCCACAGTTGTTGCAAAAACGGACACCGTTGATCCACGCCATTGAAGCACGCTCTTCCTTCACGCCATTGATGTCTCATTATGGAGTTGATGAAGATGGGACTAAAATCAGTTTTTCACGGTTACTTACGCGTAAGTTCTTTCTTTTTCATTGATAATATGTATGTACTCTTAATCACGCCAATGAAAGCACGTTTACACTATGTATAGCGCTATATAACCACTGTTGTTCACTTATGTGGTTAATAAACTATATAACGACTGATTGCCTAGTATTTATGAATCACCATAGTTCTCTGATTAGGTGGTTAGACCTCTATAACCGAAGTTATGTTTTTAGGTGGTTAGATGGTACTAACCAATGTACTGTTATTAGGTGGTTAGGACCAACTATCTAAACTTGTTAGATTATGTGGCTAGTAGTCGACTAACCGAAGTCATGTTTTTATGTGGTTAGACGGTACTAACCAATGTACTGTAATTAGGTGGTTAGGACCAACTATCCAAAATTGTTAGATTCTGTGGCTAGTAGTCGACTAACCGAAGTTATGTTATTCGATGGTTAGTAACGATTAACCAATGTTTCGTACCTATGTGGTGATATGTTGTATCCAGAGACAAATGTGGGATGTGGCGACGACGACTTCGATGATGATGTCGATGCAGGTTGCACAATGTTTTTGTATTATATAGTTTATTTTTTATGTTTTTGTTCGTTGGATAATGGTATTTATTATTTTGTTTGGCAGGAGTTAATCATTGTAGCGACCGAAGAATCCGGAGGAGGGATCCTTCGTTGTTTTTGAACAATGGAGCCGCCATCAATATTTATTTTTAGGGAAACATTGAAAAAACCTTTGCTTTTGGGTTCGGGGGTCGATTAAGTGCAGGGAAGGTACAAGCACCCCGCAACATCCTAAAAAGGTTACCTTTTAATTTAATGTGTAGAAAAATTAGTTTAAAGAAAACACTTTAATTTACCCTTTTTTGTTATTTGCAAAAAAAAAACGGAAAAGAAGACTTAATAAAAAATTTAGTTTTTTGCGCTCGACGGGAGTGGGCCCCCGCTCCTACGTATCTCCGGGTGCGATGGAGAAATCAAAGCTACGTAGTTCTTGGGTAGAAAATATTTGTGTGTTGGTATTTTTTATTTTTTTTGAAAAGTTTGGGAAAACTAGAGACCGTTCATGGTGACCAAACAGATAAATCCAGAGTGGTCGTCATTAATGGCTTATTCGGAAAAGAAGGTATTTATAGCGTTCAAACAAGCCAGACCCAGAGTGACCGCTATAGACAACCTATTTTTTGCGCGAATTCGATTTTTCGAAAGAAAGAAAAAAAGAACGGTTCGGAAGCATCACGTTGTGAAAAAAAGCGGAGTAAGTGATAAAAGGGGGGTGCAAATAATAAAGGAGTTGTATTAAAAAGGGAGGTGTGAATAGCGTTTTGACGCTAGAAAAAAGTGTCACCGGGGGTGCAAATAGCGTTTTGACGCTAAAAGAAAATGGTTGCGGGGGGGTGTAAATAGCGTTTTGACGCTAAAAAAACGATTGACGGGTCTATTACCTTTTTTACTATTCTACCCTAGAGCACGTGGTTCTTGAAACGCTTTTCCTAAAAAAAAACCTAGACTAAACAAGTGGTATTTTGAAAGCGGATTATGGAGAAAAATTCTTTTGTTGTTTTTTTTTTTGTTGTCATAGTTATTATCTAAATAAAAGGGGGCCTTTTTACTTTTTTTTGAAAAAGATTTTTGTTATTATGTTATTTTTTTTTTAGAAAAGAGTAGTGACACTAGTAACCATTTATTTTTAAAAAAAATATTTGTTAGTATTTGAAAAAAAAAGCTTTATTTAAATCCGAAAATTAGTAATTATTTATAAAAAAAAACAACATTTTTTTACACCTTTTTTACTCCGAAAATTAGTAACCATTTTTTTAAAAAAAACAACATATTTTTTTTAGCACTTTTTTAGTCCGAAAAAAAAGTAATTGTTAAAAAAAACAACACATCCCTTTTTTTTTATCACTTTTTAAAATCCGAAAATTAGAATAATTTATTTAAAAAAAAGCACAACATTTTTTTATTTATTTTTTTTAGACCGAAAATATTAGTACCTAAATAAAAAGGAACACACATGTTTTTTTGTTTATTTTAAAACCGAAAATAAAAACCATTTTTTTTAAAAAAACAACATATTTTTTTAGCACCTTTTTTAGTCCGAAAATTGCAACATAAAAAACAATAATAACAACATATATATATATCTATAAAAACAGCAACTAAACTAAAAAAAAAGCAATAATATGTTCAAGGAAGAAAAAGAAAAAAACAACCAATATTTATAAAAACAGTATCTAATATTTATAAAAAAAACAGCAACTAATATAAAAACATGACAACAACAAAATAAAAACAGTAACTAAAAAAAAAAACGAAAAAAAACATGAACAACAATAATTAAAATACAATGGCAATGATTATATGAACAAAATTATAATAACTAAAAATTACAAAAAAAAGCAACAATACTACAAATTATTACATTTTTGTACCTTGAACAAATCCAGAAATGTTGAAGAAATTTCCTTCTTCGAATTTCTTCAATACAAGCGAACTTTTTAAACTAATAAAAAAAAATCTAGGAAGGAGGAAGAGAAGAGAAGCCCTAGTTTTTTTTTAGAAGATTTTTTTTCTTTTCTAAGAGTCCTCCATCTCCTAAGGTGAGGACCCCTATTTATACAAAAAAAACTTGCTCTTGCTTCTCTTCATTGCTCCACTTCAACCACTCTTGGATAGTGATGATGATCTTTTTTTGATATGATGGAGGTTTGGGGGTAGTTGTTGAAGGGGAAAAAATAAAAAAAAGAGACATGTGAGATGAGGGGAGAGGAGGGCCGTAGGTTTTGAGAGAGGAGAGGAAGGTTGAGTGTTGTGTGTGAGGGAGGAGAAGAGAGGATGAAGTGAAGGTTGAGTGTGGTGTTGTTTTAGGGTTGAGTGTGAGAGAGAGAGAGTGGAAGAGGAGTGAAGTGTGTGAAGTGATTGAAGTGGAAGAGGTTTGGTGAAGGGGAAAAAAAGAAAAATAAATTTGTGAGAGGAGGGGGAGAGGAGAGAGCCGTAGGTTTTGAGAGAGAGAAAGAGGGGTTTGTGTGTGAGAGTGTGATGTGAGGGAAGTGTGGGAAAATTGTATGGGGAAGGAAAAAAAAATGGGGAAGTGGGATTGTGGGGAAGTGGGATTGTAAGTTCCAAGAAAGGGAGAGAGAGGGGGTAGGTCGAATATGGGGGGAAAAAAATGGGGAGTGAATTTGGTCACAATTTAGGGCTAGGGGGGAATGGTTAAAAAAAGAAAAAAAAAATATTTATTTTTTTTTTTAAAAAAAATAGAAGGGGTGGCCGAATTTTGAATGAGAGAGGGGGGAAAAATTAGGGTTTTGGTGGGAATTGGGTTATGGGTTGTGGGTTGTGGGTTAGGAGGAGTTGGGTTATGGGTTGGATAGGAATTGGATTGGGCTAGGCGAATTGGGCTAGCTATTTTTGCTGGGTTGGGCTTCCATGACAACACCTTATTATTTTTAAAAGACCCCCACTTCCCCTTTGCTTATTTTTGTCTCTTCACTTCTAATAAAAATATTTGTGGTGATTAAAACCCATAGCAATAAAAACAAGAAAATAATACATGACATAAAAAAGATTATTATTTTTTTTTCAAAAATTAAAACTTGTAGCAAACTAAAAATAAAATAAAACATGGCATGAAAAGAAGAATATTATTTTTCTCAAAAAATAAATAAAATTTCTTTTTTTTTTGGATAGGACAAAATTAGGGTATTACAACTGCCCCTCTTTATTTATATTTTGCTAGGAAATAGGAGGGGTTTCCAATTTCACGAGGAAAATAGAAATAAAGATAACAAAACGCTAATTTTGTCCAGACTGAGAATTTGTGTTGCTTCTTCTCTTTTGGTTTGAAAATTATGAAAACTGGGTTGCTTTAGACAGAAAGTAAATAGGGAGCACCGGGGCTCTGGGGGATCGCTGGGGATCTGAAGGAGCACTGGGGCTCTGAAGGGACCGCTGGGGATCTGAAGGTCTAGCTCAAAAATCAATGCTTGGCGCATCGACCTGAATTCGACTGAGGGACCGTCGGGGTCTGAGGGGCATGCCTAAGCCTGAAGGACCAATGGGTCTGAAGGAGCGCTTCTAGCTATGGTACTAGAGATACGGTCTGGGGTGGCCTTTTTCGAGCGGCCATTAGGGTTAATCAGGTCCGGAACTGATATAACCACGAAGGACGTGCACTGTGTTTTTTTAGGCGGACACAGCTAGTCTGAAGGGCCTGGGGCCGGATGATCCGTCGGTTGCTCGATTAACGCGACGTGCGATCTGGATTGAAGGACCATTGTTGGTCTGAAGGAGCGCCTGGGCTCTGAAGGACCGCTGGGGGTCTGAAGAATTGGTGCTAACGACACAAAATAAAATCCTTAACAGACACTTGCAATGAATGATGCATGCGTGCATGTAGTTAAGTAATTGATGACATGATGGATGAAATGTGGAATGATTTTGTTTTTGGCTTTTGCTCTTGGCTTTTTTTTTCTTTTTTTTCATTTTTCTTTTCTTGCTCTTTTGCTCTTTTTGCTCTTTAGCTCTTTATTGCTCTTTAGCTCTTTTTTGCTCTTTAGCTCTTTTTTTTTGCTCTTTAGCTCTTTATTGACTTCGCTGGTACTGTCAACTCGCATGACTCTCGTCGCGGGGTACGAGGGTTGCCTCAAACAGCGGTGCCAAAGTGCGGGTTATTTAAGATTTGCTGAAGTAATTGTGCGTTTGTCCTTTTTGCAAATTTGTGAGAGATCACCTCTTTTTTTTTGTGTTTTTTTTTTTAGAAATTTCGTAATGAATATAATGCTTGTGATCATACACATGTTTCACAATTCAGTATTGTTTACCATGAACGTTATTTTTGCGATAATAGGGAAATGAGAGAATAAAGGAAGTGTTTAATATTCAAATGAAAACAAATGCGCAGAAAATCGCACTGTCTGAAAATTACAATGGGAGTTTAAACTACAAAAAGAAAGAGAAGAAAAAGATACAAGGAAAGCAGATCTTTTGATTGTTTGTGTCTTTGAAGTAATAACGCCAATCGCCCATTAACACGACTTTGAGCCTTCATCGTCCAACTTTTGGAGTTGTTGATTGCCTTTGTAGTTTAAAGTCCAACTTCTGACCCTAATTTTTGCCCTGGACCGCTCTTTAGAGTTTTCAGTCCACCGGGTCGCTCTAACTTTTTGCCTAGGCCGCCCTTTCGGGTTTTCGACCTAGCGAGCTTATTTTTGCTTGGCTCATCTTCCTCTTTTTTCCATATATTTCTTTAGGCATAGTACTTCTTGACTGCGTCCGAGTTCACTGGGAGTGGGAGGTCTTCACCGTCCATTTTTGTGAGAATCAATGCTCCTCCAGAGAATGCCTTCTTTACCACATAAGGTCCTTCATAGTTAGGGGTCCATTTTCCACGGGAATCCTTTTGGATAGGCAACATCTTCTTGAGTACGAGGTCTCCTTCTTGAAACTGGCGGGGGCGCACTTTTTTATCATAAGCCCTTTTCATTCTTTGTTGGTACAACTGCCCATGACACAAAGCAACTACCCTCTTTTCTTCTATGAGGTTCAACTGATCCAGACGAGCTTGAACCCATTCTGCTTCCTCCAATTTTGTTTCCATTAGCACTCGCAGGGAGGGTATTTCCACCTCGATGGGAAGGACTGCTTCCATCCCATATACTAGTGAGAATGGTGTTGCCCCTGTTGACGTGCGGATAGAGGTCCGATACCCGTGCAAAGCGAAGGGCAACATTTCATGCCAGTCCTTGAAGGTCACTACCATCTTTTGCACGATCTTCTTTATGTTCTTATTTGCTGCCTTCAACTGCCCCATTCATCTTTGGACGGTATGGGGAGGAATTATGATGCTGGATTTTGAAGTCGTCACACAACTCTTTCATCATCTTGTTGTTTAGGTTGGTCCCATTGTCCGTGATGATCTTATTTGGAAGACCGTAGCGGCAAATTAAATCTCTCTTTATGAACCTGACAACCACTGACTTTGTTACACTGGCGTAAGAAGCGGCTTCGACCCATTTGGTGAAATAATCAATAGCGACAAGAATGAAACGATGTTCGTTTGATGCTTTGGGTTCGATGGGACCGATGACATCCATTCCCCACATTGAGAATGGCCATGGTGCTGTTAGGACATTCAGAGAGGCAGGTGGTACATGGATATTGTCGGCATAGATTTGACATTTGTGGCATTTTCTGACGTAGTTGAAGCAGTCAGTCTCCATTGACAACCAGTAGTAGCCAGCCCTTAGGATTTTCCTTGCCATGGTGTGCCCATTAGAATGGGTGCCGAACGAGCCTTCATGGACATCCTTCATAATTCTTTCTGCTTCTTCTTCTGCTACACATCTGAGGAGGACCCTATCGTGATTTCTCTTGTAAAGTACTTCCCCATTTAAGAAGAAACCCATTGACAGCCTCCTAAGTGTCCTCTTATCATTCTCGGTGGCACCAGGAGGATATTCTCTGTTCGTGATATAGTGCTTGATATCGTAATAACAAGGTTTACTGTCAGGCTCTTCCTCGATTACCACACAATGATGTGCCGGTAGGTCTTGATGTTGGATTCGGATGAATGTCAGACTTCCTATCGTTATTGATATTGAACATTGATGACTAGAGTCGCCAAAGCATCGGCCAACTGATTTTCTTCGCGAGGGAGATGATGGAAAGTGATCTCTTCAAATTGTTCGATCATCTTTTGGATGTGATCATGATAAGGAATTAATTTGGAATCCCTGGTTTCCCAGTCACCTTTTGTCTGATAGATGACTAAAGCTGAGTCCCCATATACATCGAGTCTTTTGACTTTCCATTCAAGGGCTGCTTTGATGCCTAGGACGCACGCTTCATATTCTGCAATGTTGTTGGTGCAGTAGAAACTCAGTCTAGCGGTAAACGGTATGAAGCGGTTATCAGGAGAGATCAGTACAGCTCCGACCCCGTGCCCGTATAAATTAGAAGCGCCGTCGAATAACATTCTCCACCTTTCGTTGTCCGGAGGATTCCCTTCTACGAATAGAGCCATTATATCTTCGTCTGGGAAATCGCACTGCATTGATTGGTAATCTTCGATGGGCTGGTGTGCCAAGTACTCAGCCAACGCACTACCCTTGATTGCTTTTTGGGTGACATATAAAAGGTCGTATTCAGATAACAGCATTTGCCAGCGAGCGATCCTCCCTGTGAGAGCGGGTTTTTCAAAAATATACTTGACTGGGTCCATTTTAGATACCAACCAAGTCGTGTGGCTCAGCATATACTGCCTCAAACGACGTGCAGCCCAGGCCAGAGCACAACACGTTCTTTCCAACAATGAGTATCTTGTCTCTCACTCGGTGAATTTCTTGCTAAGATAGTAGATGACATGTTCCTTCTTTCCGGATTCATCATGTTGCCCCAGTACACAACCCATTGATTTGTCTAGTACTGTTAGATACAGGATGAGAGGTCTACCCTGCACAGGCGGCATTAGAATCGGTGGATTTTGGAGGTACCTCTTGATCTTTTCAAAGGCTTCTTGGCAATTATCATTCCACTTGGTTTCTTGGTTTTTGCACAAAAGCTTGAAGATAGGCTCGCATGTAGATGTTAGCTGCGATATGAACCTAGAGATATAGTTCAATCTTCCCAGGAAACCACGAACTTCTTTTTCAGTACTTGGCGCCGGCATTTCTAGTATTGCTCGTACTTTGGCTGGATCTACTTCTATTCCCCTCTGACTGACTATGAAACCCAACAGCTTTCCCGATCTTACACCGAAAGTGCATTTGGCAGGGTTTAATCTGAGTTTGAACTTTCTGAGACGTTCGAAGAGTTTTTGCAGATTGACGATATGCTCCTCTTCAGTCTTGGATTTTGCGATCATGTCATCCACATAGACTTCTATTTCTTTGTTCATCATGTCGTGGAACAACGCTACCATCGCCCTCTGGTACGTTGCCCCAGCATTCTTCAACCCGAATGGCATTACTTTGTAACAGAAGGTTCCCCAGAGAGTGATGAAGGTGGTTTTCTCCATGTCTTCGGGGGCCATCTTAATTTGGTTGTATCCGGAATATCCATCCATGAAGGAGAACAGAGAGTGTTGTGCTGTGCTATCCACCAGGACATCAATGTGAGGCAAAGGGAAGTCATCTTTGGGGCTGGCTCTGTTCAAGTCTCGATAATCGACGCACATCCGAACCTTCCCGTCTTTCTTTGGGACCGGTACAATATTGGCTACCCATTGAGGGTATTTTGCTACCGCTAAAAACCCAGCATCGAACTGCTTCTTGACCTCATCTCGGATTTTTAGTGACATTTCTGGTTTCATTCTTCTTAACTTCTGCTTTATCGGCGAGCATTCTGGTTTTACTGGTAACTTATGCTCGACTATGTTGGGGTCCAGTCCCGGCATGTCTTGGTATGTCCATGCAAAGATGTCAACATAGTCGATCAAAAGTCTAATCAATTTCTCTCGCTCACTGTCTTTCAAGGTGGTGCCAATGTTAACTTCTTTTTTGTCTTCCTCCGTGCCTAAGTTGATTGTTTCAGTTGATTCCTCGTGGGGTTCGATTATTTTTTCCTCTTGTTCCATCGTTCTCATTAACTCTGGAGGGGTTTCCCAATTATCCTCAACATCTTCCTCAGTTTGATTGATAGGGTGATCAAAGTTACAATATGGATTATTGGCGTTGTTATTTTCAAAGACATTTTTTTCGGATCTGCATTAGCGTAAATTAACGGAATAAAAACGAAAGAAAGAAAATAAGAAGCGAATGTAACAAGGAAAGAAAAACGAGAGTTTATTGGGAACTGAAATAACGTTGCATTGATATTAATACTGAAAGGGAAACATGCGTGCCCGAATGAAATATCCTAAGGCCTTGGGCAGAGCCAGAGGGTTACATTATAGAAACATTACTTTGAACTAAAAACCACAGGAAAATCAATGATCTCCCAATTCTTGAGTCTTTTGTTTGCAGGACAAGGGCGTACAAGACTGACGATGCCTTCTTCAGTGCTTAGATCGTCCTCAACTGCGGCGATCTGATTGGGGTTCAACATTCCCGCACTCCGAAAGCTTTCCTTGATGTCGCAGATGGTGATTCTCTTCGTATTTGGTACCCTATCCTCAAGCCTGGCCAACCTCCGCTCCTTCTTTTCTGCGGCAATCCTTCCTTTGTCAGTACGACTAGGGCCGGTATCCTATCCCATGTCTATCTTTGTTCTCCTCTGGCTGTATTGGCGTCAGGATCCCCTGTCCGGTTTTTCCCAAGCCTCCTCCAGCTTGGTAGCCTTTTCCTAACATGAACTTAGCAACCATCACGGCAGTTTTGGATAGCTTGGGTTCTAACATAGCAGATGTATGGGCAATCTCTAATGCTTGGAAGGCAGTCTCTAGGGACTCTTCAGCAGCTTCGATGTGACGAGTGGAAGATGACTTATTTATCAGTAATTCCTCTTCACCGAAAATAACCACCAGTTTGTTGTTGACTATGAACTTGAGCTTCTGGTGTAGAGAAGAGGGCACAGCCCCTGCCGAATGGATCCATGGTCTTCCCAGAAGACAACTGTAGACGGATTGATGTCCATCACTTGGAAACTCACTATGAAGACCTCTGGACCTACCTGTACAGGTAACTCCATCTCTCCGATAACCTCTCTTTTAGACCCATCGAATGCCCTGACCAGTGTAGAACTGGGTTTCATGTATGAACAGTCTACGTCTAGTTTGTTCATGGTTGATTTGGGTAGAACATTCAGGGACGATCCGTTATCGATGAGTACTCGAGCTAGAGAGTATTCTCCACATTTCACGGAGATATGCAAAGCCTTGTTGTGCCCTCTCCCTTCGACGGGGATCTCGTCATCTGTGAAGGTGAGGTAATTGTTTGCAACGATATTTCCGACGATCCCGTCAAGCTGACCAACTGAGATGTCTTGAGCGACATGGGCCTCATTCAATACTTTTGTCAATGCTGCACGATGGGCATCAGAACTGAGCAATAATGACAACAGAGATATCTTTGCGGGAGTTTGGTTCAGTTGATCAACCACCTTGTACTCGCTTTGTCTCATCAGCTTCAGAAATTCACTGGCTTCTTGCTCGGATAGCGTCTTCTTTCCTGCATTCTTATCGACAGGTTCCTGCTCTGTGCTTTTGCCCTTACGGGCTCTTTCCTCCCCTTCTTTTGTTCGGTCCTCACTAGGCCCTCCAGGGGCATAGAAGCGCCCACTTCGAGTCATACCACCGGTCCCTGAGATGTTAATGACATCTGGGTTGGTCTGAACCTTCATATCGTAACTCCACGGGACTGCATTGGTGCTTTTAAAGGGAAACGGAACTGGCACTTGAATGGTGATTGGTCTAGGCACAGTGGGAGCTGGCTGTGTGTTCTTCTTGTAATGGATTTCCAGTGGTTTCCTGATATTCTTGCTTTGGTCAATGCTTGACTGGAGCGTTGACACGTCTTCCTCTTTCTTTTGAAGACCTATTTGTATTATGTGTCGGTCTAACAAGTCTTGCAGGATTGGCTTGAATGCTTCACAGGCCCCGACACAAAGGGGATTAACACACGAACCCTTTCCGGTACATCCTTTCATAATGATTCCGAAGTAACACAAATTAGCATGGATGAGGTCCAGGGGTGTGACAATGTCCTCCACCTTTCTGACCAATAATTGCCCCTCAACATTCTCAATGGCATTGACGGAGGGCTTCCCATGCCCCGGCAGAGGGTTAGTGGCAACAGTTCGGACCGTCTTCTGCGAAGCTTAACCATTTAGATTCAATTAAGTCTTGTACTACATATTTCAATGCTTTGCAATTTTCTGTTGAGTGGCCAACTGCCCCTGCGTGGAATCCACAGCTGGCCTCTGGGTCATAGCTCCTAGGGAAAGGAGGTTGAAGGGGTCTCATTGGACGAGGAGTGATCAAGTTGTGACTGATGAGGTGATTGAATAGGTCTGTGTATGACATGGGTATTGGGTCGAAATTGGCGGGCTTTCTTTCTTGGTAGTTTTGTGGTCTATAGCCTGGGTTGATTTGGTGAGGTGGGGCTTGTGGTGTTTGAGTAGGTATTTGTAAAGTCTGTCGGGGGTTGTTGTAGGGAGGCTTTCCGGATCCAGAGATGGCATTAGCTTCGCCCTCCTTCTTTTTAGGAAAACCTGAGAAGGGTCTTTTCTGATTGCTGGTTCCAGCGGAGCTATATGCAATCTTCCCGTTTCTCCATCCATTCTCTAATCTTTCTCCGATGACGATCATATCTGAAAAGTTTGAAGACACGCTCCCAATCAACCTGTCGTAGAAAGGTGATTGAAGAGTATCCATGAACATTGATACCATCTCTTTTTCTAACAACGGTGGTACCACCTGTGCAGCCAAACCTCTCCAGCGTTGGGCATATTCTTTGAAGGACTCATTGTCTCTCTTCGTCATGCTCTGCAATTGTGTCCTATCGGGAGCCATGTCAATGTTATATTTGTATTGCCTCAAAAATGCATCGGCTAAGTCTTTCCAGCATCTGATATGTGCACGTTCTAATTGCATGTACCAGCTCGAAGCTGCCCCAGACAGACTATCTTGGAAGTAGTGGATGAGCAATTTGTCGTCGTGAGCAAACGCCGCCATTCTCCTGCAGTACATGGTTAAGTGGCTTACAGGGCAAGTCGACCCTCTGTACTTGTCGAAGTCTGGCACCTTAAATTTTGGAGGGATGACCACGTTAGGGACGAGGCACAAGTCATAAGCATCTCTCGCACCAACATTGGATCCTTCAACTGCTCTCAACCTTTCTTCCAGCATTTGTAGTTTGTCTTGGGCTTGAGGGTTCTCCATAGAGTGATTGTGAGGGAGCCCACTCATACCATAGTAAGGATGGATCATCGGAACTATGGCTGGGTTCACATTTGGGGTATGTGAATGAGTGGGATTCCTGAGGTTGGAACCCTTGAGCTTGAGCGTCAACTATCGGCGGTGGAGGGCAGCCAAGTGGGAGTCCTTGTGGTACAACGACGGGGGTCGGGTTTTGAACTTGTGGTGCCCCCGGATTACCATCGTGACCCGTTGGTGTAAGCTGTTGTTGGCCCGCGACTCCTGAGGGACCGGCCTTCTGGACTAGCATTGACTGTCGGAGGTGTGTAACCTTGTGGAAGTCCGTAAGGAGGCCATATGTAACCCTGGTCATTAGTCCCAGTGGGGGGCACTGTATGTGGGATCCCGAGTCCATTGGGAGGAGGAGGGTTGGTAACTTGATTCTCCGTATTCCCAGCGGAGACATCTTCACTTGTGTCTTTGTCCCTCAGAGTTTGTAAGACCTTTAAGATTTCAGCCATCTGTTCTTTCATCCCATCTATCTCTGCCCTAAGCTCTTGATTGCCTAGGTCTTGGGGTGGATTGCCTTGATCCGGGATATCTTGAGGCGGATTGTCCTGATTTTCTTCCATGTTTCTGGCCTGAGAACGAGTCCAATAGCGATGTTGACGCACCAGCTTGTCTTTTACTCTCTGTTGGTGGGACACATGTTATGAGTGTATGTATGAGTATATGAATGGATGAAAATGCGAATGATGCATGTGTGCATGAGTCTTATTGTTTTAGGTCGGGAATTGTAAGCGCATCCTGATTTTGTCATAAGTATCACAAATTAAAGTTCCACAATATTTTCAAGATAAAGGATCAGAATGTGAGACAAACAAACTTCATTGATAGAGGAAAGTACAACATTTTGGAAGTAAGACTTCGAAAAGAAAAGTACAATGTTCATTAAATTTCACTCAAATACATATGGCTTTCATTTTTCCACTCCTCTCTCTTTTTCTACTAGTAGTGCTGCCAGCCTTCTCCCGGAGTTCGGCAATCAGAACCTCGCAAAACTCCATGAATTCGGAAACTTGGACCGGGGTGTTAAACGGGTGCATTGCCGCGTTAGCCTCCTTCAGACGTTTGGGGATTCCTATGATAGCTTGATCGGCCAGCCATGCCAGCTTTGAGAATCTGTCTTTCCAGTATAAGCTTTCATTCTTCAACTCTATGAAGACTTCATGGTTTTCTATCTTGCTGACCAACTCCACGAAGCGGTTCTCCCAGTAGATGCTTTCTGTCTTCAGCTGGTGGTAGACCTCCTCCTTGATATCTGATATGGTCGTTCAGCTCATCAGATTTTTCATGCTCCCTTCTTAAGGCTTGCTGGTATTCTCGGAGTATCTCTTCAATGGTATCTTTATCCTGCTTGATACTTTTCACTTGCTCTTCAAACTCGGCTGCCATCATCCGGGACTCTCTCTTTGATACCATTAGCAGGCTCTGTGCGGTCTTTTCAGCCATCATTGATTCTTCCCATAACTTTTTCCATTTGTATGTATCATCGATGGCTTGGTCCATTTTCAGGTTGCAACGTCTTGATTTCCTCTTTCGCCCCTCTTAGGTACCTTTGAACCTCTAGTTTGTTCTTTTGTTCGATCTTGAGCTGCTTGCGGCTGTCTTCAATGGCCACTGACTTACTTGCATTCTCTTCCTCCAACTTCTGGTTCTTTAGGAGCACTTTCTCTAACTCTGCCTGCAAGCCCTTCTTTTCTTCCTCGGCCTTTTGACAATGCCATTTTAAGCTTATCTAAATCTTCAACAGTGGGAAGGGTAGGTTCAGGTATTTCTTCCTCAACCCATAGTGCACTTTGGTAAGGCAATCGGGTGTCTTGGATCCTCTTTTGGAGCCATTGGCGAAAGGTGGTTTCCTTATCGCCACTCTTCTTAGTAAGCTCTTGTCCCTTGCGGACGACCATATCCCACGCTTGAGAAATCTTCCGGAGCATGTCAACCTCTTTTGGGCTTCCTTCATGGAGGTAAAAAGGGATTAACATGTCTTCGGTGGGCGGATTTCGCATGGGGTACCCCAGCTGTCTTAGAGTTAGAGAAGGATTGTAATTTATGCATCCTCTTGTCCCCATGAGCGGGACGTTTTGAAAGCTTTCCGCATTGAAAAACTTACTGTGGGCCTCTCTTTCCACCATGATGGGTGCCAACGAACCTTATATTCATGAAGGCCCCCCAGCACTTGCAACCATTCACCAGTGTTCATTGCCTTCACATCACACCCTCTGGCGTCTTCAATTGGGCCTTCTACTCTGACTTTGTTAACGAAAGCATGGGTGAGAAGCCAAACATACAAGGCGTGCAGGCAGCAAGATATCCTTTTTCCCCTTAGCTCACTATAATGAGTGAAAGTACAGTAAGTGTCTGCAAGCATGGCTGGAATCGGATCCTTGAAGGATAAGAAGACGCCAATAGCTGTTGTGTCCACATATCTTTCAAGGCGTGGAAATAGGACAATGCCAAAGATAGTCAAAGCTAACACCTGCTTAAAAGGACCCCAATTTCTAGCGTCGGCGAAGAATTTCATTTGGCCTTCCAGATACTCTTGTGGGAATCCTGCAATGCCATTTCGATTTTTCTTCCGGAGCTTCAAGTTCTCTTTGCTGGTTTGTAACATTGAGGCGAGTTTCTCATCTGTGTAGTATTGTCCCTGATACTGCTAGGGTCCATTGTCTTGTTGAGGAAAGCCGAAGATCTGTGTATATTCTTCCAGGGTAGGTGCCATCTGGAAATTTTTGAAAGTGAAGCATCTTAATGAAGAGTCGTAGAACTGGCTCAAGGCGGCAATGGCATCCGTTTGCACGTCCAATTGTAGTAACATAATAATCTTCCCAGACACCCTATCAAAAGACCTGCGCTCGATGGGCGGCAATCGACCAGCAAATTCCCTTAGACTTGTCAGGTTAGGCTGCTTCACTATAGGGTAGTTCAGAGTTTGGATTGCTTCACAGTTTGATCCCATATTGCCTTGCTTATGACAAAACTTTCGAACCTCTTACAATTCCCGGCAAACCTAAATGAGATGAATAGCATGCAATGTGAGGATTTTTTTTTGTATTTTTTTTTTTTTGTGAAATAATGATGATGTATGATGAATTAAAGAAAGACGTTACATGCGTTAATAAAAGCATATTTTGGTGATTCAAATTTTGAGGAACATTAACCATGTCACATAAAATATACGTAAAGGAAAAAAGAGTAAATGGTTTTCATTATTTGATTTTTTTTTGAAAGATAAAAAGTTTTTGCGATGATGCAACAGGTAGGTGAATTGCTTTTGTGTCCTAAACAGGTTATGTCTTACATATAGGTCACGGTCTAGGGTCACTTATGTGATCAACCTCTCAGGTAGTTCTATTCACTTCCTCACAAAGGTTTCCAGAGCTAAAATCCCTTTCACGATATGACCCACAACGATAGCGAGCTACCTGGTGTGGGATGCCGCGAAAGAGCATACTCTGGTTGAGATTTTCATGAGAGTCAGACAGATAAATCCAGAATGACTGTCACTAATCATCTCCGCTCGTCCTAAGTTTATTTTTCAGACCCGGGTATAGGGCCCCACTCAGAAGTGTGTGAATAAATAGGTGTAGGTGATGTGTGTGATATAAGCAACCTAAACTACCCAAACTGCAAAAGAGCAAACAGATAGCAATATAAAAGTCTTCTACCCTAAGGTTTGCAAGAAAACAAATAGCAGAATAAAAGTATTCTACCCTAAGATTCAATATGCGAATATAAAGACTAAGGGTAAATAAAGTACTAAACTAATAATTTACACATTTAATTAAATTAGGCTTGACCCTCTAAAAAAAAGAGTCCCCAGCGGAGTCGCCAGCTGTAGCGACCGAAGAATCCGGAGGAGGGATCCTTCGTTGTTTTTGAACAATGGAGCCGCCATCAATATTTATTTTTAGGGAAACATTGAAAAAACCTTTGCTTTTGGGTTCGGGGGTCGATTAAGTGCAGGGAAGGTACAAGCACCCCGCAACATCCTAAAAAGGTTACCTTTTAATTTAATGTGTAGAAAAATTAGTTTAAAGAAAACACTTTAATTTACCCTTTTTTGTTATTTGCAAAAAAAAAACGGAAAAGAAGACTTAATAAAAAATTTAGTTTTTTGCGCTCGACGGGAGTGGGCCCCCGCTCCTACGTATCTCCGGGTGCGATGGAGAAATCAAAGCTACGTAGTTCTTGGGTAGAAAATATTTGTGTGTTGGTATTTTTTATTTTTTTTGAAAAGTTTGGGAAAACTAGAGACCGTTCATGGTGACCAAACAGATAAATCCAGAGTGGTCGTCATTAATGGCTTATTCGGAAAAGAAGGTATTTATAGCGTTCAAACAAGCCAGGCCCAGAGTGACCGCTATAGACAACCTATTTTTTGCGCGAATTCGATTTTTCGAAAGAAAGAAAAAAAGAACGGTTCGGAAGCATCACGTTGTGAAAAAAAGCGGAGTAAGTGATAAAAGGGGGGTGCAAATAATAAAGGAGTTGTATTAAAAAGGGAGGTGTGAATAGCGTTTTGACGCTAGAAAAAAGTGTCACCGGGGGTGCAAATAGCGTTTTGACGCTAAAAGAAAATGGTTGCGGGGGGGTGTAAATAGCGTTTTGACGCTAAAAAAAACGATTGACGGGTCTATTACCTTTTTTACTATTCTACCCTAGAGCACGTGGTTCTTGAAACGCTTTTCCTAAAAAAAAACCTAGACTAAACAAGTGGTATTTTGAAAGCGGATTATGGAGAAAAATTCTTTTGTTGTTTTTTTTTTGTTGTCATAGTTATTATCTAAATAAAAGGGGGCCTTTTTACTTTTTTTTGAAAAAGATTTTTGTTATTATGTTATTTTTTTTTTAGAAAAGAGTAGTGACACTAGTAACCATTTATTTTTAAAAAAAATATTTTTTAGTATTTGAAAAAAAAAGCTTTATTTAAATCCGAAAATTAGTAATTATTTATAAAAAAAAACAACATTTTTTTTACACCTTTTTTACTCCGAAAATTAGTAACCATTTTTTTTAAAAAAACAACATATTTTTTTTTAGCACTTTTTTAGTCCGAAAATTAGTAACCATTTTTTTAAAAAAAACAACATATTTTTTTTAGCACTTTTTTAGTCCGAAAATTAGAATAATTTATTTAAAAAAGGCACAACATTTTTTTTCACTTTCTTTTAATCCGAAACTTAGTAATTATTTATTAAAAAGCACAACATTTTTTTTCACTTTTTTTTTTTAATCCGAAAATTAGTAATATAAAAACATCAATAATAACAACATATATATATATATCTATAAAAACAGCAACTAAACTAAAAAAAAGCAATAATATGTTCAAGGAAAAAAAAACAACCAATATTTATAAAAACAGTGACTAATATTTATAAAAAAGTCAATAACTAATATTTATAAAAAAACAGCAACTAATATAAAAACATGACAACAACAAAAATAAAAACAGTAACTAAAAAAATGAAAAAAAACGTGAACAACAATAATTAAAATACAATGGCAATGATTATATGAACAAAATTATAATAACTAAAAATTACAAAAAAAAAACAACAATACTACAAATTATTACATTTTTGTACCTTGAACAAATCCAGAAATGTTGAAGAAATTTCCTTCTTCGAATTTCTTCAATACAAGTGAACTTTTTAAACTAATAAAAAAAATCTAGGAAGGAGGAAGAGAAGAGAAACCCTAGTTTTTTTCAGAAGATTTTTTTCTTTTCTAAGAGTCCCCCCTCTCCTAAGGTGAGGACCCCTATTTATACAAAAAAACTTGCTCTTGCTTCTCTTCATTGCTCCACTTCAACCACTCTTGGATAGTGATGATGATCTTTTTTGATATGATGGAGGTTTGGGGGGTAGTTGTTGAAGGGGAAAAAATAAAAAAAGAGACATGTGAGATGAGGGGAGAGGAGGGCCGTAGGTTTTGAGAGAGGAGAGGAAGGTTGAGTGTTGTGTGTGAGGGAGGAGAAGAGAGGATGAAGTGAAGGTTGAGTGTGGTGTTGTTTTAGGGTTGAGTGTGAGAGAGAGAGAGTGGAAGAGGAGTGAAGTGTGTGAAGTGATTGAAGTGGAAGAGGTTTGGTGAAGGGGAAAAAAAGAAAAATAAATTTGTGAGAGGAGGGGGAGAGGAGAGAGCCGTAGGTTTTGAGAGAGAGAAAGAGGGGTTTGTGTGTGAGAGTGTGATGTGAGGGAAGTGTGGGAAAATTGTATGGGGAAGGAAAAAAAAATGGGGAAGTGGGATTGTGGGGAAGTGGGATTGTAAGTTCCAAGAAAGGGAGAGAGAGGGGGTAGGTCGAATATGGGGGGAAAAAATGGGAAGTGAATTTGGTCACAATTTAGGGCTAGGGGGGAAAGGTTAAAAAAAGAAAAAAAAAATATTTATTTTTTTTTTTTTAAAAAAATAGAAGGGGTGGCCGAATTTTGAATGAGAGAGGGGGGAAAAATTAGGGTTTTGGTGGGAATTGGGTTATGGGTTGTGGGTTAGGAGGAGTTGGGTTATGGGTTGGATAGGAATTGGATTGGGCTAGGCGAAATGGGCTAGCTATTTTTGCTGGGTTGGGCTTCCATGACAACACCTTATTATTTTTAAAAGACCCCCACTTCCCATTTGCTTATTTTTGTCTCTTCACTTCTAATAAAAATATTTGTGGTGATTAAAACCCATAGCAATAAAAACAAGAAAATAATACATGACATAAAAAAGATTATTATTTTTTTTTTTAGAAATTAAAATTTGTAGCAAACTAAAAATAAAATAAAACATGGCATGAAAAGAAGAATATTATTTTTCTCAAAAAATAAATAAAATTTCTTTTTTTTTTTTGGATAGGACAAAATTAGGGTATTACCATCATCATCATTCTAATGTTAAATCTTGGAAAGGTCTTGTTTTCCACACAGAGCCGGAAGCATATGATTTTTATAGCTCTTACGCCAAGTCCTCGGGTTTCACAATCAAGAAATCAAATGTCTGGTGTGATAGTAAGAATAAAGACCAATGATATACTGTACTTTGGTTATTATTGTACTAATCAAATGCTTGAAAAGTTTGGCTACTACAATAAAAAAACCACTGGAATACTGTACGTTGGTTATTATTGTACTAACCAATTTATTGAAAAGTTTGGTGAGTTCAACAATAACCAGAGAACTACTGTACTAGGGTTAGGTCTCGTGCGACGAGAGAACTACAATCACCAGAAAACTACAATAACAAGAGAACTACAATAACCAGAGTACTACCTTTGTTCAGCGTTTATGTCCGATGGTGTCGGTGGTTCCGTATATGTGTGACGGCAAAGACAACGGAGATGACAACGGCGACAGACCCTTTGTGCGACGGCAACGACGACGACGAAGTGAACGGATATGACAAAAGAGACGGATGGAACCAGAGAGAGATTGAACAAAATAGAGTCTGGAGTCGTTAAACTTTTGAAGCCGTATAAAGAAGAAGCCGTATAATGAAAAATATCCATAATCCCATGATTTTTGGTTTTTGATTGATATCCCTAATATTTCTCTTTCCATTAAACTCTTCCATGATTTTAGCTTGATATCCCTAAGATTTCGGCTGCATTTATCTACTGTCATTGATTACCATCTTTTAATTTAATAAGCAAATTACCAAAATACCCATTTAGTAAAAAATACTAAAAATTTGCTTAGTGTTGTAAGTCATACTCCCCTTTAATACCCATGTGAAATCATATTCAATAGACATCGAACTTTCATTTCACCCATCACTCACTCTCAAAAGACTTCATCTCTTTTCCTCTTTATTCTTATAAAATTTTGCATCAAAGTTTTTTTCTCGTTATCTCCTCCTATCATCATCTCCTCCTATTCTCTCCATCTTCTTATTTTTTCTTTCATCTTCACATGGAAGGAGAATCATCACTACACCTTCTCTTCATTTTCTTCCTCAAAGCTCGTGGCTTCTCCCTCAAAGCTTGTGACATCCGTGGATAATGAGGGCGGGGAGTGATCGTCGGTGACAGAAAGTTGGCACGAACAAAGAGCGGCTTCTGACAACTTATAGGGAAAGGGCACGTGAATGAACCAAAAACCCACCGGAATGAGAGAGATCCTGATGTTGTGCAGGTATGAGACTGTACAGTTGAAGGAAGGCTTAAAAGAATTGAATTGAGACAAAGATTTGTAGTTTCTCCCTCAGGTTTTGAGGAGGATTCCTCATAGTCATCCCATGTTGCCATTAGTGCTTTCTTCATGGAAAATAACTTTTTGTGTCCCTCTTGTTGAGGAGGGGACAATCTTGTTTCATGCGACCCGGCTTCTTACATTCAAATCATGTGAATTTGGATTTACTCCCATCACCCTTGAATGTATCTCTTTTGTATTGAGGGAATGCTTTTCCTTTCTTTCTGTTTGCTAGCCATTTGTTCACTCTTCTTGACTTTAGTGACCATTCTTCTCCTTCAACATCTTCTTCACTCTCTTCTTATTCTTCTCCTTCAACACCTTCTTCTAAGAGCTGCTCCCTTACCCTTCTAAGAAGTTACATTTCATTTCCAGTCTCCTTTGAAGCTTTAAGACCAATAGACCTGTGTTTCTTTGGGTGAAGTTCATCCTTGATTACTTGCGCATGCACCTTCAATTAGCCAAGAAGAAGATCAATATCTAGAGTTGATAAGGTTTTAGCCTCTTCTATAGCTGTCACTTTGGGTCTCCAAGCCTTGGGTAGACAACTAAACAACTTTCTGATCTTCTCAAGGTTTGTGTAGGTCTTTCCTAGAGACTTTAGGCCATTTATCAGTATGGTGAATCTGGCAGATATCTCATCTATTGATTCATCCTCACTCATGGTGAATATTTCAAACTCACAAACTGGAATGCCCAGTTTTTGCTTCTGTTATATGATCAGTTCCTTCATAAGCAATTTGTATAGTGTATCCCATATGTCCTTTGCAGTTTCCTTGCCAACTACTTTGTCATACTCATTTATACTTAAAGCACAAGTAAGAGAGTACTTTGCTTTGGAGTTTGACAAGACTAGGCGTCTGTCTTCTGTAGTCCATGTATTTTTGGCTTGTCAGCAATGGTGCAGTCATCTTATGTTACTTTTGGAACATATGGACCTTTTTTCAATAATATCCCATTTGTCAGTATCTTGGGATTCCATGTATAGCTTCATTTGATTCTTCAAGTAGTAGTAGTAGTGTTCTCCATTGAACCCAGGTGGTCTATTTGATGAAGCTCCTTCTAGTAAGAATGCAACAAAATTTGGTCTTGCCATGACATCTTCCAAGATATTTCCTCTGACACATTTAGAGTGTGCTCAACCAGAGGCGGTGCTCTGATACCAATTGAAATCATTTTAAATCACAAGAAAGTGACCATTTTTAAAATTTTATTTGTGACAACCAAATTAGTTGAGAATATATAAGTCTATGTTCTATGAAGGTATAAACTTTAGAAGCTTGTATCTTCTTAGAAGCTAAACTGTGTACGAAGATACTTAAAAGATTAATGTGTAAAACATTTTTCTTGTTTCTTACACTAATAATGATGTTTTAGAATAATGTGTGTTGTAGAGAAGAATTATATTGTTGTGCTTTTGTAAAAGATAGTGTAAGAAGATATATCCACATAAACTAAGAAGCTTCTTGAAAAACGGTCTTCTTACAATAGTGCATAAAATGTTTTCTTTCAAAGATCAATGCATTTTTGAATAAGCTATAAAGAAAACAGTAAATAACATTTAGGAAGTATAGTGGTTCGCCCCAATCAACAAGGGCTACATCCACTCCTCACACCCAGTGAGTATTTCCATTATTTTCCAAATAGTTTACACTTACAAGCCAACCTAGGTCAAACCACTTGATAGTTTTCTTCTACAGCTCTATCTACTGTAACACTAGTTTTCTTGCATTGTTCTAACAACTGAAAAACCATAAGAACCTACTTAGACAACTTCTTTAACAATACAACAAACCTATGCCTTGTTAAGAAGGTACTTGTATACAAAGTAAAGTTTAGGTTAAGCATGGGAATACAATAGCTTTTGTAAAATAATGAAATCAATCGACACAAAACAATATATGAGCACAATTAGAAAAATTTCCAAAGAGATGTTGTATGCATTGAGTGTGTATGAGAGACATAGGTACTTTAGAAGCTACTTCAAAAGATAGGAAATTTTGGGTATATTCTCTCTTCTCTTGAATGAGGCCATCCATGGTGTATTTATAGTGTTTGGACCTCAATGGAGTCATTTGAAGAGGCCCTAATCTTCAATATAGTCGTTGGTGCTTTTGCTGGAAAGTTGTTGTAGTTTCCTGCACTATTTCAGGAAAACTGTACTTGCAGTAGAGGCAGCTTCTTAAAAACCGTGTCTTCTAAATTCGAATATGACACAATGTATGCTTCTTTTAATTGATCCCATATCTTTTTAGACATTTATTGACTTTCATAAATAATTCTGATCTTCAAGAAGATATAACCATGTGTCTTCTGTTACTTTAGAAGCTACTGATGTTTCTGATCTTTGAGAAGCTTCTGATGTTGAATCTTCTAATGTCACAAAAGCTTCTAATGTTGAATCTTCTATTGTTACAGAAGCTTCTTATAGTGTTTTTATTCTTGTGATACATCATGGCATGAGTCTTCTAATCTTAAGAACTACTTGATTTGACCCTCCTCATCTTGAGAAGCTATATGGCTTTTGTCTTCTCATCTTGAGAAGTTTCTTACAACTGCTTACTCATCTTGAGAATCTTATTCAAGAGTATCTTCTCATCTTGAGAAGCACCTATAGCTGTCTGGATTTTTCTATCTTCTTACGAACTCTAGACCTTCATTCTTAGCTTTTAATGCTTCAATATACCTTCTCTTGTGGTGCTTTTATAACACACTATCTTCTTGAGAGACTTGATTGAATATTTCTTGTACTTAGGTCTAGGGCCGGTTATGGGGCTGTCCACCCTGTGCTACCGCACAGGGCCTCATCCCAATCTAATATTTTGAGGTCCCAAAAAAATTGTAACATAAAATATACTCTTCTCCTAACTTTACTAAGGTTCGATTCCTAGGCTGTCCACGTTCTTCAAATATCTGGATGTTTGTTTTTCTTATTTTCAAAGGCAATAATAGCATCCATCAAAGTCATTGTACATTGTTGGTAGGGGTGGACACCGGTCGGGTGTTGTCGGTTTCGGGTTGAAAAACTCTCATCCATGGCAAACCGGAGATCTCAGAAGTGCGTCCACCACCGACCGTTTGAGGACACAGTTTCATCGAGTGGCGGTTTGGTGATTTGGCGGTTTCATCGGGTGGTTTGGATCGGATTGGAGAAGAAACGAAATAACACAAAAAACTTAAACTGATCTCCTACAAAGATGATTTCCAGTGAGCTGCAACACTTTTTCAGGTTTGGCTCTTCAACGAACATAAATGGAGTTCAGAGAGGAAGTAGATGATAGGAGGGGTGGACAGAGAGAAAAAACAATAGGAAAAGAGAGGAGTAGATTAGTTTGAAAAGTCAAATAGGAAATGATGTTAGTGGAAAGAGAAAACAATATACTATTATTATCTTGGGCAGTGAGCAAATATGTGGCCAGTAAATCTAGCAGTGGCTGCAGGCCTGTACCCTAACAGTTCCAAAAAAACTAACCTGGACATTTCTCGGGCGGGTTCAGTTACCAATGGATGTAATGTTGAGATCCGAGCCCGACCAATTGAAACCATAAAAAACCGTTTTGTCTCTTTTGGACGGGTTCGGTTTTCAATGATGCACCCGTAACAACACTTTCTAGCTCGGTTTTTTCGGGTTGCGGTTGGTTTCGGTGGATCTGTCCACCCCTAATTGTTGGGTAGGGCTGGACAAAATATTTTACCCGACCGAAACCCGAACAAAATATTGGTGGATTATCGGTTTATTGCCTCGGTTTCAAGTAGATTAAAATGGATGGTTGTGGTTTGCATTTAAACTACTCACGTGTAACCGAAACCGACCGTGAGTAGCTATTATTGAACTGAGCCCACAATGACAAGGCCCAAAAAATCAGGGTTAATAGTCTTGTAAGCTCATTTGCACAACCTAGTCGTCACCAACTCTTTCCACAATTCATTGGTCAAAAAAACTCTTTCCACAATTCTCCCTCTTTACAGCAATTCTCCCTCTTTTTCTGTATGCCAAAACCTGATCATCCAAGTCTCTCCATAAACTCTTTCTCCAAGCCAAAACATATCCTCATGCATGGTGGCTGAACCATCAACAACAAGAGTCATTTAGCTTTTTAGACCACATCAGAGCTCAGTTTCTCTTTGTAGCGACCGAAAAATCCGGGTGAGGATCTCTCGAATGTTTGAAAATGAAGTCGCCACCAAAGTTTAGTTTAAGGGCAAATATTGGAAAATCCCTTTGAGTTTGGATAAGGGTCATTGAGACCAGATTTGGGTTCGGAAGTCGGTTATGTGTGGGGAAGGTGTTAGCACCCCACGACATCCTTCCTAAGGAAGGTTACCTCCTAATTAGTTGTATAAAAAAGAAAGTTAATTTTTAAAATGTTTATTTTACCCCTTTTATTTTGAATCAAAAAGAAAAAAGAAAATTGATGTTTTATTTAAGAAAATGATTATTTAGGAGAAGACTGAAAAAGATTTTTTATTAGTGCTATTGACAGAGGTCGGCCGCCCTCTGCTCCTACGTATCTCTTGGTAGAGAATCAAATCACACGTAGTTCTTGGGTAGAAAAAGTTGTTTGTTGGTGTATTTTATTTAGGGATTTTGGACTCCTGAGTGATCAGTTCATTTGTCCTAAAATGATGACTAACCCATTTGTATAGTCGGCTTAGTCCCCTATTTTGTAAAAATGGGGTTTTTGGAGTTTGGAAAATGATTTGAAGTGTGTTGGTTTGATTTTATTGGAATAGGGGTTTTAGGACTCTTGATCCGTACGGTTCATTCGTCCTAAAACACTGACTAACCCGGCCGTACGGCCGACTTAATCCCCTATTTTGAAAATTTGATTTGTGGAAAGAAATTGTTCGCTTTAAATAGGGATTTTAGGACGCGATCCGTAACGGTTCATTAGTGACCTAAAAAGCAGACTGACCCGACTGTACAGTCGACTTAGTCCCCTATTTATATTTTTAAAAAAAGGAACATCTATTTTTATAGAGAGGAAAAAAAATGGATTTGTGAAATAAACTATTTATTTGTAGAAAAAGAAAAAAGAAACGAAAAGGGGTGTAGTGGTAAAATGGGTTGTCATTAGCTGCAGGGGGTTTGTATTTTTAAAAGGGGAGGTGTGGAAAGCAGAGACCCCAGTGTTGATCTGCTGGTCCACGAATTCATGGGCTTTTCAGGGGGAGCGTATTCAGGAAAACGAGAGGGTGTGTTTAGTAAAATGAAATAAAAAAAATAAAAATTAAAATAGAATGGGAGGGGGGTATAAAAGGAAAAATTAGGTTTTGTAACCCTAGTTTCATTCTCTTCACTTGCTGCGCCGCAGCCAACTGTAGAGTGGAGAGAGAAAGGGAGAGACTTGCGGAGAGAGGGAGAGAGAAGCGAAGTTTTCGGCGAGAGAGAGGGCGAGGGAGAAGGCTTTGTGGAAAATGAGAGGGAGAACGAAAATAGGAGGGAGAGAAGAGACGGTGGTAGAGTGGTGGTGGGTTCTGGCGACGGTGAACGGAACTCGTGCTGTTTCCGGCGACGATGCGCAAGGGGAAGACGGCGTGACTGGTGATGATGGCGACGAAAACGGAGGTTTCGATGGAAGGGATTTCGGCGATGATGGAGAAAGTCTGACGGAGGAGAAGGAGGAGACGGTGAGGGTTATGGGGAGATTTGCGGCGGTTTACAGCCAACGACCACCGTCTACAGTGGTCGGACTCTAAGGAGGTGAGTTTCACTATCTTTTTTTTGCTTTTACGATTCTTCTTTTTTCTGCTTCTGATCTTCTTATTTTTTACGTTTGTTATTTGCTTCTCTGGGTGATTTACGGCCAACGGTGACTGGAGGGGCGAAGGCTGACGGTGTCGCGTTTGGAGTCAACGGTGACGGTGCGTCAAACAACAGCAACAGTGCACTTTGAGGGGGGACGACCACCGTCTACGGTGGTCGGAATTGGTACGGCTCTGACTAGTTTTTTTCCTATGTTTTTTTTATCTTTGCTTTATCTCTGCACCCTTTTTTACACTGATTTACGAAAACCTAAAGAACTAATCTCGGGCTCTATTTTCCCAACTAAAAAACTATCTCAGCTAATTGCTAGTTTCAATTTTGTAAGAACAGAATACCTAAATCCTAGTTTATCCGTAATCCTAAGTTAAAAAACAAAGATTAATTTTTTCGTAACGCTAAACCTAATTTGTTTTTCTGAGATTTCTACAAAACCTAATTTTTATATTTGCAATCTGTTATTAATCCGATTCTGTTTTATATTCTTTATTTACAAGTCTAAGGATTTTCTAAAAAACTAATATATTCACTGTCCTAATTTAAACACTAAGTCTATTACACTAACCTGCTTGTGATCAACTAATCTGTTCATGGTCCATTTAGGCAAACAGTAGACATAAGCTCAATTATTAAAAAAAAACTGGTTCAAAACACTAAGTGTAAGCTCAAATAGACAAGCTAACGAAATCAGGCCCAAAAAGGTTGGACATAGGCCCAATTGGACAAATCGGTTCGAATTAAAAGCAAAACAACGTTCGAAACGCCATGGGCTTGTGATACGGGGCTAAAACAAATAGGATAGAAAGGTCGGGCAAAATTGGGGTATAACAGCTGCCCCTCTTTATTTATATTTTACTAGAAAAGGTGAATGGTTTTCAGATTTTCGTAGTAGAAATAAAAATAAAGATAGAATAGACTCTAATTTTGCCCGCTTGGGGGGACGATGAGTTAGGGAAAACATGGACGATTAACACTTGGCGTGTTGACCGAGAACAATAAAGAAACGAACACTGGGGATCTGGCGGAGCACTGGGGCTCTAAAAGAGCATTTGGGCTCTAAGGGAGCACTGGGGCTCAAAGGGGGCTTGCCTAAACCCCTAAAGGACCTTTTGGGGTCCGAAGGTGCACTGGGGCTTTGAAGGACCGTGGGGGTCCAAAAGAGCACAAACTAGCAATGGTACTAGTAAAATGGTATGCTCGGGGTGGCCTTTTTCGAGCGGCCAGAGGGGAAGGATCAGGTCGTTGACCTAATTTGCTCACCTCCAAGGATGTCCACCATGTCTTAGGCTGACACAGCTAGTCTGAAGGACCTGGGGTCGGATGATCCGTCGCGCTCAGTGGCGATATAGTGATCTTGAGGGTAGAGTTCGAAGTCGTTGCTTTGACATACTGGGTAGAACAGAACTGATGGACCTGGGGTCGGATGATCCGTCAGTTTCTCGATAACGCGACGTGCGATCTAGAATGGATGACCGTTGGAGGTCTAAATTAAGACAGCTCTGGGGCTGCGAGGGACTGCTGGGGTCCGAGGCTCTAAATTGTGATACGAGGCCGGTGCTTGGAGCACTGACTTTGAGGGAACAAACTATTGGGTTTGACGCATGGCGTACTTCTCTAACACATACCTAATGAATGCATTTACCTGAGAAGGGAAAGCTATATATATTTGGCATGTCTAAAAATGCTATGAATGATGCATGCGTGTAATATAGGTATGTGAAATGGTATGTGTCCAGTGGGATGAATGAAACGTGGCAGATGATGTGAGTTGAAGTTGGTGGAACATGGAGGTTGGCAAATAACGTATGTGAATGCAATGTGTATGATTTTTTCTTTTGGCTTTTTTTTTGTAATGAGTGTATGAAATGCAAAGTGCGAATGTGATGAAAATGTAATGCTTTGATGTCAATGTCATGGTGAATAAAGGAAAACACGCGAATGCATGGTACAATGATGTGATTAGTGATGTAAAAACCCTTTGTTTTTTGGCAATGATGAGACCGGAACTTGGCACATCTATTGAAGCAAACAATGTTATATGTGTGCATGCATGTAATGTGATGAATGCGCAATGTGAAAGCAGATGAACTACAAAAGCCCATGAATTGTGGATGCTAGAGCTGATCGGAAACAAAGATTGACCAGCCGTGTATGCGAATACAGATAACATGTGAATGCAAATGTATTGCTTAGATGCAGGTGCTACGATTAAATGCATGGTTGCATGATGGAATGACTTATGCTTTGGTTTATTGATGATGTAGAGCGACCTTTTTTGTAATGATGAGAAATGAAACTTTTGATGCGAGAGGCAGAGAAGTAATCATTCCTTGGAAAAAGGTTCGAACTCAGACGTGGCAACCTCAAGGTTGTTATTCACATGCACTGATGCACAAAACTAATTGATTGCATTTGCAAGCTCGTTCACATTGTTCTTCCATTTGATTATGATGTCCCATGACAATTGAATTTTAGGTCCACAAAGTTAACTCAGTGAGTTTCCAACTTCATATTAGTAACTTGTGTTCTCTCTCTTTGAAGCATTGTTTTAGTGAACATGTAGAGTAGTGCAAATACGGATGAATGAGTCTGTTGACTCGGGATATGGATAGATATGACACGTGAGGGGATGAATGGTAGGTTTTTGCCAAAGTCATGAGAGGTGGAAGGCAAAAGATTTTGTCTCAACCCATGGCATTTGGTGTTGCCCCAACTATGACATGGGCAGGGTTGCCCTGACTAGGGTTTGTGAAAAGCTGTATTTAGGATGGTGGGTTGAGAAATTGCCCCGGTATGGTTTTATGAATGTGAATATGACAAGGGGATGAGATGAGTGTAGGGCGAATTTCCCCCATTTTGAGCGGAGTGAGGGGTTAATGGTGACAGGATTGCACCACTTTGGAATGAGATTTCTAGTTCGAGTGAGGTAGGGGAAAGGTGACAGAGTTAGGGTAATGGGTTTGTGAGTTGGTCGTATGGCTATATGGATTGGATGTGGTATATGAATGAGACGGACGCTGGAAAATTTCCCCAAGTTCGAGAAGCATGAAAGGTGAAGGGACTGCCCCACTTTGGGATCTAGTTGATGGTCCTAGTATAAACTTTTGGTTCTTTTAAGATGACTCCCATGGACTATGATAGTCCTGATGATGAAAATTTCACTTGGTGATCACTAAACCTTGTCTTGGTATTAGTGCAACTTGAATAATCTTGGAGCGCAAGCCTTTTTTTTTTTGCTTTTTTTAACTTTATTTTTTGTCATATTTTTTTTGAGCAAACATACTGTAAATAAATAAACTCAATTGTCCTAAAATTAAAACTTTAAGAAAACGAAAGCAATCAGTTATCGATCAGAATGGACTTGTTTAGGGTTGTAACGTGGCCAACGGTTAGGGGTTTATGTAAGAAAGGGTTGGTAATGTGGCCAATGGTTAGGGATTCATGAAAGAAAAGGTTTGTAATGGGGCCAATGGTTGGGGGTAATGTACCAACGGTTAGGGATTTATGAAAAGAAATGATAATTGGGCCCAAAGAAGTGTTTGGGGGTTTAGACAATGATCTTTCATGAAAGAAAGGATAAGTAGGCCCAAAGGAGTGTTTGAGGTCCATTTTTGAGTTTCGTGAAAGAAGTGCTAATTTGGCACAATAAGGTGTTTGAGGGCTTTAGACAATGATCTTTTTATTTGCGGTGCAATGTGGCTAGTGGTTGATAATTTATGAAAGAATGGGTGATTGGGCTCAAAGTGTTTGGGAATTGATCAGACAAATGATCTTTTTATTTAGTGGTGCACTTCATGATATGATGTATCAGCTCAAAGATTTATGCCGTCTTTTTATTCAAGACTTTTGTCTCTTTTTTTTTGAAATATGATTCTCATTCTTTGACGGCCTATTTCTCTTGAGTTGAATAAACTAAAGAAAGTAGTGCACCATCTTTGAATGGGGAACAGATCATTGTCTAGGGTGATTGAAAGATTTTTTTTTTGATTTTTTGGCTCAAAGTGGGTTGCAAAGGGTATTTTTTTATGCTTTTTGTGAGAAGATGACCAAACTTCATTTCAAATCATGATTGCTTGTTTTCTCAAAAACTAACTCAAGGACAACAAATTATTTATTTTTATATATCTGCTCTTTTTCTTTATTTCTTTTTATATGCCCTAATTTTTGCTTAGGCTGCTCTCGCGAGTTTTCAACCTAACAGGCTTTTTTTGATTATTTTTTTTTTGTAAAAGACTTGCACCAAGGGAATACAACTTTCACAAGATATCTAGTGCTCACAAATTTGCCCCAGTTTGGAGGATCCAAGTGTTAGTTTATGAAATTTCATCATTGGGGACAAAACCAAAGAGTCAACTAAGAACTTGTGTGGAGAATATGCACTTTATAGAGTGGTCGGGGTGAGACTGGACATGAACAAGGGATGATGATAGGATGGAAAGGTGTGGACACTAACTGACTCAAACAAGAGCAAATGCACATCGCATACAAGTTCACTATACAAATGCTTCACAGAGAGTTAACATAGTTAGAGACATGATAGAAGAATTTTTGATAACACATTAGTTAACAAAATGGACTATTTTGATCGTTTATCATGGGATGGATGAGATGCATTGTTTTGCTGACAAAAATTGTGGACGAGCTGCAACATTGAAATTTTTTAAAAATTGAGTGTCTCGAAACACCTTGAGTCTGCAGCTAAGTTCGACCTTGTAAAGCTAAACTTTTCCAAAGAAGAATAATCGATTTCGTCTCATCTCTCATCAATTTTGTGAAAAAGTATGCTCGTGTTTTTTTAACACATGATAATGTATATGCATGATGGAAATGCAAAGACAAATGCATGAAATGCGTGAATGAATGATCACTTGGAAAAACCAATTATTCTAAATGATTTTTGGAGGCAACGCAACATGTAGATGATGAAAAATGCTAACTAAAAATAGATTTTTTTTTTATGATGAGATGCATGTTTGTACGGTGATAATGGGATGTATATGAAAGCAATGATTTTATCCTATTGTGAATGCATGGTGATTTTTTTTCTAGAAAAATGTAATGCACATGATGATAGATATGTATGATGAGAATGCAAATGCATGAAATGCGTGAAGGAATTGATCACCTGAAAAGATCAATTATTTTAAACAATTTTTTGGAGACAATGTAGCATGTAGATGATGCAAATTGTCGTTTATTGCTAACTGAAATATATATTTTGGATGATGAATGATGCAAGAATAATGGCATGACTTTTTTTTACGTAAGTACATGAACGAATGAATGTGCATGAAATGCAAATGTATGATTTCGTGTTACGCCGGGGAAATTGTAAGTTTCTGTTTGACGCAGAACTGAAAGAGACTTATTTTATTAATGCAAATGTTTGATCCATCTTGTCAGAAAGAAAGTCTTACAATTCCCTGGCGATTATAGAAATGTATGAAAAATGAAATGTTAATGTGCAATAATTAATTTTTTTTATAACATGCAAAAGGGAAAGGTAAAAATGCATGAGGTATGCTAAAAAAATAATTTGCCAAAATAACATATGATTTTTTTTGGAATTTTTTCTTTTTTAGAAGACCGGAAAAATGTATCAGTGTTTGTTTGAATGCAGGGGTATAAGGCTCATTTGTGTCCTACGAGGGTTCCTTAGGGAATAAGTCTAGGGCTTGTCTGTTGAGTGAACCTTTCAAAGGGTAGCTCTAAAGAGTCATACATAAGGTTCCTAGAGCCAACGACCCCAGTTAAGAACACTGATCAACAACAATAGGCAAGCTATTAGGAGTGCCAGCATTCTCAAGAGGGACCAAACTCTAGGTGAGACTTTCGTGACCACCCAACAGGACGCACATCCAGTAGGCCATCACTACGCAGTCTCGTTCTAACTTAGATTATTCTCCAGTCCGGCGAGAGAGAGGGCGAGGGAGAAGGCTTTGTGGAAAATGAGAGGGAGAACGAAAATAGGAGGGAGAGAAGAGACGGTGGTAGACTGGTGGTGGGTTCTGGCGACGGTGAACGGAACTCGTGCTGTTTCCGGCGACGATGCGCAAGGGGAAGACGGCGTGACTGGTGATGATGGCGACGAAAACGGAGGCTTCGACGGAAGGGCTTTCGGCGATGATGGAGAAAGTCTGACGGAGGAGAAGGAGGAGACGGTGAGGGTTATGGGGAGATTTGCGGCGGTTTACAGCCAACGACCACCGTCTACGGTGGTCGGACTCTAAGGATGTGAGTTTCGCTATCTTTTTTTTGCTTTTACGGTTCTCTTCTTCTTTTTTCTGCTTTTGATCTTCTTATTTTTTACGTTTGTTTTTTTGCTTCTCTGGGTGATTTACGGCCAACGGTGACAGGAGGGGCGAGGGCTGACGATGTTGCGTTTGGAGTCAACGGTGATGGTGCGTCAAACGACAGCAACAGTGCACTTTGAGGGGGGACGACCACCGTCTACGGTGGTCGGAATTGGTACGGCTCTGACTAGTTTTTTTTCCTTTTTTTTCTATGTTTTTTTATCTTTGCTTCATCTCTGCACCCTTTTTTACACTGATTTACGAAAACCTAAAGAACTAATCTTGAGCTCTATTTTCCCAACTAAAAAACTATCTCAGCTAATTGCTAGTTTCAATTTTGTAAGAACGGAATACCTAAACCCTAGTTTATCCCTAATCCTAAGTTAAAAAACAAAGATTAATTTGTTCCTAACGCTAAACCTAATTTGTTTTTGAGATTTCTACAAAACCTAATTTTTATATTTGCAATCTGTTATTAATCTGATTGTTTTATATTTTTTATTTACAAGTCTAAGGATTTTCTAAAAATACTAATCCATTTACTGTCCTAATTTAAACACTAAGTCTATTACACTAACCTGCTTGTGATCAACTAATCTGTTCATGGTTTTTTTTTTTAAAAAAGAAGAACTTGATCTGCTTACAACACTAATATTCACATTTTTAAAAGTCTAAACTATTCTAGTTAACAGAATATATATATATACAAGAGTAGAAGCTAATTAACCTATTCTCCAGCTTCTGATCTTCTTCCTATTACTGCTCTGCTACCTTTGGATTTCTGCTGCTGCTGTTGAACCACTACTGCTTCTGTTTTTAGAACTTTGTGATTAGGGTTCCAGTGTGGAACCCTAATTTTTGCTTTGATTTTCTCTGAATTTTCGTATATGATCTTTTGTGTGTTTTTCTCCGTCTGAATTTTGGTTCTGTGAATTGTTGTTTTTATAGGCATTTTTCAGGTTTAGGAAATTAATTTCTGATTCTCCTTGATTTTGTTTTCCTATTTCAAGTTTGGGCCTAGAATTGAAAACTTGCTCACCAAGTTGCTGGATTAGGGTTGATGGGCTCTTATTTTATTTTTGTGATTTTCGTTTTTCTGATTTTTTTTTTTGCATTTTTGGTTATTATTTTGTATCTTTTTGGACTTTTTGTACAATTTGGCATTTTTAAGATTTTTTGGATTATTGTAAATTAATTTTTATTAATTCTGATTTTTATTATATTTTGGGATGTTTGTAAACTGCTATTTGGACAGATTTATTGTTTTTGGTGAAAGATGGAAGAGAATAATTAAATTGGGCCAAGCCTAATCAAAACTAAACATAGACCCAATTTAGACAAATGGCTGAAATAAAGCCCAATTAGAACAAATTTTTAAGACCAGGTCCAATCTAGCCACATAGGTCCATTTAGGCAAACAGTAGACATAAGCTCAATTATTAAAAAAAAACTGGTTCAAAACACTAAGTGTAAGCTCAAATAGACAAGCTAATGAAATCAGGCCCAAAAAGGTTGGACATAGGCCCAATTGGACAAACCGGTCCGAATTAAAAGCAAAACAGCGTTCGAAACGCCATGGGCTTGTGATACGGGGCTAAAACAAATAGGATAGAAAGGTCGGGCAAAATTGGGGTATAACACTCTTTACTGCTCCTCTAGCTTCAAAAGCACCATTCATATAACCTATGCACTAGATCTGCAAATACCGAAGAGGTGTTGTTGTTGCTCTAGATCTGGATCTATCAGCATCTATTTTTGCTTATGTCTATTGTTTGGTGATTTTAGTTTCTTTGAAGTTGATACATTATTTCGTTTTTCTGGGCTGTTATTGAGTTTGTAATATTATAATTTTTAAGTTGTTTCAGTAAGAATTTTTCTGGGTTTGCATGTAATTTTTTTGTTTATTTCAGAACCGCCTAAATCCGACCGTTCACCCGCAAAACCGCAAAACCCGCCTCTGTTGAAACCGATACCTCAAATGGTCGAAGGTGGATGACATTTTACCCTCTTCGGTTTTGGTTGGATTGAGTGTTTTGAACCCGGATCCGGCTTAACCGACCGTTTGTCCAGCCCTATTGTTGGATGCAGTCATTTCTTCTTCTTTTTGGTACATTATTCTTTTTTGTTTTTACAAATTTGGTGCATTGTTCTTGTCATTTATATATTTATATATTAATAATATTTTACTAGTAATATATAAGTAGTATACCAAAGCTGCATAAAAAAATTACATTCATATAGATTAATTGTAAAATATTTAATTTATACCAAATGTTTGATAATTTATTTAAAGATAATTATAGCTTTCAAAAATTCAAATAAATTTATTAATTTTTAGAGTAAATTTACAAACTGGTCTCTCACAAATTTTGGCACCCGCTACATACTCTTCTTATTTTTGTGCATTTTTTTGTTATATTTATCTGCAGCTTTTTCATAGAGAATTAATTTATTTCAACCCGTGGAGCTTCCGCTATTTGCCCGCAATGTTATTCACTATTTCACATGTCGATTTTTTGGTGTTTCGCTGTTTTTCAAGATTCGCGATTAACAACACTAAATTGTTGTAGTATGAATCTAGATATGAGAAACGTAAGTAAAAGAAAAAACGTAGAGTTAACTCAAACTCAAACAGGGCCCCAATTTTCAAGATTTGAACAGGGCCTCCAAATTGTTTGGGACGACCCTGCTTAGGTCACTCAAGAAGATTCACTATAACACTAATGAATCAAAAAATGTAAACACTTATCAAAAAGGTTGTTTCCATCAAAACTCATCTTAGGGATTTTGCCTCAACACGATCATTTAATAGTATATTATGTTTTTAATAATATGTTTGTATACATATTTCCAAGTTTGAAAAGCCATGAAGCTACCTTCACATGGCTCCAAATTAAGGAAAATTGTTTATGTCGCCCATCCAACCTTATTTCGGCGTTTGTGGAGAGGTCGCACCAAAAGACTAGTTCATTTCACCTACCATTTGGTGAAATGACAATCACATTGGACGACGTGTCCAACCTATTGCATTTTCCCATCATAGGCCCGTTCTATCGCCCACTAGTACATGTTGACGTTGACGTGACAATTGATGTTGACATAGAATTGCTGGTTGTTGATTGTGGTGTTGCTACTGCTAATACGAGAGTCTGTAGGGGGAACACTACATGTATAACTGGCTAGAGGATGTTAATAAAGGACACATGTTTATGGGCCACTGGGATTATGCTGCAAGGACGTACCTACTTGTGGTCGTGGGCTACTGTTGTATAAGAGCTTCATGTATGTGGATGCCAAGTACCTCTTGTTATTTCTGAAGTTTGTTGACCGTGGTAAGTGGTCATGGGCTGCTGCAGCTCTGACATATTTATATGAGCAACTTAGTTTTGGATCACTTCATGAAACCAAACATTTGGGGGTATATGACGTTGCTGCTACAAAATACATTATTTACTAATTTAATGTACTACAAGTTTGATTTTTTTGTTTCAGTATTGGATATATAAGCACTTCCCCACCATATGTGAGCGGGAAGATGGAGGGAGACGTGTGTTGCCATGTTCCTCGAGGTGGAAAGGAAGTAGGGCTTAGGGTAAAGTTTCATATTACCGGAGCAAGTTGGAGGCCATGAATCACACCAACTTTATATGGAGACCGTTCGAGGACCACATGGAGGAACAACCATTTGAGGATATTTCTTTATACCGAGGATATCATTGCTGGGGCAGCCTCAATGTACCTTACATGCCAGATAGGTGCCTCCGGCAGTTTGAATATGTCTAGTGCACCGCTTGTTGGTCATCCATGGGAAAGACACATTGACTTGGAGTGAAATTAGTACACCACCAATGTACGTGATAATCTTAGAACGACTACCCATTCGGCTACGAGGGTGAGCGCGATGACCTATACTTCCCCTAGTACTACTATATCACACGTCGAGGGTGAGCGCGACACCTGAGATGGATGCTTCACAACTAGTTGTTGATCAAGACATTCTAGCGTCATCAGCGGTTGCTTCGCCCGATGTTGAGGCTACATTGTTAGTTATTGCTGCAAGACTAGATGAGACTCTAGGGTCAAGGGAAATTCATCTAGAGAGTTAGACCTATAAGCGCCTTTGAAACCTCATGGAGTTGGTACGATGGGTCCGGGGGGCTTTGATGTACTTTTTTATTATTATTTTGAACTCTATTTATTTTTATGATATTGTATTGTGAACTCTATTTATTTTATGGTAGCTTTTTACATTGCATGGTTGAATTGGTAAAAAAATGTCGACATATTCGAAATTGGATTTTTATTGATAAAAAAGCGGGCATATATAAACGAAGACCCAGAAAAACATATCAAAAACAAATGAGGAAATGGAAAACGGTCCAGCGGATACATATTTGTCCAAAGGACCAGCTGTTGAATACTAGTCATGGGTGTCCATCTTAGGTCGTACGTCGCCGTCGCTCTGGATAGTCATCTCTAAATAGTGAATATGCCCATCAGCTCTACGACTAAGTTTGCGATAACGAATAGTACTTACCTCTCTATGGAAATAGCGCTTTTGAACCTTTCCCTCTACTTTTTGTTTTAACTCCGAAAACTTAATGTTTTTGTAGGTCCTACAAAAGATAGGATTGAGACATTGAAACCAAACACCATTTTCCTTCGTGGTGGTATCTCCACAATGACGAAGGACATTCAGTTTGGTGTCCTTTGTGAACTGGGTTTAAAAGGTGTCCATTTGAGATGGTGGTGTTGATAACTCTATTTTATATAGACTTATTTATGCATCTAAACATAACTAATTGCTTTAAATCAAGTGTAATATGTGTTAAATATAGTAGTATGAGTAAGATAACAACATTCTAAGTTTCAAAGAGGGTTATGCAATGATTTAAGCGTTTTGTATGTATATTGGTATGTTTGATATGTTTGTTCAGTGCACCTGCAGTTGATTCAACTGCACCCGGAAAACAACAGTGCATCTGCACTAAATACATTTACAACAGGGCAACTGCATCTGGGTGCATCTGCACCATCCTGCACTAAAGACAGATAACCCCACATTGGAAGCACCTCAATTCATACCAATGCATAAACATCTTTATGACATCATGCTCAGTCACAAGTCACATTGAGGCACATGCCAACATGCAAGAGGAGGCGCCCACAATAGAAGACCATCATGAAGGATCACTCATAGAGGACACATGGCCTTCTACGATTGGACCTCTCTTTGAGGTTGAGTGTTGGACTCAATTGCCTTTATCCAAGTTCTGAAAAGTAACCATGGTTAAGCCTCCTTTGTTTATCTTGATCCCCAAGCAAACCCTCACTTGAAGGAAACCTCCAAAGCTATATAAAGGCTTCCATTTCTCACTTGAAAACAATCCAATTCGCAATTCATTTCACATACAATAAGATAGTTTAATTCCTTGTATTTTATTTCTTTTTATAGTTTTAAGTTAGTAGTTAGTTTCCAAGAAGGTAAGGAAGGAACTGACGACTTCTCCCTTCACTTCTTCATCTTAGTTAGGTGCAGGAAATCAGTGCATCTGCACTGCTGGGCAAACTTATGCAAGAGTACTGTAATCTCTACCCTATTGATATCTCTTGTACTTTCCTTTATATCAACATGTTTTATTCCAATTATCTTTGCCTTGCAATGCATATTATGAGCTAAACCTCTTTGGTTGAGATGTTCTAACTTTATAATGAGCTTTTGAGTAAGTTATTATGCTTTTAAGTGTTGTATGCATTTTGGTTCTTGTGTTATACTACATCCATCTTATTTTAAGGTTGATCACTTAGAATAAGTAGAGTTATATTCACAAACATGGTTTATAACTAGAAATCAAGACTAATAAGGGTGAGTGTTTTAATGAAGGCTTTGTTAACTTGCGTAATAAAGAAAACTTTGTTAAAACCATGTTAAGTCCTAGACATAGGATAACATAGTCCTTAGGGTGATACAGTGGGTACTTCAAAGGCAGGAGTGAACTTATTTAGCAAGCCTAGACATAGGAAGCTTCTAACGAAACTCTGAAGAAAGTAGCTGAAAGGCACATACTGATGCAGCTGCACTCAATGCATCTGCACCACATAAACACACAAACTTTCAAAAGTGAATTATTAGTGAAGACATCTCAACTATCATTCTCAACTGATTTCCTTCATATTTTAGTGCATATTTACATTCTGTTTACTTATCACCATCGTCCCAATTTGTGAGTAGTATAGTTCACACTAATTTATACACTTTTAAACTACAAGAGTTAATCCAATCCCCGTGGGTTCGATTTTTTATACTACTTGTTTGTGACTGTGTATACTTGCACATATTTCCACATACCAGGTGTGTGAGAAGAAGTGTTTACTAAAGGAGAGATGTTGTTGTGAAAGAAATGGGGCTAAGTGTGGCTATTTATAGCGAGTGCATTTGAGAGGGTGTCGTTGATTAATATTGTGCATAAGAAATCTAGATCATTGGAATTTTATCTGTTGAGGCACACTAATCACAACAAATGTCATTCACTCCTTTTTTGACATAAAGGACAGAGAGATCAATGCATAAATTAAAGTACTTTGACTGAAAATAGATTACTGATCAAAATTGTTGGTGTTCTGGACCGGACCAGGAGGTCCATTCAGCAATACCAGGAGGTGCACTTAGCAATTGGATATGGATTGGCCCAATCATTTCGGCCCATATCCACAACATACAAGCCCAATTAAGGCCATCACACTTGAATGGTTGAAATCGATTCTTCTGATCCGACGATACACAAACGGGCACGATTTCCTATAAATACCGGCTTCCATAGCCTTCATAAGGGACATACTCTCATTCCTAGCTAAATCACTCACCTATTCTCAATACTGACTTGAGCGTCGGAGTGGCTTCGCAGGTACCCCCCGGGCTCACACAATCCTCTGGCAAGGTAGCAGGAGACCTACCAACTGCAGTCAACTCAATACTGCAAGGTACAGAACATTGGCGACCACAGTGGGAGTGATATCTAACTTTCACATAATCACTACTCCTTGAATTTTTCTTTTGCTACTCCATGGCTCCCAGAGGCAGACCCCGGATTCAAAGCATTGCCATACCCGCACCCCGACCAGAGGGTACACCTGAGGGCAACATCGCCATCCTGCCTGACGAGGGTACCAGTCAGCCTGCCCAACCCTCGAATGTGAGCCAACTTTTGGATCTCCTGGCCACTCGCACTAAAGCTATGTTGCAGCAGGAAGCTCGCCTAAGGCAGATTGAAAGACGTGTGGCTTCCCTGCCTGAGCAGCCTCCTCCGACAATGGTGGCTTCAAGGCGCCATCAGTCACCCCCGCGAAGGCACCACGTTCATCGTTCCCCCAAGGCGAAGGCACGTGCATCGATCTCCCCCACGGCAACGCAGGCATGAAGGATCGGGCTCGCCTCCAAGGACCCCTCCATCCCCTCCAGAGGATACCTACCAGATTCACGACTCCCACTCCAGGACCTCCTCACGTGCATCCCCTGATTCTCATGAGAGGCCAAGGAACCAGGTCAATACCCACCGGAGGCACCACTGGGGATCACGATCGAGGAAATCCCCCGACCGGCGCAGGTATCAAGATTTGGACTATGAAGACACCTCCCCTCGAAACTCAAGAAGGTTTTCCGATGAAGGACCTTTCACTCGAAGGGTGGATGAATGCCGAATCCCAAGGGCCTTGGAGAAGCTGCCAGCTCTCAAGATGTATGATGGAGCCGGAGATTCAGACCGCCATCTGGCACACTTCTCCCTGATGATGCGCTATAGAGGCGCCAGAGAGCCTGTTCACTGTAAAATCTTCCCCCTCACTCTCGAAAATTCCGCATTAGAGTGGTTTCAAGAGCTAAGGCCAAATTCCATCTCCTCATGGAGTCAACTAGCGAGAATGTTCACAGCTCGTTTCACTGCCTCCCGGTTGAAACCCAAATCTGAAGAAGTGCTGAGGGCTGTCAGGCAGCGTGATAATGAGAGGCTAAGAGAACACATTGAGCGTTTCAATAAGGAGGCTTCATGTGTGCAAAATTTGGAAGATAAGCAAAGGTTATTTTCGATGAAAGACGGTCTAAGAAATGGAAGTCTTTTCCAGATTGACGTAGGGATCAACAAACCCAGGAACTTGGGTGAATTCCTTCAAAGGTTACAAAAATACATGGACTATGAAGAAGACAACATAGCGTACCAAGAGGAAGCCAAGGTTGGCAACAAGGAGGATAAGCTGACCTATAAGGCCATTGAAGAACCACGGTAGAAGGGAGCCCAAGATGAGAGAACTCCTCGGGAGTCCCGACCCCGACAAGGTCGCTTCTTAGAGTACACCCTGCTGAACACATCCCAGACTGAGATCCTTTCTGAGTGCGCCGACGCGGAGTTTCGGGACATCAAACAGCCCGAACCTCTCGTGCAATGGAAAGGCCGAACCTTTAAGAAGTACTGTCGTTATCACAAAAGTTATGGGCACAGTACCAACAAATGCAACACCATCAGGGATGACATTGAAGAGCTGATCCGCGAAGGGAAGCTCGCCCAGTACGTGAATGATGAAGAGGATGAGACTCGTGACCCTGAATAGAGAGCATGGCATCAGGACCTGAACCTAGAGCTAGGCCTAGTTAAGAATTTTTTTGTTTGGGCGCAAATGCGAAATGTAAAGCTCGATATGAATGATTAACAAAGTTCATTTTGCAATTACAGTTTTTACTCTAGCTCACTAGCATTAACACTTGTTCCAAAGGAAAATCCTTAAATATCAAGAAAGAAAAAGGGTCCAACTCCATAGTTAGCGTGCCTAGTAATGGAGTCAAGAGTGTCATAGCACGCCAAAACAAGTAAGTGACCTTGGTGGTCACAACCCCTTGGGCGAGTTCTATCTGGGCCGAGTCTCGGTAAATTGTGCCAAGGGTATACTTCAAGCTGACCTTGGTGGTCACAACCCCTTGGGCGAGTTCTATTTGGGCCGAGTCCCAGTAAACTGTGCCAAGGGTATACTTCAAGATGACCTTGGTGGTCACAACACCTTGGGCGAGTTCTATCTGGGCCGAGTCCCGGTAAACTGTGTCAAGGGTATACTTCAAGATGACCTTGGTGGTCACAACCCCTTGGGCGAGTTCTATTTGGGCCGAGTCTCGGTAAACTGTGCCAAGGGTATACTTCAAGATGACCTTGGTGGTCACAACCACTTTGGACGAGTTTTATCCGAGCCGAGTCTTGGTAAACTATGCTAAGGGTATGCTTCATTACAAATTGTCACGGTGGGCGTCGACAACTCATCTGCCTAAAGCAAGCCAAACTTAGCGACTATCTACTTGAAAAAAATCCTAAGTCCAAAGAAAAGGCGCACACGCGAGAAATCACTAGCAAAGCATGAGACCATGAGGTCTTGGGTATCATGCGCCAAGAAAGGTGCGAAAGTCAAGCAGGCGTGAGACTATGAGATCACGGACACTAGAGATACCCACCTACAAGGGTGCTGTCTAGTCTGCAGACTATAACTTTGTCAGTGTTTATCCGATTGAGGCGTGTAAGCATGCGTTGGAAAGCCAAAGAGAAGAGCTACAATTCTTTTGTTGAACTCAAAATCCAATTATGATGTTTTGAAGTCCTAAACTGCGAAATACATGCCTGCGCGGGATACCTATGCCGGCTCTCTCTCTCTCTCTCTCTTCTCTCTCTCTCTCTCTCTCTCTCTCTCTCTCTCTCTCTCTGTGTGTGTGCTCGGTTCTCCCTCACACTCCTCGGGCCTGTCCACTCACTTCCTTTGTACAAAGTATGAAATCATAAAATTACCTTTTTGCGATGGTGCAAGTTGGCACATGTGATGGGATAAATGATGATTAGTTCACTATGATGGCACACGTGATGGCACTATAGCTGACTGGGCATAATTAGTACACATGATGGTACTATAAAAGAAAAATGGGTGTTGTTGCCACGTTATTATACAACTGAGTAGTCACTCCACTAGGTACTCAAGCTTGCTCGTTGTAGACTTGCTCAACTAGGAGGGCCGACCACCTCCCTAAAAGCCTCCTCGGTCTCCCTCTCTCAAACTAGGAGGGCCGACCACAACATTTCTTCTCATCGGTGTCTCGGTCTACATGCGCTAAGTTTTTGATCCTGAAAAAGTCACGAGACAAAAGGATTAGCATAAAGATAGCACACTTCATTGGTACGAGAGAAGAGATCACAAATGTAGCATGTGAGGGAATCAAAATAATGCATGGAGTGATGGACTTAGCATGTGAGGGAATCAAAATGATGCATGGGGTGATGGATTTAGCATGTGAGGGAATCAAAATGATGCATGGAGTGATGGACTTAGCAGGTGAGGGAATCAAAATGATGCATGGAGTGATGGACTTAGCACGTGAGGGAATCAAAATGATGCATGAAGTGATAGACTTAGCATGTGAGGGAATCAAAATGATGAGTAAAGTGATGGACTTGGCATGAGAAAGAAAAATCAACTCTCTGCTCGCCCCTCACTCTCTGCTCGCCCCTTAACTCTGCTCATCCCTCAGCTCTGCTCGCCCCTCACTCTCTGCTCGTCCCTCAGCTCTTCTCGCCCTTCCATCTCTGCTCTCCCTCAGCATCTGCGCACCCTCCATCTCTGCTCTCCCTCAACATCTGCGCGCCCTCTCATCTCTGCTCTCCATCAGCATCTGCGCGCCCTTCCATCTTTGCTCTCCCTCAGCATCTCTGCTCTCCCTCAACATCTGTGCGCCCTCTCATCTTTGCTCTCCCTCGGCATCTGCGCGCCCTCCATCTCTGCTCTCCCTCAGCATCTGCGCGACATTCCATCTCTGCTCTCCCTCAGCATCTGCGCGCCCTCCATCTATGCTCTCCCTCAACATCTGCGCGCCCTCTCATCTCTGCTCTCCCTCAGCATCTGCGCGCCCTTCCATTTCTGCTCTCCCTCAGCATATGCGCGCCCTCCATCTCTGCTCCCCCTCAGCATCTGCGCGCCCTCCATCTCTGCTCTCCCTCATCATCTGCGTGCCCTTCCATCTCTGCTCTCCCTTAGCATCTGCGCGCCTCCTCCATCTGCTTGCCCTCTCTGATCACACCTCCATCTGCTCGCCCTCTCTGATCACGCTCTCTCTGCTCGCCCTGTCTAATCGCCTCCCCTCTCAAGCGCGCGAATGGACGAGATAGGTCAAGATTAAACAAGAAAGAAGGTACCTCGAATCTTTCGTTTGTGAAATGTGATCGGTCTTGGACAGCGAAGAAGAAAACGAGATCAGGCCAAGAGGAGAAGTTGTGGTCTCCCCTCACTCTTCCTCTCTCAAAGAAATTTTGGTTTTGGCACTTGACAAGAGTAAATGAGAAAGGGGACCATCCCCTATTTTCACAAGGTAAAAAATGATTAGAAACTACTGGCCATCAATCACCTCGATCAAGGCAAATCAGCAAAAATTGTCAAGAGACGAACAAGATAATTGCGGTGATCTGCCATCAAAATTAACAGCCCCGACGACGACACGAGCCATGAGAGCAGTCCAACAGGCCCGACGCACGAGCCGTGAGAGCAGTCCAGCCTGCGAAGGAATCCTTAACGCCAACATCAGGGGGCATGGCACCAGGCACCCAGGGGGCGTCAACTTCAGAACACAGCACCTTGGCACAAGGCGCCCAGTAGGACGCCAACATCAGGACATGGCAACCCAGCTCGGTGCCTGATACAAGGATTACACCAAGGGAGGTGTGAGTCACGGTCGCGGTGAAGAGATCTTATACGACCCGACAAGACAGATGAAGTAACGCTTCGGGTAGATCGACAAAAATTCTTCAAGCCAAGACTATCCTTCGGAATAATCTTGGCTTGGGGGGCAACTGTTCTGGACCGGACCAGGAGGTCCATTCAGCAACACCAGGAGGTGCACTTAGCAATTGGATATGGATTGGCCCAATCATTTCGGCCCATATCCACAACATACAAGCCCAATTAAGGCCATCACACTTGAATGGTTGAGATCGATTCTACTGATCCGACGATCCACAAACGGGCACGATTTCCTATAAATACCGGCTTCCATAGCCTTCATAAGGGACATACTCTCATTCCTAGCTAAATCACTCACCTACTCTCAATACTGACTTGAGCGTCGGAGTGGCTTCGCAGGTACTCCCCGAGCTCACACAATCCTCTGACAAGGTAGCAGTAGACCTACCAGCCGCAGTCAACTCAATACTGCAATGTACAGAACAGTTGGTAAAATCGAGTCCGTCAAAATTCTACTAGAGTTTGTACATTTATCAAAAAATAACATATTATAAGATTCTAAAATTAAGCGTTAAAATTGTCGGTGCGTGGAATATTTTATGGATCTAAAGTGAGCAGTGTTGGAGACGTCATGTATATGGCTACATCTTCATTATAAATACAACTTTGAAAATAGAAAATAATTTAATTACTTGTACATGATTATGATTCACAAACTCAATATTGATCAAATGGACACTCCTCTCATACGTTGGATATGAACCTCTCAATGGAAAGAAAGTCCATGAGTCTTCGGTGGATAATTAGACTAGGACGACGTTATATCTAGTCACTATCACATACCCCATTTTAGGCATTGTCATCCACTTTTCGACTGGCTGGAAGCCCAAACCATTAATATATATGTAATGAATCTCTAATAACTAATAACTGGAAGACGTTCATCAAATAAGGGACCATATAGCTCATTAACAATGTGTTGCATTGCTGAAACCAAACCGCATAACATCTTATAGATTTGAGTTTTGTGGGTGATCTACGCGAATGATACTTTTTTGGAATGACTCTAGAATCTTGTATATCTGTAACCTCTCTAGGCCATTCATTGCCTCTCAGCACTTGTACAAGTCTCTTCCGCTATAGCCCAAGGTCTTCTTCAATGCCTATTGGGGTGATCAAAAGAAAGTGGCGTTATAAGTCTTTTGCGGTTGAGCAAAAACAAGTGTAATAGCTATATGAGAAATAGTGGAAATACTCACTTGGAAGTGGGGAGAGGACGTAGCCAAGAATTGGGTGAACCACTTCATAAACCTTTACTTTGTTTTTTAATTGCTTTCCATAAATTAAATATAATTGCTCTAAAAATGATCTAGAAATGCTCTTGAAAAATGAGCTAAATTAGAGTTTATCAATGTATAATAGAATTCAAAGTTATATGTCAATTTAAGATATGTCATTAAAAGAACATAAAAAATCATTTGGTGATAAATGTAATAAAAATCTTAAGTAAATGAGATATTCTTTATATTGTATTGCACGTTTTCAAAATATATAAACAAAGCCATCTAAGAAAACAAATTGATGTAAATGATAAGTTTAGTATATAGAATGAAACATATTTTGAAAATTTAAGATATGCTATTAATTTTATCTTAACGAATTAATTTGATAATTTGTCATAGATTTTTACTATTAATTATCTTATCTAATTTGTCATAAAAGCTTCAAATATTAGTGTCATCTTCTTAAATCCACAACCAAAAATATTAATTTACCATCGGCAAAAACTGCATTTTTAAATAATTATTTATTTATGGGTTGTCAATCAATTGTTGTTGATACCTTCGAGGTACCTCCAATCCCGCGAGAGGATTAGTCACTGCGTTCGGCGGTGGATACTCTGGTCTCGACCCAAAAAAATCAATTGTTGATAGCTCTATATTAGAAGTTGTTGGTTCCATTTTTTTTAGAAAATGCAACTCAATTGCTGGTAAGTTTTGTATGACTATGTATGGGTGAGAATTACATGCTACTAGAAGGTAGAATGTAAGTATTGCTTATTGTCATTTCTGGTAAACAAATGTAGATATAAATTTCGACAACTTTGTGATTGGTTTCATTATTTACGAATTATTCATGATAATATGTTATTTAAACTAATAGTTTGTTTTGGTAAAAAAAACTAATAGTTTGTTACATTCGTTCAATAATACTTGAGCTAATGTTTTGTTTCATATGATTATATTATGTATTTGGAAAAATGTTATTTAAATTTCTATTATGTAAGTGTTTTTTTAAAGAATTATATTAACTTTAATTTAACAAACTGTTAGATCAATTTTGTTGTGAAAATCTTGTAAATATTATATTTTTTAATATATATATATATATATATATATATATATATATATAAGATAAAACTTTATCCCAAGTAGGTAGCTCAGTTGGCGAGCTAAGGGATACCGAAGGAGTGCACCAAATGAGTGCAAGAAGGAAACTAACATTCCCCCTCCCCCACTAACATTGCTTATCTAAAAAAAATATAAGATAAAACCTTGCTTAATAGTGCATGTATATGGTTCCTTACAATTAAGCAAACTTCTAACTTTTTTTTATCAAAATAGAACACTTTTAACATTCTTGACTTAATTTGTAGCATAACTTGTATGTAAAGAAAGACTATAATTTAAACTCAATAATATCTTTTATTTGCCTAAAAAAATAAAAATTGTATTGCTATTTTTTAACACAATTTTTAAAATAATAGTTAGTATTATCATTAACTGGTTTACTAAATAGAATATTAAGTAATATATATTACCATTTTTTTTCAATTTTTATTTAATGTTTAACATTATGATTAATAGGTTTTAATATTTGATAGAATTTTAAAAATTTTATATTTTTTATAATTAAATAAGAAATTTAGTATTTAATAGTTAATAAAAAGAACAATAATTTTTTTTCAAAAAAAATCAAATAAATTCTATTTAACAAGATAAGTTTTTTTGTTGGAAACATGATCGGTATTCAAAAATCTTGCCCATACAACATGTGTCTTCTCTTTCGAGGTAACTGTACTTGCTAATATACCTCATACGTATAAAGGAAAAACAAAGGTGGTTCTAGTTGGGATTCTAACATGTTGGTAATACTTCACTAAAACTTTCACCCTAACTCAAGTCGCAAGTCATGTTGGGGAAATACTTTCTTCGTTTCTGCAGATCTAACTCTTTGACATCAGTGCTGGAGATCTAACCTTTTTTGCTAGAGAAAGTTACTAGTTACTTCTCTTTTTTCGACCAACCCAGTACCATTGTCTATTGTCTTTGAACCACTTCTGTTGTATCACCGGTTGTATTACATTATTATTGATGTTATTTAAATTTCTATTATGTAAGTGTTTTTATAATAATTCTTTTTATTTTCAAATTTATGCTAAATTTTTTTAAAAAAATTATATTAACTTTAATTTAACAAACGGTTAGAACAATTTTGTTGTGAAAATCTTGTAAATATTATATTTTTTAACAGATATATATATAAGATAAAACCTTATCCCAAGTAGGTAGCTGATCAGTTGGCGAGCTAAGGGATACTGAAGGAGTGCACCAAATGAGTGCAAGAAGGAGGTCCGGAGTTCAACTCCCGGAAACTAACATTCCCCCTCCCCCACTAACATTGCTTATCTAAAAAAAATATAAGATAAAACCTTGCTTAATAGTGCATGTATATGGTTCCTTACAATTAAGCAAACTTCTAACTTTTTTTTATCAAAATAGAACATTTTTGACTTATGAACAAAATTTTTATAATTTGTTTTACTTGATGAGGTAGTAATTTAGTTGTATCAGCTAGGTCAAAGTTTTTGTTTAATTTAATCTTAATTTGTAGCATAACTTGTATGTAAAGAAAGACTATAATTTAAACTCAATAATATCTTTTATTTGCCTAAAAAAATAAAAAATGTATTGCTATTTTTTAACACAATTTTTAAAATAATAAATAATAGTTAGTATTATCATTAACTGGTTTACTAAATAGAATATTAAGTAATATATATTACCATTTTTTTTTCAATTTTTATTTAATGTTTAACATTATGATTAATAGGTTTTAATATTTGATAGAATTTAAAAAGTTTTATATTTTTTATAATTAAATAAGAAATTTAGTATTTAATAGTTAATAAAACGAACAATAATTTTTTTTCAAAAAAAAATAAAATAAATTCTATTTAACAAAATAAGTTTTTTTGTTGGAAACATGATCGGTATTCAAAAATCTTGCCCATACAACATGCGTCTTCTCTTTCGAGGTAACTGTACTTGCTAATATACCTCCTACGTATAAAGGAAAAACAAAGGTGGTTCTAGTTGGGATTCTGACATGTTGGTAATACTTCACTAAAACTTTCACCCTAACTCAAGTCGCAAGTCATGTTGGGGAAATACTTTCTTCGTCTGCCCAAATCAAGTTGCAAGTCGCAAGTAATGCTCAGAAATACTTTTTCTGCAGATCTAACTCTTTGACATCAGTGCTGGAGATCTAACCTTTTTTGCTAGAGAAAGTTACTAGTTACTTCTCTTTTTTCGACCAACCCAGTACTATTGTCTATTGTCTTTGAACCACTTCTGTTGTATCACCTGTTGTATTACATTATTATTGATGTAGTAGTATCTCTTATAAGTAGGACTCGATTCTAGGCGCCATGGAAGCTAGTGAATCTTCGCTCAATAATCTTGATAAGATGGTAGAGACTCACCATGATGAGGTTAGTGCTCGTTTAGATTTGATTAGCGTTAACATGGAGGATCTGCGTAAGCTCGTTCTCGCTCAGAACAATGACGGTGATGAACACTCTTCCACCAAGCGTTCTTTGAAGAACAACGACGACGATGGACGTAAGCAGTTGTACGCTATGAGGATCTTGAAGGTAGATTTTCCACGCTTTGATGGTAAGAAAGTGAAAGAGTGGTTATATAAATGCGATCAATTTTTTTCGTTTGACTTCACACCTAACGATGCAAAGGTTCGTCTTGCTTCAATCTATTTGGAAAGACCCGCGCTTCAATGGCACGTAAATTACATGAAATCCAAATTCAACATCTATCCATCCTGGACAAAATATGTTGTTGATGTTACCCAACGCTTTGGGGAGGTGTTTGAAGACCCCCTCTAGCAGAATTGATGCAGGTCAAGCAATCTGGACTTGTCCAAGAGTATATTGAAGCTTTTGAACTTGCATCAACCCAGGTAACTTTCTTTCCAGAATAACTCTTGAGCATTTTCTTAGCTAGATAAGAAACCACAACTCAAATGCATGTTAGAATGTTTAGACAAACCAAATTTTCTTCACGTTGGTAGACTTGCAAAATTCCATGAGGCCTCCAAACTATCCCCACCCAAAACCACACCCAAAATCCACACCATCATTTACCCCAAACAAATACCCTAACTCTTACAAGAAACCTATCCTTCCTACACCATCCACACCTACCAGCCCTGCCCCAAACAGTAGCCAAACACCTAAACCATTGAACTAGAAAATTACCAAAATCTATACCCTGCTAAGATGTCCAAGAGAAAAGCTAAAGGACTCTGGATGTATTGTGAAGAACCCTTTACCCCTGGCCACCAATTTAAACACAAGAAAACCCAACTCATGATCATGGAATTAGATGATGATGAGCCTAATTCTAACTCCAATGAAGAGTCCCCTGATCAAACCTCTATTGGGGCTGCTTCTAGTGGTGAAGACATTCAATTATCCCTTCATTCTCTTACTGTTCTACCATCCTATCAAACTATGAAGATTTGTGGCTCTCATAATCAGAAAACACTCCAAATTCTACTTGACATAGGCGGCACTCATAATTTTTTGGACCTAGAAGTTGCTAAGAAACTAGGTTGCAAACCGGAACCTGTAACTCCTACGACTGTCACTGTTGGGGGTGGTAACAAGATCCAAGCTCTATATGTTTGTAGGAATTTCACTTGCCAAATTCAACAAACTACATTCACTGCTGATGTAGTAGTCCTGCCACTTGGTTTCTATGATCTTATCTTAGGGATTCCATTCCTTAAATCCTTGGGTCCTATTTTGTGGGCTTTAACAGACTCAAAATGGAGTTTAAGGTGCATGAAAAAAGGTTTGTGCTCAGAGGAGGAAAGCACAGTGGTCTTAAGGTGATCACAAATAAAACCTTCAATTAAACTTTACAACAAGGGACTCAACTTTTCCTTCTTAGTTTTGACATGGTAGGTTCTCACCCTCCATCCTGCTTCCAATTATCTATTGACCACTCAATACCAACTGAAGTGGAATAATTACTATTCATATATGCTGACCTGTTTGAGAGTCCTGATGAATTACCACCGACAAGACCAGGATTCGATCATTGTGTCCCTTTATAAGAGGGTAGCATTGAGGCCCTACAGGTACTATACTGTCCAAAAGGATATTGTGGATGGTTTGGTTGAGGAAATGTTTCAAAAAGGTTGGATTCAGAAAAGCACAAGTCCTTTTGCCTCTCCTGTTGTTTTGGTTAGAAAAAAGGGAGGCCAATGGAGACTATGTGTAGATTATAGGAAGCCTATTCTGACTACAATCAAGGCCATTTCGTCACTAAGGATGGCGTGTTAACTAACCCTAGTAAAATCGAAGATGTGTCCTCTTGGCCTCTTCCTAACTCATTCAAGCAACTAAGGGGTTTTCTAGGCTTAGCAGGCTACTATCAAATATTTGCTAAGGACTTTGGCAAAATTGCCAAGCCCGGCCTCATTGATATGTTAAGAAGGATTCTTTTCCATGGCCACCCGATGCAACTCAAGCCTTCCAAGAGCTGAAATCTGCCCTAATCTCAGCTCTAGTCCTATCACTACTTGACTTCAACCAACCTTTTGTGTTGGATACTGATGCCTCAGGGAAGGGTATTGGGGCTGTCCTCATGCAAAATAAACACCCCATTGCTTATATAAGCAAAGCTCTATGCCTTAAACAACAAGCAATGTCCATTTATGAAAGAGAACTTCTTGCAATAGTGTATGATATTCAAAAGTGGAGCAATTACCTTGCTTATAGGCATTTCATCATCAAAACTGACCAAAAGGGTATTAAGCTTATGCTTTAACAGAGGTTGAATACACCTTTTTCAGTAGGTGTGGATGGCTAAACTCATGGGCTATGATTTTGAGATACATTACAAAGATGGGGATGAAATGTGGCTGCAGATGCTCTTTCTAGAAAGTCAACTGCTGAGCTGCTGCCTCTATTTCTCAGCAATGCACAAGAGTATCTGTTGGACAGAATTAAGGATTCTTGGAACCAAGATGTAAATCTCAAGCAATTAATTGCAGACTTACAACAGAACCCCTCTTCACATCCTAAGTTTAATTAATGCAGAAATGAACTTAGAAGGAGAGGAAAATTGGTGTTGTGTTCTGACTTAGACCTCAAAGCCACAATTTTGAGATGGTTACATGATTCTCCTGTTGGAGGTCATTTTGGAAGAGATGTCACAACTGCTAGAGTTAAGTCTCTATTCTATTAGAAGGGTACGAATAAGGATATTCAGCAATATGTTAGAAATTGGAATACTTTTCAACGTTGTAAGCCCGACTTAGCTGCCTCACCAGGTGTTTTGCAACCTTTACCCATCCCTAATAGAGCTTGGGATGCCATAAGCCTAGATTTTATCGAAGGCCTTCCTTCCTCTTCAAATAAGTAGTTTATTCTGGTAGTGGTTGATAGCAATGTTTTAAAACTCGGACCGGTGACTGAGTCGGTGAAGGTACCGGGTCACTGGGTCAAGGGTTAGACCGGTCCGACCGGCCGGGAGAGCCAGTTTTTAAAACACTGTTTGATAGACTAAGTAAGTATGCTCACTTCTTGGCTATTTCCCATCCTTATACAGCTCTTGATGTAGCACAAATGTTTCTTGATAATGTGTTCAAACTCCATGGCATGCCTACCACTTTTACAAGTGATAGAGATCCTATCTTCATGAGCAAGTCTTGGACTGAATTTTTTCAGCTTCAAGGGGTCTCTTTAAAAAATCTACAGCTTATCACCCTCAGTCTGATGGACAAACTGAGTTGGTCAAGAAATGCCTTGAGACATTTTTGCGATGTATGTGTGCTGACAAACCAACTTCTTGGTTTCAATGGTTGTTTCTTGTTGAATGGTGGTACAACACCAATTTCCCCACATCCATCAATTGTACTCTATTTGAGGTAGTTTATGGGAAGCCTCCTCCCATTCATCTAACATACATACTTGGTGAAGCCTCTAATGCTACTGTGGATCGTTCTCTTAGTGCTAAAGATGTTGTTATTCATGAGACTTTCTCCAACTATTGGTACCGGTATAGCATTGCGAGCGAAGAAGCTCAGTCCCCGGTATATTGGACCCTTCCAAATTATCGAGCGAGTTGGGCCAGTAGCGTACCGCATTGCCTTACCTCCAGCTTTATCCAGATTACATGATGTGTTTCATGTATCACAATTTAGGAAGTACATTCCCGATCTGAGTCAGCCGTTGAGTTTCAAGACGGTTGACATCCGACCGGATTTATCTTATCAGCCTAATCCAATTCAAATCATCGAACGTGGCGAGAAAACGCTCCGGACGAGATCAATTCCTATTGTCAAAGTGCTTTGGGACAGTGCCTCACCTGACGAAGCGACATGGGAAGTAGAGGAAAACATGCGAGTGAAATATCCCCATCTTTTCAATTGAGGTATGTTTTGTTCAATTTTGAGGACAAAATTTTTAAAAAGTTGGGGTGATTGTAACATCCCCAATTTAGCTAATTTCATTTATTGAAATTAGCAAGAGGTCATAATTAATTAATTAGCATAAATTATTAATTATGAAATGATGGTCATGGGTTGAATAAATTAATTGTGTGCTTATGTGCTAAATTATATTAAGTATTTTGAATTATTAGTAATTGTTGAGTTAAGATGGAATTTAAGGAGTAATTGGAACTAGGGGTATTATGGTCATTGCAACCTCATTAAACAAAAAACTTCAGCTGAGACAACTACCCCACCTCACACTTGCAGTAAAAGAAGAAAAAACAGAAAATAGATTGAGAGGGAGAGAGTGAGGTCGCGAGAGGGTGAGGGAAGAGAAGGGGAGAGACAATCCTCAATCCTTGGTGAATGTCACTCATTTTAAGTTCACTAGATTCAACTCAACTTCCTCTTCCTACTGATACAAATTTCAGAACCCACACCCTTCTCCATCACAATCCACCATTCAAGAGCATTTCAAGCTCATCTTGATCAAAATAGAGTTTTGAGCTTTGCATGTAGTGTTTGGAGCTTGATACTGAGTAACTAAAGCACCTTAACCATCCACATTGTATTTTGGAAGTCATGGAATGAAGGTCAGATTCTGTTCTTAGGAAGTGGAGTTGTTTGAATTCGAGTTTAAGTGGAAAAGTCGTGTTCGAGGATCGTTCGTGGGGTCTCGTATGGTGTAAACTTCGTCGTTTTCATTGTTGTGTGCGATTTTCATCGTCAAAGGTGAGTTCTATATTCGCTTAGGGATTTTAATTTCGAAATATGGGTTGCATGTTCTGATTCTATTTTCAGTTTGTGCGTTTCGAGTCAAAAACTGTTATTTTGCGAAAATTACGTTTCGGTGTGATTGTGAATGAATGTGAATGAATTGTTGGATGTTGTGATGATGTTTGTACTGGTTGTTACTCTGAAATTATGTGTTTTGATGTTCGGGAATTAATCGGAACAGGTTTTGGAACGATCGGAACGACCAAGTTTTTAGGAAAAATCACAGTTTTGGGCTACAGATGAACACGCTCGGGTCGTGCGCCCCAGTGGCGCGGACAGTGTGTCCTGTTTGTAGGATGCCTGTAAAAAATTAAAGACATAGCACGGACCATTCGCCCCTAGGGCACGGTCCGTGCGTGCTCTTCGCATTCGTGTTTAAAAATTTTATAAACACGCACGGGTCGTGCGCCTCTTAAGCACGGACCGTGCGTAGGTTTCTGTTACCCAATTTCAAAACACGTCTTAGGTAGGGATGTCAAAATGGGCTTGGCCCGCCGGCCCGGCCCATTGGCCCACCAAAAAAAGGCGGGCAGGGCTAAGGTATTGATGCCCGCCAGCCCGCGTTGCCCGGCCCGCTTCGCCCGCCAGCCCGCGGGCTAAACACTGTGGCGGGCCAAACCGCCCATTAGCGCTTTTTTTTTAAATTCAGTGTAAATTGACGGGCCACCCCGCCAGCCCGCTAGCCTGCCAGCCCGCCACTTCGCGGGCAGGGCATGACTTTTGCGCCCGCGTTCTGTTAACGGGCCGGGCCGGGCCGCCCGATTTTTCGCGGGCATAACTCTTAACGGGCCGGGCCGCCTGTTTTGACATCCCTAGTCTTAGGCCAATCCGAACGGTTCCAATTGCGTTCTAATCCTTTCCCCAATCCTATTAAATGATAAAACGACCATAGTTCATTGAAATTGCCTATATTTAGGTTGAAGTGGGGAGAATTCCCTGAGCTATAAGTAAGGTAAGATGAATTGGTTAAAACATTGTTTTAGCAACGACGAGAGAAGAAAACCCTAAGATGTGATAAAGAGATGGACTATAAGTTCATCAAGTCTAAGTTCAAGATTTTATTAATGGAACATTATGTTCACACAAGTCAAGTTAATTCTTTAAAGAAAAGAAAGATGGCATACATATAATTAAATATGTATATCAAGGGTGACAACCCCAAGGATTAGCATACTAGGGGAGGGGAAGTCATGATCCCCAAAACCTAGGCCCCATGAGGTTTGCCCGCTAATTAGTGGTTAGTGGATTGGGTTCACCGAAGGCCAAAGAAAAATAAAGAAAGTGGCTTGAGGTGTTGTGCTAAGTTAAAGAAAAAGATTGTACGTAGTCATCCAGAATTGGGCTACGGACAATAGAGCATAATTTTATGATAAGTAAAAGATAAAACACGTAGCTATCCAGAATCGGGTTACGAATGAATAAGATTTTCACGTAGTCGCTTATTAGGGCTACGAGTTCAAAAGTCAAGTATAATGAACCGGTAGTGTTAGTAAGGAGTCTCGATAGGACTCACTGAGATAATGTTTATCTCACCCTTTATTATTGTGGTTTTTACAGAGAAACAGGGAAAGGCAAAGGCGAAGAAGCACGGCTAGACGATGTGCTTTATGGAGCTGTTATTGAAGAATTAGTTTTCTGACTATGTCATTTTCCCTTTGTTGTCTTTGTAGTTCCGATTGTATAACTATTATTCGCTAACAATTGTAAATTGTTTCCGCTACTTATGTTTTGGATATTGAACACCAGGTTGTATAAGTTTTAAGTCATGAGACTTAAGTACTTTATGTTAAGTTGATGAGGTTCATGGAACCATTTGATAATTATTTATCCAAGTTTTCAGTTGTGTTCAATATTCCAGGCATACAACTCAACTCTCATGCATCCCATGCCGTGCATTTTGGTATTTCTACAAGTTAGAAATACTGGGGTGTTACACTAATAAGCATCGAAGTGACTGTACTTTTGCCACTGGAGACATGGTGTATCTTAAAGTACAACCGTAAAAACAAGCCTCTATGCGCCAGCATTCCTTCCATAAACTAATACCTGAGTTTTATGGCCCTTACAAGGTGCTGGACAAAATTGGCCATGTGGCCTATCAACTGGATTTGCATCCTAATTCTGATATTCACAATGTTTTCCTTGTCTCCCAATTGAAACTGTATAAGAACCCTCCAACAGGTCATCAACTTCCTTTACCTGCTGTTATAACTGATGCTTTCCATGCCAAGGAGCATGAAGCTACTTTGGAGAGAAAGATGGTGAAAAGAGGTCCTGCTGCTGCTACAAAAGTCTTGGTCCAGTGGAAAGAAGAAACTCCTTCTCAAGCCACTTGGGAGTTGTACTATGATCTCCTCAAGAAGTTTCCTAATTTTCACACTTGAGGACAAGTGTGTGCTTGAAAAGGGGGTATTGTCACAGGTTTATTGTTCCACTTATACTAATATAACTACTATTGTAATAAAGGTTCTAAATAGCGGTCGCGGTCGCGTTAAGGCCATCGCGGTTTCGGCCGTTGCGGCTGTTGCGATGTGGATTGCGGTCGTCGTGTTGTGAATTAATCACAACATTGCACAAATTTCATAAAAAATAACTGTATTATGTATAATAACCTAAATTGGTATTTTTTAATTATTTTAAGATGTCTAAAGTTAATAGTCTAACTTAATTAATTACTTTGCAAAATAATAGTAAAATAAATAATTAATACATTAAAGGGGCATTAGAGGTTACATTTTAATCCATATATATCCCAAATTCACAAATAAGTTAACCCATCAATATCAGTTTTTTTTTTAAAGAAATCAACATCCTGCTGTTTTATGAAAAAAAGAAAGATATCATATAAATGAAGAAACTATCTTGTATTTTATTTTATATAACAAAAATGAATCAAATCAAATGTGTATAATTAGAGGATATGAATTGTCAAAAAAAATTAGAGGATATGAATTAATTACAAAATTGCTATGGCCCAAAAAATCAAATATGCACAATATTTTTTTTGTATGGTATGGCCAAACTGGTATAAGGCCCAACACGGGATCCACAATTAGCTAAGTTTTTTTACAAAAAGAGTTGTAAACCTAGCATAATAAACAGAGCAATCAAATTCCTCACTCCTCAGTTCTCTCTTAACGGCGGCTTCCTCACAATTCCAAATTTCCACCCCCTCACTAGCGCCCAATCGTTAAAGATGGAGATCGAAATTACTTGTTGTCGGTGCATAGTGCTTCCTAGAGGAGGAGACCGAGTGATGCCAATGAACCCAAGCTCAGGGTGGTTCACAGTGCAGAGTGTAGTGCAGAGATGGAGGTGAGAAGCTAGGGGATAAGATCGATTTGGAGGGGTAGACCTTGAGATCATGAGATGAGCTACGATTTCACATGGTTATTCTTCCCTTCTATCAGTTTTTTCTTCAGATTAGCGTTTCGTCGCCGTCGTTGCGGCCATTGCGGTGTTTCGACGCGGCCGTTGCGGATGTAACGGCGTTTCATCACCATCTCTATCTGTGATTTTCATTCTCTCCGTTGTAACGTCCAATAACGGTAACGGCAGTCACCGTGACCGTTTTGTCACGGCCGTTTTTGGCATATTGTTCCGTTTTTTAAAACCTTGATTGTAATAGCCCTAGTTAAAATTAATTACTCTTTTACTTTTTTACTATTGACTTTATTAGTAAATAAAGGAAGTCACACTGAGCTGGTCAGCAGGCGCTCATGTTGTAGTGCTGGGTATATCAACTTTTCATTTTGAGAAATTGAAATATAACAGAATTGATTCTCAATTATCTTCTCTCTCTCTAGCTTTTGTATTGCTCATTCAATTCATTTCCAACTGTTGGAATTCCCCTCCTTAATTGTGATGCACTAGTCACAATGCATGGGAAAGGGGGATGAATATTCCAAGGTCTTGGAATTCATTTCTTTGACCTTGAGACATGCACATTCAACTTTGAAGAATGCATTGGGAGTTTCTAGACCCCATTGGAATTGTGGAAATTAATTAGCCTCCATTAATCACTCTTTTTGGAGAAGCCACATTCTTCTCCTATAAATAGGAGAACTTGTGAAGAGTTTCACATCACATCCAAGTGAAGAAATCCTAAGAGAGTTAGAGAGTTCTTTTGTATTCCTCTTTGAGAGAAAGAGAGAGTTCCATAGAGAGAAAGTTTTGTATACCATCCGAGAGGGTGAGATTCATAGAGAGATCCTCAGAGATTGAGAGAAACACTTTGTAATCCTACTTTTATAGTGGAGATCTTTTAACTGGACTAGGTCCCGTGGTTTTTCCCGAGAGGGTTTTCCACGTAAAAATTCTGGTGTCATTATTCTTCTCTTCACTCTTTTATTTTTTACACTTCCGCATAGTGCCCATTTTGCGTTCACAGAGGAGGGAATAGGTACCGCTATTTCCCAACAGTGGTATCAGAGCTTTTGGTTCAAAAATTCATTGTCCTGTGCAACTCAAGATGGAAGGAACATTCGCTCATGATGGAGATATGTTCAAGCTAACTGCAGATAACTATTCCTATTGGAAGCCGATGATGGAAGACCATCTATACTGCAAGGATTTGTATGAGCCAATCACAAATGAGGACATGCCAGAAGGGAAGACTGAAAAAGAATGGGAGGTTCTGAATCGGAAAGCTGTTGCTATGATTCGGAAGTACATCGACAAAAGCTTGTTTGAGCATGTATCAACTTATACCAATGCGTATGAGTTATGGACGAAGCTTGAATCTATGATTCAAAAGAAAACTCCCAGGAACAAAGCTCATCTTGTCAGACGGTTGGTGAAATTGGAGTACTCTGACGGCCAGAATATGATCGAGCATCTGAACACTTTCAAAGGTATTGTCAATCAATTAACAAAAGCAGATATGAAAATTGATGATGAATTGCAAACTCTTCTACTCCTTAGTTCTCTACCTGAGAGCTGGGACACATTAGTTGTCACTCTCAGCAACTCAACACCTAACGGAAAGCTTAGCCTGGATACTATCACAGATAGTTTGCTAAATGAAGAATCTAGAAGGAAGGAAAGAGGAATGAGTAGTCACTCAGAAGCCAATGTTGTTGAGAATAGAGGAAGGAGTGAGCATAGAAGCAAAGGAAGCCGTGGGAAATCACGAGGAAGATCCAAGTCTCGCCCTAGAGGTTTGACCTGTTTCTATTGTGGAAAAGATGGTCATAAGAAGCCAGAGTGCAGATTCTTGAAGAGAGATCAGAAGGCCGGAACAGTCCATCCTGATGTGATAGATCCCAAAAAGAAGTTGGAAGAGAAAACCACAACAGCAGTTGCATCAGACGACGAGAACGTGTTCCTTGTCAGTGAGGTAAATTATCTAAACGTTGTTTTTGATGATTGCACTTGGATAGTTGATACTGGAGCATCTTTCCATGTTACTCCTCATGAAGGATTCTTCTCATCTTATCAAAAAGGAGATTTTGGAAAAGTAAAGATGGGCAATCATGTCACAAGCAAGATTGTTGGCATAGGAGAAGTGATTCTGTTGACAGAAAATGGAAACAAACTTGTGCTGAAGGAGGTAAGACATGTACCCGAGATGCGTCTAAACCTTATCTCGGCAGGTAAGCTAGATGATGCTGGAATGAATAACCAGTTTGGTGGTGGAAAATGGAAGCTTAGCCGGGGAAGCATGGTTGTTGCTCGCGGTAGAAAGGAAGGCTCTTTGTACATCACGCATGGAAAGCTATGCAAAGGGGAGATAAATGTTGCTCAAGAAGAAAGTAAGGAGCTGTGGCATAAAAGACTAGGTCACATGAGTGAGAAGGGTCTAGAAATCCTCGCTAAAGATCATCTCCAAAGCATAAAGGGACAACCACTTGAATCCTGTGAAGATTGCCTAGCAGGTAAGCAACGCAGAGTATCCTTCCAAAGATCAGACAATGGAAGAAGAAGAAAACATATTCTAGATCTTGTGCATTCAGATGTATGTTCAACGTCTGAAAGATCCCTTGGTGGTGCTCAATACTTTGTTACCTTTATTGATGACCACTCTAGAAAGTTGTGGGTGTATCTATTGAAGAGAAAGGATGAAGTCCTTCGAGCCTTCAAGGAGTTTCATGTTTCAGTAGAACGAGAAACTGGTAAAAAGCTGAAATGTTTGAGAAGTGATAATGGTGGAGAGTATAGAGGTCCGTTCGAGCATTATTGTAAGACTCACGGAATCAGACATGAGAAGGTACCTCCTAAGACACCTCAGATGAATGGTGTAGCTGAAAGGTTCAATAGAACTATTGCCGAGAAGGTCAGAAGCATGTTGTCTCATGCGAAGCTTCCTAAGTCATTCTGGGGGGAGGCAGTTGCTACTGCAGTTGATTTGATCAACCTATCACCCTCAAGACCTCTAAATGGAAAGATACCAGAAGAAGTATGGACAGGTAAGAAAGCCTCTTATCGCAACTTGAGAGTCTTTGGATGTAAGGCATCTGTTCACATTCCAAAAGATGAAAGGGCAAAGCTTGATGCTAAGGCAAAAGAATGTGTATATCTTGGCTCTCCAAGAGATGAACTTGGTTTCAGATTATGGGATCCTGCAAATAGGAAGATTGTTCGAAGCAGAGATGTGGTGTTCTTTGAAGACCAGACAATTCAAGACATCAAGAAAATGGAGAAACCAAAACTCAAGGTGAGCTATGATCAAAGTCCCCTTGTGGTGAACAAATCAGGGGGAGAGACTCCTCAGACAGAGCCAGATCAGGATATACAACTTGATGAGACAATTGAAGAACCACCTCAGGAAGAACAACCTGACCAAGTGATGGAAGATCAATCAGGGGAGGATGTTCAACACGAACCCCAAGTAAGGCGGTCAACAAGAGAGAGGCAACCATCAAGAAGGTACTTCTCAGATGAATATATCAATCTTACTGATGAAGGTGAACCTCAAAGCTTTGCAGAAGCCATTGAGATGGAAGAAAAAGACAAATGGTTGCAAGCCATGGAAGAAGAGATTCAGTCCTTAAAGGAGAATCAGACGTACGATTTGGTAGAATTACCAAAAGGCAGAAAGGCGTTGCGAAACAAATGGGTGTTCAAGCTCAAGAATGAAGAGAACAACCCAAACCCAAGGTATAAGGCGCGAATTGTCGTGAAGGGGTGCAACCAAAAGAAAGGAATAGATTTTGATGAAATATTCTCACCAGTGGTGAAGATGACTTCTATTAGAACAATTCTTGGTCTAGCAGCAAAACTAGACTTGGAGATTGAACAACTGGATGTCAAAACAGCATTCTTACATGGAGACCTAGAAGAAGAAATTTACATGGAGCAACCAGAGGGTTTTGAAGAACCAGGCAAAGAACACTTGGTGTGTCGGCTTAAGAAAAGTCTCTATGGTCTGAAGCAAGCTCCAAGACAATGGTACAAGAAGTTCGACTCCTTTATGACCCAACATAATTTTAAGAAGACCTCCGCAGATCATTGTGTGTTTGTGAAGAACTATGAAAATGGTGAGTCCATCATACTTCTCTTATATGTTGATGACATGTTAATTGTGGGGAAAGATAAGATAAAAATAGCTGCTCTCAAGAAGGCATTGAGCAAGTCTTTCGCCATGAAAGATCTGGGTGCAGTGAAGAGGATTCTTGGAATGAAAATTACTAGAGATCGTTCCAAAAGAATGTTGTGGGTATCACAAGAAGACTACATTGAGAAGGTTCTCAAAAGGTTCAACATGCACAATGCCAAACCTGCGCGTGTACCATTAGCTGGACATTTCAAACTCAGCAAGTCTCAATGTCCAAAGAATGAAGAGGAAAAAGAAGAAATGAACAAGGTGCCCTATTCTTCTGCCGTGGGTAGCCTTATGTATGCAATGGTTTGTACAAGACCAGATATTGGTTATGCTGTAGGAGTTGTTAGCAGATTCCTATCAAACCCAGGTAAGGAGCATTGGGAAGCTGTTAAATGGATACTGAGGTATCTAAGAGGAACTGCCAAAAGAAGCTTATGCTTCGGCAATGGAGATCAAATGCTTATTGGATATTCAGACTCGGATATGGCAGGAGATGTGGACTCAAGGAAGTCAACTTCAGGTTATCTGATTACCTTTGCAGGGGGAGCTGTTTCTTGGCAGTCAAAGCTTCAAAAATGTGTGACTTTGTCTACCGCTGAAGCAGAGTATGTAGCAGTCACTGAAACCTCCAAGGAGATGTTATGGATGAAGAACTTTCTAATAGAATTGGGGCATGATCAAGTTGATTATGTGGTGAATTGTGATAATCAAAGTACCATCCATCTAGCCAAGAATCCCATGTTCCATTCACGCTCAAAACATATTGACATCCGGTATCATTGGATACGAGAAGCGTTGGATGAGAAGAGATTGAAGATAGAGAAAATCCATACAGATTTGAATTGGTCTGATATGATGACTAAGTCATTGCCAACCAAGAAGGTTGAAGATTGTTGCCAAGGTGCTGGTGTTGTGGTGCCCCCCAATTAAGTCAGGGAGGGGGAGATTTGTTGGAATTCCCCTCCTTAATTGTGATGCACTAGTCACAATGCATGGGAAAGGGGGATGAATATTCCAAGGTCTTGGAATTCATTTCTTTGACCTTGAGACATGCACATTCAACTTTGAAGAAGGCATTGGGAGTTTCTAGACCCCATTGGAATTGTGGAAATTAATTAGCCTCCATTAATCACTCTTTTTGGAGAAGCCACATTCTTCTCCTATAAATAGGAGAACTTGTGAAGAGTTTCACATCACATCCAAGTGAAGAAATCCTAAGAGAGTTAGAGAGTTCTTTTGTATTCCTCTTTGAGAGAAAGAGAGAGTTCCATAGAGAGAAAGTTTTGTATACCATCCGAGAGGGTGAGATTCATAGAGAGATCCTCAGAGATTGAGAGAAACACTTTGTAATCCTACTTTTATAGTGGAGATCTTTTAACTGGACTAGGTCCCGTGGTTTTTCCCGAGAGGGTTTTCCACGTAAAAATTCTGGTGTCATTATTCTTCTCTTCACTCTTTTATTTTTTACACTTCCGCATAGTGCCCATTTTGTGTTCACAGAGGAGGGAATAGGTACCGCTATTTCCCAACACCAACGCACCGAAATTCATTCTTTAGTTGAATTTCCTGCTGGAATTGTCGTGAATTCTTGTGTGAGCTCCCTAAATCACTGTACTGCTTCAATTCTGTTTCGTTACTTGTTCTTCGGCAATCGCTACCACCAAATACAAACCTTCCAGAATTCGTGAAGCATGAGACTCATTGAAGATGCGGGTTAAGCTCGCAACAACTTGTATCGCGAGTATTTCTTGGTTTTGGGTAAGGAACTTGAGAAAGATTGGATTGAGAGAAGCTAAAGCGTGCCCTGTTTGGTGCCCTATTTGATGAATCAATGCTCAATACAGCACCAAACAACCATTCTGAAGTCACATGATCAGAACATTATTTGTAGATTCACCATGGTAACATGTCTTCAAGGGAAAAATCGTTGCCAACTACGATAGAAATCAAATGCAGCCGGTACTAGGAGAACCACCTTGACGGCAAACATTGTTGAAGGATGGTGAATTAATATATGGGTTTAAATTTGGTGTTCCTTTACAGTTCAGAAGAGTTGTGAATCACATATATTTGTTTTATATCCATGGGTGTAGACTTAAAAATGTTATTGAAACTTGATTGCATAAAACTATCCTTGATATAACACTAGCATTTCTTTGGCCTGTCCTTGAAGGTGTATAGCCTGCTATTCAAGAGCATACCTTACTAAATATAATTTCAGCTCCCTATGATGAACAAAATCTTAAACAAAAGGATGAAAACCTTTCATTTGAAACTAGATTACCTATTAAGCATGTATTATTTAGAAAGCTTCGGTTGAATTTTGATGGAGAGGTTGGGCTTGTAACACCTTAAATTTCACTTCGCAGTGATAAAAAAGGTATTAACTTAATCATAAACATCAGAGTATAACCTGCTCATAATACTGTACCAGCTAAAAACTTAAGTGGATTTAAAACCACTTACATGACTTTGAGATATAATTTCTCAATTACACTTTCAATATAATACATAACTATGGTCCAAATTACAACCTTGATACAATTCAAGGATTTAACTTAACCAATACATATGAAGGGAAATGCAATATACATAATGAAAATCATCCAGTGATCTTCCCTCTAACTAAGCAGCTACTGCATATGCTGCTTCTCCTCAATTCACTTTGCTTTCCCTGCACATCTGAAAACACCACAATAATATCTGTGAGATTTACAAATCTCAGTGAGTTCTTTCGCACCCCTCACATATCCTCTCTCGGTGTTTTCCTTTTTCTTATGAGCCGTTCTCGCTCATACCTGACTTTTATGTGGAACAACCTCAACTTATGAACCTTATTGTTCATACCTGTCTTATGAGCCAGTATTGCTCATACCTGTCTTTTAATCTTTTCTTTGGCTTAGCACAATCCGAAATATAATGCTAGACACTCTAGAATGCCCAATATCAACAGAAACCCCAATCCATATAGCTATACGAATAATGATAGGGCCCTAGCTTTGGATTTTTGACTCCCCTCAGCTAGGTATGCTACATGAACTCGGGATCGTCATCCCCTCGATATCTTTTATTAACCTCTTGGACATAAAGTCCGTTTCTCGACACGAAGTCGCTTTATTATCCTCAACTCGGACATTAAGTCCGTTACTCGACACGAAGTCGTGATCTTTTATCCTTAACTCGAACACTAGGTCCGTTACTCGACACAAGGTCGCATTCTTATCATTAACTCGGACACGAAGTCCATTCTTTATACTTATATGTTTTCACTCTCGATACAACTCTTACTCGTTTTGCATTCAAAACATATCATGAATTACTCGTTGTATACGGTGAAACATAAATAGCTCGTTATGTTTTACTTCGGTTTCGTATTTAAAACCCTAACATAACAAATTCATAAAACAACATGAAACAACTTGAAAATCAACTTATCTTTGGTCAATGATCATTGGGAAGGGTTAAGGAAAGGATTGGGGAAGGTTTGGAATCGAAAGGATCAACTTCGGACACTTTTAAAATAGGGTGGCAGAAGTCTGAGCACGGATCATGCTAAAAAGCGCACGGGTCGTGCTCCTTTGACTGCATTGCAAAAATGGCCTTTTCATGAAAACCCGCTTTCCGATCAATTCCGATACTCGTTCCGCTCGATTCCTATCTTAACCACAACACTAAAACAGCCCGAAAACATGTCCAATCAACAACAAAAACAATCAAACAAGTTTGGGCTAGTTTTCCTCAAAATTCGTTAATAGTTCGGTTTAACGGTTTTCGAACAAAATGCTTTAAAATCACTCGTCAAACCGAAACATTAACGCTATCAACCAGTCAACATGTATCAGCAATCAATTCACGTCAAATCATGCCAATCAATCAATCAAACATCAATTCAATCACCTCACTTTTCGTTAAAATTTACGTTTTGCAGTTTTGTGACTAAAACGATATTTATCGCACAACTCAAACCGAAAACAAATCAAATAAAACGAAACCTCAACTTAACATATCAATTCACCAAAACAATTTAACGAAACCTCGCAATTCGAAGAACTCACCTATCGTGATGAAAATCACGAAACGCCGAGACTTTCCGCTACTCGAACATCCGACTCGCAAGACTCGAGAAATCCTCGCCCGACATCAATTGCACCAAGACACCAACAATGGCTCCTAAAGCTTTAAAACTCATCTCACAAACCCAAACTTGATTCCTAAGCTTTCAATTCCCAAAATTCCACTTAACTTCCAATAAACACTATTCATCATCCCTAACCTAAAATTGAGCTTCAACACATAAACCCCCATTTTTTATTATCAAAACCCTAACTCAACCAAACTCTAATTCTTCCACTCCAAGCTAGTACCCAACCCTTATATGAACTGCTCAAACCTCCTAAGCATGGAAATGAAGAACAAAACTCTAGATTCCCTCACTTTCCTCACTAATTTCGAAAATGGTAGCTTGAGATTGAGTGGGTTGTTGTGTATGATTTTGGTGTCAAATTTAAGAGGATGAAATGGTGATCATTTTTTGTGTAGGATGGATGGTATTTTGATGAACCTATTTTTCCCCTTCTTCCCTTCTTCCATTCGACCCACTTCTCCCTCTCTTCTCCATTTCCTCTCTTTTCTTCTTATTATTCTTTCTTTCCTACGGCTCTCACTCTTTCTTTTTCCTTTCTTTTCTTTTCTTTTCTTTCTCTTATATAAAAGGCTAAATAGAACTTTTGGTCCTTTATGTTTGCTCCAGATTTCACTTTGGTCCTTTATCTTTTTTTTGGTCCGTTTTGGTCCCTCATGTTTCATTTTTGTTTCACTTTGGTCCCTGACGTTAGTTTTGACTAACAGACGCCACGCTGGAAGTTAACTGCTGACGTGGCGTCCATTATTCATTAAATGACGTGGCATTTTCTTTTGTTTAAATAAAAAACAAATTAACAAAAACAAAAACAAATATTAAAAATCTTAAATTAAGAAAAACAAACCCAGATGCATCTTCTCTCTCACTCTCAGCGCTCTCTAAACCCAAACCCAGATCAGATGCATCTTCCCTCTCTCACTCTCAGCGCTCTCTTCTCTCTCACTCTCAGTGCTCTCTTCTCTCACTCTCAGCGCTCTCTTCTCTCTCACTCTCAGCGCTCTCTTCTCTCTCACTATCAGATCTTTCCAAAACCCATAAAGGGGAAAAGGGCGTGCTGCGGTGGTGATGAGGGAGAAATAGCGGTGGTGATGTGGTGGTTATTGTGAAGGGGAAAAGGGCGTGCGGTGAAGATCTGTGGAAGGATGGTTGTAGGGTGGGGGTACGACCGTGGGGGTACGACAGTGGGGTTCACAACCACGATTCGGTTCTTTGTTGATCTGAATCGGTTCTTCGTTGATCTGGGCAAACACGATTCGGTTCTTCGTTGATCTGTGGGGGTACGACAGTGGGGTTACGACAGTGGGGTTACGACAGTGGTGATGATGGTGGAAGGAGCGCGTTTGGTCTGGTTCCCATCTTTCTGCTTCAACAGATTCTTCGATTTTGATTCTGCTTCAACAGTGGCGTTTACCGTTTCGTTTCCTCGAGAGGGATGCACGAAGAGAGAGAGTACGAAAGAGGGAGAGAACGAAAGAAGAAAGGGGATGAGGGAGAGATAGCGGTGGTGCGCCATGGTTTCCGGCGCAGACGGCGCTGGTTGCGACGGTGGAGAGAGGGACGAAGGGGGTGACGGCCATGGTGTTGCTGGAAAAGTGATTCAGTGTTAATTATTTTAAAAAAACATAAAAACAGAAAAAACATAAAAAAATAACATAAAAGATGATGTGTAATTATTTTAGAATTAAATAAAACATTTAATGGACGCCACGTCAGCAGTTAACTGCCAGCGTGGCGTCTGTTAGTCAAAACTAACGTCAGGGACCAAAGTGAAACAAAAATGAAACATGAGGGACCAAAACGGACCAAAAAAAAGATAAAGGACCAAAGTGAAATCTGGAGCAAACATAAAGGACCAAAAGTGCTATTTAGCCTATATAAAAAGAAAACATTTAAGTGTGGTGGGGTAAAATACCATTTTACCCTTACTCTATCCAACAATTTCTAAACAAACCTCAATAAATTTCTTATTTGATATTAACACCCAAAACCAACTTCTTTAATTTATAAATATACATCAATCAATAATTAATTTAGTGCCCAATTAATGAAATTATTAATTAATCACCATAATAATAAATTGATTGGGTTTAACTTCAAAATAATTATTTTGGGATGTTACAAAGTTAATTTTCATTGACCATGATTCTCTTCTCGTTGAAGAAACATTAATCCCTGGGAAGCATATCGCTGCAGATAGTGTCACGGGAATAAGTGTTGGATCATACAAGGCTTCAAATTACCTTCTACAGTGGCAATCAGTGTCTTATAATCACATTACCTCACAACAAACTTTATTCTCCCTCTCTCTCTCTCTCTACTTAGAACTCCATGCTTCTATTCCTCCGTTGAAGTTTCAATTCTGAGGTGCTTAGTTCTTCGGGTACTTAGCTACTCCTTAGAATCCAAATTTTGTCCTCCCACCGCAGTAATCGTCTGGCTGGGTGCGATGAAGAAGGGGAGAAATTTAGGGTTCTTAGTTGCGATGAAGAAGGGGAGAAGTTCTAAATCAGCTCAACTAGTGGATTTTCAAATACTTCACCAAACCTTTAGGTAACATCTACCATGTACTCAGACCACGTTGGATAGATGCTAAACTTAGTCTTCATGTAATTGACATAAAGGTCCCTCTAGATGAATCGAAGCTAATTGAACCTTAGCTTCCTCAGGAGTAGGGATGGCAATTTCCACCAGAGCGTGGGGTCCCTACGGAGATTGCCTCGAATGGGGCCCCGCGGGGACGGGGTGGGAGAGATAATTCTACCACCGTGCGCCGTCGTCGCCCCCAGTGCTCCGTCACCGTCGTCGCCACAATTGAACTTGGTTTATGGGAAGAAGATTGCATTTGATTGTAAAATAAGATGGAACTCCACTAACTTAATGCTTGCTTCTGCATTACCTTACCGAGAAGTTTTTAAACGTTTAAGTCAGCGTGAGTCTCTATATAAATGTTTGCCAAGTGAAGATGATTGGAAAAAGACAACTGAAATTTGTGATAAGTTGGTATTGTTTTTTAAAGTCACTGAGTTGTTCTCGGGTACCCAATATCCAACATCAAATATTTACTTTCCAAAAGTGTGTGAAATAAGATTGGCTTTAAGAACTTGGCAAACATGTGGCAGTGATATCATCTAATGTGTGGCTTCAAGTATGATATTGAAGTTTGACAAGTATTGGAGTATGATAAATGGAGTGATGGCAATAGGGGCTATTTTGGATCCTAGGTATAAAATGACATTGTTGAATTATTTCTTCCCTCTGATGTATGGGTGTGGTGCTCCCAAGGAGTTGGAATGTGTGATGAAACTATGTCAAGATTTGGTTGATGAATATCAAAAAAGGGGATGGTACTATTCGTTCTACTAGTAGTGGTTCTAGTGCATCAAATGTTGCATGTGTACCTGCAAGATTCTTGGGAGTCTAACTATATCAAATATGTGAAAGAAAATGTCACAACTATTAATGTGAAGTCAGAATTAACTAGCTACTTTGAGAGCCCGTTTTTCTTAATGAAATGAACTCAGAAGCTTTTGATATATTAGCTTGGTGGAAGCAAAATGGATTGAAGTACCCAACCTTGCAAAAAATTGCAAGAGACTTTTTAGGTATCCCTATCTCTACAGTTGCTTAAGTTTCTACTTTTAGTATTGATGGTCGTGTTGTAAGTTCACAACGTAGTAATTTGCATGAAGACACTTTGGAGGCTTTGATGTGTACCCAAGAATGGATACGTAAAGAAATGCAAGGTAATATATTTAATTTTGAATTTCCTCTATTTGTTTTCAACACGATTTCTTTTAAATCAATCCGGTTCTTATTTATTAGGTACTTCAAAGATAATGTATCAATTTCAATCTGCTGGTGATGATGAGGATTGTGAAAAACAAGTAATTGATATACTTTTGGATCAATACATAATCTTTTAAAATACTTTTGTGAGAAGATGATGATTTAGTAATTATTTTGCAGGTAGAGTCGTAGAGACATAAGCACTTGGAGCGGTGATAAATGCCTAATATCTTTGGACAAATCATTACTGTAATTTTGGAACTTTGTTTTTTTGTGTTGAGATGATGATTAAGTCAATATTCTAATTTTGGAACATTATTATGGTTTAGCGATTGTTTGTGCTACTAAAGTTTGGAACTTTGTCTTTTTTGTGTGTGTTGAGATGATGATAAATGTTGTTTTGAGATTATGATTAATATTGGCTCTTTATTATTGTAATTTTACACTTTTTTTCTATTTTTGTAGTTTTATGGGGTCCTCGCGGAGATACACGGGGATTTGTTGGGATGGGAAGGGGGACTAAAACTCCCCACGGCGAGGATCGGGGACGAGGAAAACATTTGGGGGGCGGGGACGAGGAGCAGGGAAATACACTCCGCCCCCGCCCCATTGCCATCCCTACTCAGGAGTAGCGTGGAGAGCAAGAAAATTGATTACACTTATAAAGCCATTCCTTCATTTTCTTCCCACCAAACCTTGGAAAGTCTACTTTGGAGATTCACGTTTGGTAACTGTAATTTTCCATCATCGCTTGAGGGAGTTGCTTCAATTCACGAATGTTCTTCATCATCACTCTGCGGAGCAAACACAAGCTTGCAGACCTCTTTCATCCCTGCGATCAGTTGCTAAATTCGAGCACTCACTTCTTCGATGGTCGTTCCACTCGCAGACACACCATGTCGTTATGTCCATTCTAGCAAAAAGCTCAACTGCAGTAGAGATGAATGAAAGAGATAGTTGTAGAAATTCTGTTATGATTCTATTTGCTCCACAAGAGCTGATATAAAGCGCAATAGAAACGTGAGCCCCAAAAGGCCAGCTCATCAAAACAGAATTCCACTAACATAAATGTATGGCCTCACTTAAAGGACAAATGGTAAATTGACAATTAAAAATAAACTACAGCTATCACAATAGCACTATATTAGTATATTTTTGACATACTATAGCTATCACAACAATAGCACTATATTAGTATATCCTCAGTGGCTTATTAAATAATAATTACTTGAATAAAGATGAGAAAAACATTAGGAAATACAGAGACCTACGGGGCAAAAACAGTGGCAATGTTGGAGGATTGATTATCTCTTGTTTTTACGACAAAAATTCCAACAAATTACCAGGAAAAATTTAGGGCAAATAAACTGATAGACATGGTGAAAAACTGCAAAAGTTGTCGAACACACGTTCCATTACCTCTCTTTTGTTGCCTGTTTTTATTATTAATTTTCATCTCTTAATCTGAACCATACATTTAATCCAATGGTTGAAAACAGCGCAGGAGGAAGTGCACTAGAGAATACACGGGAGAGGAACTGCTTCTCTTAGGGTGTGTTTGGATTAGAAGAGAAAAATGGAAGAGAGCAAGAGAGAGTGAGGGAAGAAGAGAGAAAGAGGTGGTGAGAAATAGAGTAGAGTAGAGGTGTTATTTGGTTTAAGGGAAAGAGAAGAGAACTAGGGAAGAGAGAGTTGTGTCTCTTGGTTTGATTGGAGCGAAAAAGAGAAGAGAGAAAGAATACTAGTTTTGAAAAGACAAAAACACCCCTATGTGTTTGATTTAATTTTTTTATTTTAAGTAACTTAATAGTTATTTTAATTATTTAATTAAATTAGCTAAATATTTATTTTGATTATTTTTTTTTTGTATGGACCATTGCTGGCTACCCACAGAGTGTCCCAACGCTTTCAACGAAAGACTAATCTCCGCTCGTGCTTAGGTTCAAATTTCGCCCTGACCAACACTAAGTTTGTCCACTACGGTAATCGAACCCGGGAGCACTGGGTTGACCCCTCGTGTCCCAAAGTAGATTAAGCCATTGGGCCAACGGTGTTGGTTAAATATTTATTTTGATTAGCTAAATGATTATTTTAATCATGTAATTTAATTAGTTAAATATTTAATTAAATAGCGAAAAGAATTAGGAAATTTGGCTGATAAAGTGAGGGTAAAATGGCAAAAGCAAACTTATTGAGCCTTTTCTCCCCACTTTTTTCCCACAATTAAAGAGATCGCAAAAAACACTAAAACAATCATCTCCCTCTTTCCCATTTCTCTCCTCAACCAAACATGAGAAGATCACTCTCTCTTCCCTTACTCTCTCTTCCCTCTTTCACCTCAAACAAACACACCATTCATGAGTAACATAAATGCAGCCACGACATGATTCAGAGGCAATAGAGAATCCCCATTCCTTAATGAATACCCGTACAGATATAGACTAGACAAGTTTGAAGAGGACAACTCAAAGTGAACCTTAATTGATTAAAAATCAATGATTATATAAAGTTCAATCAACCACTTACTAATTTATGAAAATCGTAAAAACTAACTTCAAAGTATTTTCATCATCATCCTATGCCCAATGGTCTAAGTTGAATGAAAGGATTAAAATTTGTATGTAGTAAAGAAAAACTAATCACTTCAATTTCAATTTTAATGTTGGTCCTTTGGAATGTCAAGGTCTTTAAAAACTGGGCTGTCAACTCCAACCCCCATTGCATTTAGTCCATTGTCAACATAGATAACAGCACCTGTGATAGCTGATGCTAAGGGTGATGCTAAGAAAGCAGCAGTGTTGCCAACCTCCTCTGTTACATTACATCAATTCCAAAGTGTTAAGAAATTGCAAATGAAAAAGGTGGAAAAATGTTCATTTCAGAAAAGGGTAATATTTACCTGCATGTAGTTCTTTCTGAAGTGGTGCATTGGTAAATGAATAATCAATCATCATGTCAATGAAACCAATTGCTTTTGCAGCACGACTTCCAAGTGGACCTAGCCATTGTAAACATTTTAGGTTAACATGTTTGTCATTTATGATGGATTGGTTCACAAGCAAAAACCTACCTTGGAGGATTTAGAATTCAAGAAGTTATGTAGTATGAGAAAAGGCATAAAAAACTTGGTATTTAGACATTCAAAATATAAGAGTAAACCAACATTTTTGCCTTGAACTTTCATCTTATCTCCTACTTCTTAAGTAAATAAAACCAATAATTAGTCCCTAGCATTTTTGTCACACTCAACCTATTGGTGTTATACATTGATAAAACGTTAGGGACTAAAAGGACGAATATGACAAAATGTTACGGACTAAAAGGACGAGTATGACAACTTTTAATCAGCAACTTTTATAGCACTTCCTTTTTTTGCCATATAACCAGAAACAGAACTCCAATTTGTATCGCATGCTCTAGATCATGGATGATGTATATGCTAATGCTATTACATGTGAAAAGGGAAGCAGACAAAATCAACATCAATACCTGCAGATATAGTATTGACTCTGATTCTTTTCTTTCTACCAGCTTCAAAAGCAAGCACCTGATAAAAGCCGAAAATTTGTGATATGATTTAGAGTTTATGTAAAAACACATTTATGTGCATATTGTTAACGTTTGAAAAAATAAAAAGGCAAACTCACTCTGGTATCACTTTCCAAAGCAGCTTTTGCAGAACTCATACCCCCACCATATCTGCATATCAGGCAATTCTAAACTTTATCAACGAAAAAACTTCATTAAAATAAAAAAAAATTATGAGTCTTTAAAGCATATCGAACACACCCAGGAATGATCCTCTCGGAGGCAATGTATGTTAGAGAGAGCGAAGATCCACCTACAACCGAAACAGGCAAGTGAGTACAATATACTGAAGGATGAAGAATTAAATTGCCATCCCTCTTGGTTAATGAACTTACCTGGGTTCATGATAGGAAGAAAGTGCTTGAGTAAAGAAATATAAGAGTAACTAGATGCAGACAAGGCAGCAAGATATCCTTTTCGAGACGTCTCCGACAATAGTTTGCTGACCTAAAACAAAATTGATTTGCTTTTTAAAACCTCACAAGATATAAGCTGGTAAGAAATTATGTTACAATAATTATACCTCTGGTCCATTAGCAAGTGAGTGCACAAGTATGTCAATAGTCCCAAAATCCTTCTTCACAGATTCAGCAACTTCCTATAAGGTAATACATGCAGAGTAGAATAGTTAAAGCTAGCTTTATTTAAACTCCCGCTAAGTCACGAATCTAAGAAGCCCCGGATGCTTAGTATGATACGACAAAATTGAAACTCGTTTAGCAACAAAGAGGTTGAAAGAGCATTGTAACTGTAAACAAGTATAGATAGAAGAATGATTATTCTATACCTGGACAGTCCAATTTGTGGCTCCAGCATAGCGCTTATTAGTTTTTACCTATCCAATTTTCACATAAAATAAAAAAATAGATCATATGATTAGTGAAAAGTTTTTATATCTTGTTAAAAAATTATGAGTTTTTGCTTACATCTTCCGGGACATCTTCGAGTGTGTCATAGACAGCATCCAAGGGATACACTTTAGAAATCTCCATCAATGAACCATCTTGTAATCTGAAATATGAAGAGTTCCTTGTTAGCAACATGCACAAGTTTTACATTAACTAACAAAAGAAAATCAATAGCAGCATTTAAAAGTCTTACTTGCGTGATTCGTCAAATTTTCCACGTCGTAGACTAGACTCAAATATATTTAAAGCCTACATGAAAATATTCAAAGTTAGTACCTGACTTTATGCATCATTGTGCTAGTACAACTTGCCTTCAAGGTGAAAAATCGAATGTTCAAACCTCTATAGCACTGACACCTCCGGTTGAAGATGTGACTGGTGTCCGACACGTATCGTGCCAAACACTGACACAGACACTTCAATTACTTGTATTTTTCAAATTAAAACCGGGCCTCCGTGTCTGTATGCGGCGTCCGTGTTTGTGTCTGTGCTTTATAGGTTCAAATAGACAACATTGGAATCTATAATGCTTACTTACAGGTACCCATGTGCCAACAAGAATTTCAGCTCCTGCTGCTGCAAGAGATTTTGCTATTGCCCATCCATATCCATTGTCATCAGCAATACCAGCAATAAAAGCCCTCTTACCTGCACATAACATTACTTACATAATTCGAGTCGTAGTTGTTCTTTCTTAGAATAACGTTACTAAATATCTGGCATACCATGATACTCGCGTCACAACAAATCAAAGATAACAAAAAACACGGTAAATGAGTAAATAAAAACAAACTAGATATGAAGGATTCATGGAAAAAGACGCGAAACCTTTCAAATCAATTGGCAATCCTGAAACTTGCAGGGTTCGAACTAGACTCAGATGATGCCCTTGTTATGATTTTGTTAAATTTAATGGTACATGATGTTGAGGACTTCTGGAAAGGTTGCACTGGTGCAACATGACAAACACTAGCTAGTTTATCACATGAGCCAACCTTAAACCTGCTTCCAAGAATCACAGGACCGACGTTCGAGAACTTTTGCGATGAGGGAATTGTTGGTCTTGACATTGCCATTGGTAAGTTAGAAACTGTTGTTGTTGTTGCCATGTTGAATGAATGTAATATGATTGTAGAGTTCCTAGATCTCTGCACACAAGACTAGCATTTAGAACAGAAAATTATGATACATTGAGAAGTTATCAATGTTCTTTCACTTGTTCAATTCAAACCTTATATTTAACAAACATGAGAAAAAGCATTAATCCTACACACCAAATAAGGTTAGCTTGATAAAAAAATTCAGAGGTTAACTGAGTTCAAATGATCTTCAATTGAAAATTTCCCTGCTTATCTCAAAAGATTTGATTACAGACTCTGGCTCTAGCTTTACATCAAACACTCTATTAACTATATTCATCAAAAGAGGGTAAAGTGCATCAGAGTGGTTCATTGGTCGATATTTAAGCTTAACTACTATGAATCAGAGAGAGAGGAGGGTAAAGTATTAGTAAACTTTATATATCAAATCTTTAACCTTTCAACATTAACGCCCTTTACTCTTCGATTCCAAAAGCTTATTATTTTCATACACACCACCTTACTCTAATTATTAGATCCACACACCACTTGTGAAAAAATTACAATGTCACCATATCTAATAGCAAAATAGTTACTCAGTCCATGGATCAAAATAAACACAGAAACATAGACATAATTGCATTGAGAAAGCAATCAAATAAGAATAAGAACAAGAAGAAGAAGAGAGGAAGTGGAGTGTTATTACCTTTTTGCTGACAAAAGAGATCAATGTGGAGAGAAAAATGAGAGAGTTGTGAGTGGAAAAAATGGGGTTGGTGTGTTTTAGATTAAGGGTAGAAGAAGGCTATAAAATGGGTCGATGATTACTATGTTGTTGTGTTTTTTATGTGAAGAGGGTTTAGAGTAGTTGGGAGCTTTGGAACTGTCGAAACGAAAGTACGTAATGCAGCCCTGAATGTTGTTTTTTTTACCCATCAACAAAAAATATTTAAGAGAGAGATTAAGGCACGTGACTGGCACGGACCATATATATTTTTTTTGTTACAATAGCAAAAAAGGAAAAACAAAAACAGGTTTAAAGCTTTACATATATATAAATCACTCCTTGCATCATCAATCAAGGACGAGAATCCAAAATCATTAAATCCCAATGTCTATAAGAGCCCAAATCAACTGCCGTGCATAACTAGAATCAAAGTAGCACACCAATTTAGTCACACCCATGTCCCAACAAATACAGGGACCTTGTAAGAGGAACATGATGTCCGCATGAATCACATAAACGACCCTAAGAGAACCATAAAAACCACAAATAAATTTGAAGGTAGCTCAGTTGGCGAGCTAAGGGATATTGAAGGAGTGCACCAAAAAGAGTGTAAGAAGGAGGTCTCGAGTTCAAACCCCGGAAACTAACATTCCGCCACCTCCACTAACATTGCTTATCAAAAAAAAAATGAAAACCACAAATAAATTTTCCACCACTATCACCAACCAATAATCTCAAACCAGCCAAACCACGAATGAATTTCCCACCCACGTTGAGGTAAACACTCTCCAATGGTGGTTGTAACCAAGAAACCATTTTGGAATAGATCTATTATTTTGCATCTCACCAAATCTTCCAAATGACACACAAAAAAGCAACAAATCGTTTGCAAAGCCACCTACATCGTTTGATCATGTTCACCATCCTGAAGAACCTTTAAAGCTTTCACTTGAGAATTTCAAGTGGGGGAACCTCTAACATGGGGTAACTTGAAAAATGTGATACTACTTCACTTTTTTTTTGGGTGAAGCTACTGCTTCGCATACACAAATGTAAAAAGAGAGACCCATAATTTTGTAGGATTAGAGAGCATGTCCCAAACTAGTTACCAAAAAAAGCCACATTTTGCAACCTTGAAGTTCTCACACCCAAGCCCCCATTTTTCTTGGGCAGTGTAACCACACTACACCTCGCCTCTATTATTGTTACCTTTCCAAATGAAATCGCGAGCATACCTGTCCATCCTATCACAAATGCACTAAGGCACCCATTGAAGTTGCATGTCATAGGAGGGTAATGAAGTGATCACCGCAATTGTAAGAGTAAGCCTCCTCGACTTGATGAACAAACGACCCTTCCAAGATGAAATAGATGTGGACCATCCTGCAAAATAGCACTGTTTTAGAATTATTTACGAAAGTAGAACACTTTTTTTGTGTTGAGAAGTCGCCCCTCACCAGTGGGACTTTAAAGAGACCAACCCGCGTAGTTTCTTGTAGAATGAAGTATTGTGAGCCACCTCAATACAGTTGATACTTCTTTGAAAAGACTCCACAATCTTAGCAAAATGTAGATTAAGCATGCCATTCATCGCTTCCCAACACCTACACAAATCTCCTCCAGAATTCCCTAACGCCCTCTTCAACGCCCAGTGAGCCGACTCAACCCTAAAATAATAGCAAAACACAAATAAATTCGATAACCACAAAAATTAGCAAACCAAAATATAATTGTAAATTAGATGACATACCTATTGGTGGTGGTATTCCCCAAGTGTGCCACCTGGTTAGTCCATGCCTCCACAAATCGATGCTTATGAGGAGTCAACCATGTGTCATGCAGGTACTTCAGGAAAAATGGCAAATCGACACATGACTGCTCCAATAGTTGCAATCGCCGGGAGTACTCAACCTCGTCACGAGATTCAATAAGAGCGTACCAAAGAGAGATCACTGACTCTTGCCTATCCACCTTGACATACTCTTTACACTTTGCCTTCACATTCTTATAGTTACGTGCCACTCGCAAAGAAAATTAATAGATGACAAAAATACTTCATGAATGTCACTCATAAGACCAAGGTCTCTGTCACACAAAAAAACCTCAGGTGATAGGCCGTGTATATCAAATAAATCTTTCAACATCTGCATTGCCCAAGTAAAATGAGTCTCAAGCTCATGTGCCAAATATGCAAATACAACCGAGAAGGATATCTCAGTTGAAGTGACACCCACAATCTCCAACAGAGGTAATATGTATTTGTTGGTCTTATATGTGCGCTGTCAAGAATAAGAACCCTAGGAAACAATCTGAATAATTGGATAGAAGTGGGATGTTAAGAAAATACTCCATTCTACAAGTAACTGTGTTTTTTTTTTGTTTTTTTTTTATTTCTTTATATTAATTAAATTAAAACTAAATAAATTAGAAAATAAAATTAAAAAATTAATAATGTTAATTTAAAATTAATAATATAATTTAGGGTAAAAAAATATTACAACACATAAATTAAAAGACTTATCAAATAATTACAACAGTCGTACAAATAAATTAAAAAGCAAAACAAAACAAAAATTTAACGTTGTAGATGGGTGGTCGGCGAATATGTTGTGGACACCATTGTTGTGGAATTTCTTCTTCAGTCGGAGCATGGGCAGGTGGTTGTTGGTCCTGGTGATATGACGAGGAACTAGCACCGACCTGCTCCTGAAGCAAACGAAGATATGCCACTGATTCTCGCGTACCAGGGTGGACACCAAACAGACTATAGAATCAATCTGGGTCGGTGGAAGACGTAGAATGCCGATGATAATCTTGGACAGACGTATGTTCTACCGACTGGTTGAACGATTGATAATCTTCATGGGTTGGCATGAATGAGATAAAGTGCCGGTGAGGCACAAGCTGTTGGCTTTCCTCTAAGCTTGGGGGAATTTGGGTTGCACGTTGAGTTTGTGGGGAATGTCAACTACGGTTACGGTTGCGACGTTCAATTTGAGTGGTTGGCATTGATGGTGCTTTTGGCATAGTCGGTTCTTCTTCTTGATCATCCACGGTAAATTTTTTTTGTTTTGCTTTTTAATTTATTTGTACAACTGTTGTAATTATCTGATAAGTCTTTTAAATAAATTAATGTGTTGTAATATGTTTTTGACCCTAAATTAGATTATTAATTTTGAATTAACATTATTAATTTTTTAGTTTAGTTTTCTAATTTAATTAATATAAAGAAATCAAAATGGTAAAAAAAACACAATTGAGAAGTCCCACCGGTGCGGGGTGACTTCTAAACTGAGAAAGGGAAAAAAATTAAAATTTTCCAGTTGAGAAGTCCCACAGGAGGGCGACTTCCCAACACAAAAAAATATGTGTTCTACTTTCATAAATAATTTTAAAACACTATTATTTTAGTAAATAATTTTTTTTCGTTTTACAGTTGTGTTTTTTCGTCCTTGGGACCCAACACAATTTCCAAAAAGCGTGGTTTCCAACTTCCAAGGAAAAGGATGGTACTTTGATACATAAATATAAAGTAGTAGTGGTTTGATACATAAATTTTAAAAATATGGTACGGTTGTTTTTTTGCCATAGTGAGAAACAATTCCGTATTCCTAAAATATTTGGCCAAAAGGTCCCATATAACCCTCTCACAGTAGTAGCTCGGGGAACCCCTATTTTCCTTTATGGTACATTTTTAAATGTGTTATTTTATTACTTTTATGAATTATAAATAAATGATTTTAATACCTTATGTGTATTAGAATTATTATTAATATTATTATTATTTTTATTGAATGGATGTGTATTTGAAATATTAAACTATGTTTAATTGACATTTATTCATATTTTTAAAAATAATGTTAGTATATTCATTTTTTTTGACTCAAAGTATATTCAATTTTATTATTGTAAAATATTAGTGTTCCAAATATTATTTTATTTTGTATAAAAAAGTGTTGAATTGAGTTTATGTGATTAAAAGAGTCTTAATTTATATAAAAACTAGCCCCATAACCTGTGCGATGCACGGGGTTGGCTAAATTTCTTCGTGTAAATAAGTAATAAATTTTTTACGTATTTAGTAGTAAACCTCCTTATAAACCTTCATGCTCGGCTTCTTTTTTCAACTGTACAGAGCTGGTCCATTTCGGGAATCGAACTCGGGAGCAATGAGTCGACCCCAGGGTAGTTTATGCTAGTGGACCAATGGTGTTGGCTTGTAAAATATATAGGCAAATAACCATGAATAAAAATGAAATTATAATTATAAATTAAATTAGAAGATTATAAAATTTAAAAAAATATTAACAAAGACATTGAAATTAAACATCCATAGATAATAGGAAGAAAATGTCTAAAAATTTTAATAACATAATTCATATTTATCAAATGTAAATATAAAAACTTAACCCATAATTATAAATAAAAGAATACAACACAATTAGAAATTGAAACACGTTCGGTATCATGTGGTGTTGGATGAAAATCACCAATAAAATAGAAGCAACTATACAAAGTTGAAAGAAGATGACGAGAGTTTTATTGTAAATGTGGCTGAAGTTCCCGCTAGTGTAAATCATGTAACACGGTACTCGTAGATAGAAAGTTGAAAGAATATGACGTGAGGTTCTTTTGTAAATGTAGCTGAAGTTTCCGTGAATAAAAATTAAATTATAACTATAAAACACTTTACGTATTTTGTCACGATTTATTTTAACCAAATCGGTTATCGAGGAACAAACTTTGTGTGTTTGAACAATTAAAATTTATTCTGAATCATAACATACACCAAACCATATTGTTTGGCATTTGACTTTACGTATTTTGTCATAAAATGAAGTTTTTTTTCACCCAATCGATTATGTGTTAAGTTTCTATTGTAAATGTGCCTGAAGTTTCTGCGCGAGTCAATGCAGCAACTTTGTACTCGAATATTAAAGAAAGATAAAAATATAAAAACTAATTTAAGTATGGTTATAATACCTGTTGGTGCAAAATGACCAAAATAAAGAAGACAACACAAATAGAAAGTGAAACACATGAATATGGTGCAGGGTTGGATAGAAACCACCAACTAAATAGAAGCACCTATAGAAGGTTGAAAGAATATGATTGGGGAAAAAATTATGGACCCTAAAGTACCCCCAAAACAGGTTATTGATAATATGGTGCAGGGTTGGATGGAAACCACCAACTAAATAGAAGCACCTATAGAAGGTTGAAAGAATATGGTGCAGAATTTTTTTATTGTAAATGTGGTTGAAGTTAAAAGTTTATAAAACTTTAATAACATTATCTATATTCATCAAATGTAAATACAAAACTTAACCCATAATTAAAGAGAGAGGAAGACAACACAATTAAAAAGTGAAACACGTACGTAGGTATCATGCAGAGTTTGAATTAAAACCACCAATAAAATAGAAGCATATATGCAAAGTTGAAATTATTATTGAAGAATGAAGTTCGCATATTTGAATAATTAATTTTTTTTCAGATGCTAAAGTAGCCCCAAAAAAACACTATTTAGCATTGCACTTTACATATTTTGTTACGATTTTTTTTCACCAAACGGGTTATTGAGGAATGAGCTTTGAGTATCCGAACATATAAAAAAAATTCTGGACCCTAAAGTACCCCAAAACAAATTGCTTAGCATCATACTTTATGTATTTTGTCACGATTTTTTATTTATTTTTCATCAAACAGGTTATTGATGAACGAACTTCGCGTATCTGAACATATAAAATTTGTTCTGGACCCGAAAGTACCCCAAAATGCACTATTAGCATCACACTTTACGTATTTTGTCACAAAGTTATTATTTTTTTTGCCCAAACCGGTTATTGAGGAAGAAAATTTGGGTATTTGAACAGTTAAATTTTTTTTGAATCCTAAAGTACTTCAAAACACACTGCTTAACATCATAATTTACGTATTTTGTTAAAAACTAATTTTTTTCACCATCTAGTACACCAAAGCATACTGTGCAGCATCTTACTTTACATATTTTGTCAAAAAATTAAATATTGTTTTCACCGAATCGATTATTAAAAAATAAAATTCACATATTTAAACCAGTGTTTTTCAGAACCGGACGGTTCAACCGGGAGCCGCCCAATCCAGTGGTTGGTTCAACCCCATTTGGACCGCAGGATGGCTGAACCGCCAAAAACCGGTTTGGACCGCGGTTGAACCGTCATTTTAATCGGGTTGAACCGCCGAAATGTATTTTTTTGATTTTTTATTTACTTTTTCTCCAAAAATTAATATTTTTTTGTTTTTTATTTATTTATTAATCATCCGGTTCAACCATGGTTGAACCGATTGAACCATGACCCGAAGGTCTCACCGGTTCAATCTCCGGTCTGGTTTGAAAAACATTGATTTAAACATCTAAAATTTTTTGAGACCGTAAGTACTCGTTAAAATATAAAAAAAGGAAAAAATACATAACCTTAAAATATTAAAGAAAAACAAAAAAAAAATCTAAAGATGCCGTTTTCCCGCGCGGCAATGACAAGCCGCATTGGATATAAAGATGGGTTTTTGCTGATTACTGTGTGCACCTTCCCTTTCTGCTGATATTGTCCCCAATTCCTGCTTCTCGCACCCCATATATTTCTAACACCTCTCCGGCATTTTACTAATTGCACATGTTTTAATTTATACACCCTTGTGTTTTCTATATACCCCAAGAATTGCTAATATGCCTAGTCTACACCCACCCTCTTACTTGCGATAATTGGACAACTTTTCTTCAATCCTAACACCCAAAAGCTTTGCTTGGGTGTTTAGGAGAGGGGTAGGGGTGCACAAAATAACCGGATTAACGTATAAACCACATCCATATCCATATCCGGTTAAAAAAATCCAGATACTTTGTTAATTTTTATAACCGATTATTTCAATTTGTCCAAAAAATGGTTATGGTTTTTATCCGGTTATTTGATGCATATCCAATGGATATCCAAATGATTTTGCCAATATATATTTGTATATATAAATACTATGCATAAGGAAATATATATAAACTATTGTAAAAAAAAGGAAACATATATCTATATATACCTATATATATATTCATTTCTTGTTAATAAAAAAAAGGAAACATATTTTTGTTTCTGATTTTTTTTAGAAATTTTTTTCAGGATCTTTTTTTAAATATTGAAAAATATTTTCAAAACTTTTCATTAAAATAGTTGTTAGAGGTTATGACTATAACTAGTTATGGATTTATAACTGGTTTTTTAACCTGTTATGGATATAACCATTATAACTGGTTGCATAACCAGTTTTACAAATTAATAACCGGTTATGATATTTTGGTTATGGAACCGGTTATAATAAATGGACATTTGATGGATATGGATTGGTTTTGTAACCATGGTTATTTTGTGCACCTCTAGAGGGGGGTGAGGGCTTTGGAAAAAAAAGGAGGAAGAGAAGAAGAAGGAAGGATAGTCCTCCACCTTTAATCTCCACCTTTAATAAGAAGTTAATTTTTTTTCATAATATTAAACCTCCCTAATATGGGGGAACTAAAAAAATGCATAAGAGGAGGAATTTGGAAAGTTTAGAAAAATTCATCAAATCTTTTTTATGTTATAAATATCATTTTCCACTTCTTTACAAATACACTTTCTCAAATAACGTGAAATTTTTTCTCTCTTTCCCTCTTTTCTTCTCCCTCCAAAACCCTATCTTTCCCTCCCCTCTTAACTCCCAAATAGCGCCTAAGGGTCTGTTTGATGTTTATCACACATCATGAACATTAAGTTACATGTTGTTGACAATAAAATTGATCACATAGCTGCATGATTTAGGACACTATAATTAACAACTAAGAGAGTTTAGAGTTTAACTCTTGAAGTATTTGAATGTAAATTAATGTTCATATTGTCAATATATTTGAAAGATCTTGAATGACAATTCTATAGGTAGTCTTCGTCTCATTCTTTCTCAAACTTCGACAGGTAAGCATAAAATAACATTAGTCATTTCATATATGTCCAAATACATATTTGTAGAGAAAGTGGAGAGGGAATCTAACCTTTAATGTAGGGTCACAATGGTTTATAATATTCAAATATGGATAATTGTGTTTATATCAACCAGTCTCTTCCAGTCTTTATTTTGCGTTTCGCATTTTCATAAGCAAAAATAATCAATTAATTCTAATTAAGATATATGACAAGATTTGAATCTAGGTTCTCTGTACAAACAAAAGGCATACAACCATTAAACAACATAATTGTCTGAATAATTGCGAAATGTGTAAATATATATTTCATAAGAATTCGGCCCCTTCAAAATATTCAATTAAGCTTTGCCACTGGTTCTACCAATTATGGATCCATTCAACTATATAGGTGATAGCTCTGCAACATGTGTATAGTTTGATCCCCTTTTATTTAGTTTTTCGTTATTTATCTTTCATATTAGATAGTTTTCGAAGTAGAATAATATTGTTTTCAATAGTGATTTCAAAGATTTCGGTTTGTTGTTAATTCGATATTTTTTTTTGGATACTTGGTACTCTTAAACCTTCCATTTTTTGTGTCTATTACTTAGCAAGGTAGGGAGAAAACCAATCAACCAAAAGGAAGCAAAAAGACCATTTCAATTTGATGTTTTGTTGGCTATCGAACCAGCAACTTGCCTAGCAACACAACAGAAAAGAGAAGAAAAGTTTCTGATCTATATCGCCTCGCGGCCAGTTCACATTGCCTCGCGATCAAGGCAAAAATTTGTCCATCGCGTCGCGATGGACTGCAGTTTTCAGTATTTAAGCCCAAAAATCAGAAAATTAGGGCACTTTTGGTCTTGGTTGCGAAAAAGGGGATTAGAGCTGCGAAAAAGAGGAAGATTTGGAGCTTCTCTACACTTGGGAACAAGGAATTGAAGGATCCAATGTACTCATCTTTGTATTGGCTTTAGATAGTATTAGTAATAACAGTGGCATGTAGCATATAGACTTGGCCCAGTGAGTGTTTCTTTTCTGTTGGCCTTGTTTGTTAGGCCCATTTTGTTCCTTCTGTAATTCTGATTAACCACTTGCTCTTGGAAGCAGTGTGATATATACTGTAATTGTTTCACTTTCTGTATGATATAGAGATCCTTTCAATAACAATTGGTATCAGTAGCTATTGTAACCGAATCTCTAGAATTCGCTCAAATAACCGCAGTTAGTTACAACGATCAGAACCACCGTCGATCATGGCGACGACGACGGAAGAGAAGGCATTTGTGCAACCGGCAATTCCAAAACTCGACGAGCACTATGAGCACTGGGCGCTTCTAATGGAGAATCTCTTGAGGTCCAAAGAGTATTGGAGCCTCCTGGAAACCGGAATCCCACAACTCCCCGCCGGAGCTAACCAAGAACAGATCAAGATAGTGGAGGAGGCCAAATTGAAGGACCTGAAGGTCAAAAACTACCTTTACCAAGCAATTGATAGAAGAACCATAGAAACTATCATGAAGAAGAATACGGCAAAAGAAATTTGGGATTCATTGAAGATTAAGCATCAAGGAACAACCAAGGTCAAGAAGGCGCAGCTTCAAGCCCTACGAAGGGAATTCGAATTGCTAGGCATGAGAGAAGAAGAAGAAGGTGTAGATGAATATGTGGCAAGAACTCTGACAATCGCCAACAAGATGCAAGCACATGGAGACAGAATTGATGAATCTGGTGTAGTTGAAAAAATCTTGCGCTCAATGACAACAAAGTTTGGTGATGTGGTGTGCTCAATCATGGAAGCACACGACACTTCCACACTCTCTGTAGATGAGTTACAGGCGAGCCTCTTGGTGCATGAACAGAGAATAAATGAGTACAAAGGTAAAGGTGAAGAAGAACATGCGTTGAAGGCCATTGTGCCTGCCAGAGGAGGCTTCAGAGGAAGGGGAGAAACAACAGAGGTAGAGGAAGAGGCAGGAACACAAATAAGGAATCAATCCAATGCTACAAGTGCAACAAATATGGACATTATCAAAGTGAATGTCCAAGCTGGGAGGAAAATGCCAACTTTGCAGAATGTGAAGAAGAAGAGGAACTACTCCTAATGGCCACCACTGACATGGAAAGCATCACCAAGAACAAGGTATGGCTATGGTTCCTAGATAGTGGATGTAGCAATCATATGAGTGGAATTAGGGATCGGTTCTGTGACCTAGATGAAACATTTAGGGTATCTGTGAAATTAGGCAATAATTCTACCATAATGGCAAAAGGTAAAGGAAATGTGAAAATTAAAATTGGAGGCATAGTGCAAGTAATAACAGATGTATTGTACATTCCTGAATTGTCTAGCAACTTGTTGAGTATTGGTCTGTTGCAAGAAAAGGGTTTAGGCATTTACTTTGAAGATAATGTGTGTGAAGTATATCACAAGGAAAAGGGATTGATTATGAGGGCTAAGATGACTGGAAAACGTGTGTTCATTGTTTCTGTGACTAATGGTGTTTAAACAGAATGTGATGATCAAGCAAACTGCCTTAAGATGGAATGTGAAGATCTTGCCAAGCTATGGCACTGCAGGTATGGCCATTTAGGCATGTCTGGTTTGAAACTACTGGCTGAAAAGAAGATGGTGAAATACTTGCCCTTGCTAAGTGAAGAGAGCAAGGTGTGTGAAAGCTGCATGTTAGGAAAACAGCATAGAGACAGTTTTCCAAAGAGTACATCATGGAGAGCAACAAAGAAATTATAGAACTAGTTCACTCAGATATATGTGGTCCATTAAATCCTGAGTCAAACGGTAAAAAGAAATACTTCATTACATTCATTGATGACATGTCTAGAAAAACATGGGTGTACTTCCTGGCTGCGAAATCAGAAGCATTAAACACCTTTAAGAAGTTCAAAGCTGCTGTTGAAAATGAAAGTGGTGAGAAGATCATGTGCCTTAGAACAGATAGGGAAGGAGAGTACACATCTAATGAGTTCAAGAAGTACTGTGATGAACATGGCATCAAAAGGCAGCTTGCTGCTGCACATAGTCCTAAACAGAATGGTGTTTCTGAAAGGAAAAACAGAACCATTCTAAATATGGTGAGAAGCATGCTAAGTGACAAAGAGGTTCCCAAAAGCTTTTGGCCTGAAGCAGTGAATTGGAGTGTATTTCTCCAAAATAGATCACCTACTGTGGCAGTAAAAGACAAGACTCCACAAGAGGCTTGGACAAACTTGAAACCATCTGCTTAGTTCTTTAGGACTTTTGGGTGTGTAGCCTATGCACATGTGCCTGAAGCTCACAGAAGGAAACTTGATAATAGAAGCACCAAGTGTGTTCTACTTGGAATCAATGAAGAATCAAATGCATACAGATTGTATGATCCAGTCACTCAGAAAATTTTGATTAGCAGAGATGTTGTCCTCAATGAAGAAGAAAAATGGAATTGGAAAGGAAAAGAAAAGGCAAGTGACTTAGAGGTGCATGATGAAGAAGAGCCTCAAAGAATAGAAGTGACTGAACAACAAAACAATGAAAATACTGCTCCAGTGACTGATACTGAGCAAGTAGTCAACAATGATGATAGTAGTGAAGAAGCTGGAGATGCTCAGAATCAAGGGAGGATTAGAAGACCTCCAACATACTTGAATGACTATGATACTGCTTTTATACTTGAAGAAGACAGTGATGAACAAGTATATGCAGTATTCACAGTATCTGAAGATCCAACTAGCTTTGAGGAAGCTGTTAAAGACAAGAAATGGAGAGAAGCAATGAATCAAGAGATTGATGCTATTGTTAGGAATGATACTTGGGAACTAACTTCTCTGCCTGCAGGAGCAAAGGTAATCGGTGTCAAATGGATTTTTAAAACCAAGTACAATGAGAAAGGTGAAGTGGATAAATTCAAGGCAAGACCAGTTGCCAAGGGCTATTCCCAAGAATATGGCATAGACTACACTGAAGTCTATGCACCAGGTGCTAGATGGGACACAATCAGAGCTATTCTTGCCTTAACAGCAACTCAAGGATGGAGTGTCTTCCAGCTAGATGTGAGGAGTGCCTTCTTGCATCGTGAGATCAAGGAAGATGTATATGTGGAGCATCCTCAAGGAAACTTGCACGAGCTCTCTTTAGATAGTTTTTAAATTTCAGGAAGGTAAGAAATGAATCGACAACTTCTTTCTTCACTTACACGTAGTACTAGCTAAGTGCAGAGAGTTAGTGCACCTGCATTACTTGGGAATTCATGCAAAGGAACTCCAACTTGTGTAACCTTTACCTTGTTGCTTTCTTTTGTGATTTCAATTATATAAACATGTTCTATTCAGTTTATATATGTCTTGCAATGTCTAACATGAGCTAAATTTCTTTAGTTGAGATGTTCTAACCTTATAAGGATCTTTTAAGTAAGTTGTTGTGCTTTTAAATGGTATAAGCATTTTAGTTTTTGTGTAACACTTCTTTCAACACTTGTTTTAAGGTTGATCGCTTGAAATAAGTAGATTTGTAAAAGCAGACATGGTTTACAATTAAGAACTCAAGAACTAATAAGGGTGAGTGTTTTAATAAAGTCTTTGTTAACTTGTTTTAATAAAGAAACCTTTGTTAAATCCATGTTAAGTCCTAGACATAGGATAACATAGTCCTTAGGGTGATTCAGTGGATACTTAAGAGGCAGGAGTGAACTTATTTAGCATGCCTAGACATAGGAAGCTTGTAATGAAACTCTAAAGAAAGTGACTGAAAAGCACATACTGATGCAGCTGCACCCAGTGCACCTGCACCAGTTAAATGCACAAAACTCTTGAAAGTGACTTATTTGGTAAAGACATCTCAACTCTCATTCTCAACTGATTTCCTCTACATTTTATTACTTATTTGTATTCTGCTTACCTATCATCATCCTCCCAATTTGTGAGTAGTATAGTTCACACTAATTTATACACTTTTAAGCTACAAGAGTTAATCCAATCCCTGTGGGCTCGATCTTTTATACTACTTGTTTGTGACTGTGTATACTTGCACACTTTTTCAGCCACCAAGTTTTTGGCGGCGTTGCCGGGGATTGCCAATAATTTTTGTTGTTTAGATTTATAATTTAGTGTTTTATTATTCTGGTAGTTTGTTTCTTAATGCAGGTGCACAGGGCCAAATCACCAGAATTTGAATTAGATTCAGAGATAGAGAGAAGGTTTAGAAAGTTGCTTAGACTCCAGAAACAAAGACTTCAAAGTTGCAGAATTACAATGTCTCAACAAGGTGAAGGAGAAAGATCTAGACCAGGCTCAAATAGAGGATCAGTTAGAGGTGGCCCAGGCTCACATCATGAACCTGAGGATGATCACAGAAATCAATTCATCAACATGGGACCAATATGTATGATTAATGATAGAGATAGACTCACGAGGGATTATGCTATGTTTGATCATCAGAATATGCAAACAAGTATAGCAAGACCTCATATTGATGCTGTGCATTTTGAATTTAAACCCATGATGTTCCAAATGCTACAAACAATTGGTCAATTTGGTGGATCTCCCCATGAGGATCCCCATGAGCATTTAAAACAGTTTTTAGAAGTATGTAGTAACTTTATCCTTCCTGGTGTTAGTGAAGATCAAGCATTTAGACTTAAGCTATTTCCATATTCTTTGAAAGATAAGGCTAAATCTTGGTTGAATTCATTGGAGCCTATTTCTATTCATTCATGGAATGAAATGACTGAAAAGTTTTTAGCAAAATATTTTCCACCCATCAAAAATGCCAGAATGAGAAATGATATTACATCTTTTAGACAAAAAGAAATGATAATACTATCATGAATTCCGCTAATTCTCCGTGTTTAATGCTTTGTTTAGTGGTTATACACTTATGGAATTAGGGTTTCCCATTAGATAAAAGGGGTTTTGAGGCAAGAGATTGTCCTAAATCTTTAATAACTGAATTGAATCTTTTAATTGGATAATTAAATTAGAATTGATCAATGGTATATTGCATGATAGTGTAGGGGAGAGGATTCGATTCCTAGCCACTTTTATTTTTGAATTTTATTCACAAATAATCTGTTTCCGGTTACTGACAATTACCAATTATTTAGTCACATTATAATTAAGAATTGCCTAACTTGCTTACTGGATAATAACTCTCAATCCCTGTGGATACGATTAGTGGTTCTTACTATTTTATTATTACTTGCAACGATTCAGTACACTTGCCGAAAAGTTAACAATAAGCTACTGTTCTTGTATATAAAATGGGGGGGGGGGGGGGTGCAACCCTTAAGGATATAACCTTACTAAGGGAGACCTCCCAATCACATGAACCAAGAGTCTTTAATAAAAGAGTAAAGTGTACTATTTATAATACAAGAGGAGTCTTAATTAGGGTGTTCTATGCCGCAGGGGATCGGCGCTCTGCACCTGCTCTGTGCCTGCCACCGAGATCGTGGCTCTGCCACTACTTTGGTATGAACCAATGGCTAGCTGCCACACCCTTCATATTTTCCTTCTACGCGGGCGTGTCCTGGTATGTGCATGATCCGTACAACAGTGCATACGATACGAGTTCTCCTTTGGTACTATTTGTGCTACCTCGGGTGTCGATTGCGCTCATCGGCTCCTTCATTCCTAGTCGGTGAGGGCCCTCCTCGGCAGGTTGGAGCCCTTCTCGGTCATTTGGAGTTCAGTTCGGCATTTATAGGACACCCCAGTACAACTACATTATTCAAGAATATCTACCATGTATATAATGTTCTTTTTTTTTACCAAAAATATAATGTTCAATACCTATTGATCATGATATAGATTTCCAACACCCATCAAGACCATTACCAATGTTTTGATTTATAAATCAATGAAAGACAAATAATTGGAAAATAAAATTTTCTAACATCCATTTAAACTCAATATTAATCTTTATTCTAAATTTCATAGATTTCAAAAATAATTTTAAATTCTCATAAAGGATTTTCTAAGTAGTATATAGACATCATTGAACTTTGCCAATGTTGACTCAACTGGTAAGAAGTTGACTCATTCCCCTACAAGTAGTGTTTTAAAACCCGGCTCGGCCCGGCCGGTTGGACTGGGCCAATCGGGAACCGAACCCCAGATCGAGCCGAGCTACCTATTGGATCGGTTATACCAATGACTCGGTGTGATGTCATCAACTCGGCAAGAAACTCGGAGCGAACCCGACGAGTCAACCAGGAGCGAACCAGCGAGTTTATAAACAGAATGAAGCAGAAACAGAATTTTTTATAAAATTTCACACAAAAGCCTTGGGAAAGGTTCGAACCCCATCCCTTTTGAGTCAATGTGATGAAGTGAACCATTGCGCCACCTGTTGTTGCTGTCTATTTTGCGCACGTTAAATATATTACATGACATTTTAAGCAACCGCTTCCGTGTGCTTGCCACTATTCAAGCATTAATTACTAATTAGTTACTTTTTTTTTACATTACTAATTAATTTTTCTTTTCTTTTGGATAAGTTACTAATTAGTTTTTCATCATACAAATTTTATGGTTGATTGTATTTCCATCCTACATGTTGGTTAATGGATTTGTTTGAAAAATGAGCTTTTTCTAAATTTTTGTTGTGAATTTGTTTTGGATTTTTTAGGCATTGTGTATAATTGTTTAATTTTAGTAAATTAAGTTTTATAAGTATGAAATTTATAGGTCTTGAAAATTTGGGAATTTTTTATATAGGTCTTGAAAATTCGCGAAATAGAGACCAGGTCCGAGTCACGCGGTCCCGGCTTTGGTCATGCGGTTCACCGAGTCGGCAAGGTTATGGGTTCGACTCCCGCTGTCAGTGTGAAGACCTCTTTGATGAGTAATTTGTAAGTACCTTTGTAAGTGCTCGATGAAGACATCATTGAACTTCAGCCTCCAACATATAATTTGTCCATTGCATTGCATGTGTTATCAACACCCGGACAAACATGTTAATAAATTCACAAACACAATGTAGCAAAACAAAATTCGTACAAATGGAGAAAAAAAGAAAAGCGGAAAAAATAAACTATCTAGAAAAGAAAGTCCCACTAGCCAGGTAAGCACGAACCCCTGCAGGAGGTTCTACAATAGAGCAAAAAGCATCATGATTTCTGTTCTGTACCTAGAATATTTTGGTCGGTTGCTGTTGGTAGGTCTCTTGCTGCCCTGGCAGGAGGTCAGTGAGCGCCCGGGGGGGTACCTGCAAAGCCACTCTGATGCTCAAGTCAGTATGAGAATAAGCTAGTGAATTTGCAAGGGAAGAGTGTGTACCTCGTAAATGGCTATGCGAGCCGGTATTTATAAGAAATCGTGCCCGTTTGTGGATCGTCGAATCAGCGGAATTGATCTTAACCGTGCAAGCGTGATTGGGCTTGTATGTTGTGGATAAGGGCCAAAGTGATTGGGCCAATCCATATCCATTTCTAAATGCACCTCCTGGAATTGCTAAATGGACCTCTTGGTCCAGTCCAGAACAGTTGCCCCCAAGCCGAGAGTTGGCGCCTTGTCGTGTTCGTGAGAGTTGGCGCCCTCGTGGGCGCCTGAGGCCAGATTGTTCGCGTGTAGATCTTTTGGCGTCCTTCTGGGTGCTGGCTTGTGCTTGACTTAGGCGCCCTGCCAGGTGCCCTCTTGGGTGTTGTGTTCTCACTTGGAGCCCCCTAGGCGCCCTCTTGGGTGCCGGGCTGAGCGTTCACTTGGCGCCCTCGTAGGCGTCTTGTGTTACCAAGTGGCTTCAGTCTCAAGAAGGGGGGTGAATTGAGATTTAAAAACTTTTCAGATCTTTCGAAAACGTTTTTCCCCTTTTCAATGACTTAGATCAATTTTCGCGCAGGTTAAGTGGAAGCGAAGGAATTAGAATATAAAGCAGTAAAACGGTATAACAGTAAAGCAGGAAAGCAGTAAAGCACGCAGAGATTTATCCTGGTTCGGTCACCTCCTAGTGACCTACGTCCAGTCCTCACACCCTTGTGAGATTTTCCACTAACCAAAACAACAAGGCTTACAGGTGCCTTGGAAAACCTTTACAGACTCAGGCACTCTCCTCCTAGGATACCCCACCTAAGGAGAGCCCTCAAATCTAATATAACAATAACAAGAGATACCCCACCCCTGTTACAATCAGCTGCCCCAGAAAGATACCCCACTTCCTAGTACAAACAGCTACCCTAGAGAGATACCCCACTCCCTAGTACAAGTCACAACAATTAAATAATAAACAATTGTAAAGATAGAAATACCTCTAATGAAGGCAGATATTACAACTTGAAGAATGCAACCCCAACTAACTCTTAGCAACAGATCAGCTCAGACGGACCAACGGTGCGTGACGAGCAAAAGTAAAAGCGTGAAGAGTTTTTCTCAAAAGTTTTCTGATTCGTGAAATGGGTTGTGTGTAAATGAACGTGAAGCAGTGCCTATTTATAGGCTATGAGAAAATCAAGTTTACGTTGAAAATAATGTAGGAATCGATTTTTTGTTGAAAGCATTGGATCTAGGAATCGATTCATTTAAGTGAGGAATCGATTTTGACTTGTTTGAAAAATAGGGACAATCGATTCTTGAGAACCATGGAGGGCTAGGAATCGATTCTGTACTTAGTGAAAATTTGTATGAATCGATTCTCAGCTTGCCTGAGACATGTAGGAATCGATTCTCAGTTAAGTGCAAAAGAGTGGGAATCGATTCTTCCTTTAAAAAAGTTTGGCTCGGGAATCGATTTATGCACTGAAAATACATGAAGTGAAAATCGATTCTTCCTTTTCTGATTGGCCTGAAAATCGATTTTGATGAGTGTATATGCAAGATGAAATCGATTTTTATGTTTTAAAGATGATAAGTGTGTTTACGTAAGTATGCATGCATCTTTGAAAAACTTGTGAGTGTGTGAGACTTTGAGATACGAGCTGACCTTCGAAAGAGCTTACACTTTTTCCTAAGACACACCCAAACCCTAAGGACTACCCTTATATTTAAGGACTACCCTTAAACTTGAATCTTCAATTCTTGAGCTTGTTTGTCTTAGATTGTGACTTTGATGTTTAGTCACTTTTATTTACTTTGGCCATCAACTTTGCCTTTGTCTTTTTCATCATCAAAACTTATCCTGCAGTATTAGTTTACCTGCAATGCAAGGTATCCACACCTTGGTCCTTGGTTTCTGCTTGTATTTTATTTGTACTCAAACAACAAAATTCATAACTAGGCCTAGCCTTAGGCTCGAGTCCTGATGCTCTGCTCCTTATTCGGAGTCGCGAATTTCATCCTCTTCTTCATTCACGTATTGGGCGAGCTTCCCTTCTTCAAGGTCATCCCTAGGGGTGCTGCGTTTGCTGGTACTATGCCCATAACAAGTCAGATCAGCCTTCATGCTGCCAACCTTGGCCTCCTCTTGGTAGGCCATGCTGTCTTCTTCATAGTCCATGTACTTTTGATGCCTGCGTCGGTCGGGGGATCTCCTCGATGGCGATCCCCGGTGGTGTCTTCGGCGGGTGTCGACCTGGTTCCTTGACCTCTCTCGAGTATCAACGATGGTGCCTTGAAGTCACCGTTGTTGGAGGAAGGGTTCCCCGGCCAGGCGCCCTCATGGGCGTTGCCTGATGTTGCCATGGCACCCTCATGGGCGCTGCCTGATGTTGCCATGGCGCCCTGCCTGGGCGCCCTCATGGGCGCTGTCTGATGTTGTCTTGGCGCCCGGCCAGGCGCCCTCCTGGGTGCCGGGTTGGGCATGTCCTTAGCACTCTGCTGGTCTTCCTAATGCAACATAGCTTGAGTGCAATTGGCCATGGAGATCCAAAAGTTGACTCACATTTGAGGGCTGGTCAGGCTGACTGGTACCCTCGTCAAGTAGGGTCACGACGTTGCCCTCAGGAGTACCCTCTGGTCGGGGTGCGGGTATGGCAATACTTTGAACCCGGGGTCTGCCTCTGGGAGCCATGGAGCAGCAAGAGAAAATTCGAGTAGTGATGATGTGAAAGATAGATATCTCCCACTGTGGTCGCCAATTTTCTGTACCTAGCAGTATTTTGGTCGGCTGCTGTTGGTAGGTCTCTTGCTGCCCTGGCAGGAGGTCAGTGAGCGCCCGGGGGGGGGGGGGGGGGTACCTGCAAAGCCACTCAGACGCTCAAGTCAGTATGATAATAAGTTAGTGAATTTGCAAGGGAAGAGTGTGTACCTTGTAAATGGCTATGCGAGCCGGTATTTATAAGAAATCGTGTCCGTTTGTGGATCGTCGGATCAGCGGAATTGATCTTAACCGTCCAAGCGTGGTTGGGCTTGTATGTTGTGGATAAGGGCCAAAGTGATTGGGCCAATCCATATCCATTGCTAAATGCACCTCCTGGAATTGCTAAATGGACCTCTTGGTCCAGTTCAAAACAATTCCCGGCACCAAACTTTGCTAAGAAGTCCGCACAAGCATTGCCCTCCCTGAACATGTGATTGACCTGAACTCTCCTTTCCCTGAATAGAAGCTCCTTGATATTATGAATAATAGCTTGTATGGTGGTGCCATCTATTACCCGGCTCTGAGATTAACTTAATAGCTGACAAGGAATCTGAGTAGCACAACAGATCCTTGAAGTTAAAATCCGAAGCCATCTTCGACCCATGATCGAGTGCTAGTAGCTCTGCATGTAGAATGTTAGAATAGCCAATCTTACCTGCAAATTCGTGGAACCAAAAACCAGTCCTATTTCGAAACAAACCTCCAAAACCCGAAACACACGGGTTCCCAAGGCTTCTACCATCGACGTTTAAAACCATACGATCATTATATAAGTAAGTGTTCAACTTATATTTTATTTTCGGTGGATATATTTTTTATTCGGTGATTAGAACAATATATTTCCTATTTTCGTTCTCTTTTGCTTGGTTGTGTTATCCGGAAAATTGTTAGTTCCATAAAATAAAAATAAAAAAAAAATTAACTTTTTATAGATAAATTATAATGTTTTTGGCCACCAAATATTGTTTTCATTATGACAAGCAAACCCCTGCCGACAGAACAAAAAGGGCACAATTTGTTTGGTAGTGTTTCATAGATTTGAGATCGTATAAAGACGAAAATAAAGTAAGTTTTATAAATAAAATAAGGGTAAATTAATCTAGGTGGGTGGAATACTGACATCATGTAAATAGTATAAGTCGACTTTAATTCTGGAACTTTTTGTATGCCAAAACAGAGACCTTCAACTCAAATTCATGACTCCATTTAATTCAATTTTGTCAAAAGTTATCCAATTTTGAGGGCAAAAGGAGTGAAAGTGACGGAGATAGTTTCTTTTAATATTAATTTGTACCCCACCCTCCGAAGCAAAGGCCTTTCTTCTTCTACTTAGGTTACGATAATCCCGAATAGGTAGTTGGCGAACTAAGAAATATCGAAGGAGTGTATTAAAGGAGTGCAAAAAGGAGGTCTCAAGTCAAAGCCGAGAAACTAAGATTTCCTCCTCCCCCAAAGGACCACCGATTTCAAAGGTATCTTTACTTTGAAATCCATTTTAACTTTGATAAGTATCAATTTGCATATTTTTTGTCTCAGGAATGTAGCTCAGTTGGCGAGCTAAGGGAGAGGTCTATTTTAACTTTTATAAGAAACAGGTCCAGAGTTCAAACCTTGGAAACTATATTCCCCCACCCCCACTAACATTTGATTATCAAAAAAAAAATTTACATATTTTCTTTTTGTATTTTCTTTCAATGTAATAAATATGTAATATGTATTTTTTCTATACACATTTGCCATTAACAAATGCTTTAAGAGTATTGGTTAACATTCTCCGACAAATTAATATTCTTCGAAAATATGGATTCTTTTCCTTGGAGATTTCATTTAAAAGTGTCAAGTGTTAAATCTCAACCATTCATTACTCATTCTTCCTTTTTTTCATGTGTTAAAGTGTTTCTCTCTTAATTTTTAATCGATGATGGAGATTTTGTTTCACCATAATGTCATTTTCCTATCGGTGGTATATTGTTAGTACAAATAAGATGGGCAAATTGTTACATTTTTTAACCTCCTTTTCTGGCTTTGGCCAATAGAAATTTTATTACGTTAAAGCCATAGTTTTGTCTCGTCTAAAGTGACCTAGTAATCCCTCATCATGGTTAGGGATGTGCACGATACTTGAACCGTACCGTACCACACCACACCACTTCCAAAATGTGGTTTGGTGTCCTGTTTCTACTAAAACCAATTTTTATTTACTTACGGTTTGAAACTGGTACAAAACCAATTCGTTAATGGTTCTGAAGAATTCCCCATTTACTGAATTCTCAACACTAAACTAAATTGTTTTTGAATGTTGTCACCATCACATTAGAATTTCCTTCAATTTTTGACGATGCAGCACAATATCTTCGGAACAATGCGTAGTTTGAAGATCATGGATGGTTGCAAAGGGAATCAAATCTACGTCGTTCATCACACCGCCGGTAGTAACTAGTTTGAAGATCATGAACGGTTGCATAGGGAATCAAATCTACGCCGTTCATTATTTTCAACAACCTCCAAACACGGCAACACCTCCTGAGGTTTCCGTTATCGCTGTCGCCGTCAAACTCATAGAGTCTTCTTCTCACTAGAATTCCAAGACCATAAATGATCTCAGTCTCCGCAACACTGAACGCATTTGTGATTCATCCCCAAAATCGCCTCTACATGCTGCGATTCATCCCAAAATCGCACCAAATTAGGGATTGAAGAACAAAGTGGTGTCGAAAAACACGTAAAGGGGTTAGGTGGAATGAGAGGGCGTTGCTTTTCTTTGGGAGTTCCAGAACGTTTGATTCATTTGAGGGGAACTGAAAACATAAAGGGGTGAAAGTGAGAGTGAGTGGCATTGAGAAAGAGAATGTGGAACAGTGGAAGAGAACAAAGTGTCGGATTTTGCTCACAACAATTGTGGGGGTGCAAATAGCAACCCAAATAAGCCCAGTAAGCCCAACCCAATCACCAAAAACCAGTTGAGTCCAATTATCAAACAAACCGTTTCTTAAACAGGTTCCTGCGGAACCCAGGACCCAGTTGCTGTAGCAACACGCGGATCCAGACACGGATCTGACCCGGTTTACAAACAAGACGACTAACCCTAGACTCGCTTTACTGTTTCCTTCTCTCTCTGTTTCTTGATCTTCTTTCTTTCTTTCTTCTTTCTCGTTTCTTCCGTACTGCTTCTCACTCCAATTAACACTAATACTATGATTTTCTTCTGATTTATGAGTAAATCTTGAAGCTGGTTGCAAGATTTACACAATAAAGCTGCGTAGTCACAAAAACCCTTTGATTTGATGATGATTTGCTTATGGTACTGTTTCCAGAAACCCTAACTTCGTATTTTTGATTTTCAGGTACACGGCTTCTTAGGTTTTGATGCGGATATGACAATGAATGTAACGATACCACTAACTTTGGTATTTCTATGTAATTTTCGTTTTGATCCTTCATACCCTAACTTTACCTTTTGTTGTATTTCTGATTGCATGTATTCTTGAACTATCTTTCAAGAACAACAACGAGTTTCATTACTCAAACTCACAATGTTTCCAGCAGGTAAAAAGCCCTTTCTCTGTTACTATACTTTCTTTTACTCTTGTCACTCACACTTTAAGATAGAACACTAACTTTGCTTTATCTTTTCTTTGTGAGATGCAACACTCTTTGTTGAAGAAGGAAAAGACTTTTAGCATGAGGATTTATGTAATTTTTGTTGGCACATAAATCCTCATGTACCAAAAGATCAACAAAAATGACAACATATCATCCAATATGAGATACTACAAAATTAGGATATCGAAAAAAAAATTACATCAATTTCGATTTGCATTAATCAAACCGGCAACATGACGACACCACTCTCCTTTGAGCTCAGTAAGTTCCTCATCAGAAAATTGAGCTCCACACTCGGGAAAATACTAAAAAAATAAAATAAAATCAACTTAGAATTATATCAATATCAATTAGATATTGAATTACTTGTCAAAAAACAAACTATCAAATTACATACATGGATTGGGATTTCCATTTGGTTGTGAGTGATGATGTCCTTCATAAACTTCATTACATAGTACCCGCAATCATAGCCGCTTGGTTGTTTGGGACCCTATAAAACAAAAGATTACTTAGTTATTAAATTTAATTAATTACATATGCATAAGAATATTGATTATAAACTTACCCTTATTGCTATCCATTTTGTAGAAGATGATGATTTTCTGTACGCAGTCCTGACATCACGCAATCCCCAATAAGTTGTCAAAGCACTGAAACATGCAACATCATATATATAACTATATTAATTGAAATATACATAATTTAAATTATGAAATATACGAGGGATCTAAATACACACCTATTAAATACTCTCACCAACTTGGAGTAGTTGTTGTAATGACCTAACATCGAATCCAAATAGAAAATCACATCTCTTTTGGGATCAACTACCAACAATATCCAATGGGTCCTATAAAAATTTTGAATAATCAAATTAATGACAAATATTTCACAAATACATGTTATATACGATTGATATATATATATATATATATATATATATATATATATATATATATATAGATTAAATTACTTACCCTAAGTTGATGAGTGCCAAAAACAAAGTATCACAGCTTAATTGATGTGATAGCGTCAAGCGCCGATCGATATTGGCTTTAACCTCTGCCTTGTTTCTTTCCAATATTTGTGCCTTGCATTTTTCTATATGTTCTTTTGACATTGCTTTATCACAGCCAATAATTTTGTGAACTCGGTACAACCCGCATACAACGGTGTCTCCGCATCGGTTATCAACTTCTCAAACCTTTGAGGACAATCATTAAGATCATCTTCAACAGCCTTTGTCATCTCTTCAAATTGGTCGCCATCAAATGTATATTTTTCGGTGTCAACCGGCGCACATCTCTTAGTACTATTATTCATATTTAAAGATTCGCCTCTCTCCTCACCGTGCATTGTCCAACAAGTATAACTTTGATCGATTCCGTAGGCCTTTAAATGTCCTTCCAGCTCAACTGCAGTAACTGGGTTTACATAACAACACCGTAAACAAGGACATTTGAATTTACAAGAAATTCCCAATCGTCGAATAGCAAAGTTAACAACATATTCTACTCCATCGACATATTCCTTCGAAAGACGATATGCAGACATCCACTTTCGATCCATATTTAACCAAAATTGATAATAAATAGGAACTATGAAAAAGATGAGAGTTCAATAAGCCCTGCAACGCATACACTTATCACATTTCTTATAGAAATCATATTATTAAAATAATCAAAAGATGATATTTCTCATCATCACCAGTACGCACAACTCACTAGTTAAAATCTAGTTCCTAATAAATACCCTGAACTTGTTTCTCAAATAAGATCAAAATGAAAATACATGTTGCTTAAGTTTTAACTAGCTCACAAGTTACAGACGTCACAGAATTATTGGAACACAACATCAATGTATAATACTAATGCATCATAACCAGCCAGCCAACAAAATTGAGTTATTCTAAATTTGTATTTTATAAAGCATAGTGATTGCTAACCTTTATAAGTGGGACAAGAGGAACTTGAATGGAAGTTGGATAACAACCAGGGTTTGCGACAAGGCGGGCAGTCTTTATTTCCTCTCTTAAAAACTCTATCAATCTATGTACAGCTTCTTCCTGTTACAGATAACTAGATAAACTAGAAGTATTGAACAGGAAATCATGTATGCAAATAAATACTGTCCTTTGCATAATTCTCTATTTTCCTTTTCCATTATATTAGTTGGCCTTATACAAATAAAGTTCACATTTTACAATTATCCAACTGAAGTGTACTGGTTAGCAATGCAAAATAAAATGAGCAGCCAAAATGTAAGGACTCAAAGTGAATTTCCAAAAAGGAAAACAGTCCATACTAGAGTTTATCACATGTAAAGACACTATACCCAATGAAATTAAAATTTAAACTACTTTGATTTCAAGCAGAAAGTTAACTAAACTAACTTAAAATATAAGAAAGATAGGTTCTATCTCAGGGAGCAAATGAGATTCTTACAGGCACTTTGGCTTACTCCTAAGACTTACTGAATTTTGAGGTTAGGTTGAGGTTTTTTTGACAACGAAGAGGTATTGGCACTAATCTGATTATTTTATATCACCAAATTCAATTTTCTCCTAAAAAAATGGAAAAAAAAGAAGAAGAGGAAGAAAAAACTAACCCACAGGGAGTGCGTACCAATAACCAACAGGGAGGACGGCGTAGGTCGCAGCAAGGACAGCGCAGGGTTGAGAGCGTATGCGGCGGAGGGAGGAGAGGCGAGGGTGGAGGCGTGGTCGAAGGAGAGTGTGCACGGCGGAGGGAGGAGAGGCGAGGGTGGAGGCGTGGTCGAAGGAGAGACGGTGTGGTCGAAGGAGAGCGTATGAAGCTCTAAGGCGGCGGCGCAGGGTGGAGGAGGCGAGGGTGGAGGCGTTTCTGTGTTTTTGCGTTTCTGTACGAGAAGGATGTGTGAGAGGGTTTTTGGGTTTCTGCAACGGGAAGGAGATACAACGCGCGAGGAAATAATATTTTAGAAAATTGAGCATAGGTAGCGCTCCTGATGGGATAGCGTGTTTTTAAAATAAGTAGCGCTCAATAGGAAAGCGCTCCTGATGGATATGCGAGAGTTTTCAATTAGGAGCGCTTTTTTGGAAAGCGCTACTGATGTTTTAGCGTGATCAAGAATAAGGAGCGCTTTTCTGAAAAGCGCTACTGATGTTGCTAGATAAGTAGCGTTTTTTTAGAAGCGCTACTAAAGGGTGCGCTCTTTTTTTTAGCTTTTGGCGTAGTGATTAGAGAGTAGAAAGTAGAGTGTGTCGTTTGCATGTGAATAACGAGTTCCTTGTAAAATTATTTGGGTATCCCAGTGTTTCGAACAGAACTCACTGAGAGAAAATCGTACCTCAAGGTGATGGAAATCTGAAATCCAAGATGACATAGCCGAGGTCCGAGATGGTATCGGCTCCGATGTGAAGCGCGGGGAGGCCGCCACCTGCCAGCACTCTGACGCCCAAGTCAGTCTATAATAAAGATGGGGCATATGAGAGAAGTGGAAAAAGCATCCCATATTTTAGAGTGTGGAGTGGTATATATAGTGGTGCGACTGGGCTTGCTTACAATTGGGCTCCTAGGCCCATTATCTCCAGCCAAAGTTGGATCTGGAACAGTAGCCCCCCAAGTCGGTTGCACATGTTGTGGAGTCGACTTGTGAGCAAAGTCTTGTTCGTAAGTCATCCAACCTGCTGAAGTTAGCTAAATAATGAAAGAAATAATAGTTCGTGTAATATAGTCACACATACGTTATCGTCAAGATTTGTACACTAGACTAGTCCCTGAGTTGTGGATGTTCTTTTAGCAACACTTAAGTTTTGCAACGAATATTAACTGTGATAGTGTATACCTCAAAGAGGGAAAAGGTGAGCGTACCAAGTCCTGAAATCCCTGTTGTCGGGCTCGCAAGCCCAATTCTAAAGTCGAACAATTGAATACTGTGAGACTCTTGTTACTAGCCCCATGTTGGGGGTGAGTGGTTTGCGCCAACAAGGTATCTCTCTCGAATAGAGCGTAACGAGGTGAGAACCTTGTGAAAACCAAAAAGCATTTCACCAAGCAACTAGGTGAGATGAACTCACATGGAAGAGAATCGAACTATCTATAGTCGTAGTGCCACATTAGGTTGTCAACATTAGTAGTGCGACATCGACAATATCAGCGTCAGTCCTGGAAAGATAAGTCAAGGTCAGTGAACCACCGCGCGAGTACATACGGGACTTGTCATGGCAAGGAGGTGATGTACTGTGTTGCAACCGAGGTTGCATCCTGTCCGTGGAACGTAATCCTGGTCGTTGGATGCTCATGGGCGCGTTGTTCTCGCCCTAGTCTAATGGTGAGATCGACAATATACGGTGAGGCGCAAGCCCGACGCCGTTGGTCCCGAGGTTCCAAATGGCGACGCCATGGCAACCTTTGGAGCTAACCCGAAACCGGCTCGCGAAACCCACACCAGTTTTAACATCTGCGTTCAATTTCAACACTGAACTAGAGGACTTTCGATCAAGTATATTTTGACACTTGTATCTACATTCATTTCTTTTATCTAATATCCGGTCTCGGAGGGTCGGCGGATTAGGCCTTTGCTACCCCAAACTTTGATTTGGCCGAGGCACACGTCGGTTAGATGAGGTGCCCCCACTAATCGATCTTATGAAGGCACTGTAGTGGACCACGCATGCTCGGTTATTGGTATGTCGGCCTCGCCGATCTGCGGAAGGTGACTGATAACTCTATTTTATATAGGTTATTTGTGCTCTTAATACTTAAATCAAACTCACTTCTCAAGTAATTTTAGTACTTAAATTTGTCAATATGTGATAAATAGTATAAAAGCAGGTTATAAGTCAATTCCCTAAATATTGGGCATAATAGGTGCCTTTGTGAATATATTGATGTTCTGCCTTAGTGCTGCAGCGGTATGCCATCAATGAAACGCTACAGCGTTATGAGGCGGCTGGCCATTGGGAAATTTGTAACACCCTTTTTCTACCCATCGTTTTATTCATAATTTATCAGAGTTTTCGCGCCAAAAGAGTGTCGTATTTTTCAACGTAAAACAAAACCTCGTAGTTTTCTCAAAACATGCAGCGGAACTATTCAACATCGTTAAAAACATCAACAACCGACAAAGTGCAAAGTGCACCAATTACTAAAAGATTCAACATCAACCGAAATATGATTAAAAACAGTAATCGACCCTTCCCCAAGTGCTACCTATCAGAGCAGACGACACCAGACAAAAGGAAGACTACAATCTTCACTCGGACTCACCTATAAAGTAACAACCACAAAAAGGGGTGAGATTCCATACAATATAAGAAGTGTATGAAAGACCACATACAAAGCTCAAGACATCAATTAATCACAGCAAACAACATCACTCTTAACAGTTAATAACAGATAACTATACATTAACACGTCACTTTCACAACAACACATCCCAGTGGCCAAACAACTTCATTCAATCAGTCGTGCAATATGAATGCGATATGAGACTCAAGCAATGCACATGCATGTTGTACCAACCTACGTAACTGGCCAAAGGCCTAATTTTCGTCACTGGCACAAGGGCCTAAAATATCGTCGCTGGCCAAATGCCTAATTTTCTCGTCGCTGGCACAAGGCCTAAAATATCGTCGCTGGCCAAAGGCCTAATTTTCTCGTCGCTGGCACAAGGCGTAAAAATATCGTCGCTGGCACAAGGCCTAATGTTCATGGTATGCATGCGACTCAATGATGTATGCACAACAGTCAAACAATCACACATCAACGTCACTGGCCATAGGCCTAAATCACATCACTGGCCGAAGGGCCTAAAACAATAGACAACGCTGTAGTCCAACAATCACACATCAACGTCACTAGCCATAGGCCTAAATCACATCACTTTCATTAACAATAACATCATTAACAATTAATAATTGACAACTTAATTGGAGCAATAAACCCCACAAAATTCGGAGCAACAAACCCCACAAAATTCGGAGCAACAAACCCCACAAAATTCGGACAGAATTATTAGTCATTTTGAAATCAAATCTTCTCCCTCATTTCTCAACGAAATTTAGCGAAATCAGTGCCTATTCAGTAGGAAATTAAGTCTACTTTCCAACAAAACAAACCCCACGAAATTTGGAGGATCAGGGCATTCACAATTAGACAAATACTGAACATATATCCCAAACCGTCCCAGATTTTTGACCCAATTTGCAACCAAGAATTCTCCCATTATAATTATCCAAATTGAGTAAACTCAGTGCCTAATTTGTAGAAAACTGTGTCTAGTTTCCAGAAAAACAAAAATAATTCAAAACGGAGTTCGATTGAGAACTCAAAACCTACAAAAACCGAACCTACTCACAATTCAATTCCAGAAATTTGACCTAACTTCGAAGACTCATAACTTGAGCTACACAACTCCAAATTGAGCGAAACCAGTGCTAAAACGACCGGAGTGACTCTTAAAACCAAATTTCTAGAGTTGCAACCATCACCAACGAGCAATTATTTCAATCAACACATCATCAAAATCATCGCTCAAACACTTGACATGCAAAATCATAAATTCTCAACAACAAATCATCATATGGCAACAATTATTATTATGAGCATAACAACATATCATTTAGGCATAGGAATGTGAGGAAATCAAGCATACATCAAATTACTCAACAAGGCACACAATCATAGGGCATGCGATTTTTCAAGACAACAATATGGTGATCAAGACACTCTAAACCCCACATGTAGATCCCTCATAAACCCTTATATTGAATTAAATCCCACCCTTACCTTATATTAGGAGAAAACGAAACCTTAGATTAGGAGATGTGTGAAACCCTAGCTTTCCTTCTCTCTCTCCTTGGTTGTAGATCACGCCTCTCTCTCTCTTCTAGCTTGTGGATCACGCCTTCCCTCTCCACTTCTCACTTCTCTAATCCTTATTTTTCTTTTTCCTTCTAATGACAACAAAACCCTAACCTAGCCCTTTTATAAACTCACTTAACCTCATGGGCTTTTTCTTATCTTATGTGACCTAATCATGGGCCTCCACTTAACACTTCTAATTTACTAATATTAACACTAATAATTAGGTCCACATATACTAATAAATAATTATTTCTATTATTTCTACCACATAAATCCTAAATAACTAATTAAATAAACTAATCAATTATTTTGGGCTGTTACAATATTTGTGTAACCACTTGCTGAAACGCTGAGCCATCACCCTTATCTCTTATCCTCAGCATGACATTGAAGCCCAAGTGGAGTCAACAAGACACATGGCGCTGTAACACCCATTTCTACCCGGTAAAAATATAAGTAAAATCAGAGTTTTCACAAACAAACGGATGCTACATTTATTAACTTAAAAACCATAAACAGACATAAATAAGTCTTTTCTGAAAATCAGATACATAACACCCTAACTAAGATGAACCGACAAAACAATATTTCAAAACAAGTCAAACTTCTTTTAACTACGCAGCGGAAATTCAAATGGTTCAACTAAACAATCGTGGCAACTATGCAATATTCATAACTCGAAATCCAACAGTAAACAACTCAAATAACATAAATAAACGTTCATCCCCCCGAGTGCTACGTATCAGAGCGACGACACCGACCCGAACTAATGAAGGTACAACGGCATTCATTCGAGGTTACCTGCACGTTACCAACATCGGGGTAACATTCAAACAGAAGGGGTGAGATATCGAACTATATAATGAATCATATGAAAGACAATATATATCAGGTCAGGACATCAAATCATCATTTCACAGCAGTCAATATCATCACATCACAACGATCAAGTCATTACGTCACAACAGTCATAATCATTTCAATCGCATAAATATGCAACATGAATGCAGAATGTGACTCGACTCAGGGCCACCGCCCTATAATGCATGTGGTACCATAATCCAGCCAATAAATAGAGGCTTCCAACTAAAATCCAAGCCAATAGAGGCAATCCAACGTGTGGAGACTAGCTCCGGGGCCACCGCCCCATATGCAAATGCTATGCATGCGACGCAATGATGAATGCGCAGACAATCAATAACTATATATTAGCACAACAACATCATAAATCCCAACATTGGCCATAGGCCTGCAACGTAAAATCCATGCCAATAAATAGAGGCAATCCAACTGGAGTAACATCATCAACTAACAACATCTGAACCAACAATTCAGCCACAACAATGGGCGCTAAGGCGCCAACAAGCAACAGCAACAATCATAGGCGCTAAGGCGCCAACATGCAACAACAACAACAAACAGGGACAGGCGCCTAGGGACAGGGCGCCAACAACAACAGGCAACAAAACAGGGTATGGCGCCTAAGGACAGGGCGCCTTTAACAACAACAGCAAAATAAGGTATGGCGCCTAGGGACAGGGCGCCAACAACAACATCACAGAATTAGGGCATGGCGCCTAAGGATAGGGCGCCTTAACAACAACAGTAACAATAGCAACAACGGCAACAGCAACAGCAACAGCAACACTGCAACAGCAGCAACAACAACACCAACAGCCACACAGCAACAGCAGCACAGCAACAGCAGCACAGCAACAGCAACACAGCAACAGCACCACAGCAACAGCACCACAGCAACAGCACCACAGCAACAGCACCACAGCAACAGCAACACAGCAACAGCACCACAGCAACAGCAACAGCAGCAACAGCAGCACAGAACTAGGGTGTGGCGCCTAGGGACAGGGCGCCAACACCAGCAACACAGAAATAGGGTATGACGCCTTGGGACAGGGCGCCAACACCAGCAACAATAAAATAGAGCATGGTGCCTAGGGATAGGGCGCCATCATCCACAAGCAGCAAAACACCAAGCACAGGGTGCCTAGGGCGCCAGTTTCAGCAACATAAGGGACTGGGCGCCGAGGGCGCCAGTTTCAGCAACAGGGCGCCTAGGGCTCCCTTGATCATAGCAAATCGTTTTCCTTATGAACATGGCAAAGCACAAATATAATTCTAGGGCTAACAACATAGAACACCGATCACACAACATAATTATTCAACAAGGGATTCAATACATATTTGGTCATACATATGACAATCATCAAATCCTAACCCCCACATAAAGTAATTCATATATCCCATTATAAGGCTTGAATCCCACCCTTACTTTAGCTTTAGAAGATCACGAACCCTAGCCCTAGAAGATCACGAAACCCTAGCCTCCTCTCTCCTCTTGGCGTCGCTCTCTCCCTTTTCTCTCCTCTTGGCCGTCGCGCCCTCTAGCTCTCTCACTCTCAAACTTTTGTTTTTCTAATAATGAAACCCTAACCTAGTTTCATACCGTTGGTCAACTCATTTAACTTCATGGGCTTTCCCTTAGCTTATGCGACTTAATCATGGGCTTTTTCCGTAACACCTCTCATTTACTAATCCTAACACTAATAATAGGTCCACATACACTAACATATAGTTATTCCATTATTTTCTACTAAATAATTCCTAAACAATTAGTTAAATAATTAGTCAATTATTTTGGGGCTTTACAACTCTCCCCCACTTAGAATATTTTCGTCCTCGAAAATTTACCTGACTCGAACAACTCGGGATATGACTCTCGCATCTTGCTTTCCAGCTCCCACGTCATGCTTTCTCGGGCAGCTCCCAACCAAACCACTTTCACCAAGACGATCTCCTTTCCTCTTAGAGTCTTCACCTCACGATCCTCGATTCGTACAGGCATCGTCTCCACAGTGAGATTATCCCGCACTTGCACATCATTCATATGAATCACGTGAGACGGATCTGAAACATACTTTCGAAGTTGCGACACATGAAACACGTCATGCAAATTCGAAAGATTAGGCGGTAAGGCCACTCTATAAGCCACGTCTCCAACTCTCTCTGAAATCTGATACGGACCAATAAAACGAGGGGTGAGCTTCTTCGACTTCAAAGCGCGTCCAACACCTGTCACCGGAGTGACTCTTAAAAACACATGCTCACCCGCTTGAAATTCTAAATCCTTCCTTCGTTTGTCATGATAACTCTTCTGCCTACTCTGCGAAGCCTTCATCTTCTCACGAATCAACTTCACCTTCTCAGTAGTCTCTCGAACAATCTCAGGTCCAAGCACTACACTCTCTCCAGATTCATACCAACATAAAGGAGTTCTACACTTCCTACCATACAACGCTTCAAAAGGTGCCATCCGAATACTAGAATGGTAACTATTATTATAAGTGAACTCTATCAGTGGAAGATAGGAATCCCACGAACCTCCTTGCTCCAGAACACACGCTCTCAACAAATCCTCCAACGACTGAATAGTCCTCTCTGACTGACCATCCGTCTGAGGGTGATACGCCGAACTCAATCTCAACTTAGAACCTAACTTTCCTTGCAAGCTCTTCCAAAAATCAGAAGTGAACCTCGGATCTCTATCCGAAACGATACACATAGGAACACCATGCAACTTCACAATCTCTCGAATATAAATCTCTGCCAACTTCGATACTGGATACGTGATGTTAATAGGGACAAAATGAGCCGACTTCGTTAGCCTATCAACAATCACCCAAATGGCATCATGCCCTCTTGTGGTATTAGGCAATCCCGTCACAAAGTCCATGGAAATACTATCCCATTTCCACTCTGAAACCTCTAACGGTTGCATCAATCCCGCAGGCTTCTGATGTTCAACTTTTGACTTCTGACAAGTTAAACATGCATATACAAACTGCACTACGTCACGCTTCATCCCTGGCCACCAAAACAACTTCTTCAAGTCCTGATACATCTTTGTAGCTTCCGGATGAATACTCAACTTACTCCTATGACTCTCTTCAAGAATTGCTTCCTTCATCTCTGCATCATCGGGAATGCAAATCCTATTACGGAACCTCAACACACCTCGCGCATCCCACTTGAAATCATCTTTCCCAGACTGATCGATCCCAACCATCGAATCCACCAGCTTAACATCCAACTTCTGAGCTTCCCGGATACTATCCAAAAAGTCATTACTAATCTTTAACATTCCCAACCTAACACTCTGAGGTGTCACTTCGCAAACCAAACCCATATCTCTGAACTGCTCAATTAGCTCCAACTCCTTAACCATCATTGCGGACATATGCAAGGTCTTTCAACTTAACGCATCAGCCACGACATTAGCTTTTCCTGGGTGATAATTCAATCCGAAATCATAATCTTTTAATAACTCCAACCATCGTCGTTGCCTCATATTCAATTCCTTCTGATCAAATAAATACTTCAAACTCTTATGGTCGCTAAATACTTCAAATCTAGAACCATAAAGATAATGCCTGCAAATTTTCAGCACAAAAACAACCGCAGCAAGCTCTAAGTCATGCGTAGGATAATTCTTTTCATGAGTCCTCAATTGCCTCGACGCATAAGCAACTACCTTTCCATTTTGCATAAGCACACCTCCTAAACCCATCTTGGAAGCATCACAATACACCACAAAAGACTCTCCCGGATTGGGCAACGTCAAAATAGGAGACGTCGTCAATCTCTTCTTCAATTCGGCGAAACTTTCTTCGCAACGAGCATCTCATATAAAGGCTTTACCCTTGCAAGTCAACTGAGTCAACGGAAGTGCTAACTTAGAAAAACCTTCAATGAACCTTCGATAATAACCAGCTAGACCCAAAAAGCTTCTAATCTCTGTAGCCGACTTCGGGGCTTCCCACTGCAACACAGCATCTACTTTAGACGGATCCACCGCAATACCTCTACCCGAAATGACATGACCAAGGAAACTCACTTCTTTCAACCAAAACTCACACTTCGAGAGCTTCGCATATAGCTTCCTTTCTTTCAGGACCTCCAACACTAACCTCAAATGCTCGGCATGCTCTTCCTCTGACTTAAAATAAATCAGGATGTCATCGATGAATACCACCACAAACCGATCCAAGTAAGTATGAAAAATACGATTCATGTATTCCATAAATACACCTGGCGCGTTGGTAACACCGAAAGGCATCACCGAATACTCATAATGACCATAACGAGTCCTAAAAGCCGTCTTCTGAATATCCTCGTCTTTCACTTTAATCTGATGGTAACCCGACCGCAAATCAATCTTACTGAACACTTGAGCACCCACCAATTGATCCATCAAATCATATATCCTTGGAAGTGGATATTTATTCTTATATTGTTACCTTATTCAACTGCCGATAATCCACACAGAGCCTCATACTTCCGTCTTTCTTCTTTACTAATAACACAGGAGCTCCCCACGGCGACACACTTGGTCTCACAAACTTCTTTTCGAGCAAATCCTCAAGCTGCTTCTTCAATTCGGACAATTCAGATGCTGACATCCTGTACGGTGCCATAGAAACAGGTCTGGTACCAGGTACAAGATCAATAGCGAATTCCACTTCTCTCTCTGGCGGCACACCTGGAATCTCATCAGGGAAAACTTCAGGAAATTCACATACTACCCGCAGCTCTTCAATCACGGCTCGATTCTCGACAGACATTGACGCCATCAGCGAGAATAACTGGACTTCCTCCCGCATCAACTTCCGCAACTGACCAGCAGACAACAAACCAGCTTCCTCCTCTTCAGGAGTGGAGAAACTCACAGACTTACTAGGACAGTTAATATGCACATGGTTATGCTCTAACCAGTTCATACCTAAGATCACGTCCAATCCGCTTAACGGCAAACAAATCAGGTCAACAACAAAGTCTCTGCCGAAGATCGACAAGGGACACTTAGAACACACAAGAGAAGTAGTCACCGACCCATTAGCTGGAGTGTCGACAACCATCTCTCTATTCATAGAAAACAAAGCAAGACTCAATCTTGAAACACAATCAGCAGCAATAAAACAATGAGAAGCACCGGTAGCAACAATAGACATTAGAGGAGTACCATTAATGAAGCACGTACCTCTAATAAGTCCGTCGCCCTCAGTGGCCTCTGATCCTGCCAAAGCGAACACTCTTCCACTAGCTCTTTCCTTCTTCGGTTTCTGACACTGACTACTGATGTGCCCCTCTTCACCACAGTTGAAACAGAGCATCACCTTATGCTCACACGCAGACATCTCCTGCCCGATCTTGCCACAACGGAAACACTTCTTCCCCTCCAAATTGCACGCAATACTCTTGTGACCAGCCTTGCCACCTCTGAAACACACGATACCAGCCGAAGCATCCCCCCCACTAGTTCTCTTGCCATCGGCGACTCTCGGCTTACCTCTACCGGCAGGAGCATCATACGGCTTACCACGACTCTGAGGCTTGCCCCTCTTCCCATTAATAATCTTTTAATGTGCATTGTTATCCTCTTCATAGATTCTACAGCTGTCAATCAAATCAGCAAAGACACGGATCTTCTGATATCCAATGGCCTTCTTGATCTCTGGTCGCAACCCGTTCTCAAACTTGATGCACTTCGAAAATTCAGCAGTTGCTTCACTATAGTGCGGATAAAACTTAGCCAACTCCACAAACTTAGCAGCATACTCAGTAACCGACAGGTTTCCTTGCTTCAGCTCAAGGAACTCAATCTCCTTCTTACCCCGAACATCTTCCGGATAATACTTCCTCATGAACTCCCTACGGAACACAACCCAAGTGATCTCTTCACTTGCAGCCTCCAGTCTCTGACTAGTCTCTAGCCACCAGTCATCAGCCTCTTCCGCCAACATATGAGTACCATAACGAACCTTCTGCGCTGGAGTGCAGTCCATCACACGGAAGATCCTCTCTATCTCCTTCAGCCAAGCCAACGCTCCATCAGGGTTATACTTGCCTTTGAAGGTAGGCAAATTCTCCCTCTGAAAAGTCACCAAACTCCGAGACCTAGCATTCTCACCAACGCTCTGCTGATTCCCCACGGCCTGTGCCATAGCCGTCATAGCAGCAACAATAGCAGCATCATTCCTTCCAGCCATCTCAACTAATCACTACAACATAAACAACAGTTAGAACTAATTGACAATACTTAATCGTCAACGACACAATAACTTGACAACTTGGCCGGACAGACCGAAACTGCTCTGATACCACTAATGTAACACCCATTTCTACCCGGTAAAAATATAAGTAAAATCAGAGTTTTCACAATCAAACGGATGCTACATTTATCAACTTAAAAACCATAAACAGACATAAATAAGTCTTTTCTGAAAATCAGATACATAACACCCTAACTCGGATGAACCGACAAAACAATATTTCAAAACAAGTCAAACTTCTTTTAACTACGCAGCGGAAATTCAAATGGTTCAACTAAACAATCGTGGCAACTATGCAAGATTCATAACCCGAAATCCAACAGTAAACAACTCAAATAACATAAATAAACGTTCATCCCCCCGAGTGCTACGTATCAGAGCGACGACACCGACCCGCACTAATGAAGGTACAACGGCATTCATTCGAGGTTACCTGCACGTTACCAACATCGGGGTAACATTCAAACAGAAGGGGTGAGATATCGAACTATATAATGAATCATATGAAAGACAATATATATAAGGTCAGGACATCAAATCATCATTTCACAGCAGTCAATATCATCACATCACAACGATCAAGTCATTACGTCACAACAGTCATAATCATTTCAATCGCATAAATATGCAACATGAATGCAGAATGTGACTCGACTTAGGGCCACCGCCCTATAATGCATGTGGTACCATAATCCAGCCAATAAATAGAGGCTTCCAACTAAAATCCATGCCAATAGAGGCAATCCAAAATGTGGAGACTAGCTCCGGGGCCACCGCCCCATATGCAAATGCTATGCATGCGACGCAACGATGAATGCGCAGACAATCAATATCTATATATTAGCACAACAACACCATAAATCCCAACATTGGCCATAGGCCTGCAACGTAAAATACATGCTAATAAATAGAGGCAATCCAACTGGTGTAACATCATCAACTAACAACATCTGAACCAACAATTCAGCCACAACAATGGGCGCTAAGGCGCCAACAAGCAACAGCAACAATCATAGGCGCTAAGGCGCCAACATGCAACAACAACAAACAGAGACAGGCGCCTAGGGACAGGGCACCAACAACAACAGGCAACAAAACAGGGTATGGCGCCTAAGGACAGGGCGCCTTTAACAACAACAGCAAAATAAGGTATGGCGCCTAGGGACAGGGCGCCAACAACAACATCACAGAATTAGGGCATGGCGCCTAAGGATAGGGCGCCTTAACAACAACAGTAACAATAGCAACAACGGCAACAGCAACAGCAACAGCAACACTGCAACAGCAGCAGCAACAACACCAACAGCCACACAGCAACAGCAGCACAGCAACAGCAGCAACAGCAGCACAGCAATAGCAACACAGCAACAGCAACACAGCAACAGCAGCACAGCAACACAGCAACAGCAGCACAGCAATAGCAGCACAGCAACACAGCAACAGCAGCACAACAACAGTGACACAGCAACAGCATCACAACAACAGCAGCACAGTAACACAGCAACAGCAACACAGCAACAGCAGCACAGCAACAGCAACACAGCAACAGCAGCACAGCAACAGCAACACAGCAACAACAGCACAGCAACAGCAGCACAGCAGCACAGTAACACAGCAACACAGCAACACAGCAACAGCAACACAGCAACAGCAGCACAGAACTAGGGTGTGGCGCCTAGGGACAGGGCGCCAACACCAGCAACACAGAAATAGGGTGTGACGCCTAGGGACAGGGCGCCAACACCAGCAACAATAAAATAGAGCATGGCGCCTAGGGATAGGGCGCCATCATCCACAAGCAGCAAAACACCAAGCACAGGGCGCCTAGGGCTCCCTTGATCATAGCAAATCGTTTTCCTTATGAACATGGCAAAGCACAAATATAATTCTAGGGCTAACAACATAGAACACCGATCACACAACATAATTATTCAACAAGGCATTCAATACATATATGGTCATACATATGACAATCATCAAATCCTAACCCCCACATAAAGTAATTCATATATCCCATTATAAGGCTTGAATCCCACCCTTACCTTAGCCTTAGAAGATCACGAACCCTAGCCCTAGAAGATCACGAAACCCTAGCCTCCTCTCTCCTCTTGGCGTCGCTCTCTCCCTCTTCTCTCCTCTTGGCCGTCGCGCCCTCTAGCTCTCACTCTCAAACTTTTGTTTTTCTAATAATGAAACCCTAACCTAGTTTCCTACTGTTTGTCAACTCATTTAACTTCATGGGCTTTCCCTTAGCTTATGCGACTTAATCATGGGCTTTTTCCCTAACACCTCTCCTTTACTAATCCTAACACTAATAATAGGACCACATACACTAACATATAGTTATTCCATTAGTTTCTACTAAATAATTCCTAAACAATTAGTTAAATAATTAATCAATTATTTCGGGGCGTTACAGGCGCCTCCCAATTGATTCCCACTTGATAGTTGGTAATGATTTTAATCATTACCACTTTTTGTAAAGTAGCTTTATGGATAATTAAGATATTATCTAATTAGGATATTATCTATTAGGGATATATCTAATAGAAGAGTCAGACAAGAGAGATTATTATTATTCCTACGTGAAGAGAGAGTTTTAACTTGGAGAAGAGCTAACTTGACATTTTGGTTTTACTCCATTGTTATTCCAATCTTGAAGCTTTTATTTGTAATATAGTTTTTAAATTTCATAAGAGGTTTTGTTCAAGCCATAACTTCATCTAACGTATATGACTTGGGATTCTTGGAGTGCATCTTTTGCAACCATTCTCCTCTTCTCTACCTACGATAATATAAGCTTGTTTGTTTGTATTGCGATGATGATGCTTGTCATGAGCTAAATCACTTTGTAGTTGGATTGTTCTTAGTGTGTAATGAACCTTGAGTTGCTTTTATATAATTTTATGATGTTTGCGTTTTATTCCTTGTGCTATAATGCTTTCAACTTTGTTTTGGGACTGATCAACTAAAATAAGGGAGCTTTGTGGGTACAGACATGGTTCACAAAGAGAACTCAAGGAATGATATGAATGAAAAACCCTTTAAAGACATTTAAAGGAAGTACTACTTAACCCTAGACATAGGGGAGTAATAGTTCATAAGGTGTATGCTGTAAGATCTTAATATACAGGGGTAAAACTTATTTAGAACCCAGACATAGGAGTCTTGTAACATAGCCCTGACGATAGTGACTGAAAGGCACGCCACCATGACGCTACAGCGTCTGTTGATTCTGTAAGCGCTACAGCGCTTAACGCTACAGCGTCTAATATTATAGAACACTACTCTTGGGAATTTACATAACTGCTGAGCTATCCAACTCATTCTTAAATATCTTCAATTCATTACTATTTTATCTCAAATCAATATGTTTAGAACTCTACACTTTTATTTGTTACCATACTTGTTTTACTAAGTTGCTAATCACTTAAACTTCTTAGATTAATTCCAATCCCTGTGGGAACGAACTTTACTTATCATTATATTACTTATTGCGATTGTGTATACTTGCACATCACCTTTTCGCACGACAAGTTTTTGGCGCTGTTGCCGGGGATTGCATTTAATTTTTATTGTTTAAGTTGTTAGTAAGCTTAGTGCCTATTTTACACTGGTGTGTTGTTTATTGTTGTTGCAGCAGTAAGCGCTACAGCGTATGCCCAGGTCTCAACCACCAGAATTTGAACCATACTCAGAACCAGGGAGAAGGTTCAGGAAACTAAGACATCTTCAAAGACTCAGACCCACCATGTCAGAGCATAATCAGAGAACCAATTCTGGTAGGGCTACCACTCCACATGGAAGATCTAATTCTGGTAGAGGAGGAACTGAACCAGGTGGAAGGGGTAGAGGTAGAACTCATCAACCACCCACTCCCACTTTACATGACCAAGAGGATTGGTACAGAAATCAATTCATAAATGAACGACCTGCTCAAATGGTAAATGACAGAGATAGACCAATGAGGGACTATGCTGTGTTTGATCCACAAACACTGGAGACAAGCATAGAAAGACCCACTCTCCATACAGCTCAGTTTGAATTCAAACCTATGATGTTCCAAATGTTGCAAACAGTGGGACAGTTTGGTGGTGCTCCTCAAGAGGACCCATATTCACACTTGAAGCAATTTTTGGAAGTCTGCAGTAACTTCATCATTCCAGGGGTAAGTGATGATGCATTCAGATTAAAACTTTTTCCTTATTCCTTGAAGGATAGAGCAAAGGCCTGGTTAACTTCTCTAGAGCCTAACTCTATACATACTTGGAATGAAATGGCTGAGAAATTCTTAGCAAAATATTTTCCCCCAAGTAAAAATGCTAGAATGAGGAATGAGGTTACTGCATTCAGACAAAAAGATGCTGAAACACTGTTTGAAGCATGGGAGAGATGGAAGGAGCTGTTAAGAAAGTTCCCTAATCATGGTATACCTGTGATTATCCAAATGGAGACCTTCTACAATTGACTAGACCCAACAACCAGACAAATGTTAGATGCTTCTTCAGGGGGTGTGTTGCTGAAGACCTCCTATAATGATGCATGTGATCTAATAGATGATATTGCAACAAATAGTTATGAATGGCCTACAGAAAGGTTAGCTCCACAAAAGAAGGTAGCTGGATTGCATGAGATCAGTGAAGTTTCTGCTCTTTCTGCACAGGTTGCCTCTTTGACCAACATGATAAAAGCTATGAACACTTCAAACGCTGCAGCGGTTGCCGCTACAGCTCCAACAGAAAAAGCTTTGGCTGTTATTGAGCAAGCCTCTCCAGGGTCAGTAAGCTGTGTATATTGTGGAGGAGAGCATTTGTATGAAGAATGTCCTGGTAATCCTGTCTCTGTGAACTTTTTGGGTTTCAACAAGAATAAGAATCCTTATTCAAATACATATAATCCTGGTTGGAAGAATCACCTCAACTTCAGATGGAGAGCCAACAATGCTACAACACCCAATTATAGTGCTTCAGCAAATCCACCAGGATTCCCTACTCAGAACTACCAAAGGCATAATGCCCCTGTTCTTGATAATTCCATGGAAGGTTTATTGAAAAGCTTCATGAGTGATTGTAAGACAACTATGAAAACTCATGAAGCTTCCATTAAGAATCTGGAAGTTCAGATGGGGCAGATAGCTAATGTCCTTACCCAAAGAGCTAGTGGATCATTACCATCCACTACAGAAGCCTCAACTTCAAATACTACAGGGAAGGAGCATATTAAAGTTATATCTTTAAGGAGTGGGAATAATTTGACCGGACCATCAGCTGTTTCAGCTGATGAAAAAAACAAAAACTCTGAAAAACAAAAAGAACCTGCAACAGACGCTAAAGCGCCTAAACCTAACGCTACAGCGCCTGTTGCTGAAAATATACCACCACCACCCAGAATTATTCCAACATATCCTGACCCTTCATACCCTCAAAGACTTCGAACGGCTCATGAAGACAAGCAGTTCAACAAATTCCTAGAAGTCCTTAAACAGTTACATATTAATGTCCCTTTGGTGGAGGCTCTCCAACAAATGCCCAACTATGCAAAGTTCATGAAGGATGTGCTCACCAAGAGGAGAAGACTTGGGGAATTTGAGACAGTAGCAATGACTAGGGAGTGCAGCATGTTGATGTAGAACAAGCTCCCACCCAAATCAAAGGATCCTGGCAGTTTTACTATACCGTGCTCAATTGGAAATTTTTACTCTGGCCGTGCTCTATGTGATTTGGGAGCCAGCATAAATCTTATGCCCAAATCCATATACACACACCTAGGAGTGGGGACTGCCAGACCTACCTCACTTACACCGCAGCTAGCTGACAGAACCCTTGCTTATCCAGAAGGAATCTTAGAAGATGTTCTAATAAAGGTAGACAAATTTGTATTTCCTGTTGATTTTGTAATTTTGGATTTTGATGCAGATAAAGAAGTACCTATCATACTGGGAAGGCCATTTTTGGCTACTGGAAGAACTCTAATAGATGTGCAAAGAGGAGAATTGATCATGCGGGTCAATGACCAAAAAGTCAAGTTCAACATCCTCAAAGCTATGAAATTTCCAGATCCCAACATTGAAGAGTGCTCCTTTGTTTTTGTTCTTGACCAAGTGGTTCAGAATCATTTCAAAAAAAGCACAGATCATCTAAGGCAATTACTAGACAAAACTGAAGATGCAGGATCTGATACAGAAGCTGCAGAAGAGGAGGAACTGACAGTTAAAGAAATTTGGGCCAGAAAGTATGAATCCCTGGAGCAAGAGAATTCTGACATAGGGAAGAATCTGCCCTCCACTGAACACCCACCAACTCTGGAACTGAAGGAGTTACCTTCACACCTCAAATATGCATATCTGGGGGACAATAGCACTTTGCCAGTTATAATAGCTTCTGATCTTTCTGAACAGCAGGAGCAGGATCTGATTCAAGCGCTGCAGTGGCAAAAAAAGGCTATTGGGTGGCAAATGTCAGATATTAAAGGTATCAGCCCCACCATTTGTATGCATAGGATAGTGTTAGAAGAATATTCTAAAAACTGCATTTAAGGGCATAAGAGGCTGAACCCTATTATGAAGGAAGTGGTGAAGAAAGAAATCATCAAATGGTTGGATGCAGGTATTGTGTACCCCATATCAGACAGTGCATGGGTTAGTCCTGTGCAGTGTGTGCCAAAGAAAGGAGGGGTAACAGTAATTACTAATGAGATGAATGAGCTGCTTCCAACTAGAACTGTGACAGGATGGAGGATCTGCATGGATTACAGGAGGTTGAATAAAGCCGCAAGGAAGGATCATTTCCCTTTGCCTTTCATTGACAAGATGCTGGACAGGCTAGCAGGTAAAGAATTTTATTGCTTTCTTGATGTTTATTCAGGTTATAACCAGATTGCAATAATACCTGAGGATCAGCAGAAAACTACATTCACTTGTCCATATGGTACCTTTGCTTTTAGAAGGATGTCATTTGGCCTGTGTAATGCACCTGCCACTTTTCAAAGGTGTATGATGGCAATTTTCTCTGACTACATTGAAAGATCCATGGAAGTTTTCATGGATGACTTCTCTGTGTTTGGAGAGACATTCCATCTAGGCCTGTCCAACTTGGAAGAAACCCTGATTAGGTGTGAAGAAACTAACCTTGTACTGAATTGGGAGAAATGCCATTTTATGGTACAAGAAGGTATAGTTTTGGGTCACAGAATATCCAAAAAGGGGCTGGAAGTGGACAAGGCAAAAATAGAGGTCATTGAAAAGCTACCTCCTCCAACAAACATTAAGGGCATAAGAAGCTTTTTAGGGCATGCTGGATTCTATAGGAGATTCATAAAAGATTTTTCAAAAATCTCTAAACCTCTGTGTCAACTGTTACAGCATGATGTCCCTTTCATATTTGATGAACAATGCATGCAAGCCTTCCAGAAACTGAAGAAAGCTCTAATAACAGCACCAGTTATTATAGCTCCTGACTGGAGTAAGCCTTTTGAGCTTATGTGTGATGCTAGTGACTTTGCCATTGGAGCTGTGCTTGGGCAAAGGTATGATAAAATTTTTCATTCAATTTATTATGCTAGTAGAACACTTGTAAAGGCTCAACTGAATTACACAGTTACTGAAAAGGAATTATTGGCAGTTGTCTTTGCATTTGACAAGTTTAGATCGTACTTGATAGGTACAAAAGTAATTGTTTTCACTGACCATTCTGCCATCAAGTACTTGATCACAAAAAATGATGCAAAGCCAAGGCTAATAAGGTGGGTTCTCCTACTCCAAGAGTTTGATTTAGAAATTAGAGATAAAAAGGGAGTGGAGAACCAAGTTGCTGATCATCTATCTAGAATAGAAAAAGAAAATGCAGGTACAGCAGGAGGAGAGATCGAAGAATACTTTCCAGATGAACAGTTATTGGCAATAACTGCTGAATCATCAACAGCTGTAGCGGTCAATGTAAAAACACTAGACACTGTAGCGCCTGAACCTGCAACACCTTGGTATGCTGACATAGTAAATTTTCTGGTTAGCAAGGTGGTACCTGCTGAGATGACTTATCAGCAAAAGAGAAGGTTCTTCCACACAACAAGACAATACTATTGGGATGAACCTTTTCTGTACAAGAAGTGTTAAGACCAATTAATGAGGAGATGCCTAGCAGAGGAAGAACAAGATCAAGTGCTAAAGCACTGCCATGCTTCACCATGTGGTGGACATTTTGGTGGTATTAGAACTGCTACTAAGGTATTACAATCTGCCTATTATTGGCCCTCACTTTTTAAAAATGCTCAGGACTTTGTGAAAAAGTGTGACAGATGCCAAAGAACTGGGAACATTTCAAATAAACATGAAATGCCTTTAACAAACATTCTAGAGGTTGAACTCTTTGATGTTTGGGGAATGGATTTCATGGGACCTTTTCCCCCTTCTCATGGAAACCTGTACATTTTAGTAGCTGTAGACTATGTTTCAAAATGGGTAGAAGCTGTAGCTCTACCCAACAATGATGCAAAGTCTGTGAGCAAATTTTTGTTGAAAAATATATTCACAAGGTTTGGAACTCCTAGAGCCATCATAAGTGATGAGGGATCTCATTTCTGTAATAAATTAATTGAGACCCTCTTGGCTAAATATGGAGTTAAACATAAAATAGCAACTGCTTATCATCCACAAACTAGTGGTCAAACTGAGTTGTCAAACAGAGAAATAAAAAGGATGTTGGAGAAAATGGTAGGGCCTTCAAGAAAAGAATGGTCAATGCACCTAGATGATGCATTGTGGGCCTACAGGACTGCTTTTAAAACACCTCTAGGGATGTCTCCCTATAGGTTAGTTTATGAAAAATCCTGTCACTTGCCAATTGAGCTTCAACACAAAGCCCATTGGGCATTATAAAAACTCAATTTTGACTACAAGGAAGCAGGAGGTGCTAGATTGCTGCAATTAAATGAATTAGAAGAAATTAGGCACTTTGCCTATGAAAATACAGCAATCTACAAAGAAAAAACTAAAGTATGGCATGACCAGAAATTGCTCAGAAGAGAGCTGACTGAAGGAGGGGATGTGTTATTGTTCAACTCCAGATTAAAATTGTTTCCTGGTAAGTTGAAATCTAGGTGGTCTGGCCCATTTAAATTGGTGAAAATATATAACAATGGTGCAGTAGACCTCTATGATCCAGCAACTAACACTACCTTTAAAGTTAATGGTCAGAGGGTTAAGCAATACTTTGATGGAAATGTGGTAAGAAACAAAACCACAATTGAGCTTAAAGATCTCTAAGTAAAAGAGAAAGTCTGGCTGCAGACTCCTAAAGCAAGCGCTCTTGGGAGGCACCCCAAGGATTTTAACTAATTTACTGTTCTGTTATGTTCTTCTGTCTGCAGGAAATTTCAGGTATTAGATTTAGCGCTGCAGCGTTCAGCTATGCAAAGGCGCTACAGCGGTTGTTATTGAAGGACATGACCAGAGTCAAACAAAAAAATAAACTGTCTTAAACTCAATAATGACGTGGCAATGTCAGAACCCTATCCTGACTGCTCCTGCAGCAGTAAACAGTAACTCAACCACTCCACTTTTTCTCTCTCTCCCATCACTCACAACGGTCACTTCTCCCTTTCCCCCACCCACGCATTTACTTTTCTATTTTCAAAACCGCCTTCAACGCCCAACTCGCAAACAAAAACCGTCTCCACCGTTACAATCGAAGCCATAACCCTTTCTTCTCTCTTCTTCCCAACACAGAACAAAGCATTTTCCAAAAACCCTAATCGTCCATCACTAAATCATTTTCAAGGCCAACCACATCAATGGTTAAAAAGCAAGTTGCAACAAAGAAATCTGGAAAAAGGGCTAACATGGAAACAGAAGTCTCAAAACCTTCTAAAAACGCTTTAGACCCTCAGAGATTCTGGAAAATGGATTTTATAGCAGAAAGGGGGTTTAAAACTGAGAAAGCCCCAGATGCCTTCGTAACAGCCATAACAGCGTTGGGTTGGGAGAATTTTATCAAACATCGCAAGGAGTATGTGACAGTGCTGGTTAGGGAATTTTACACAGGGATCGAAGAGCCTAAAGAAGGAAAACCCCAAACCTATTCCATGGTTAGGGGTGAGACGGTCAATTTCAACGCCAGGGCCATAAATGATCTTTTCCACCTTGGATACCATGGAAAAGCCCTGGAAAACAAGGTGCAGACTTGGGGAGATGTTGAAATGGAGGAAGTCAGAGAGCGCATCTGTGTTGAAGGGTCCAAATGGGATAAATTTGGTGCTGAGTACAAGATCAAGAGGGCTTATCTATGTGAGGAAGCTAATTTGTGGGGCAGCTTTATTAAGCACTCATTGTTACCTACTTCTCACACTACTTTTGTGGAAAAAGAAAGGCTAATAGTCATAGATGCAATTATGGCTGGTGAGAAGATTGATGTGGGTAGGCTAATTGCAAAGGAAATAGAAAAGTGCAGAATCAAAAAAGGAGGTAATCTTTACTTTCCATGCCTGATCACTGACTTGTGTTTCAGTGCTGATGTTGAGGTTGAAATGAAGGAAGAAAGAAGATCCCCTCAAGGAGCATTCCCTTGTGCTTTTAAGGCAAAGCAGAAGCCTGCCGCTACAGCGTCTACTGACATTGTAGCGCTACAGCGCCTGTCGCTGAAGCAACAGGCTCTCTGCAAATTTGTTAAGGAAAAGTTTGAATGGGAGAAGGCAATGTATGCCCAGATCTCAAAAGGAAAAAGCTCTGTTCCACCCCCTGAATTCCCTGAATGGCCAATGGATGAAGAGCCATCAAAAAGGGTGGAACCCAAGGAGAGTAAGGCTGAGAAAAGGAAACCAGTAAAAAGCCCAGTCAAGAGGCCAAAGAAAAGCCCTGTCAAAAAGGTAAAGAAGGTGATAATAGAAGAGGAAGAAAGTCTGGAATCAGAAGGAATGGAGGAAATTAGTGAAGAAGATGAGGAAGAAACAATTGCCCCTTCCAGGGCCAGCAAGCGCCTAAAGGCAGGGGCAATCTAAGGCAAGTGTTAGTGGCTGTTTAAGCCTAAATACTGTATTTTGTGGTGTGTGGTGTATTAGCTTTTGTTTAAGGCCTCTCCCTTTTTGCCAAGCAGTGAGGACACTGCTAAATTTTAAAGTCTGGGGGAGGACCTTATGGTCATTAAATGATGTTTTGTTAAGTACAATTATGTGTTGTTAATTATAATTAATTAAAGTATGCCATTTTTGTGTGTTTAAATTAGAAAATATGAGTAGCTGCATGTTTTAAATTTTTTAGTAAACAAAAAACTGAAATTGTATAGCCAAATAAAATGACAATTGAATGGTTTTATTGCTGCTTTTGCACAAAACTCTAAGCTTAGAAAAGAACTAGTTGGCTAGGGATAATCTAAGGCTAAAGTTAGTTTTGGTTAACCAAGGGAGAGTCAAGTTTTAATTAAAAATTGAGAGTAGTTTTCAAGCCTAAGTTTGGGGGTGCATCGGTTATATTAAGGCTAGGCGTAAATATGATAGCTTGGTCAAGTGCAATAAGAAACAAAAGTGTATAAATGGTCATGAAAAAGTTGTAAAAAGACTAAAAACAAAATACTGAGCTGTTCCAAAAGTGCATAAAAACAAAAGAAAAATCAAAAGAAATGCAAATAAGGAGCTCAGTAATAAAGGCAGTAACTCTTTTGTTCAATCATATCACCAGCGCTACAGCGTCTAAAAGCGCTACAGCGTTGAGAAATCTCCAAATTAAAAACTTAGTGCACTGACCAACTGTTAACAATTCAGCAAGTGCACTGAAAGCGTTGCAAGTAGTAAAATTACGGTAAGTACCGGTCGATTCCACAGGGATTGCGTGTTGTAACAATAGCAAAGTTTATCAATTCTAGGTTGTGAAAATCGGTTGATTTGTAATTGTGTAACGCGAAAGTAAAAACTATTGTTGAATTGATGAGAAAAAGCGATTAGGGATCGAATCCTCTCCCTTCACCTCTGTTACTGTTATGAACCTTCAGCTAATTACAGATTAATTGTTTGAACTACCAGATTCAATTCACTATAGTAGGTTAAGGACAATCTCTTGCCTCAGAACCCCTTTTACCTAATTGAGTTACCCTAATTCCTTAGGTGAATCATGCCAACCGGTAAAGCAATATATGTAAGAAATAGAGAATTCATGCATCCAACCCCATATTCCTATGGTGATCACAAGTACATGATCTAATACCCCATATACAGCATGAAACCCATATCCCTATGCGATCACATAACCTAAATCATTATAATTATCATATGTAACTATAAAGCATTACGATCAGAGGCATAGACTTATGATAATTCAAACAACTAACTGTATTAACCATAACAAAGTATCCATAACATCGGTTCGGGGAGAATCATCTCTCCCTAATCTTAGAAAATTAGTTACACATGGTGAATAGAGACATAACTAGAGTAAAGAAAGCAATACAAGTAAAGATAGACATAGGAACCTTCAACCCTCGTTCCCAAGTGGTGAAAAGCTCCCAAAATCTGACTTTCCTCTCCTCCAAAATGTCTGGCTGTGCTCCAATGACCAAGCTCTCGCGCTTTTCGCTGAAAATCCTTAAAAACCCTAATTTTCTGGTCTCCATCGCGACGCGACACGATTCCATCGCGACGCGATGGTGCTGTTTAGTGACTGGTCGCGACGCGACACGATCTGGTCGCGACGCGAAATTGAACAGAACCAAAATTCCTCCTCCTTCAAGCTGCCTTCGCGACGCGAACCCTCCTGGTCGCGACGCGAAATTGGACAGAAACTTAAATCTTCCCAATTGTGCTGCATCTCCGGGCAAGTGTCTGGTTCGCCGAATGATGACACACTGATTGGAGGTCTTCAAGTACAAAATAGCTCCAAAAATGCAGGAATGGCTTACAAAAGGATTTCCTACTACAAATTCCTAATACTAAGCTAGATCCCCAGATACTGACTATAATACAATCAAAACCCCGCACAATTGGTCCTAAATTTGGACAACTTACATCATATGACAGAGAGTCAACACAACCCCAAACTTAAACTTTTGCTTGTCCTCAAGCAAACATTCAATTCAGGCTGTGGCTACTTTTTTTTATTTAGCTGTCACACATTCTACATAAACCAATAACTACACAGTATATCAAAAATCATCATCAAACTAATACAGTAGCAAGACAACTGAATCGGTAAGACACAAGATCATAAGCAGGCAAGCATTCTCAAGTTATCTCTTTTTCACAAATCTCACCGGTGTTTAGGGTATTCACTCAATTCACAGTACCTGCATCATCGTTTCATAGGCTTGAACAAGTACTATACAAATCAATACACAAGACATACATACACACTTTTTGAGGGCTTTCAAAGGTTGTAATGGGGCTTAGGTAAGGGAGGATACATTTGGATAAGTAGGTTACAACTTGGAGTTAGGCCTACTTCTCTCTTTGTCAATTTCAATAATCTGACTCACTTCCCCAATTTCCCAAAGGATTTCACAAGAGAGGGACTTATTTACTTATTTATTTATATATAACTTTTTTTTTCTTTTTTTTTGAAATATATATATATATATATATATATATATATATATATATATATATATATATATATATATTTCCTTCTTTTCTTTGAATGTTCCTTCTCTTGTATACCACCCCAAACTTAGAATGTTGCTATTCCATGAGCAACCCCAAACTTAGAATGTTTCCCCACTCCCATGCTTTAATCCACCTAACTCCAAGTTAAGAAAACTTAGGCTATGATGTGCAGGAAAATTACAAAAAATAAACAATTAGGCTCAGAGGGGCTAACAAGGGATAGCAATTAGAGAGTTGGCTTGAAAGGCTCAGGTTTTCAAAAATTGCCTCAGTGTATATATAAATCACATGCAAGATAGTTAAGTACAAGCTCATGTTCTGCAGACTAATGCAAGCAAGGAATAATCACACAATGAATAGAATAAGTGTTTGGGGGCAAACCTCACAGCTGGGATTTTTAAGAGATGTTACTTGAGAGAATGCCCGCAGATGATCTCAGTCTGCCTCAACTTTTGGCATGACCACTAGCAATACCTGATGATAAAATTTGACACACTAGCAATCACAAGGTAAAATGTAAAACATATGAAACTAAATACCACAATACCATAAAATTGAAGCTGCTTGCAAAAGGCCTAGGGTAATGGTGCCTCAATATCACAGAATAAGATGTACAATATATTAAGACCAAGATGCCAAGATAAAGTCAAAAGGAAAACAAAATACATAAAAGCTAAAGATGGTAAAGATCACCAATGGGTTTCCTCCCATTAAGCACTTCTTTAACGTCACTAGCTTGACGTCTTTGAGATCTCATGGATCTCTGAGCATTAGAACCATTCGGGCCTCTTCTACCGTGTTCCCAAGGTACGGCTTGAGTCTTTGTCCGTTGACCTTAAAAGATCTTTTGGACTTTGGCTCTTCTACTTCAATCGCCCCATATGGTGTCACTTCTTTAACCAGAAAGGGCCCCGACCATTTGGATTTCAATTTTCCTGGAAATAATCTGAGCCTTGAATTGAACAACAACACTTGTTGCCCAGGTTGAAATTCCTTTCTTGAAATGTGCTTGTCATGGTACCTCTTCATTTTTTCTTTGTAAATACGGTTGTTCTCATATGCATGAAGGCGTATCTCATCCAACCCATGTAGCTGTAAGATCCTCTTCTCTGCACTTGTTGCAGGGTCAAAATTTAGGAATTTCAACGCCCAATAAGCTTTGTGTTCCAGCTCAACTGGCAAATGACAAGATTTGACATAAACCAATTGGTAGGGAGACATTCCTAATGGTGTCTTGTATGCTGTCCTGTATGCCCACAACGTATCATCTATCTTCACAGCCCAATCTTTCCTTGAGTTCCCCACAGTTTTTTTCCAGAATCTTCTTTAATTCTCTGTTTGAGACTTCGACCTGACCATTGCACTGAGGGTGATAGGGGGTGGACACTTTATGCTTCACACTATATTTAGACAGTACATTGTTGAGTTGAGTGTTACAAAAGTGGCTACCCCCATCACTGATCAAGACTCTTGGTACACCGAATCTTGCAAAGATATTCTGCTTGACAAATTTTACCACCGTTTGGGAGTCATTCTTAGGGGTTGCAATGGCTTCCACCCATTTCGAAACATAGTCCACCGCCACCAAAATGTACTGGCAAGAATGAGATGGCGGAAAGGGTCCCATGAAGTCAATTCCCCAACAATCAAAAATCTCTATTTCCAGTATAGGGTTCAATGGCATCTCCCCCTTACGAGAAATATTGCCAGTCCTTTGGCATCTATCGCAGCTCTTCACATAATTATGCGCATCCTTAAATATGGATGGCCAATAAAAACCTGATTGGAGAACCTTTGCTGCTGTGCGTTCCCCATTGTAATGGCCTCCACGTGGGGAATCGTGACAATGCCGCAAGATCTGCTGACTCTCACTCCCCCAGACACATCTTCTAAGAAGTCCATCGGCACCAACCTTAAAAAGAAATGGGTCGTCCCAAACGTATTGTTTGACCCCACGGGGGAACTTCTTCTTTTGCTGCCATGTGAAATCTTCTGGTACCGTTCCCCCTGCTTTGTAGTTTGCTATGTCAGCGAACCATGGTATCTCTTCAATAGCTAACAATTTCTCATCGGGGAATTCTTCCAGAATTTCTGCTTCCCGAATAGTCACCTCCTTGTTTTCCAGTCGTGACAAGTGATCAGCCACCACGTTCTCGCTCCCTTTTTTATCCTTGATTTCCAAATCGAATTCCTGCAAAAGCAAAATCCATCTAAGGAGTCGAGGCTTAGACTCGCCCTTCGTTAGCAGGTATTTGATTGCTGCATGGTCAGTAAATACAATAACTTTAGACCCAACCAGATAGGAGCGGAATTTTTCTAGTGCAAATACTATGGCTAGCAATTCCTTTTCCGCTGTGGCATAGTTTACCTGATTTTCATTCAAAACCCTGCTAGCATAGTATATAGCATGAAAAAATTTCTCTGATCGTTGCCCCAGCACTGCGCCCACTGCATAATCACTAGCATCACACATTAATTCAAAGGACATATCCCAGTTAGGGGCTACAATGACTGGAGCAGAAGTCAGTTGTTTCTTTAAAATATTGAAGGCATGCAGACATTCATTATCAAAAACAAAATCATTTTCTTTAACAAGCAGATTGCTTAAGGGTTTTGCAATCTTTGAGAAGTCTTTTATGAAACGCCGATAAAATCCGGCGTGTCCTAAGAAACTTCTCACTCCCTTTACATTCGTAGGGGGAGGCAGCTTTTCTATAACTTCGATTTTTGCTGGGTCGACCTCGATACCTTTTGCTGAGATCTTATGGCCAAGAACAATTCCTTCTTGAACCATAACGTGACACTTCTCCCAATTCAGAACTAAATTGGTTTCGGTGCATCTCTTCAAAACGGTATTCAGGTTAGCCAAACAAGAATCGTAACAAATGCCAAACACAGAAAAATCATCCATAAATACCTCGATTGCATTTTCCATAATGTCAGAGAAAATGGACAACATACACCTTTGAAAAGTTGCAGGGGCGTTGCACAAGCCGAAGGGCATCCTCCGATAGGCGAATACACCAAACGGACATGTGAAGGCAGTCTTCTCTTGATCTTCGGGATCCACAGCTATTTGATTGTATCCCGAATACCCATCCAGGAAGCAATAAAAGGCTTGTCCCGCCAGTCTTTCTAACACTGATCCATGAATGGCAGAGGGAAGTGATCCTTCCGAGTGGCTTGATTCAATCTCCGATAATCAATACACATTCTCCACCCAGTGACTGTGCGAGTAGGGATAAGCTCATTCTTCTCGTTTTTCACCACAGTCATACCACCCTTCTTGGGCACCACATGTACCGGACTCACCCACGAACTGTCTGAAATGGGGTAGATCATTCCGACATCTAAAAGCTTCAGTACTTCTTTCCTCACTACCTCTTTCATGGTCGGGTTCAACCTCCGCTGCGGTTGTATCACAGGTTTGAACTCTTCCTCGAGCTTAATTTTGTGCATGCAAAAAGCTGGGCTAATCCCCTTAAGATCTGAGATAACCCAACCTAAAGCAGTTTTATTTGCTCTCAACACTGTTATCAATTTTTCTTCTTCCAGCTGAGTTAGGGAACTACTTATGATGGCTGGGTGTTGATCGTTGCCCCCGAGGAATACATACTTCGAATGAGGGGGAAGTTGTTTCAATTCAAGGTTTCCTTTTTCTGGATTTCCCCCTACTCAATTCTTCTCTTTTCTTAAAAATCCTTTCTACCTGTGAAGCTTCAAACTGACGAATACAGTCCTCGGTCTCGCTGTCCAATTCTTCCTCTACCCCCTCAATGGAGTTCACAATCACTTTCTCCAAGGGAAGAGAAGGTATATTATGTCTAAAGGCTTCTTTTACCGAGGCTTCAACCACATCCACCCTAAAACATTTCTCTTGATCGTTCGGGTGACGCATAGCCTCGAAGACATTAAAAGTTACCTTCTCGTCTTGGAATCTCAACATTAGTTTCCCTTGTTGAACGTCTACCAGAGCTCGCCCAGTAGCAAGGAATGGTCGACCGAGGAGAATTGGCACCTCTACATCTTCTTCCATATCAAGAATTACGAAATCAACCGGAAACAAAAATTTGTCAACCCTTACCACAACATCTTCCAAAATCCCATAAGGATGTTTGATTGATTTATCGGCGAGCTGCAGAGTGATCCTAGTGGGTTTCACTTCACCCCCACCAAGCTTCTTCAACATGGATAAGGGCTTCAAGTTGATGCTCGCCCCCAAATCACAAAGGGCCTTCCCTATTTTCAAGTTACCTATGGTGCAGGGTATTGTGAAACTTCCTGGATCTTTTAACTTTGGGGGAAGTTTCCTCTGAATGATGGCACTACATTCTTCGGTCAGCGCCACAGTCTCGTCGTCTTTGAACCTCCTTTTTTTGTCAACAATTCTTTCATAAACTTTGCATAGACCGGCATCTGCTCTAAGGCTTCTGCAAACGGAATGTTGATTTGAATGTTGGAGAAGATTTCCATAAACTTTGAGAATTGCTCATCCTGTTGATTCTTCTTCTTTCTTTGAGGGTAAGGCAGCTTCATGTATGAGGGAATTCCTTTAGGCTTCTCGTCAACCAGCACATTGTCAGAAAAAACATTTTTTATTGGGTTAGACTTCACTTCTCCCTCAGTTTTTCTCCCACGCTCACGTTCAACTCCTTCATCTTTATCTTGCAACTCCTCCTTCAGAACCTCGGCTTCACTATTTTCCTTCCTAGGTTGGGTTTTGGTCACCTCTACGGGTTTCAGCTCTTTACCGCTTCTCAGAGAAATAGCCTTACAACTCTCCTTCCTCGGGTTAACCATGGTCTCAGAATCAGTATTAGATGCATCAACAACTAATCTGCACTTCCAAGTTCTTCATTGAAGTTTCGTGATTCTTCCCCATACTTTGTATGACTTGTTCTTGGGATTGCAATGTGGTCTGAGTCGTTTGCATACATTTGGATAGTGCATCGTCCAACTGAGATCCCTGGTTATAAAGTTGCTCTGCTTGAGTAATGGTTGGGCGAGAAGTTGATCTACTCTCTAAGGCAGCAGCCACTTGTTTGGCAAGAGATTCGATTTGAAGAGACATTAGCTTTTGTTGAGCTAACACTGCGCTGTTAGAGTCCAGTTCCAACATATTCTTTCTTTGTACAGCTATACACTCATTCGACATTCTATATTCATTTGCTGTCATGTCATCAATCAGTTGTTTAGCTTCTTCCCAGGTTTTGTTACCCAAGGACCCCCCAGCTGATGTATCTAGTATCATCCTTGTTTGAGGTTGCAATCCATGATAGAAAGTTTGTAACTGCACAAAATCATCAATACCATGCCCTGGACACTTTCTTAATGACAGCTTAAACCTCTCCCAAGAATCGTATAGAGGTTCTGAATCCTTTTGTATAAAGTTGGAGATTTCGCCCCTCTTTTCAATGAACTTGGAGATAGGGAAGAACCTGGTTAGGAACTTATCTTCAAGGTCACTCCAAGCATTAATAGTTCTTGGTGGGAGAGTATTCAACCAGTCCTTTGCTCTGCCTGTTAAGGTGAAAGGAAAAAGACGCAACTGTTTGGAATTTTCATCCACTCCCTCAGGATACGTGGTTCTACAGATTTCATGGAAATAGGATAGGTGCTGATTGGGGTCTTCAGTATCTGACCCAGAAAACGGCTTTTCCCTTAATGCGGATAGAACAGATGACTTGATGTCAAAGGTGGCAGCCCATACTGGTTGAAAGGTGCTACTATGTGTGCCTCGAGTTCTCCTCCCAAAATCATTGAGAGTGCGTCTGCCCGGTGGATTTTCAGCCATTACTTTAACTGAATGTGTAACAGCCCAGGTCCAACGCATTGGCCACCCCGGCACTGCGCCTTTTTCTGTAACATCCTGTGCCCTTTTCTTACTTAGTAGGCTACCCAGCGATGCACTCATGATCTTCTCTACCTCCCATGTAGAGTTTTTGCCTTCCGTGGGAATCGAACCTTGCACCTGAGGCATAAGTGCAAGTTAAACACACATCCCACTACCAATTGACCGCGCGCTCAATTGGTAGTGGGAGGTGTGTTTAACTTGCACTTATGCCTCAGGTGCAAGGTTCAATTCCCACGGAAGGCAAAAACTCTACATGGGGGGTAGAGAAGATCATGAGTGCATCGCTGGGTAGCCTACTAAGTAAGAAAAGGGCCCAGGATGTTACAGAATGTACCTATGCCCCCCTGTATAAACAGTTCTTGGAAACACTAAGCAACGTTAACCAATTCACGAAAACCAACAAGTAGCAAGATTAAGTAGCTATAAATAAAACAAAAACTAAAAATCTAGAATCAACTCGTTTGCCTTGTCGACAACAAAGTCAACAATCCCCGGCAACGGCGCCAAAACTTGTTAACAATTCAGCAAGTGCACTGAAAGCGTTGCAAGTAGTAAAATTACGGTAAGTACCGGTCGATTCCACAGGGATTGCGTGTTGTAACAATAGCAAAGTTTATCAATTCTAGGTTGTGAAAATCGGTTGATTTGTAATTGTGTAACGCGAAAGTAAAAACTATTGTTGAATTGATGAGAAAAAGCGATTAGGGATCGAATCCTCTCCCTTCACCTCTGTTACTGTTATGAACCTTCAGCTAATTACAGATTAATTGTTTGAACTACCAGATTCAATTCACTATAGTAGGTTAAGGACAATCCCTTGCCTCAGAACCCCTTTTACCTAATTGAGTTACCCTAATTCCTTAGGTGAATCATGCCAACCGGTAAAGCAATATACGTAAGAAATAGAGAATTCATGCATCCAACCCCATATTCCTATGGTGATCACAAGTACATGATCTAATACCCCATATCCAGCATGCAACCCATATCCCTATGCGATCACATAACCTAAATCATTATAATTATCATATGTAACTATAAAGAATTACGATCAGAGGCATAGACTTATGATAATTCAAACAACTAACTGTATTAACCATAACAAAGTATCCATAACATCGGTTCGGGGAGAATCATCTCTCCCTAATCTTAGAAAATTAGTTACACATGGTGAATAGAGACATAACTAGAGTAAAGAAAGCAATACAAGTAAAGATAGACATAGGAACCTTCAACCCTCGTTCCCAAGTGGTGAAAAGCTCCCAAAATCTGACTTTCCTCTCCTCCAAAACGTCTGGCTGCGCTCCAATGACCAAGCTCTCGCGCTTTTCGCTGAAAATCCTTAAAAACCCTAATTTTCTGGTCTCCATCACGACGCGACACGATTCCATCGCGACGCGATGGTGCTGTTTAGTGACTGGTCGCGACGCGACACGATCTGGGCGCGACGCAAAATTAAACAGAACCAAAATTCCTCCTGCTTCAAGCTGCCTTCGCGACGCGAACCCTCCTGGTCGCGACGCGAAATTGGACAAAAACTTAAATCTTCCCAATTGTGCTGCATCTCCGGGCAAGTGTCTGGTTCGCCGAATGATGACACACCAATTGGAGGTCTTCAAGTACAAAATAGCTCCAAAAATGCAGGAATGGCTTACAAAAGGATTTCCTACTACAAATTCCTAATACTAAGCTAAATCCCCAGATACTGACTATAATACAATCAAAACCCCGCACAATTGGTCCTAAATTCGGACAACTTACATCATATGACAGAGAGTCAACACCAACCAATAATCTGGAATACCTAATTCAAGCCCTTTGTTGTGCTTTTAAGCCCCCTCATTAATTATGTGAATTTGTTAATCCACTCTCTCTTTTGAAAAATTCTTTGGCTAATCCAAAAGAAGGCCCCTCTATCCAAAGCCTTAGAAAAATGCTGAAACTGGCTAGGAACTGAGCTAAGCTTTGATGTCACACACTCACAACTGAGCAGTAATGATTTTATTCTATTATGAACCACAATGGTGTGTGAAAATGATCAAATTGGCTTATGCATGAAATTTTCTGAAATTCTGTTTAATTTAAAGACTGCAGCTAGTTATATGGTTAAGTAATCTTATTCAAGTGTCATTACTTGGGGACAAGCAATGGTTTAAGTTTGGGGGTGTGATAACTCTATTTTATATAGGTTATTTGTGCTCTTAATACTTAAATCAAGCTCACTTCTCAAGTAATTTTAGTACTTAAATTTGTGAATATGTGATAAATAGTATAAAAGCACGTTATAAGTCAATTCCCTAAATATTGGGCATAATAGGTGCCTTTGTGAATATATTGATTTTCTGCCTTAGTGCTGCAGCGGTATGCCATCAATGAAACGCTACAGCGTTATGAGGCGGCTGACCATTGGGATATTTGTGTAACCACTTGCTGAAACGCTGAGTCATCACCCTTATCTCTTATCCTCAGCATGACATTGAAGCCCAAGTCGAGTCAACAAGACACTTGGCGCCTCCCAATTGATTCCCACTTGATAGTTGGTAATGATTTTAATCATTACCACTTTTTGTAAAGTAGCTTTATGGATATTTAAGATATTATCTAATTAGGATATTATCTATTAGGGATATATCTAATAGAAGAGTCAGACAAGAGAGATTATTATCATTCCTACGTGAAGAGAGAGTTTTAACTTGGAGAAGAGCTAACTTGACATTTTGGTTTTCCTCCATTGTTATTCCAATCTTGAAGCTTTTATTTGTAATATAGTTTTTAAATTTCATAAGAGGTTTTGTTCAAGCCATAACTTCATCTAACGTATATGAATTGGGATTCTTGGAGTGCATCTTTTGCAACCATTCTCCTCTTCTCTACCTATGGTAATATAAGCTTGTTTGTTTGTATTGCGATGATGAAGCTTGTCATGAGCTAAATCACTTTGTAGTTGGATTGTTCTTAGTGTGTAATGAACCTTGAGTAGCTTTTATATAATATTATGATGTTTGCGTTTCATTCCCTGTGTTATAATGCTTTCAACTTTGTTTTGGGACTGATCAACTAAAATAAGGGAGCTTTGTGGGTACAGACATGGTTCACAAAGAGAACTCAAGGAATAATATGAATGAAAAACCCTTTAAAGACATTTAAAGGAAGTACTACTTAACCCTAGACATAAGGGAGTAATAGTTCATAAGGTGTATGTTGTAAGATCTTAATATACAGGGGTAAAACTTATTTAGAACCTAGACATATGAGTCTTGTAACATAGCCCTGACGATAGTGACTGAAAGGCACGCCACCATGACGCTACAGCGTCTGTTGATTCTGTAAGCGCTACAGCGCTTAACGCTACAGCGTCTAATATTATAGAACACTACCTCTTGGGAATTTACATAACTGCTGAGCTATCCAACTCACTCTTAAATATCTTCAATTCATTACTATTTTATCTCAAATCAATATGTTTACAACTCTACACTTTTATTTGTTACCATACTTGTTTTACTAAGTTGCTAATCATTTAAACTTCTTAGATTAATTCCAATCCCTGTGGGAACGAACTTTACTTATCATTATATTACTTGTTGCGATTGTGTATACTTGCACATCACCTTTTCGCACAACAGTGACTACCCAAATTCGTTTTTCCCAAATGTTTCGGGGTTGATACCACGAAGTCGGTGATACTGTCAAGGTCGGCAGGCGTTCCAAGATGTGGAAAGGAAGATCAACTTGATACCGATTTTGGATGGCAACACATAGCCCCCGGTATACATGTGCAACGAAGTTCTTTCTTTCACTTAGATTTAATTTCTCAGTCGTATGTCGGTTCTATAACCACAACATGACCATGAAAATTATCCAAGTCAGAAAAATTGACGCGTGACTTTATCCTCCTTTGGCGCAGTTTATTGGGTTTGTGTTCCTCTAACGTCGTTACTATTGAGTGGAGATGGTCACGAGACCGGCCCTCCTTTGATTCAATTTCCCAAGACTTGGCTCGGCCTAACTCGAATCAAAGCGAGGAGCGACTACCTTTAAAGTCGCCTGAAAATCGAGATGGTCACGAGACCGGCCCTCCTTTGATTCAGTTTCCCAAGACTCGGCTCGGCCTAACTGGAATCAAAGCGAGGAGCGACTACCTTTAAAATCGCATGAAAGTTGAGATGGTCACGAGACCGGCCCTCGCGCGGTGGTTCACCTCAGTTGCAACACAACTTACGGGTCGCGGTCCGACGTACCTCGGACCGTGGAGGGCATGGCCATCAGAAGGCAACGACTTTTGAGGAAACCTCACTAAATCTAACTTATGGGTCACGACCCGTTCTAGCTCGGATGTCGGAGGACGTGACCATCGGAAGGCCACGATTTTGGCGACCTCGCTTAATATAGCTTACGGGTCACGACCCGATCTAGCTCGGATGTCGGAGGGCGCGACCATCGTAAGGTCACGGCTTTGGCGACCTCGCTTAATCCAGCTTAGCGGTCACAACATGATCTAGCTCGGATGTCGGAGGGCGTGAACATTCTTTAAATTAGATGATGAAATTAACACAGTAAGATGAAATCAAAACGAATCTTGACTGAAACCAGAGATCAACGACAGAGATGGAGATCTTCTGAAGTGTTCCACCGGGATCAATGGAGGTGGTGAGTTGAGGTGTTGTGCACTCTGTCGTCTTCTTCGGTGACGTCACGGCAGTTTCCAAACGAAACAGGAACAAGACGCAATGAATCAGATCTGGTTCGGTGGAAACAAAATCAAACCAATTGTTGCATCCTAAGACACAATCGTGGTGCGAAACGTTAACTGGATCTGGATCTGTTTCGGTAGCAACATGTTCTAGTTTGGCAACGCAGAAAATTGGTTGCGTTTGGGAACTTCTTCGCGTAGATGCGTTTTGGCCTGTATCGGTAGAAGCACGTTCCAATTCATACGAAATAGTCATGGGAGAAGAGAACCAAGCAATCAGATCTGGTGGTTCCTTTGTAGTTTTAGAGCTGATTTTCATGGATTGATTTTCGATCCTGTTGCTGCATCAAGTGACGAAACTGTTGGAGCTAGATTCAATTTTCTTCACGGTGCCAAAATCAAGAATCGCGCCTCCATAATGACGGTGCCAAAATCAAGAATCGCGCCTCTATTGACATTGACATTGCCAAAATCAAACTGTTGTCACAGAGCTTCGGAGATGAATAACCAGAATTAAGGAAGCACGTTATTTCCCCAATTTTCAGCGTTGAGTCACTAAATTGTGGTATGATTGAAATCGGTGAAGCCACATAAATTGCATCAAGATCGGAATCTTGACCGAAACTGCCGAACACGATATCGAGATAATCATCTTGTTGCTGGATCATCGAGCCATCTTCATCTTCAAGATCTTGAAACAACCACGGTGGGACGTCGAAATCGAAATCTTCATCGGAGTCAGAATCGGAAGCGTAATCCTCATCTCTAGGGTATCACTCTGATACCATGTTAAGAATCATAGGATCATACATGCATAGATCAAACCCATATGACAGATAGAGAGCATAGGAGTACTCATGAGGTAAAAACTATTCATAAAGAATCATATTGAAAAAGGATAGTAAAAGTGATTACAATTTGCTCTATATATAGAGCTCTAGGAAAGTTTAACTGACTAACAATTTCCTAACAAACTAATTACCACTAAACTAATTTTTATCTAATTTTATATTTCTAATAAAGGATTTATTATAATATTTTGTAAAAAAGAAATATTTAATGATTTTAAAATTTTAATGATAATTGATTTAAAAAAGGGTCATGATGCATCCATCATCCATGCCATGCATGCAACATCAGTCATAGAAAGACAAACTGATCCGGTTCATTTGATCCAGTTTTGAACCGCTTATAAACAAAGAATAGACCAGCGGGTCTACTCAAGTCTAGTCATTAAAATTATTGGTGGGACCCATATGCTTCCCATTCTCAGAATTCTTGTCGTAGAACGACACGGATCCACCACGTGTCGACAACTAGCATCACTACGTGTACAAACTCGAATAATGCCGCCAGCTGTGTGTGCCAGGTCAGATGCTAATAATGGTAGCGGATGTACAGGAAATATAAGACAGACCCTGCGAAAATAGTAGGAGAAATAAATGTAGAAAGGCCAGCGGTACAAGCATTTACCATTAGGGGTGTTCATGGGTCGGTTTGGATCGGATTTGACCAAATCCGTTGTCCGAACCAATGATTATTATTCGATTTGGGTTGGTTCGGATTTTACATTTTTTACTCCAAAATCCGAACCGAACCGATATTTGACGGGTTGGTTTGGATTGGGCTCACGGGTCATTCACTAAAATATTAATTTTCTAAAATATAAAAAAAAACATTTTTTTAAGATATTTCAACACTTTAAATAGCTAAAAAAATTGAAAATCACACAAAATCAAACTCAAATCCACTAATAGTCTTCCCATTCATAGTATTAAAATTTTACAACTTAATCATAAATTATTAAGGTAAAAATTCTAAGCAAATAAAATCGTGTGCATCTAAAATTACAAAATTGTTATGACGTAATATGGGTTGGTTCGGGTTCGCGGATTTGATTTTTAAAATCGGTTGCCCGATCCAAACAACTACGGGTTGGTTTGGATTTGTTCGATTTTGACCCGAGCACGAAAAATATCCGAACCAAACATATCGGTTTGGATTGGATCGTGGGTTGGTTTGGATTTGCCCGAACCACTGAACACCCCTATTTACCATGGTCCCGGGTGCAGCAAAAAAAAAAGGCCAACGGAGACGAGTAGAAAGGAAGTTTTTACCCACGCGTCATGCCAGCTGTTAAGTACGTGGAATCCGTGATTGCGTGCAGGATGGACCATGCGGGACCCACCTAATTCAATCAGATTCCCTCACACTAAACAAACACCAATTTAATTTATGATTTTTTTTTCCTTATTCATATTCATTTTGTTGAAATGAGATGAAACTTGTATAAGGGGGTTGGATGAACTATCACTTATCTGTCATGCTGGCCACTACCCACTCCTCCCTTACTTGTCAGCATTTCAATTCAATGACTACCTTTTCCTAATATGCAATCTTATTTTTGCTTTTTTATTATTTTTAGAAGAAAATTAATATTTCATTCAAAACATGGTTAATTTAATGGGTTGATTGACATTTTGCCATCTTCATATGCTAGTTTTGGATTTTTCTTCACCAATTTATACTACTGGTTTTTTGTTGTTAATACTATTGTTGACTAACATTTTTTGTTACCGACACTATAACCTATTCTTAGCTTTGCAACAAAAAAATATCTCATTCTTTTAAGCCATTTTTTTATTTATATAGGTTTTGTTTGGCTAGGACAATCTCTTGATTATAGTGTATAAGTTCTTATAAGTGTTTGGTAACATTAGTTTTTGTTACGAAATGGCCAAATCCACAATAGTGATGCCCATAAGTAAAAACAGATCAATTAACCAACGGCTAATATCTAGGCCCTAGATCGGACGGCTTTGATTCATTAGGACAACAAATTTTTTACTCTATAAATAGACATTTAATGCAATGCTCAAGGTACACACACTCTTTCCTACAATCTTACCTCTAGTTAGTTCTCTAGCTGACTTGAGCATCGAAGTGTCCTCGCAGGTACAACCTGCCCCGGATCGGATACGGAGCTCGGTTGATCAAGACCATTTACTACCAACTATCTCGGATCGGACCTTGTGTCTAAGATTGGATACAAGTCCAGAGATACGGTACTGAACATTGGCGACCACAGTGGGAGCATCTTGTACTCTAGTTCCTCTCCCATCTCCTTGATTGAAAATGGCTCCGACCTTACGTCGTAGGAACTATCCCTGAATGTCGCTGAAGGACCAGTTCCGTAGCGGGTGACTCCGGAAGGAGTGGCAGTCACCTTACCCCTTGGCCCGGCGCATGCTAGAAGCTCGGCTACGGCTATGATTCCTTGGGAGTTCAGCCCGGAACCGACTTCCACCTCCCCCTCAGACCGTCCAGGTACCGGTCGATGCTGTTCAACAGCTCGTCCAAGTCCCAAATCGGCAAGCCGAGGCCGACCAGCAGGAAAGTCAACGCTACACCCAGTTAGAAGCTCAGATTGCTGAGATCCGGGCTCGTAACATCCCTGATCGGAGTTCCTCTCTGCACAACTCTTCAAGTGGAATGACTCATGGCTGCGGGCGCCACCGATCTCCGGCTTGGAGGAGATACCATCATCGCACTCCACCTCGTTGTAGAGGAGGGCGAGGATCAGAGACTCCCCCAAGTCGGACCCCTGATGATTCCTATGGTCCCTGAGGGTTCCCCTCGGCCTAGCTCGTTTTTGTTTCCCTCTCCTCCGAGGCGACGTACAAGAAGTCGGAAAAGGTCTCCAAGGCAGGAATATCAGCGCCCTCGCTCACAGGGATCCCCCGGCAAGTATGGCTACCGACGGTCTCCACCCCTTGAGAGGTCGGCAAAGCGTAAATGACCTTTCACAAGTAAGATCGACTACTTTCGGGTGCCAAAGCACCTCGAGAAACCTCCGAGGGTTTAAAAATGCATGATGGGACTGGCGATCCGGATCGCCACCTCGACTACTTTGACACGATTATGCAATACCGTAATGTTCCAGAGGAGATAAAGTGCCAAACTTTTCCCCTCACTCTAGAAAAGGCGGCTCTAGACTGGTTCAGGACTCTTAAGCCAACTACGATCTCCTGTTGGGATCAGTTAGCCAAGCTATTTTCAGCACACTTCGCCCACTCGAAGATGAAGCCTAAATCTCGGAAGGTATTGCCGGCAATTCGGCAAGGAGAAAATGAGTTCCCCCGGGACTACATAGAGAGATTCAATAGAGAAGCTGCTCAAGTCCGAAACCTCGACGACCCTTTCCGTCTTTACTTCATGGAGGCTGGTCATCGTGAAGGAAGTCTATTTCAGATAGACGTCGGGGTCAACCAAACTGAGTCGCTTGCCGAGTTCCTCCAGCGATCTCAGAAGTATCTCGATCATGAAGAAGGGATTAACGCAAGAAGGTCACGTGTCACCTAGGTCTTAGAATGAGCCTACGGGCGTGATGTAATCCGATTTTGTAAATGTTCACACTGATTGCTTAGTAAAAGTGAGTTCCGAGGTTGAATGGAAGGATTTGGGATCGGTCGTACGACCGCCTTAAAGTTCCACGCTAAAACCGGAACCCGAGACACCGAGCTTGACATCGCTAGAGGTTCGGGAGCTCCACCAGGTCGGACTCCGGATGATTCCTACTATTCTGAGGGTTCCCCTCGGCCCAGTTCGTCTCTGACTTCCTCTTCTTCAAGGCGGCATTAAACTGACACCTCGAATCCCTCAAGTGGTCACGTTTTAACATTGCTGAGGATGGTGGCAGACACCCTCGCTGGTATAAGCTTGGCCTCGAAGATCTTTGACAAGACCCGAATCTCGGGCGCTCCGAGGCTGGTGGAAGACACCCTCGCTGGAATAAGCCCGACCTCAAAGATCTTTGACAAGACCCGAATCTCAGGCGCTCCGAGGCTGGTGGCAGACACCCTTGCTGATATACGCCTGGCCTCGAAGATCTTTGACAATACCCGTATCTCGGGCGCTTCGAGGCTGGTGGCAGACACCCTCGCTGGTATAGGCCCGGTCTCGAAGATCTTTGACAAGACCCGTATCTCGGGTGCTCCGAGGCTGGTGGCAGATACCCTCGCTGGTATACGCCCGACCTTGAAGATCTTTGACAAGACCCGTATCTCGGGCACTCCGAGATTGGTGGCAGACACCCTCGCTGGTATAAGCCCGACCTCGAAGATCTTTGACACGTGACCTTTATCTCGGGCGCTCCGACGCTGGTGGCAGCCACCCTCGCTGGTATAAGGCCGGCCTCGAAGATTGCTGTCCTAAAGGCGACATTAAACTGACACCTCGAGTCACTCGGTGGTCACATCATTTCCTGACACTCCGAGGCTAGGGGCAGACACCTCCGTAGCTATAAGCCCGGCCTTGTAGAAGGTCGCAATCTAAAGACTGAATCCCGGATATTCAGAGGAACCTTGAGTCACTCAACGGCCATCTCTGTCTCGTGGGCACTAGCCCGGTTTCGTGGAGCTCAGACAAGGCTTACAAGTCAAGATCGCCTCACAAGCGACCCGACTTGGGGGGGCAACTGTTACGGATTGACCCAATCCACAATAGTGAGGCCCATAAGCAAAAGCAGATCCATTAACCAACGACTAAGATCTAGGCCCTAGATCGGACGACTCTGATTCATTAGGACAACACACTTTTTACTCTATAAATAGGCATTCAATGCAATGCTCAAGGTACACACTCTTTCCTACAATTTTACCTCTAGTTAGTTCTCTAGCTGACTTGAGCGTCGGAGTGTCATCGCAGGTACCACCTGCCCCGGATCGGATACGGAGCTCGGTTGATCAAGACCATTCACTACCAACTATCTCGGACCGGACCTTGTGTCTAAGATTGAATACAAGTCCAGAGATACGGTACTGAACAGTTTTTATATTATTTCATTTTTCTCTTATTTTTATAGTTTTGCTTTAATTAAATTCCTCGTTGATCATCCATTGAATGAATATTTCTCTCACTTTTTAAGCATTTATTACAAATATTCATTTATGTTATTTTATATTTATAAATTAGTTTAAATTGCTAATTTTATCTAAAACTTTAATTTTGATCCGTTAGTTTAAATTCCTCGTTGATTATCCCTTATTTTTTTTTTTACGATACATAGCCATTAATGATGTATAAGTTTTAGGCTTAAATATGTTTTAGGCCCCTGCAAATATAGGATGTTTTGGTTTAAGCCCCTGCAAAATTTTTTTTTTGTTAAAAGCCCTTGCAAAATGAAATATTTTGTTATAAGCCCTTTCAACATATCCAACAATCATAGCATTCCATGTTAAGGCTAACATTTTAGTCATAGAAGAGCTTATAACAAAATATGTCATTTTGCAATGGCTTTTAACAAAAAATTTTTTTTGCAGGGGCTTAAACCAAAACACTCTATATTTGCAGGGGCCTAAAACATATTTAAGCCTAAGTTTTATATGATAAAAAGGTATGATTATCCGATCTCCTTTTTAAGAAACAATATAGTTTTAGTTTATTGAGCATCTGATGTATAAGAGTTTACTACTTACACTCTAAGGTTAGGGTACATTTTATTGAGCTATATATATGCGTTCGTTTTTTTGTTCCAACATTAATTTGCATAAACTTATCTGTTATTACTCTTTGACAGGAACATTTGTATAAACTTATATCCATTCGTCTCTCACTATTGGTTGTCTTTCCGATTTCAGCGATATGGGGACGTCGGCTCCCGGGTTTGAACCCGTGTGTGGCTAGTGATAGTGTGTGTGGTGTTTATTTGCCAATTTATCTAAGTAAACAAAAAAAACTTATATCCATTCAATCAATACTAAAAGAGTTATGTGACTATGTCCATCTCATCTCTTAATATTTAGGCAATTAATTTCATAAGTTACCCCCCTCGCTTCAATCGGCCACAACCCAGGTTTAGTTTGGCGTAGTATCTGCGCTTCACGGGTAATTGTCAAAAGTGGTATGAGATAGAGAGTTGGTGATGGCTCCAACATTCGTATTTGGGAAGATATGTGGCTTAGGAATCCGGCCACTCCGTATATTGCTTCTATCCAACCATCAAATTCTAATTGCTCCTCTGTCTCTGACCTTGTGAATATGAACACTAATGAATGGAACATTGCTCTCATTAATTCGTTGTTTAATCTTGCTGATGCTCAAGCAATTCTGAAAATCCCAAGGTGTTTAGCTACTGATGAAGATCAAATTGTTTGGGATTTGAGTCGGAATAATGAGACCTATTTCGTGAAATCTGTGTATTATATCATGCTATGGAGCACCTAGTAGACACTTCACACTTGCGAGTGGATGGGAATTGGAACGCTATTTGGTCTCTAAAAATTCCTAACAAGATGAAAATTCTGATTTGGCGTATTGTTAGGGGGTGTTTGCCAACTCGGTGTAATCTTCAACAGAAACGCGTTAACTGCATTGATACCTGTCCTATGTGCAGTGAATTCCCAGAGAACGAGTGGCACCTTTTCTTTGGGTGCGCTAAGGCGAAACAAGTTTGGGAAGCAGCTGGGCTTTGGAATTTAATCCGTAGTGATTACGAGTAGGCTGAAGGAGTGAAAGAGCTGTTTTTTCAGCTGCTGGATAAGCTGGATACCAAGGCCAGAGTTGATTTTTAAGTGGTTATTTGGTGTCTTTGGAAGCGGCAAAACGATATGGTTTGGAACTCCACAGAAAAGCCATTTCAGTTGGCTCTTCATGAAGCTAAATCTTTTGTCATGTCTTGGCAGCTCCACAACAAACCAGATCAGCAGAGGCGTAATAACCAGCAGGGAAATTGTAACACCGTAGCATTTCAACCTTGGAAGAAATGCCGAGACTTCCATAATACAACACAATCAGAGTACTAATTCTACTTTAGACATTGAACAACTCTAAGTAGATAAAACATTCACCTTGAAAACACTTGATTAAGTAAGGTTCTCCATAAAGAAACCAAATGAGATTTAACATAATTCAAAAGTCGATACAAATCCCTAATGTTCAATATCCATAAGAAGAATTAATAACAAGAACGATAACTTCAAAACCTAAGTTAAAGTATCAAGTACAACTTAGGTAACAAAATACCTTCTAGGGTAAGTTAAGCAAGATATAAACTTGATCACGAAGATCCTTTCTTGACTAGCAACTCGAAATAGCGGCTACTTGTTCTCGTTTTGCTTCAACTTCCCCTGCTTATTTGTAAATACCACAAAAATAAACAATGAGATTACAAATCTCAATGAGCTCTTCGGGACCCCTCGCCTTAAACTCTCGGTGTTTTAACTTATCTTTCTCTTAACACAAACCCAGGTACTGCAAGCCTCATACCACGGGAAACCCACCCAACAATAGCTATTGTCGGGTCAACTAAGGAAGGCCTTGGTTTAGGGATCATGACTTCCCCTCGCCAAATGTGCTATAACTGGGGATTGTCATCCGCTTGGTATTTTATGTTTTACTTAGACACTTGTGTCCATTACCCGGCCTTGGCCATCTTCTCTCTGGATAAAATATTTACTCGGTTTGCTTACAACCATAACTTAACTTGTCATTAGATGCATCATAATAATACTCAATTTATGGACTATGTATGATTAATATTCATTGGGAAGGGTTAAGAAATGAAGTGGGGAAGAATTGGAGCCAAAGGAATAGCATTTAAGGCATTTTCAAAATCTATGACAGAAGGTTCGGCCCGGTCCGGGCTCAAAAGGGCACGGACCGGGCTAGTTTTTAAAAGTTTCACTACAAGAAAACCGGGATTTCGCGTCGGTTAAAAATGGGGTTTAGCGTCGGTTTCGACCGACGCCAAGTGGAATTCCGTCGGTTCCAAAACCGCCACTAAATATGGCGCCACTAGGCCGAACAGCGTCGGTTTATGAGACCGCCGGTAGTCAACTTAGCGTCCGTTTCAACCGACGCTAAACGTGAAAGCTGACTGACATAATTTCTACTTTAGCGTCAGTTACAACCGACGGTAAATGTAAAAGGTGTCTGACGTTATTTCTACTTTAGCGTCAGTTACAACCGACGTTAAACGTAACAGTGGACTGACGCTATTTCTACTTTAGCGTCAGTTACAACCGACGGTAAACATGAAAGTTGACTGACGCTATTTTTTCTTTAGCGTCAGTGACAACCGACGGTAAATGTGAAAGTCGACTGACGTTGTTTCAATTTTTGCGTCTGTTCCAACCGACGGTAAATCCAAAAGTTGACAGTCATTTTTCTTTTACTTTGGCGGCGATTTGAACCGCCAAGAAGCATTGTTTTTTAGTAATTATTTTAACGGTGAGTTTCAACCTCCGCCATGCTATTTTGTTTTTGACAGCTGCTATTTTTTAATAAAAAAACTTGTTTTCAAGACAATAACTCAAAGTAGTCCTAACAATAACTCAAAGTAGCTCTTGAATAATAGCACATAACAATGTCATTGGTATCATATGAGTATAAGTAGAAGTTTTACAATATCAAAGTAGTCCTAACAAAATAATAACAATAGCTCTATAAAGTAGCTCTTGTTATAACAAGATAAAAATTTATCAAATAGCTTTCTAGAGTAGCTCTTGTTAACAAAATAACAATTGCACAAGTAGCTCTCACATATTACATATCAAAATAAAGTATGTATTACATTGCAAAATAAGCATTAAACATAAAAGTCACTTCAAAGCTGGCTATTGTTGTTAGTTGAGTATGAAGAGTGACCACCAGCACTTTGTTGTTGCTACAATAGAAACAAAAGAATAATTTGTCATGTAAAATAATTTATTAAAGAATAATTTATAAAATAATTAAACGAAATAATGTAAAAGTGAAAGCATATTACAATAAAATTAAGAAGTGGAACAGGTACGGGCTCTGATGACTTTGTGAGAAGTCCAGCAAGTACTGATGCCATCATCTTCATGGTTTCATCTTTTATCTTTGATTCACTCCTCAACTCAACAATTTCATTTTTAAGTTGTTGCACTTCATTTTTAAGTTGTTGCACTTCACCTGCTCATTAAAATGAATGAATGAAGATTATAAACAAATTTCCATCAACAAAGCATCTAGACAAGCATCTAGACAGTATCATAACATATATATCAAACATGAAACATATATTTCTTTTTTAATCCAAAGATGATGGCTAATCGGGCTCTGTCATGTATGTGTAACTTATTTTTATCTAGATACTTAGCTGAATTGGTGCTGATATATACTTTCACTTCAAAATCATAACATACATTACACATAAAGGAAAATGCTAACTTGATTACTAATTAGAGAATTTAAATGCTATAAAGGTTGAAGGTCTTTTGTTAAACAACAAGATAATATGCAGAATTTATAGCAAAGAAACCCACAAGCTTCATGTCAAACTTTAGGACTTGAAACCTCAATATGTTTATTCTTACTGCATAAAAGCTGGATAATGGCATTCCTTACTGGCAAATTATTAGAAGAACCTATTAAGGACTAAGGTGTTAAATTCCTGGAATATATATCAGAACAAATACTTTTAAGTACTAACTAATTACTAACTAATTACTAATATTATCTCTTAATTTCTATGGAAAATAACAGTCTCCACCACGCTTTCTTAGGTACTAACTAATTACTAATATTATCTCTTAATTTCTATGCTTGCTTCTCTCTGAAAGAATGAAACTAACTAATTTAGTTGTGTTTGAATGAATAAATAAAGGTTCAGAGGAGAGAAGGATGAGATTCAGGTGGGAAGCAAGGAAGGAGATATCAATAGGTGTGGCTAAGGAACTTGTTTATCTCCATGAAGAATTAAGGCCTCATATTTTACACCCAAAGTTTCTGACTTTGGTTTCGCCAAATTAATGAGAGATGAAACATCTTACATCAGCACTCGAGTTGCTGGCACATTGTAAGTCAGTCACCTAGTAATTAATTATTTTTGACTAACACCTTTTTATTCATGACTAATAATTAATTAATAGTAATGGGGTCTCTTTAATTTGTTCAACTAACAGGGGTTATCTAGCTCCAGAGTATGCTAGTTCAGGACAATTAAGAAGAAAATCAGATGTTTATAGCTTGGAAATATGATGGTTAACAATGGCTAAGCCAAACTATAGTAACGTTTTTGGAATTTATGACTATGTTATGACTACGATTCGTGTTATGATCCTCCGATTCTACCTAGAATCTCGATTCTGACAACCTTGGCTAAGATGTAAAATATTGATTAAATGTGAGATGGAAAGCTCATTTAGGAGCTTAAATGTATCATCCTATTCAGTGTTATCTAAATTATTTGCTCACCTATACCAGAAGTGCCAGAAAAACATAAATGCAGAATATACTAAAGTAAAAACCATTGCTCACCTGTATCAGTAGAAGAGCCAGAAAATTGCGGGTTACTTAATCCAAACACTTGAGAAGGGCAAAGTCCATCTCCCACACATCGTACTCGGCCTGAATGCTCTTTTCCTAATACTTGACCAAGAGAGTCATTAGGCGTGATTGCCACAGAAGCAGTTCCTTGGCTCTCAATTTCAGCAATTTTCTCCTACAATATTTAAGTTATATGATGTTACTAAAAAATTAAGAAGAACAACATGATACCAAAAGGCATACAAATATCCATATAACTTACACAAATAACTCTCGCCTCTTCACTAATATATGTCCCATCAACTTTCTTATGAGTATCGATATACAAAACACCTCTGCTCACTTCCTTCCCAGTTTCATTCATCTATTCATGAAAATCACAAATTCAAATGTTAACTATAAGATAAAAACAATACACTAAAGCTAAAATGTTCGTAAATACTCACAATCTCCACCTTCCTTCGTTTGAGCTTTTTAGCTCCCCCTGTATGATTAATTTTAAGGTTGGATCTATTTTTAGCATTCTTTTGACTTATTTCCTACAAACATAAAGAAAATATTATTAACGTGATTTTTTGATGAAAAAATTGCTTATATGATGTTCATCAACCAGTTTAAATAAAAAGTAAAATACCTTAGTTTTTGGTCTCAATCTATAGTCCAAAAACGTTGCCCAGTCAATTGGAGTAATTGACAATGGAGGATTCTTCGTATTTTCATCACGACTCTTTGTCGGGTCATAATAGGTATTGAACAAATCTAACCTGTGTTCTTTCCATTTCCTGCCAATGTCTTTCATGATATATGTTTTTGCCTTAGCTTCATGGACCGGTTCCCACCATAACTTAGCCTAAAATAACTTATTGTTGTTAGTTATAACACTACATTACATGGTAATAAAAACATGGTTTTATGGATAAAAACAAGAAAAACAGCACTTAATACCTTAATAACATTATCCCAAGCTTTATCCTTGATGTCACCAATTACCTTTTTCCAACTATCAAATCCAATAGGAAACCATTTATGCTCTCGTGCCAGTTACCAGTGACAACACGCCTTAGTAGTGGGCGCTGTAACTGCCAGGCGCCTAGGGCGCGGTTGCCTGCTGGCAGTTACTGTCTGTCAGGCTTGCTGTTGCTGTAATATATTGTATTTTCAGTTTTGTGTAGGATTAGGCAAGTGTTTTGGAAGTTTATTTCTCTTGGGAGGCCCTGAGCACCTCGAATAGCTCCACACAGAACAATAGAGAAGTGCATGAAAGGAGAAACCTCAACTTGGGTTTCTCCAAAATCAAAATCAGGAAAAGAATAAAATTATCCCAAAATGAAATTGATTTCTATCTACCAGTCAAAAGAAAAGGGTATCCCTCTAATTTAACCAAAAGCTCACTTGACCTTAGATAAATATAAACAAAGCCAAACTTAAGCATGTGACCAGACAAGAGACATCATATAATATTCAAAACTTGTAGTCTGTTTCATAATATATGAATTGTAGTTAGGAGACAAAAATTACACCAATTTAACTAGTCTAGCTTGTGATGACTGTTTATGCAGAGACAAATGCTAGAAATTGGCAACTAGGGGTAGCAAACAGATCCAGCTGAGATGGGGTGACAATTCTGCGTCATTAATAGTTCATACTCTTACTAATCGTCAGAGGTGTGGTAAAACTAGTGGAACTAAATACTATTTAGTTTCCCAATAGGACTGAGTTTAGTCCACATGATTTAGACGGATTTACTCCATTATGAGAAATTAAAGACCCTAAACCCTAAACTGCAGCTGAGAGGGCAATGGATACATATTGTTGAAGCATAACAGATCTAGCTTCAACAATACCCCATAATCATTTTTTTAATAAAAAATAAAAAAGATGCAGCTTTCGTAAGTACTAAACCTGACTTATCTTTTTTATTTTTTTCATCTTGAGTAATGGAATTGGTTCTGTGTTTCTACAATCAAAACTATAGGAATTGACTGTGGAAGATTAATAGGTGAAGGAAGGTGATGCTGAGATTGCAGGGGAGCAGATACAGCTTGCTGCACAGGATCTGCAATTCCAGTAGTTTGAGTTTCTGATTGTAGATTTGCCAGTAGCAGCTGAGCTTGCACTATCCCTTGCTTGTCCTTGACTAAGCATTGATCATTTCTTGCAATAATCTTGGAGTTTGGAGTGCTTATTTGGTATGGGAAATCATTGCTTTGTATTTTCCTCTGTTTCTTTGTTTTTATATATAAAGATAAGTCAGGTTTAGTACTTAGGATAAATGGTCAAAACTCTGCATAAATAGTCATCACAAGCTAGACCAGTTAAATTGGTGTAATTTTGAACCACTAAATGCTTGCACTAAATGATCAGGCTTAGTACTATCCTAGATTATTGCACTAAATGCTTATGGGGTGGTTCAAGTGGGTGTTCATCAAATCAAAAAAATGAACCTGGTGTTCATAAGCATGCCCCATTAATCAAAAAGATGAAACATCAGCAAAAAGATGAAAGAAATCAGCAAAAAGAACCATGCCCCATTAATCAAAAACCAAAATTTTCAAACAATCAAACATCAGAATACATCAAATAACCAAAAAACTGAAATGGGTGTTCATCAAATCAATAAAAAAATAAACTTCAACAGAACATTGGATGAAAAAATGAGATCAAAATTGAAGGTTGTGAAGGAATTCAAAAACCAAAATTTCCAAACAATCAAACATCAGCAATGGTGAAGAGATACGGAGAGGGTTCATCAAAACAATAAAGATACGGGTGTTCATCAAAACATCAAACATCAAACATCAACAATCAAACATCCAGAATGAACGTTCACAGATAGATATACGGAGAGGGGGAAAGAGATAGAGATACGGGTTACCAATGGTGAAGAACGGAGGAGAGCAAGAAACCACAACGGAGAGGCACAAGCTGGGAAGAGCGGTGGTGAGCGGCGGTGAGCTAGCCGTTTCTGAAACTCGGGGACGAATCAAACCTGGAAAGAATCTGAGTTTCTTTTAGGGTTTGAGAGATTTATAAAAGAATGAAATGGAGAGGGGGAAAGAGATAGAGATACAGAAAGGGGGAGAGAGTTACCGATGGTGAAGAACAACGGAGGAGAGCAAGAAACCACAACGGTAATGGCTGGGAAGAGCTGCGGCGAGCGAGTTTGCAGACAGAATCTGGGTTTGCGCGCAGAGGGAATCAGCGGGGAAGACGGAGAGCTAGGCAGTTTGTGCGATGAAGATGGAAAATTGGACTTCGTGCGCGAAACTGCACTAGATACGCGCGCAATGGAGAAAGTTAGTATGCCGTCGGTTGCCTGGATTTAGTGGTGGGTATTGACCGACGGTAAATTCCGGTTTTGAAACTCAAAATCCCTACTTTAGCGTCAGTCGTAGGCACGTGACGCCAACCAAGTGACGTAAAATTCCTTTTTTCTTGTAGTGTTTTCATACGAGCCACAACAGGGGGCGCACGGTCCAGGCCTGGAGGCGCACGGACTGGGCTCCTCCATCAAACTTGCAAAAATCCTGTTTTCGTGTAATTTCGCTATTCCGATGGTTCCGATACTCACCCTTCTTCACTCTTAACGCATCAACAGTTAATAACAACAATTTTAACACTCCCAAATAGTCAATTTACAGCAATTAACAACCATTTAGAACCCTATAATAACACTTAATCATGTAATTATTTCTCAACACACATTTCACAACTTAACTTCCCAATGAATTCCTCAACAAATTCTGAACATTCAAAACACACATGCATGACTGAATTCACAATGTAAACAACATGCAATTCTCAACACTTCAAATCAAACCTAATTTAGTGAAGAACTCACCCTGAAATCGAAGAAACGACAACAACAACACAATAAATCGAGACTTTGAAGCACCAACAAGTTACTACGGACCCTCACTTCGAAATCCCAGCTACCAAAACCCTCCTCTAACGACTTCAACCAACAATGTGGGTCTCCAATGACACAATCCAGCTACCCTAGCTCACATGCAACAACAAGAACTCCAAATCCACTCTTTAACCCCACATGCAACACAAAGAGTGTGGTGGAGAAGGAAGATATGGAACTAGCTGAACCCCTAGGATGTATCTCTCATTTGAAGTGGAATAATGATGGAAGGAAGGGGGAATTTCAGTAAGGAGGTGTTCGTGAGAACTATGGTGTAAAACCCTCAAGATTTTCCCTTTTCTTTCTCTTCTCCCATTCGCACCCTCTCCCTTTCTCTCTACACTCTCGTTTCTTTCCTTTTCTAAGTGAAGTGAGAAATGGTATAGTGTTTCAGCTGGAATGCTAATTGAGAGGGAGGGTTTAAATGAGTGTGGAATTCTTAATTTACCCCTACACTATTTGCACCCCTTAGTTACTCATACACTACACATTCTTAATACAACTATGACTCATTTCATTCAAATATTTTATCTAATTAGGTGTTCAAATTGGTGTTCATAATGTTGATTTTGAACTTGACTGCAAGCAAGTGATTGATGCGATCAACGGTAGACTCAGTCTAGTTAACGAATTTGGAGATATATCTAAATGCAAGGATTTGTTTCTTTCTTTTCAAAACTGTACTCTCAGTTATATTCGGCGACAAACCAATTGTGTTGCTCATAGTTTAGCTAGGGCGGCTCAATCCTATGCTAGTCACCAAGTGCATGATTTTATTCCTCATTATATTAGCACTATTTTAATTAATGACTTGACTTGAGTTTGCTTGCTTAAAAAAAAAGTTACCCCCTCAAAAATGTCATTCTAATATTAAGTTATAGTGTTATACGTAAATTTTTTTTTGCCAATGTGTTATACGTAATTCTTTTTTTTTTTGAGATTATGTGTTATACGTAATTCTGAAATCGGAAATACGTGCTTAAAAAAGTTAAATATTTTTTTATTAGCTAATTTCAATTTTAGTATTTTAGTAACTGTTAGTTTCACCTAGTATTTGTTTGAAGAGGTTAGTTTCATTTAGAAGTCTTTTAAATAGTCATACCACTCTTTCAAAAAAAAATTATACTAAAATTAGCTCCCATTTTAATACTTAAAATTCATTCAATATCATACGATTATAATAGTATAACCCAGGGTGCGGTTGAGCGGCTCGTCCTCTCTTAACCAAGTGTCGATGGTGGGGTATGGAGCAACTTTAAATCTCTGGGCAAGCTGTCCCATTCTTCGAGGTGCCTCCAATCCCGCGATGGGATTAGTCACTGCGTTCGGTGGTGGATACCCTGGTCTCGACCAAAATATACCATTATAATAGTATCAAAGAAACTCACTACATTAACAAACAATTAATACAATAAATTTTTACTTTTAAACTTTTTTGACTAAAATTTTCATTTTTAAACTTTAAATATTCTAAAATTATTTTTTATATTTTTTTAATTAAAATCTAAGTTGTCCGTTAAAAAGAATATTAAAATCTACGTTTGACTCACCTGAAAATATTAGACTCATCGGTCAAAAACTTAATCACGAAGAAATGCTAGAAAAGAGCAAAAAAAATTTCATAGTCAATAAGAGTAGAATTTATATTAGTCAAAAAGTGTAGAATTTATATGTGAGTTATAAAATTCAATTAATCAAGATTATGTTTATCTAAGAACTAAAATTATTTTTTCAACATATATAAATATCCGTACAGTATTTTAAAATAATATATGAAAACATCAATAAATAATTTAGATTTTTAACAAAACTAAATAATTATTTTAGATAAAATCGAAATCATAAATGAAAAATAAAAATACTAAATAGTCGAGTTTTAAATTTTTTTAAAAAAGAGAATTTAAAAATATCATATTGTTTACATAGAAAGGCTGAACTAACATATAATTTAATTTATAAAGAAAAATAAAATTAATATTTTTTCTCATTTAAAATTTCAACGTCTTTTTAATCTAGGCATTCAATATATCGTTAACTTTTTTTTGACTGAATCAATATTTCATTAATGTTTAATATTATATCATTTATTCAGTAAATATCTAAGTATTTTGTTTTGTCATTTTTTTTACCGTGTTATTGAGGTGCAATATTCATTGATTTTGTCAATAACTAATCTACGTCGGTAAATATGACCAACCACGTGTACCTAATTTTGTTGATCTATATGATTTTTATCTCTCAACAAAATTTTTACACATTCAAAACTCGAATTTAAGGCCTCAGTGTGGGATCGAAACACGGTCACTGACCAACCATATTTGTATTTTGCTTTGTCCTCTAATGTCTTATTTTAATCCTGAAAGGTCGAATTTATTTACTATTGAATAATTTATTCATTCTAGAAGTAGAAACCAAGTCATATATTTAATTAATCATTTCAATTTTAAAATCTATCTCAAATGTTCATTATCATCATCATTTTAAATAAGAAAAAAACTAGTAAAATTACCCAGTGGCCCATGTGAAACTTGTAGGATAAGACCAAAGTAAAGGAATATAACTTTTTTTTCTTCTCTCTCATATTGTTACTTGGGCTTCAATTAATATTATTATATATAAACAACAAAGTCTAGTGAGAGAAAATAGAAGTAAGATTATGAGTTTATGTCTTTAACTATTCACTGTTACTCAGTACAGAAGACAGCCACAGAGAGAGATAGAGAGAGAGAGAATGTGAAGATGAAACAAAGTGTATACACTGAAATTCTATGTTTGTTCTTCATTCTATGAACAAAATTATAACTTTTTTATTTTTATTTTCCGGGGTTAGCTAAAAATTGAATCTTTAGTCCTTGATCTATTGGAAAATTACAAAAGATGGCAAAACCAGAGGTGATGGTGAAGAAGACATTAGAGTTGAAGAAAGAGCTACAAAGGTTAGTGAAATCTATTGTTGATGATAATGAAGATATAAACATTGAAGCAATTGATAAAGCAAAAGAGATTCTTTGTGTTCTTAAAGAGTTGAAGATGAGAAATAAATCTTCACTTTCTTTGAAGATTCATAAGAATGTTAGTTTCCCAGATGAATTCAAATGTCCACTTTCCAATGAATTTATGAGAGATCCTGTCATTGTGGCTTCTGGTCAGGTTAGTGTCAGAATTTAGTTGTTTTGGTAATTAATTATAATGTAATTATTTTTTAATTAATTTTCTGTGTTTGTTTGTGAGTGTTTGGTTACTGAGAAAATGCTGGAAACAGAAGGGAAAAATAGAATAAAATAAAAATTATTTGATTTAGTTTTCTTAGTGTTGTCAAAAAAAAATTAGATTTTTTTATTGGAATTAAATTGAACTAAAGCAAAGATATATAGAATCTGGGTTTTGCGTTTTTGTACTTTATTCTATGTTAGTGATTATAAAGGTAAGGTGAAGATAGAAAAGGAATATATTCAGTTTTTTTCTCATCCAGAATCTCAGAATTGTGTATTTCTATACAATGAAGTTGATAATAAACTTTTTATTAATTTTGTTTAAAGATATTTGACAATCTATATATGCAGTTTATCCCGTTTTACATTTTCTGGTTCAATATTTGAGCTAGAATTACTAGAATTGTTTTACATTTGATCTCAATGGAAGTGAAATCACAAGTAATTTTTGTTTGATCTGTCCAATTTTCATAGACTTCCCTTTATTTGCTTAGTTAGCTTTTCTGCATTTATGTTTCTTTTTTTTTAATATTAATTCTGCATCTATGTTTCAAATGTACGCTTCAGGAAACATAAAAAAAGATGAGGAATTTAATACATATATAATATAATAGCAATTGTGGATGGAAAGAGAAAGAGTGGGAAATAAAAAAAAGAGTAAAATTCTTTGTTCTTGAGTTGCTCTTGAGTGAGAAGTGGTGGTGGTGATTGCTTCTTTGTGTAAAACTTTTGACTAATTTCTTCAAAAGGGAATCATTAAATTTTTAATCTTCTCAACTTTATTTATTTTTATCTGATTTTTAATTTGATGCCTTCCCCACCTTAATTACCTTTTCTTTTCTTTTCCTTTCACTGTACTAATCTTTTTCTGTGCATTGAATCAATAATGATTTGATATAAGTTGAAGATCTTTTCTTGTCTAATTATGAAATTCATATTATTTCTCTAATATATGGTATTATTTTATTGGTTTCAATTATGCAGACATATGATAGAGTTTGCATTCAAAAATGGTTAAATGCTGGAAATAGAACTTGTCCTAAAACTCAGCAAGTTCTCTCACACACTATCCTTACTCCAAATCTCCTTATAAGGGAAATGATAGAACAATGGTCTAAAAATCAAGGGATTGAATTGTGCAATAGTAATGATATTGATTATATCAACCATGAAGGTGCGAAAGAAGACGATCGCGATCATTTCTTATGTTTGCTCAAGAAAATGTCTTCAACAACGCTTTCTGATCAAAAATCAGCTGCGAAAGAACTTCGCTTGTTGACGAAGAAACATCCTTGTTTTAGAGTACTTTTCTGCGAATTCGAAGATGCAATTCCTCAATTGCTTAAGCCGATTCGCGGGAACGAATCGTTTGGTAGCAATAATACTGATCTCCAAGAAGATGTGATCACAACACTATTGAATATCTCAATTCATGACAGCAACAAGAAACTAGTAGCTGAAACTCCAATGGTAATTCCACTTCTGATCAAGGCATTGAGATGTGGAACAATTCAAACAAGAGCGAATTCCGCGGCGACGCTTTTCACTCTATCGGCTCTCGACTCAAACAAAGAACTTATAGGAAAATCTAATGCCTTAAAACCACTAATTGATCTCCTAGAAGAAGGGCATCCCTTAGCAATGAAAGATGTTGCTTCAGCAATTTTCACTTTATGTATGATGCATGATAACAAAGCAAGGGCGGTGAAAGATGGCGCGGTGAGGGTGATTTTGACAAAGATGAAGAATCGAGTTCATGTCGACGAGTTACTAGCAATTCTTGCATTACTTTCGACTCATCAGAAGGCGGTTTTGGAGATGGCAGAACTCGGTGCTGTTTCGAGTTTGTTAGGTATTATGCGAGAGAGTTCGTGCGAACGGAATAAGGAGAATTGTGCGGCGATACTTCAAACTATATGTTTATATGATAGATCTAAGTTGAAGGAAATAAAGGAAGAGGAGAATTCACATAGAACAATATCTGAACTTGCAAAAAATGGAACTTCAAGGGCTAAGAGGAAAGCTAGTGGAATTCTTGAGAGATTGAACAGGGTTGTTAATATCACTCACACTGCATAGTGTGTTCCTTGAATCCTCTCTCTCTCTCTCTCTCTCTCTCTCTCTCTCTCTCTCTCCCTCTCCCTCTCTCTCTCTCTCTCTCTCAAGGTATATTACATAGTATATTCTTAATATGTACCTTTTCAAGTTGTTGAAACTTGAAAGTAAAAATCTATAAGTAGTTCTGTTTCATTATCATTTTGTACATTCTTTTCTCTCTCTCTCTCTCTCTCTCAACAAGGTTATTCTCACAATCTCATGTGAATTAGTTACTGAATAAATGAAGCTATCTGCTATTTGCATATGAATTGTTCTAAAATTTATACAGATTTCTCCAATGATATATTGTTTTAGATATTTTATTTACATTTATGACATCCCCACCCCACTTTTACTTTCTTAATGTTATGGTCAAGAATATAGAAATTCGTACGTTCCAATTCTGATTACAAATAAATATTTACCAATGGCCATTGGTCCAACTACATGGCATGTAGTGGAGCATCAACATCAGCATAAGAAATTAAATCTCTAGATTCTAACTTAGTTAGAAAATCTGCACAAAAATTAGTCTCCCTAACAACACGATGCATCTGAATCTGATCAGCAATATCATTTCCATGCCTGTGATAGTTCTGATCAACAATAGCAATCATCTTCAGAGTATTCAAGGAATCAGAACAGCGCATTATTTTCCGGTAATCAAGATCTCAACACAACAAAAACCCTTTCAAAAGAGCAACCAACTCCGCCATAGCCAACATTGGATTAAGGAGAACACTACCATCGACATTAAGAGCCACCTGACCACTATGTGGTCTTTGCCAAGAGACCCCTAAACCTTAGCCACCACGAATACTCATTAGAGGAAGAAACAGACATTCTCATAGTATCCACCAATAGAGCGAAAGCTTGAGTAAGCTCGAGTCTATTCTACTCTACTCAGATTATAGGGCAATCCAGATTATCTCCAGTGGCAGGACCCTCCTGCGCAAATGATAACTGTCCATACACCTATCACCGCTCGCGGTAGCGAAGACGTGTGGTGAGATTTTTTCGCAGGACAAAGGCAGGATGGGAAAACTCAGGAGATGATCTGTTTATAGCACGGTCTAAACAAAAAAAAATTGAAATAAATATCTAATTATTGTTCAACAATTTTATTTATTTAGAAGTTTGTAATGTTTGTAATACTAACAAAACACATGAGATGCATCCCTCCTATACAAAATTTTACACGATTCTTCATTTGAAATTTTATGTTTTAACCACCACAAAACAAATTATGCTTCAGTGTGGAGTTAGGTAACTAAAATTGGAAAGGTATCTCTTATAATTCACCTTTCAATTGGTAAAGGGTTGTTGTGAAGTATAAATAGGTAAGTGAATGCAAAGCCCACAGAAACTAAATTCCCTTTAGGATAGAAAAGAAGTAATTGAAGGGAGAAAATATCACTTCACAACTCTTTAGGAATCAAAATCTTTTTTATTATTGTTTTTCTTTTGTCCATTTTTGGGTCTTTGTATAGAAGTCATCTTCCACTCCAGTTTATGGGTAACGTCAATTGTACCATAAAGTTTGTCGTAATGCCTTCAATTTTCTTTAAACTAGTTTTTTACCAAGAAGTCGTAATAGTAATTTGGAAGATATTGATGTTATGGTAAATAGAAATTCTGCTATTCACACCTCCTCCTGCAAGGCCCAAATATTCAGAGGCCCATTACATAGAAACAGGGTCCAATCATCAATGGCCAAGATCATTCTGCAAGATCGGACGGCCCAAATCGACCAAAGCAAACACCACTCAAAATCTATAAATACAGCATTCAATGCTCATTAAATGGTAAGCACTTTTTCAACACAATACTCATTAACTCAAATACTGACTTGAGCGTCGGAGTGTTATTGCAGGAACAACATCAGACATCTCAAGATCGAACAACATCGAACACATCAAGATCGAACAACGTCGAACACCTCAAGATCAAACCGCATCGAACATCTCAGGACCTGAAGATAGAAATAGAATCAAGGATAAAAACATCTACTAACTGCATAATACCAATCACTAAGATCGGAAGCACAGTACTGAACATTGGCGACCACAGTGAGAGTAACAATACCTTATTTTCTCACCCTCTCCTTGATCTTATAAATGGCACCAACGCACCGTTCAATACCGGCTAGTCTCATGGCCGAACCTGAGGTCGGTCCTCAACGAATCCCTGAAGGCCACGTCCAGGAACTCACAAGTTCATCACAAGCTCGAAGCCGATATCCCAACACAGGACCGTCCCGAGTACATTCGGGCGCAGATGAAGCGAGCCTACCACCTCCTCCTCAATTACTTCCAGCTTTGACCGACGCGGTTCAACAGCTCGTTCTGCTATTGGCTCGGCAAGAAGCCGTAAACGAAGAAAGAAGCAACCGTTTCACTAACCTCGAAGCCGAAGTAGCAAGACTCCAAGGTCGGAACGTTTCGGACCAGCAATCATCCAGGCAGGGCTCCCTGAAGGAACGACACCCAACTCGAAGAAGACTCTTTCGTCGATCACCCCCTAGGAGAAAGCTCAATCATCGTTCTCCCCCACGCCGTCATCGAGGAAATGGTTCCCGTTCTCCTCCGGCTCGACAATATAATGATCTCGACGATCCTCATCCTTCCCCATGCCATCACCAAGGGAATGATTCTCGTTCTCCATCAGCTCGACAAAGCGACGATCTTGACGATCCTCATTCTCCTCCACGCCGTTATCGAGGGAATGGTTCCCGTTCTCCTCTGGCTCGACGTTTCGACGATCTCGAAGGCTCGGCCTCGTCAAGACGACGTTCAAGAAGCCGTGACAACATTCAAAACAATCAACCACGACGATACGGACATCCCGATCCTCATTACAGACACCAACCACAATCACGGGCGAATCAACCTGGGCGAAAAGGTCCGTTCACGAAATCAATCGACAATTTCTGGGTCCCACGATATCTCGAAAAACCACCTGGAGGACTGAAGACTTACGACGGAACGGGCGACCCCGACAGGCATCTCGACCAATTTGACATGACCATGCAGTACAGAAACGTACCCATGGAAATGAAATGCCGAATATTCCCGTTAACCCTGGACAAAAAGGCTTCCGAATGGTTTCGGACGTTAAGATCGAATACCATTTCCTCGTGGGACCAATTAGCGAGACACTTCTCGGTGCACTTTGCCCATTCCAAGAGCAAACCCAAAAACAAAAATGTTTTAGCATCTATCGTCCAGAGGGGAAATGAGTCCCTGAGAGAATATATAGAGCGATTCAACAACGAAGCTCTTCAGGTTCGGCAGCTAGACGACGCTTTCCGAATCTTCTTCATGGCCCAAGGTCTGCTCCCTGGAAGCTCGTTCCGAAAGCACATTAACACCTGGGAACCTAACACCCTTCAAGAATTCCTCGAGCTATCCCAGTGCTTTATTAATGAAGAAGAAAATTCCAAAATCGACAAAACATCGTCACATGCAGAACCGTCGAAACACCGCATCGAGATCGATCCTCGTAAAACTTTGTGGAACGTCGGTAAGAAAAATCGTCACCAGGTATATACCGAACTCAACGTCTCCAACGCCCAATTACTAGGGGAATGTTGGAACGTCGAATTCAGGGACGTCAAAACTCCCAGGTCCTTACCTATCCGACCTGGACAGAAGGCCAACAAATACTGCCGATACCACAGAAGCAATGGCCATGACACAAACCATTGCAACGCCCTGAAGGATGACATTGAAGATTTGATAAAACGAGGAAAACTATCCTCCTATGTCAAAAGGGAGCGAGGACGATCTGACGATATCAGAAGAGAAAGAAATGAAGATCCTAGAGCAAAAGGAAAAGAAGTGATCGATCCAGACCACGATGAATTGAATAAAAGATCGAATGGACGCTCGATCATAATGATGATAACCGGAGGATTCGATCATGAAGGATCAGGAAAATCAATGAAAAGAAAATGGAAGGAACTGTTAAGCGTAGCTTCAACGTCGACAACCTTGATCAAGACAAATCGACCTCCATTATCTTTTAGCGATGGCGACCTTATTGACGGAAAAGCTAACTCACAAAACCCCTTGGGCATCTGGAGCTAATGGTTACTTACGGAACCGAACCAATGGTTCGAACCGTCAAGACCAAATTCCTCGTCTTACCTTGTGAGTCCATATACAACGGTATTATAGGAAGACCGACCCTCGGCAGGCTCGGGGCGGTTACATCCACCACACACTTAAAGATGAAGTTCCACTCTCTCTGCAACAGAGTTATTACTCTGAACTCTGACTTAGAGTCGGCTTCCAGGTGTTTCTTCCTATGGACGAAAAACGAACGAAAGGCTTCGGAGCATGAAGGGGTTCTCCCTTCGGAAGAGTTGTCGACTCCCAAACAACCAAAAGGTAGATCGACTGAAGTTAACACCACCACTAACATAGAAACCGGCTGCGATCCAAAAGTCGAAAATGAAAAAGACGTCGACGAGCTAACCAAAGAGCTCAAACGAAAAATCAAAAGACCAGAGCCTGATGGAAAGTTCGTCGAAATACAGCTCGGTTCAAACCCCTCCCAAAATGTCAAAATAGGGATCGATCTTCCAGAAAAGGTCAAGATCGATTTAACCCAATGTCTTAAAGATTTCAAAGACATCTTCGCTTGGTCGGCAGAAGACATACCTGGGATCCCACCGGAGGTTGCTTGCCATCGACTCGCAATAAACCCAGAAGCAAAATGGATCGCCCAAAGAAAGCGGGCTCAAAGTAAAGAGAAAGCCATTGCTGCCGCCATAGCAGTAGACGACCTCATCAGAGCCAACTTTATCTCCGAGGTTAAATACACGACTTGGTTATCAAACCCAGTCCTGGTAAAGAAAAGTAACGGAAAATGGCGTATGTGTGTCGACTACACCGATCTTAATAAAGCCTATCCAAAGGATGCTTTTCCTGTCCCCAGCATCGACCGTTTGGTCGACAACGCTTCCGGTTTCCGGTTATTATCCTTCATGGACGCATACTCCGGTTACAACCAGATCGCCATGTTTCCACCAGATCAAGAAAAAACTGCCTTCATCACCGACCGAGGTAACTTCGCGTACCGTGTCATGCCATTTGGGTTAAAAAACGCTGGAGCAACTTATCAAAGAATGATGAACAAAGTGTTCCAAAACCAGATCGGTAAGAGCGTAGAAGTCTACCTCGACGATATGATCGCCAAGAGCAGAAGTGATGATGAGCATATAAACGATCTAAGAACGATTTTTATGAGGTACGAAAAAATAGAATGAGATTGAACCCAGAGAAATGCACATTCGGAGTTCGAGCAGGGAAATTCTTGGGTTTTTTCTTAACAGAAAGAGGAATCGAGGCGAACCCTGATAAATGTCGATCCGTCACAGAATTGCGGACTCCGACATCCAAGAAAGAAGTACAAAAACTTAATGGAATGATAGCTGCTCTATCTCGTTTCATTTCAAATGCTGCATTCAAATCCCTTCCACTTTTTAAAATCCTCAAAAAAGAAGAAAGAGATTTCGAATGGACGCCTGAACAAGATGAAGCTTTGAAACAACTCAAGAAATCTCTCTCCGAGCCTCCAATTTTAACTCGACCAAACGAGGGGGAAACCCTATACCTATATCTGGCAGTCTCGGAGGAAGCTTTAGCTGCCGTTCTGGTGCGCGAGCTAGAAACCGGACAAAGCCCGGTCTACTTCGCAAGCAAGGCTCTACACGGAGCTGAGAGTCGTTATCAGAAGGTCGAAAAAATCGCCCTGGCTCTCATCGTCGCGGCTCGACGCTTCTGAGCCTATTTTGTGGCTCACCAGGTGGTCGTCCGAACTAACTACCCCATCAGACAAATACTCCATAGACCCGATCTTGCTGGGAGAATGATTAAATGGGCTGTGGAACTCTCAGAGTTCAGAATTAAATACGAAGCTCGAACAGAACTAAAAGCACAAGTTTTGGTGGACTTCATGGCCGAGATGACCCCTGCTAACATCGATCCCGATATATGGATCCTATATGTCGATGGATCCTCAAACCCAAAAGGAAGTGGCGCTGGAATCATGCTGGAAAGCCCAACAGGGATCATCATTGAAGTTTCCCTAACTTTCGGTTTCCCAACATCGAACAACCAAGCAGAATACGAGGCTTGCATCGCCGGACTGCGCCTGGCAATCGACCTCCAAATTCGACAAATAAAATTACATACCGACTCTCTCTTGGTGGTCTCCCAGATCGGAAACCAATACGAAACGAAAGAATCGACCTTGCAAAAATACTTACTTCAAGTACGGTCGCTATTGGCTAAATTTGAAGCGAGCGAGGTAATACACGTGCCATGAGCGGAAAATCAACGAGCTGACATCCTCGCCAAACTCGCAAGCACGAAAACCCCAGGAAACCAAAGGACGACCATCCAAGAAACACTCCACGAACCCAGTGTGTCTCCAGAGCCTCTGTTCAACCCGACCATCTGCATGCTCGAAGAAACTGACAGCTGGATCACTCCAATTTTAGAATACATCGTCACGGGAGCTGAACCCCTAGACAAATACGACGCTAAATACATTAGGAGAAGGGCCTCGGCTTTCTCAGTCGTCGATGGAACGTTTTACAGAAGAAGCCTCTCTTCCCCGTTGATAAAATGCGTCGAGGGAGAGGAAGCAGCCTATGTCGTATCAAAAATTCATGAAGGAATCTGCGGCCAGCACATGGGAGCTCGGTCTTTAGCTCGAAAAACTCTTCGAGCCGGATATTACTGGTCGACCATGATCGACGATGCTAGTGATCATGTGAAGAAATGCAAAAAATGCCAAATCCACGCCAACGTTCACATAGCTCCCCCCCCACAGATCTCACGAGCTTATCCTCCACGTGGCCCTTCGCATGGTGGGGAATGGACCTGCTCGGACCGTTCTCAAAAGCACCAGGACAAGTCAAATTTTTGATCGTCGCCGTGGACTACTTCAGCAAATGGATAGAAGCGGAACCCTCGGCTACCATCACTGCAAAAAACTGCATAAAATTCTTCAAGAAAAATATTATGAGCAGGTTCGGGATTCCCGAGGTAGTAGTATCTGATAACGGGACCCAATTCACAGATACAGGTTTTCGAAAGCTAATGCTCGAGCTAAAAATCAAACACCATTTCACTTCAGTAGAACACCCTCAAACCAACGGACAAGCAGAGGCGGCAAACAAAGTAATACTGAACGGGCTAAAGCGACGTCTGGACGATGCTAAAGGAAACTGGGTGGAAGAATTGCCTTACGTCCTCTGGGGATATAGGACCACCCCCCAAAGCTCCACTAGAGAAACACCTTTTAGGCTCTCCTACGGCAGCGAGGCGGTCATTCCTGTCGAGATTGGCGAACTTAGCTGGAGAACGGCAAATCGTAAAACTCAAAACAATAACGACCGAGCCTTAAGAGAAGAACTCGACCTCATCGATGAAATCCGAGGTCGGGCTTCACTCCGAGAAGCAATCATCAAACAAAGAGTAGTAACCAGGTACAACGCCAAGGTCGTTCACAGAGATTTCAATCCAGGTGATCTTGTGCTCAGAAGAGCCGACATCGGTCAGAAAAACGCTTCCCAAGGAAAGCTCACCCCGAACTGGGAAGGCCCCTATCGAATTTTGTCTAAAACCGGTACGGGAGCTTTTAAATTGGAGACCCTCCAAAGAAAGAAGATTGAAAGAACTTGGAACGCTACAAAATTGAAAAGTTATTATCTTTAGTTACATGTACTCCGACCTTATGTAAATACAAAACAAGTTATTTATAAAGAAGAATGTAACCTTTCAAAGTATTTTCAAAGCTCATCAAACTTGTCGACATTCTCACCAAGTTCCCACACATTCTTGATTTCATCAAGAAAAATGTACGGGCCTAAAAATTCCCTCTACAAGGAATCAACTGGGACCGATCCTAGAAGATCTCCCCAAGCGACCACCCAAGGTCGCAAACTCTTTGAGAAAACAGTTAAATCCGAGCCGAGTCTCAGTAAACTATCTCAAAGAGACAAGGTCTTCAAGGATCAAAACGTCCTAAGAACGACCATCGGCCACAGCTGCCGATACCCCTACAGGGCGAGTTTAATCTGGGCCGAGTCCTGGTAAACTGTTCTATAGGCTCGAACCCGGTAAACCGAGTTCCTCATTTATCGGCGTTCTTACTTCATACATGAAATGCAGAATTAAAAAAGCATTCATAAAACTCATAAACGAGTTCTAAAAATAAACTCTACGGAAACGACATACATGACGTGCAGAATTTAAAAAGCATTTCATTAAGCTCGTAACGGGGTTTGAAGAAAAAAGATCTGATGAAACGTGTTCCAAAATTACAAACATCTCGGATATGGCTGAGCCCTCAAAAAATGATCCTGAATTACATACAAGAGTTCTGGATCTATACAAAACCTATACGGATACAAGCATATACCCAAAACTTCCGCAAAAAGGATACACTTAAACCATCAAACAGTAGAGGTCGGAAAACGACGGTCTTCTCTACTGTTTGATCATCGATCTTAAAAATCTTGCCCCCTTCGACCTCATGATCGGCATCAATAATTGCCCGATCCAAATAGGTAGAAGGGCTGACCAAAGCAACTTGCTCAAGGGCGCACTCAAAACCTTCCCTGTACAGCTCGATTGCAGAGTTTGCGGCTTCACGAGCTTCCTTCCTAGCTTCATTTGCAATTTTCGCAGCCTCTTTGGCATTTTTTCTACTCTGATCAAGGGCTTCTTGGAGCTCTGCAATTCGAGCTTCAGGATCGATGCTAGTACTAGCCCCCGCCTCAGAGGCCTTCTTCAGGTCGTCTTCTAAAACGAGGATTCGATGCTCCAAACTTCTAATTTTCTGATTAGCATCGGCCACCTGTTCCTCCAGCTCTCTCTCCTTTTCTTCAAGATCCCTCACACGAGCCTCCTTCTTTTCAAGCTCCTTCACACGAGCCTCTGCAAACTCGGCTCGACGTATGATTTCCCCCTTCCCTTCTTTCAAGGTTTGGAGCTCTTGCTTGGTTCGAGCCAACTCTTTTGATGTCGAGGACATATCTTCCACGAGTTTCGCCCTTTTCGATTTCTCAAGATCTAACAAAACTGCAACCACGAAACGAAGAAAAAATCAAGCTGAGGGAAAGGCCTTAAGAACAAAAACAAACAACATTAACACACATACCTTTAGCCCTTTTCTCATATTTTTCCTTCTCGATCTTATGAACCTCGCCCAGGTTTACCAAAAGCTGAACTGACGCTCCAACCAGATCCTCCCGCCACTGAGCATAGTTTTGCTCCAGGAAACCCTCCTCCAAAGGAACGACCTTGTTTTTGTGTTTTAGCCTCCTCGAAGTTTTGCTCCTTTTTTCCGGTCTTGGCTCACTGACATCATCGATACGCACCCTCTTCGCTGAAGGCCCTGCACCAGTGTCGTGAGCAGCTGGAAGAGGGGAACCGGAGGTAAGATCGATCCGATCATGGGCAAGATCCTCCTGTGTGACAGTGTTGATCGGAGAAGCAGGAATAGTCGTCTCAGCGGCGATCACGGGTTGGGGAGACATCGGAACCGGAACAGCCTCTTCTTCAACATTGACAGGCATATCGACACTCTTCATCGCCAATGCTTTCATCGCTGCGAGCTTTCTTGGGGCCATAGTATCTGAAAAATAAAGAAAACTGGGTTATACAACTTACAATCGAAATACACAAAATTCGAACCCAGAAAGACAAACTACCTAAAACAAACTGCACTCGTCTCCGTTTTCCAGCTTGAACAATCTTGATCGCAGGGATACCCCGATACTTATGTTTTGAGAACGGAATGCTCTCAGAAATAAATATCAGGATCCTCTTGGTAAGAAGATCGTCAGCAGTAAGTCGATCCTCACCCACAGAAAAAGAATGGGTAGATCGTTCAAAAGGGCCTTGACTCCAGCTAATGGGAAATTTGGTGGATACCAAAGTCTGACCATCCTCGCTAAGCTTTCCTACCATCTCAATCGCGTCATCGGTCACTGGCTCGACCCAATAATACAACTCCTTCCAGTTTCCCCTCAGCGAGTCCGCATAGGCCTTAAAAACCTTGGCCCCTCGCCTCGAGCGGAGACTAACATGCTCTCGACCTGACTTATTTTCGCTACTATTCCGGTTAATCTCAAACAAATGGAAGAAGAGCAACGGTGAGACCGGTCTATCCAGATGGATGCACATTAATTCATAAGCTCGAACGAAAGCCCACGCATTTGGATGCAACTGGGATGGCGCTACGTCTAACCTCGCCAAAACCGTTTGCTCGAACCAAGTAAAAGGAGGCCGGATATTCATTTCGTTGATCAGCATGTGGTACAAAGTGAACTTAAGCTCTCCGGGCCATAAAGCCACATGCTTTCTCTTCTTCATACCCTCAATCCTCCAAACTCGCTTCGACCTCCCAGAAGCTTTCCTGCCGACCGTCTCCAAGTTAAAGCCATACTGGTACAAAGATTCGATTTCCAAAATATTTTTAGACACCCAATCGTATTGAGAAACCTCTCGTACCGGAACGTCGAGGTCCCCACAGCCAGTGCTCGAGTAACCATCAATAGAAGCAGCAGAAGCTCGACTAGAGCTTGGTTGACTCGAAGGGCGAGATTCAGCTTTCCTTTCAGCATCGCCTCGATCGGACCCATCAGCAGGCTCAGAACTTGTCCCGGGGTCAACCTCGGAACCCTCTGTTTCCTCCGAATGAATTTCCTCGTCAGACTCGGAGGTAATGGTCATCACATCCACCAAACGATCCTCCTCCATGTCATCAGGAGCACTCTCGTTTGGCTCATTAGCATCGCTCGCATGAGAAGAGCTTTCACCCTCAAAATTGCCTTCTGCCTTATCGCTCATAGAGGCAGAAGTAGAGTGCTCTTACACGTCAGGAACGACAACTTCAAGAGGATCGGTACGAACTTCAAGAATTTCGCCACCAGAAGCCATCACGTTCGTAAAGTCCTTACAATACTGAGTAACGTCTCTCCGGGTTTGTTTTGTCCTCGCCAGGACGAATCTGCAGAAATGGGGGATGAAATGTCAGGGTTAAGATTGAAACGGGGTTCGCGAAGCAAATCGAAACCCGACCTGCCGACCCCCATTCTGAGATCGTAAAGAACTGGGGGAGGTCCAGGCACAACAAAAAGAATAGGAAAGAAACTAACCTCGAAACGGAGCTGCGAAGCCGATCTTGCCGGGAAAGAATGTAGTTGCTGATCTCCAGAAATCGATCTTAAAAGTACTTCAAAAAACTCTCTAAACTCGTCTTTTTCGAAAAACGAAGCTCGGGAGCTCTCGAAGGTCGACAGTCCAAAACAAATAAACGCCAAGCAACAAATGAAAGGGTGAGACCCTTTATTTATAGTGAGGCTGAATTAGTGGGCTTGGGCCGAGAAGTCGAAACGTCACGTCCAATCAGGGTCCATTAGGTTCGCACACTAAAAATAAAGCGTCACCATCATGCGCCGCCACTGTGAAATCACGCCTGGTCAGAAACAGTAAATTTGGCACTGATTCCAAGATGGCGCTGATTCCCAAGCAGCACTGATTTCAAGGGACTATCTGCCTCACTCAAGCTCGGTTGATTCCAAAAACTTTCTACCTCGTTCAGAAGCTCGACGGTTATTTAACGTCGACCAAAAATTCAAGATTGACATAAGCTCAAAAGCAAGGAAATTTCTACTCAAAGGGCCAAAAACGCAAGCCTGCTTCATCTTATCAAGTCAGGATCGCTCCTCAAAGCGACCAGACTTGGGGGGCCACTGTTATGGTAAATAGAAATTCTGCTATTCACACCTCCTCCTGCAAGGCCCAAATATTCAGAGGCCCATTACATAGAAACAGGGTCCAATCATCAATGGCCAAGATCACTCTGCAAGATCGGACGACCCAAATCGACCAAAGCAAACACCACTCAAAACCTATAAATACAGCATTCAATTCTCATTAAATGGTAAGCACTTTTTCAACACAATACTCATTAACTCAAATACTGACTTGAGCGTCGGAGTGTTATTGCAGGAACAACATCGGACATCTCAAGATCGAACAACATCGAACACATCAAGATCGAACAACGTCGAACACCTCAAGATCGAACCGCATCGAACATCTCAAGACCTGAAGATAGGAATAGAATCAAGGATAAAAACATCTACTAACTGCATAATACCAATCACTAAGATCGGAAGCACAATACTGAACAATTGATAAGTTGTGAACAATATCCAAAATATATGATTTGAAATTTAAAGTGGAATATGCATTCCCGTTGACAAACAGAATTACATTGATCCATAATAATGTTTGGACATTAGAGGTAAAATATGCATCCCCGTCGGCCCTTCCGTTTGCATCCTCGTTGGTCCTCCCGTTGCCACTCGCGTTGGCACTCCATTGGCATTTTATTACTTTTTAGTAATTATAAAATAGTTATTTGGTAATTTTTTGTAATGAAAAAAGAATATTTTTTTAGTAAAAAACTGACAAAAAATGATTTTTTTTTGAAAAAGAATTGATAAAAGAAATTTAGGAAAAAAAATGGAAAAAAGTCATTTAAAAAAAGGAAAAAAAGTTAATTAAAAAAATTCAGAAGAAAAGTGATTCTAAAAATTAAAGGAATTTTTTTTTAAAAAAAACTGTTATTTTTAAAATATTTATAAAAAAATGAAAAGAAAATCAGTTTTTATAAAAAAAATGAATTTTTATAAAAAAAACAATTTATAAAATATTAATTAAATTAAATAAAAAGAAAATGAGGGAAATTCAAGGTAAAGATCACAAGGAAAAGGACAAAAAAGGAATACCAAAATCAGCCGAGGGCATTAAGGGATTCTAAATCCAGTATTTTCAATTTTTCATTGCATGTCTCTAAGTCCTATTAAGATGTCCAGAATAAATATAAACTTCAACAAATGGATTAGACTCGCAACAATTAACGAATAAGGGTTGGTCCGAACGGTAATTGAACCAGGTCTTGAGTTCGAATCTTGGTTGTAGCAAAAACTCTATTAGGAGGGGAGAACCACACAAACCGGCAAAGTTGGGTACTCGTGGATACTTCGCACCAATAACACGAAAACAAAAAAAGCACTTGCAACAATTAAAAAATGTTAGCTTTCATTTTTTTTTCTTCAATAAGCAATGATTCATTGAAAAAAACACTAGGTGTGCTCGAAAAACCAATTACAAATTGTTTAAACACAAAGGGGCATTAAGCCACCAAGATGAAACAGAATAACACAGAAGTCTACCCACCCTATAGATAAACCAACTCCACAATAAACATTTAATATGCGATACAATGAAGTTTACCACCGGCAATTCTCCTTTAAAGATCAAATTAATTATGAAGTAACCAGATGGGACAATGATCAGATATATCCCTATCCCCTATCTATTGACTCGAGATATTCCACCGAGTAATTCACCCCTCTGTCACAAGGAACCTGTCAAGTCTACTCATGGATATACCAATAGATCAAAACCAAGAAAAATTTTACCAGCCACCGACACATCAACAACATCCATGTCCACTATGAAACTGTTAAAATCCAAAATTTCCTGCGATAGACCCCCAACACTCCTCCGTTTGCCTTCTTCCACACTAGTAACTTAATTAAAATCACCCACCAAACATCACTCTTCCAGCAGATAATTTTACTTGAGCTCTTTTAATTCCTCCCACCCTCTACGTTTCTCGGGCAACGAGCAAGAAGCATAAATATTCACCACATAAAGAATAAAATCCCGAAAACTCACAGCAACTCTCACAAAACCAGCACCTGTAAAATTAAAACTAACATACAAAGAACCAACCAGCCAAGAGGATAAGATACCACCCGATAGAACCAGAGATGGTTTTACCACACTACCAAAAGACCGATTACTCCACAACATGCTTAATTGTTTTTCATCAATAACCTCCTACTTTGTTTCTTGTAGACAAATAAAATCAAACTGACATTTTCTAATTAAAGAAGCTAACTACGACGTTTGGTTCTATCGCCCCACCCATGTAAATTAAGAGATAAAGTATTCATGGGATACCTACGGTGCTCGCCCCCTTATTCCTCGCAACTTCATATCCCTTCTCTCCTGCTTCAATAAGATCAACATAATTCTCATCTGGAAGAGTGCCAACCACCCCAAAGCTCTTCGCTGCATCCCACACCTTCATGGCTACTGACTTGCTTTGGAGAGCCCAAAACTTGTTGTTGCACATCTTGATATCAGAGCTTGAAATAGAATCAGCACAAAGTACCGTGCTTGCTGAGAAAAGGGACGAAGAATTCGCTCTAGCCAGCATGGACTTTCCTTCCTCCGCTAAGCTTCGGATATCACTCGAGACTAGAGGGACTTCTGCCAGTTCGCAAACAATACGGGGAATCCTACATTTCTTCTTACCTTTCTTCGGACCCACCATGAGCCATTTTTTATTTCTTTTGGGCTTAAGTTTATTCACATGAATCTGCTTCACACCACAGTTTAGGTCATGTGCATTTTGGTTCGAAGGGAGTTCATATGAGATGGGCCTATCAGTTGGTTCAACACTAACATGAGGCTAGCCCAAAGCATCTCCAAGCACCACATTAGTAATAGCAATAGGTTTACCCGCAGCTACTGATGGACCATCAACCCCATTCATCGCAAACGTATCCTTCACAATAGAAGTCAAAGATTCAAAATTTAAATTACTTTGACCAACAATAGGCTCCTCCTCAAAAAATGGCTCAATAACAGCTCAAGGGTGGCAATTTCTACCTGCATGTGGAGATCCCCGCGAGGATTGCCCCGTTTGGGGCCCCGTGGGCGGGGAATTTTTCCCCGTGGGGACGGGGGAGGAAATCGCCCCGCAGTCAAAGCGAGGATGGGGACCGGGATCATACCCCCTCCCCGCGGGGTGATAACTCTTATTTATATGTTCTAAACTTAAATCAATGTCAGTTTCTAAGTAATATTGTTGTTAAAGTAGTTAATATGTGTTGTTTAGAGTAAAAAAGGGTTAGGAACTGATTTGTGATCATTTGGCACTTTTGGTGCCCCATATTGTATTTTAATGTGTTTGTTCAATGCTACAGCATTAGATGCCCCAGCATTTGTGGTTGACTGAAATGCCCCAGCATTTGTGGCTGACTGAAATGCTCCAGCATTACTCTGCTGACGTCATTGATGACATCAAAGTCAAGTTGCTATGCAAGTGGCCCAAATTGCTCACCTCAAGCACCACCCTATTTACTTTTTACCTTGTAACTTTTACTTTTTAGCTAGGGACACTTGTCCATACGCCATTGGACCTCTTCTTTTTGATAAAGTAAAGATCAAATCAAATCTTTTTGGAAGCAAATTAATACAAGTGACCCTAACTTCACCTCCAAGGAAACCCCACCATGAAGGAAACCTCACTCATGAAACCTATAAATACTCCTCACCTCCTCATTCACAAGGAGACCAGAATTTATCACTTTTACAAAAAAATTGGTTATTAGCGACAGAAATTTCCCTCGCAAAATGACCAAAATCCGTCGCTAATGGTCATTTGTGAGGGAATTAGCGAGGGACCAGTTCCGTCACTAAAGCCCTCCTCGCTAATGGGATTAGCGAGGGAATTGAATCCCTCGCTAATTAGCGAGGGAATTTTCCCTCGCTAATGACTGCATTTTTTCAAAAAAAAACTGACACGTGTCCAGTGCTGAATGGCTTGTTTTTTTTTATATATTTATTATTAATACTGTTAAAAAATTATTATATTATTAATGAATATTATATTATATTATTAATTTTGTGGTTGTGGTGGTGGGGGTGGTGGTGGTGGAAGGTGGAAAGAAATTCGTATAGGTGAGAGAAGAGGAATTCGTAGGTGGAGAGAGGAGTTCAAGGTGGTGGTTTCGTGGGTGGTGGCGGCGGTGGTGGTTGTGTGGTGGTGGTGTGGTGGAAGAAGGTGGAGAGAAGAAGAGGGAAAGGGGGAATCATAAGAGAGAGAGAGAGAGAGGGAGAGGATGAGGAGCTTCGGTGGTGGTTGTCTGGTGGAAGAAGGTGGAGAGAAGAAGAGGGAAAGGGGAGAGTAGCTCCGGTGGTGGTGGTGGGTTAGGGTTTGTAGGTTAGAGAGAGAGTAGAGGAAGAGGAAGGGGAGAGTAGGCCGTAGGTTGGTTGTATGGTGGTGATGGTGGTGGTGGTGGTGGTGGTGGTTGTGTGGTGGTGGAGAGTAGAGGAAGAGGAAGGGAAGAGGAAGGGTGAAGAGGAGAGAAGAAGAGTGAGGGTGTTGTGAGTGAGAAAGAAGAATGAGGGTGTAAACGGATTTAAGGAAAAAAAAAGTAAAAAATTAGCAAGGGAATTAGCGAGGGACTGAAATTCCGTCGCTAATTTTCAAAATTTCCGTCGCTAATTTTCAAAATTCCGTCGCTAATTCTCAAAAATACGACAGCCCCTATTCCCTCGCTAATTTCCGTCGCTAATGGGCAATTTTTTTGTAGTGAAAGATCATATTGGAGCTGGTTTCGTTGGAAGAGGAAGAACTTGACAACTTCTTCCTTCACCTTCACACAACTACATTCTGCACAATGAATGCTCCCTGCACAGTGATGTTGCGAAGCGATGCTGTAGCATTACGGGGCTGATTTATGCAAAGGGAACTAAACCGTGTACGTATCTTCTACTCTATTTATTTTCCTTTGTGTTTTTCAGTAATATGAACATGTTATTTACATCAGTCTGTATGTCCTTAGTAATGTTAAGCATAAGCTAAACTCTCTTGTAGTTGGGATGCCATAAACTTAGTAATGATCCTTTAACTTGTTTTATGTTATATATTGATGTTTGCATTTTAGTTCATGTATGACAACTTTTTCATATTCATCTTTAGAATTGGTTAGCTAAAAATGAATGCAAATTATAAATTCATACATGGTTTATGATTAGAACTCAAGAACTAATGTGGGTAAGTGTTTAATAAAGGAAACTTTGTTATTCCATGCTAAGACCTAGACATAGGATAGCATAGTCCATAGGGTGATACTGTGGGTGCTTCATATACATAGGTGAACATATTTAGAGCTTAGACATAAGGCTTGTAACGAACCCCTGACGATAGTGACTGAAAGGCACGCAACAAATGCTGCAACATCCAATGCTCCAGCATCGTATATAACATAATGTGGTAACAAGTGATTTACTTAGTGGGCAGCATTTCAACTACTCTCTCATCATATTTTCAACCCCAATTTTACTTGCTTGTTTATTTTTTGTTTGTTTACATTCTTGCATTCCTATCATATTGTTTATTGGTTACCTTCCACTAGTGAACTATTGATTTTAAACTTGTAAATTAATCCAATCCCTATGGGAACGATACTCTACTTTCACTTTATTACTTGTTACGATTGTGTATACTTGCACATACATTTGTGTATATATATCAAGCACAACACGGGGACCCCGCCTCGAATATATTACATAAATATTTTTATTATAGATATGTTATAAGTATTAATTTTTTAGTCTTTTTATATTTTTTTTAATTTAAAATATTAAATTGTTCTAACTTTTATACTTTCTAAATATTAAAATATAAAAGTATGACTAACTTTTATATTTTTTTATATTAAAATGTTAAAGTTTTGTTTTTTAGTCTTACTTTTATATATTTTTTACAATTTTATTATATATTAATTTTATTTTTTCTAACTTTTAATAAATTTTTGAGGTCCCTGCAGGGACTGTGGGGATGGGGATGGAGGGGGAAAACTCGGGGATCGGGGATGGGGACGGGGGACAACTTGGGAGGCGGGGACGGGGAACAGGAGAGTACTCTCCGCGCCCGCCCCGCCCCATTGCCATCCCTATAACATCTTCCCTTGATTTTCTCTCTACTAAATCATTAGTGCTCACTCTCTCACCAAAAACTTCCAACAAATTTGAATTACTTTGACCAACAATAGGCTCCTCCTCAAAAAATGGCTCAATCACCACTACAAGAAAAATTGGACTTTTCAGCGGGCAAAATCTGTCGGAAAAGCCAAAAATCCGCCGAAAATGTGGACTTTCCGGCGGATTTTTGGTGCCGGTAGCCAGCTCGCAGCAAACGGTTTCCGGCGGATTTCATTATAAATATTAAATAATAATTGCAAATTTAATTTTAAGTTTCAATTTTTATAAGACAATATCTGTTAATAAAATTTGTAAGTGAACTTAATAAATAAGTTTTTTCAATATAAATTATTTTGTATTATTATTGCAAACAAAATTTGTAACAACATTTTACTATAAATAGTTAAGTAATTAATATTTTATTAATTTTAATATTGTACCAAAAATGTGATTTGAGAAAACCAACTTCTAGGACACGACAATGAGACACAGGAACACGTATTCAAATCATCGACAATAAGTGTTATTAAAAGTCACCAAGGACTAAAAAAAATCCAAATTTTACGGTGACCAAAAGTTGGTAAAAAATTTTTAGACACTAAAAACAAAAAATCCATATATATATATATATATTGATATATTAATTACTTTACTTTGACAACTAACCGTAATGAAGAGAATGCTCTGACTTGAAGCGTATATCCAACTCAAACAAAGAGAAAAAAAGAGGAACGCAAACTCAAACAATACCTAAACAAACAACACCACAATTAGTAACAAACTCATATTATAAAATAATTCAAAAATTAAAACTATTAACTCATGTTACAAACATACCTTAGATCGAAGAAATTTGCCAAAGAGAGGAAGAGATTTAGTAGAGAGAAGAAGAGAATTCATAGGGAGGAAGAGAGGAATTTCAAGAAGAGATTTAGTAGAGAGAAGGAGAGTATTGGTAGAGGTGTGAAGAAGAAGTGGAGAATGGAGAAGGGATTTATATAGAAGAAACGAAGTCAAACGGTCAAAAGGCAGAATCCGCCGGAAATGTCATTTACCGGTGGATTAAGGGGATTTCCGGTGGATTTTCAAAAAATCAAATCCCCCGCTTTTTTCAAAAAAATCCGCCGGAAATAACGTTTCCGACGGATTTTAGTCGGGTCGTCATTTTCGGCGGATTTTTACGCATTTCCGGCGGATGTTTTTTTAAAAAAATTCGTAGACCCAAATCTGCCGAAATACCTAAAAATCCGCCGGAAATATTGAGGAGGAAAAAAATCCACCGGAAAATCCAACAAATCCGCCGGTTACGGGTTTTTTTAAAAAAAAAATTGAACGGCTCAGATTCCACCGACACTTTTAGCCAACGGCTCACAACCAGTCAAACGTGTCAGGAAAATGAGTGCATGACATTTCCTTTGGAAATTGTGACCCAACGGATAGAAAATAAACGGCTCAAATTTGTGATCTAAAATTTTGATCAACGGCTGATGTTTCCCCACGCCTATTATAAATTGGGCTTCAGCTTTCCCTTCTACTTCACAAAAACCCTAACCTCTTCTCTGCTTCTTCTCCACCAAATCGTATAAACACAAAAAAAATGCCCCTAACACAATACTCAGAGGATTCTTCCCTCACTATCATTCATCATCAGGGCATCATCACCAACAAAGTTAATGGTGTCTGTTTCGAGGGGCGAGACACAATGCAGTGTAGGCTTAAACACAACATAACATTCACTGCCCTAAAAGATAAACTACTGGGTAAGGTGCAAGTGGAGGGCGACGAGCGAGAGATAACTCGTATAGTTTATCGGAAACCCGATTGGTCTGATGGACGTGTGCACTGGTCTACAATGGATGTCAAGAACGACAATGACGTCCAATCAATGATGTCCATTTATGTCCTGTTTAAATGGAAGGATTATCTGCATTTGTACGTGGAAACCACACGGACCGTCGCTGAGATCCTTAGTCGTTTAACTCCACCAGCTCAGTAGTTTCTGTCATTTTATCGTTTTCGTGTATTTCGAGTTTTATGTACGGTGACGCTTTTTAATAATAAAATTGTTGTTTAATTTAAACGCTACTGTAAACCAAAAAATAATCAACCCAATATTTATTCATTACTAAATCAATGACGTTCAATTACAATTATTGATAAACAAAATAACAATAAAAAACTACAACTGGGTAACAACAGAGCCGGATCCAGCATCACTCGCAGTATCACTGTCACTCCCACTCCCATCAGAGACAACCATCGGCATAATCCTGGCGACCTTGAAGCTTCCGGTCTGATAGTATGTTAACGAGGCTTCCACACTCTCAACACCCCCATACGCTTGGCAGATGGCATGCGTATTAGTAAGGATGTTGTCATAGCGCATGTTGTTGACACCACGAATACAAGGGCCAACTTCCAAAACAAAATAAAAAGAACAAGGCAACTCTAGTCTCCAAATCTCATTTGGAATGGAAATCCTCCCAGCATTTCGTTCAATGAGGGTAACGAATTGGATCATACCTGCAACCGAACATATCAAACACAATCAGTATCAGTATGATTCGATTGAACTCAACCGAACGTATTCGGTTGACCTAAACTGAATGGGTCCATTTTTCTTCGTCCCCAGGAGCATTCGGTTGTCGTCAACCGAATGCTTCGCGAAAATGCAGAAGTGAAAAAACGATAAAACACAGCAAATCAAGCAAAATGCAAGTAAATGAGGGTTAGAAATCGTGTACCTTATGTTCTGAAAATGAGCTTGAAGGTTAAAATCGAAGATTGAGTGGGTTTGGGAGAGGGAGAAGTCGAAGAGGGTGAGGGAGAGGGAGAGGGTTTCGGTTGGGTGTGTTTTTGGTGGGTGTCGAAGTCTTCAAGAGGTGTGCAACGTGACTTCTTCGACACAATTGCTTCTTCGTTGAAATGGCTTTGTCGGCTTTTCCTTCCCTATCGAATTTTATGACTTTGCTTACTTAACAACATACCCTCAACACAACTTCCTTTTGCTTTTGATTTGCGCTATTCTACACCGTACGTAGTTGTTTTAGGCATGACTCGGACTAAGACTACCGACCCCCTTTGTTGTCTAGTGGCACGCAACCCTCCAATGTAAATGCAAAGATGTTAGTTCTTGGCAAATGGTCCAATAGGCCTAGGAGGTCCAACAACATCCCTGTAAAAGTAGGTGCTCTAATAACATACCCTTGAGGAGGCAGTTTAGGATGATGATCCGGTAGAGGGATTCCCTGATGGCACCTCGGTTCTTAGGACATATAAGGACCACATTTCTACGCGTCATTGGGATAAAGCAGTAATTTATCTAATTACTCCCTTAATTATCTTCTTTGTTGTCAAAATGGTTTTTTAACAAATTTAAATTTTATTTCACAATTGTTGGGAGCGGAGGGTCTCCAACAACGGTAAGAAGTTGATATTGGAAGATAGTTAGTAATTCAATATTGCTTAATTCACTTGTAATTAGTTTAGTTTTCAGTTTTGAAAAGTCAATGCCTGTGTGGCTGATTGTGTGGCATATCACTAAGCCTAGTTGGCTATACTTGTACATATATCTCAGCCATTAACCAACACAGTGTAACATACTTTACTGTTTTCAATATATCAGTTTTGTTAGTTTCTGTTGCAACCCGTTTTCTTTACTTCTCTGCAATTCTGTTTTCCTTTCTGTTTTTCGTTTATCCCTCTCCATCTATATCCCAACAAATTGGTATCAGAGCTTCAAGATCTAGCAAGGTTTATCAATGGCGACGCGAGATCAAGGGATTCCGTCGAATCTGCCCATCTTCAAAGGGAAGAACTGCGAACGATGGTTTGCGCAAATGAAGGTGTTGTTTCGTTTTCAAGATGTGCTGGAAATCGTGAATGATGGCGTTCCACCGCTTGAAGCAAATGCGACTGAAGCGCAAAGGAACAATCATCATGCACTGCGAAAGAGGGATGGAAAAGGATTGTTCTTGATCCATCAAAGCGTTGATGAGAACATCCTAGAATTGATCATTGACTGTGATTCCGCGAAGACTGCGTGGGACATTCTCAAGAATGCATATGGAGGAGCGGATCGGTTGAAGCAAGTTCGATTGCAGCCACTCCGAAAACAATATGGAGCATTGAAGATGATTGATGGTGAGTCAATTGGGGAATTCATCACGAGGTTAGTTGCTCTAACGAATCAAATGAAAGGAAATGGGAAAAATGTTTCTGAGAAAAGTAAAGTAGAAAAGGTGCTTTGATCTTTAACCCTAGATTTCGATTATATTGTAACTGCTATTGAAGAATCCAAGAACATAGGTGAAATGAAGTTAGATGAACTTCAGGGTTCCTTAGAGGCTCATGAATTGAGAATTAGGCAGAGAAGTTCAGAGAAAGAAACTGAACAAGCCTTGTTGACACACTCCTCTAAGAAAAATTGGAAGGCAGGCAATAAGAAAGAAAAGGGAAAATGGAAGAGTAAAGATAAAGATTCTGGTAACAAGAAAGATGAATATAAGAATTCTGATAGTAAAAAATCTGATCTGAGTAAGATCCAATGCTACAATTGTCAGCAATTTGGGCATTATAGGAACAAATGTAAGAACAAGAAAGTTCCTAGGGATAGAGATGCAGAAGCCAAATTTGTAGATGATGATAACTCTGACTCTGATTCAGAGGGATTGGTACTAATGGCAGTCATAGATGATGAGATTGAAGAAGACATTCATCTCAATGAAATTGTTGCTGAGGGTAGTGAGCAAGACAGTGGGAACACTTGTGACAGTGGAAACACTTGTTGTAACAGCCCAGGTCCAACGCATTGGCCACCCCGGCACTATTACCTCACGGTCTTCTCTACCCCTCTTGTAGAATTTTTGCCTTCCGTGGGAATCGAACCTTGCACCTGAGGCATAAGTGCAAGTTAAACACACCTCCCACTACCTTGTAGAATTTGACACGACATAGGGAAAGTGGATAAAAATTGCCATTTGGACACTTGAACACCTCAGCCCAGAAACACCAGTAAAATAATTTATTTTTGCATAAAATTGGAACATTTGGATGGGCACTGAAATTAGCTTCGAACGCATTTTGAACCGTTAAATTTGGATAACCGAGTCAAAAGTTACATTAAAAATAAAATAGGGAAAATACTTAGACATCCTGGAAACTGGCGCATGGGCGCTGGGCGCCCAGGGGCAACACGGAGCTTGGCGCATGGGCGCTTGGCGCCCAGGAAAGGCAACACGCATAGGCGCATAGCGCCCAGGAGACAGGAACGCGCATAGGCGCTCGGCGCCCAGGGAACAGCAGCGCGCATAGGCGCTTGGCGCCCAGGAAACAACACGCGCATAGGCGCATTGCGCCCAGCACAGCAACACGGCGCCCAGGCACTAGGCGCCTAAGGCTAACATGCAACAAAACTCATTTTACTTCAAAATTGATTTTACACGAGCCAAATGCTCAGAATATGAGGACCCAATAACAATTTTGTCAAAAAGTGAACAGCATTTTTGGCGCCCATGCACTAGGCGCCTAGTGAAAACACGCAACCCAACTATTTTGGTGCCCAAAATCATTTTGCACGAGCCATTTTACCTGAATATGAAAACCTGAAACCGAATTTTACAAAACCATCACCAGAACATTGGGTCCCTTGGCGCCCATGACACAAGCACTTAGCGCCAAAACTGGCAGCACAGTGACACAGAACACAGCAACACAGTGGCAACAGGCACAGCAACACAGTGACACAGAAACAGCAACACAGGGGCAACAGAATTTGGAAAACTGGCGCAGGCACACTGCTGGGCGCCTGGCGCCCATGACTAAGGCGCAGAACACAAAATCCAGCAACATACATATGGCGCCCAAGGCGCCTAGGATCTTCCAAAAACCAGAATTTTTCAATTTCAATCACCAATTTAAATTCACCAACACTCAATTATATATATATGATTCAAGTATCACCATGATTCTCAATTTCACCAAGTAAGCACCAATAAGTCATATATTCAAACATATGACATCCAATTCGCATTAGCAACAATTCAAACATTCAATCATGCGATTTCAACATAGGCAATTTAGAATCAAGCATCACAATACTATAAATTAATCATCAACATCACAATTCATTCATAGAAACTATCCTAGAACCCTAACCCTAAGCATCACCAATTCGCATAAGGTATTATAAACAAAAAGAGGACCCCCTAACCTTATGGAAGTCGAAAATTGCTAGCAAAGCTCCAAGGAAAATGCAAGACTCCAATCAAGCTCTTCCTCCTCTTGAGTGATTCGCCCTTTTCCCTTCTTCTCCTCTTCACTTCGCACTTCTCCTCTTCTCACTCTCTCTTTTACGTTTCTTTTTTCTTTCTTTTGCACACTTGAGTGAATTGCAACTAACTCCCAAGACCCCTAGTGAGTCGACTCCTATGACCAACCAATGGGTCATGGGCTCACTTGAGGGTCATGGGCCCCCAAGCACCACCTCAATTCGTGGCAACACCTCCTAACAAGTAAAATAAAATAAATTAAACCTTGAATTATTTAATTAAATTAAATAAATATTGTAAGCCTTAAATAACTTAATTAAATAAATAATTAAATTATTTTGGGGCGTTACACTTGTAATGCTCAAAATACTTGTGCAATAGTTGTGGGGCAAGGCAGTGGAGACACTGGTGATGCCTCCAACATTGCCAGCAATGATGATGAATGCTTATCTCTCATGACAGTCGCTGATACTGAATTGCTACTACTGAAAGAAGATACAAATGAAGAAGATGAGAAATCTGATGAATGGTATTTGGATACAGACTGCTCAAATCATATGTGTTGTCACAAGAAATGGTTTATTGAGATGAAACAGATAAACAAGAGAATCAGATTTGCTGATAATAGCAAAGTCATGGCAGAGGGAAAAGGCACTGTGAAATTTCTCTCAAGGGATGGTAAGTGGTGCTATATCCAAGAAGTGTTTTATGTACCAATCATGAGAAGCAACTTTCTTAGTCTTGGTCAGATGATTGAGAAAATAAGAGATTGATCTTGAAGGTTCAAATGCAAAGTAACAGAACCTTCAAAATCAAGCTTCAAGTAATACAAGAACAAGGCCTCTCAACCACAGTTGATAGTGAGAATTGGAAGTGGCACAAGAGATATGGTAATTTAAACTTCAAGAGCCTGAGTAAATTTAAGGAGAAAGGTATGGTGCATGGTCTTCCCACTATCAAAACACCTAGTGAAGTGTGTGAGAAGTGTTGTGAGTCAAAACAGCCAAGGAAGACTTTCAAATCAGAAGCTCCAAGTAAGTCAGTGAAGAAGTTAGAAGTGGTGTTCTCTGATGTATGTGGTCCTTTTGGATGCAACTCACTAGGAGGGAACAAATATTTTGTTACATTCATTGATGAGTACACTAGAATGACTTGGGTGTACTTAATCAAAAGAAAGAGTGAAGTTTTTGAAGTTTTCAAGAAGTTCAAAGTGATGATTGAGAAGTAAAGTGAGTGCATGATCAAGACCCTTAGAACTGATGGAGGTGGGGAGTATACCTCAAATGATTTTAAGAGCTTCTGTGAGAATGAGGGGATAATACATGAGATAACATCACCATATACGCCTCAGCACAATGGGATTGCTGAGAGAAAGAGCAGAACCATACTTAATATGGTGAGAAGTATGATGAAAGAGAAGAATCTTCCACACTGCCTTTGGGGAGAATTGACATCCACAGCTGTATATCTCATCAACAAATGCCCAACAAAGAAGTTGGTTGGCAAGACACCTGAAGAAGCCTGGTCAGGAAGAAGACCAAGTGCCAAACATCTCAGAATAATTGGCTCAGTGTGCTACAAACATGTCCCTGAACAACTCAGAAGAAAGATGGATGATAGAGCTCAACAAATGGTTCTTGTTGGATATCATTCAACTGGTGTATATAAACTATATGACCCTGTTCAGAAGAAAGTTGTAAGGAGTAGTGATGTTGTAGTAGATGAAGCAAGTAGCTGGGATTGGGAGAAGCATAACACAGAAGATGGTGAGAGAATCACTGTGTTAGATTTTGATGAAGTGATAGAGCATGATGAACAAACTGATGTTCTTGTACCAGTAGAACCAGAATTGCCAAATGTAGAAGCACCAGCTAGAAGGTCAACAAGGAATAGGCAAATGTCTACAAGACTTGATGGCTTTCAAGTGCTGTCAGATGCTGCCAAATCTGCAGAAGGTGAGCTTGTGCACTTTGCTTTGCTTGCTGAAGCAGAACCGGTAAGTTTGGAACATGCCCTAAAACACAAGCATTGGAATGAAGCAATGCTTGAAGAACTGAAATCCATAGAGAAAAATGGAACTTGGGAATTGGTTGAACTTCCACAACAGAAGAAAGCTATAGATGTCAAATGGGTCTACAAGACAAAGATAAAGCCAAATGGTGAAATATCCAAGTACAAGGCCAGATTAGTGGCAAGAGGATTTCTGCAGAAAGCTGGGCTAGACTTCAATGAAATCTTTGCACCTGTAGCAAGGATTGAAACAATAAGGCTGGTAGTAGCATTGGCTAGTGGAAAAGGTTGGTCAATGCATCAACTTGATGTAAAATCAGCCTTTCTCTATGGACCATTGGAGGAAGAAGTGTATATTACTCAACCACCAGGTTTTGAAATCAAGGGGCAAGAAAAGAAAGTGTTTAAACTGAAGAAAGCCTTGTATGGCTTAAAGCAAGCCCCTAGGGCATGGAACAAGAGAATAGACTCTTTTCTCTTAAAACAGAGTTTCACAAAGTGCACTACAGAACATGGTGTCTATGTGAAGAGCTCGAATGAAGATCAACTACTGATCTGTCTGTATGTAGATGACTTGTTAGTCACTGGAAGCAGTGAAGCAGAAATTGACATTTTTAAGAAGGTGATGATGGCAGAGTTTGAGATGAGTGACTTGGGTTACTTGTCATATTTTCTGGGAATTGAGTTTGTAAAGACTGATGAAGGCATCTTCTTGCATCGAAACAAGTATGCTGCTGACATTTTAAACAGATTTGAGATGAGTGAGAGCAAGCCTGTCTCAACTCCAGTAGATATGAGCAGTAAGCTTGACAACGGTAATGATGAATGTGAAGTAGATGCAACCATGTTCAAGCAGATGGTTGGCTCTCTTAGATACCTTTGCAACTCAAGACCAGACATTGCATTTGGTGTAGGTTTGATAAGCAGGTTCATGGAGAAACCTAAGACTTCTCATCTAATTGCTGCCAAGAGATTGTTGAGATACATAAAGGGAACACAAGATTATGGTATTCTATACTCAAAGCAAGAAGAGTGTTCTGAAATTAGTGAAATAAGGGGCTACACAGACTCTGATTGGGGTGGAGATAGGAGTGACAGGAAAAACACTGGAGGTCATGTCTTCATGTGTGAAAAAGAACCAATCTCATGGTGCTCAAAGAAGCAAAGTGTAGTAGCTCTGTCCTCCTGTGAGGCAGAGTACATTGCTGCTTCTTTTGCTGCTTGCCAAGCATCATGGCTAAGCATGCTTCTGTCTGAACTTGGCCTTCACAGCAACACTGCCATGAAGTTGTTAACTGACAACAAGTCAGCCATAGGTTTGGCTAAAAATCCTGTAGCACATGGACGATCAAAACACATAGATACAAGATATCACTTCCTTCGTGATCAAGTAAGCAAGGAAAAGCTGAAATTAGTACACTGCAGAACTGAATTGCAGATTGCAGATGCCATGACAAAGCCACTGCAGAAAGGAAGATTTGAAGAGCTGAGATCATTGCTTGGAATGAAGTCTCTTAGCAATATGAATTAAGAAGGTGTATTGGAAGATAGTTAGTAATTCAATATTGCTTAATTCACTTGTAATTAGTTTAGTTTTCAGTTTTGAAAAGTCAATGCCTATGTGGCTGATTGTGTGGCATATCACTAAGTTGGCTATACTTGTACATATATCTCAGCCATTAACCAACACAGTGTAACATACTTTACTCTTTTCAATATATCAGTTTTGTTAGTTTCTATTGCAACCCGTTTTCTTTACTTCTCTGCAATTCTGTTTTTCGTTTATCCCTCTCCATCTATATCTCAACAGTTGAGGGGTGTTGTAATTGGTCATCTAGGGGTTAAGGACATTGTCAGGACTCCTATCGTTGTTAAGATGTAGCCACAAGATGGTTGATAAGGGTCTTGTCTCAATGTTTGTGGAGAGAGCTGGCACCTTTTATTTGTCGATCTAGATGACGTGTCTACATTTCTTGTACACTCACCAGAAGTTTGACATCTACAACCACACTACGACAATCTACTACACTTGTCTCCTCGATGTAAATAGAGTCCTTTGTTCCTATTAGCGATGGGAGGAGGCTGTGAGGGGCTGAGGGCCTTGATGTTTATGGGGTATTCCCTTCATCTGATTGCTCCCGATACGCTTGTTTCACACGCAACAAATGGCGGGGATGCGTATATGTCTTGGTTCATCGGGATCTTGCATGCTACATCTCACCTTCAGACGCGCCTACTCTAGGTTTAGTTACTTCAACTTCGACCCTAGATATAGCTCTACAAGTAATAAGTAACTTGTTTCAATTTTACAAGTAAGTAACTACGACCCTAGATGCAGCAGCAATGTAGATTCTCAGATAGCAGGTTATCAGTAAACTTCACTTCTTATATGAGACTCTGTCATTATATTTACAGTGACCATGGCTCTCACATTTCTCCCCCTTCGTATTTTCTATCTCAATTCTCTATTCCATAGTAGAAGTGTAGAACTTCACAACCTTCTCGCGGATTCGTTTCTGCCCTTGCTAGCGTTCAAAACCAACACGTTAAACATGAACAAGACTCCACTTTTTCCAACCCCTTTGTGTTATGCGTGATTTCATGTCTTAAGCAATTTGATATATTATTCTTTATTGTTAATTTGAGGTCTGAGAAGTCTTTGGAGATGTTTTTCAGGATTCATTTGTTTGGTGTTGAGCATGATGCTTTTAGTTATGGAAGTGTTCTTTCAGCTTGTATTGCTTTGGATGATCCAATATTTGTTTGTTCTCTTGTTATGAAAAATGGCTTCCTTTCTAGTAGTTATGTTCATACTAGAATGCTGGATATGTTTTCCAAAACTTGCAACTTTGAAGAGGCTCTAAGATTATTTCAGGATACTTCATGTGATGTTGTGGAATGTTGGAATGCTATTATTTTTTTGGCTGTTAAAAATGGAGAAAGCAGGGTTGCTTTGAATCTGTTTCGTCAAATGTGCCATGCATCTGTAATGCCAAATAGTTACACATTTCCAAGCATCTTAACAACATGTTGTGTGCGCTTAAAGAGATGCAGATAGGAAAAGGAGTTCATGTGTGGGCGATCAAATGTGGTACGACGACCGATGTCTTTGTGGATACTGCTATTGTTGACTTGTATACAAAATTTGGATGTATGAGTGAAGCTTATAGACAATTCTCCCAGATGCAAGTCCAAAATGTGGTCTCTTGGACTGCTATAATTTCTGGGTTGTTCAAGAGGGTGATATTACTTCTGCATTAAAGCTTTTCAAAGATATGAGAGAAATAGGGGTGGAAATAAATGCATATACTGTTACTAGTTTACTTTCTACATGTGCTAAACCTGGAATGATTAAGGAGGCGGGACAAATTCGTTCGTTTGTATTAAAATTAGGGCGGAATTTGGATGTTAAGGTTGGGGCTGCTTTAGTCAACATGTATGCAAAATTAGGAGAAGTTGAACTATCTGAGTTAGTCTACAGCGAGACGAAATATATGAATGACCAGGGTATATGGTCAGCCATGTTGACTTCTTTTGCTCAGAACCGATATTCCGAAAGGGCACTTGAGTTATTCCCTGTAATGTTAGCAGAAGGGTTGAAACCTGATGAGATTTGCATTAGTAGTTTGTTAAGTATTAAGAGATGCTTAAATCTAGGGTCACAGTTACATGGTTATAGTTTGAAATCTGGGTTAATCACTGATGCTTCTTTAGGCTGTTCACTTTCTTCATTGTATTCAAAATGTGGTTGTTTAGAGGTATCTTATAAAGTTTTTCAGCAAGTTCTTGTCAAAGATAATGTCTCATGGGCCTCCATGATTTCTAGTTTTGCAGAAAATGGATGTCCAGATCAAGCTCTTCAACTATTTAAAGAAATGATATATCAAGAAATTTTACTTGACTACATTGCCTTAGTGTCTTCGTTTCTTGCAGGGTAAAGAATTTCATGGTTATGCTTTTTGTTTAGGACTAGGAACAAACACAGTTGTTGGGGGTGCACTTGTAAACATGTATTCTAAGTGTGGAAGTTTGATTTTGGCAAGGTAAGTGCTTGATATGCTTCCCATAAGGATGCATTTGCTTGCTCTTCTTTGGTCTCAGGATATGCCCAAAAGAATTTAATTGAAGAGTCATTTTTGTTATTCCATGATATGCTCCAAAATGGTGTAACCGTTGACGCCTTCACGATTTCATCGATTCTCGGGGCTGCAGCAGTTTTGTGTCGATCAGACATTGGAACTCAATTACATGCCTACATTGAAAAGTTGGGGCTACAAGCCAATGTATATGTTGGTAGTTCGCTAGTGACAATGTACTCAAAATGTGGAAGTGTTGAGGATTGTCGTAAAGCGTTTGATGATGCCGAAAAGCCAGACCATATAGGTTGGACATCCCTTATAGTGAGCTATGCTGAACATGGTAAAGGTGCAGAGGCCTTAGCTGCATATGAACTTATGAGAAAAGAAGGAGTTCAGCCTGATACAGTTACTTTTGTTGGGATTCTATCAGCTTGCAGCCGTAGTGGGCTGATTGAAGAAGCCTTCTTCTATCTTGATTCAATGGAAGAAGACTACAAAATTACACCAAGTCATCGTCATTATGCTTGTATCGTTGATCTTCTTGGTCTATCGGGTAGACTAAGAGAAGTGGAATTTTTCATTAAAAACATGCCTGTTGGGCCTGATGCTTTGATATGGGAAACTTTGCTTGCTGCTTGTAAGTGTCGGAGATAAACACGTGAAAGGGACAAGAAAGGGAGGTGGCGGCGCTAAGGGACAAGAGGAATGATTAGGGCAATATCAATAGAATAGTAAAAGCTGCACTGAATTTCATAAAAGTAGAGTACTAATTACATGCTACTGACGTCTGTATATATATATATATATATATATATATATATATATATATATATATATATATATATATATATATATATATATATATACAATAAAACAGGCCCAGGCCCATAATTTCGACTGGCCCATTTCGACTAGGTTACTAACTACACCTACTATTATTACAAGCAATAGAATTACAAGGCATATCTCAATATTCCCTCCTAATTCACATTGCTGAGTGACATCATCCCAAGCATCGTTCTCAGTTCTTCGAATCTTCCCTTTTGCAATGGCTTGGTCATTGCATCAGCTACTTGAAGTTCTGAACAGCAATATTCCAGATTCAGCTTCTCATTGTTTACTTGATCACGCAGGAAGTGATATATGGTCTCTATGTGCTTCGACCTACCATGTGCGACAGGATTCTTGGCGAGATCTATCGCAGACTTTGTCGATCAACAACTTCATTGCTTCGACCCTGTGCACTCCAATTTCGACCAATAGCATGCCAGCCATGATGCTTGACATGCTGCAAAGGAAGCAGCCACATACTCTGCTTCACAAGAGGAAAACGCAACTATACTTTGCTTCTTCGAGCACCAAGAGATGGGTGTCGATCCATGCATGAAGACATACCCACTTGTACTCTTTCGATCATTCTTGTCTCCACTCCAGTCGGAGTCAGTGTAACCAAACACTTCACCATCATTCTTCGACTCAGACTTGCTAGGGAAGAGAATACCATAACTTTGTGTTCCCTTTATATACCTTAGTACTCTTTTCGCAGCTACTAGATGAGAGCTTTTCGGCTTCTCCATGAATCTGCTGATCATTCCGACACTAAACATAATGTCAGGTCGAGTGTTGCACAAGTACCTCAGGGAGCCCACAATCTGTTTGAAGAGGGTGGCATCTACTTCAATCCATTCATCATCTTTCGACAGCTTGCTGCTTGTGTCTGCTGGTGTCGAAACCTCCTTACAGTTGATCATGTCGAGTCTCTTCAGGATATCAGCTGCATACTTCGACTGATGCAGGAATATTCCCTTCTTCGACTCTGTAAATTCCATTCTTAAGAAATATGATAGATGTCCTAGATCACTCATTTCGAACTCAGACATCATCACTTTCTTAAAGGCTTCGACTTCGACTTCATTGCTGCCAGTTACTAGTAGATCATCTACATACAGGCACAACAACAACTGAGTCGAAGTTCCATTCTTCTTCACATATACTCCATGTTCATTGGTGCATCTCATGAACTTCTGAGCCAAGAGAAAACCATCAATTCTCTTGTTCCACGCTCTTGGAGCTTGCTTGAGTCCATATAGGGCTTTCTCAAGCTTAAAAACCAAGTCTTCTTGACCCTTCGACTCAAAACCAGGTGGTTGACAAACATAGACTTCCTCCTCCAGAGGTCCATTAAGAAATGCTGACTTTACATCTAGTTGATGCAGGGGCCAGCCTCTATGACTTGCCAATGCCACTACCAATCTTATGGTTTCGATCCTGGCTACTGGGGCAAAGACCTCATTGAAATCCAAACCAGGTTTCTGCAGGAAACCTTTGGCTACTGGCCTGGCCTTGTACTTGACCACTTCTCCATTGGGCTTGACTTTGGTCTTGTAGACCCATTTCACGCCTATAGCTTTCTTTTGCCTTGGAAGTTCGACTAGCTTCCAAGTGCCATTCTTTTCGATTGACTTCAGCTCATCAATCATTGCTTCCTTCCACTGCTTGTGACTAAGAGCTTCTTCCAGGCTCACTGGTTCTGCTTCAGCCATTAATGCAAAGTGTATCAGGTCTCCCTCTGCTGTAATAGCAGAATCTGGGAATGTGTCGAATCCTTCTAACCTTACCGATCTCTGCCTTTCCCTCTGTGACCTTCTGATAGGTTCGACAGCAACAGGTTCTGGTTCGACAGCTTCATTTCGATCATCTAGATCCTGAACTTCGTCGAAGTCCATCATTGTAGGTTTCTCACAACCTTCTTCCCAGTTCCAATGTTTCGACTCATCTACTACGACATCTCTGCTTTTCACCATTCTCTTCTGCACAGGATCATACAGTTTGTATGCACCTGTCGAATGATAGCCAACAAGAATCATTTGTTGTGCTCTATCATCCAGCTTGCTTCTTAGTTGCTCAGAGACATGTCTATAGCATAATGAGCCAATTATTCTGAGATGCTTGACACTTGGCTTTATTCCTAGCCAAGCTTCTTCAGATGTCTTTCCAATCAATCTCTTTGTGGGGCATTTTTCAGAATGTATACTGATGTGGCTACAAGTTCTCCCCATAAACTATGAGGTAGCTTCTTCTCCTTCAACATGCTTCTTACCATGTTGAGGATGGTCTTGTTTTTCCTCTCAGCTGTTCCATTATGCTGAGGCGTGTAAGGTGAAATGACTTCATGTACAATACCTTCATTTTCACAGAATTTACAGATTCATGTGAATTGTACTCACCACCTCCATCAGTTCTAAGGGTTTTGATTGCACATTCACTCTGCTTCTCAATCATTACCTTAAACCTTTTGAATATTACAAGTACTTCACTCTTCCTTTTGATCAAATACACACAGGTCATTCTAGTGTATTCATCTATGAAGGTGACAAAGTACTTGTTCCCTCCTAATGAACTGTCTTCAAAAGGGCCACAAACATCAGAAAATATCACCTCTAACTTCTTCTCTGCTCTGCTAGGTACTTCTGATTTAAATGAGTTTCTTGGTTGCTTCGACTTGCAGCAACTCTCACATACTTCGACAGGTACCTTTACTGCAGGCAACCCATGGACCATCTTCTTTTCATGTAGTTGACTCAAGCTCTTGAAGTTTAGGTGGCCAAATCTTCTGTGCCACTTCCAGTGCTCCTCTTCGACAGTGGTCTTGAGGCAATGTTCTTCGACTACTTGCAATTTGATCTTGAAGGTTCTGTTACTCTGCATTAACACCTTCAGGATCAACTTCTTGGTCGAATCAAACAGGCTGAGACTGTTATCACCCATTTTGACGGTGAATTTCTTCTCGATCATCTGCCCAATACTTAGCAGATTGTTCTTCATAGCTGGTACATAGAATACCCCCTGCACATAGCACCACTTCCCATCTTTCGACAGGAACTTTATGGTACCAATTCCTTCTGCAGTGACTCTACTATTATCAGCAAACCTTATTCTTTTGCTTACAGGCTTCAATTCGACAAACCACTCCTTGCGACAACACATGTGGTTTGAACAACCTGTGTCGAGATACCATTCGACAGACTTCTCTTCAGTCGAATTTGTATCTGCCTTCAGCAACAGCAATTCTGGGTCAGTCGCGATCATGAACGATAATTCTTCGTCATCGTTGCTGGCAATGTTGGAGGCATTACCAGTGTTACCACTGCCCTGCCACACACACATTGCACAAGTATTCTGAGCATCACAAGTCTATCCACTTATACAAGTGTTCACATTGTGTTGCTCGCTACTTTCAGCAACTTCTTCGTCAAGATGAGTGTTTTCGACATTCTCTTCTTCGACTGCCATTAGCATTAACCCTTCTACCTCGGAATCTGTGTCACCATCACTTGCAAATTTGGCTTCAGCATCTTTATTCCTAGGAACTTTCTTGTTTTTACACTTGTTCCTATAATGCCCAAATTGCTGGCAGTTATAACACTGCACTTTCGACAGGTCTCCCTTCTTGTCGAAAGATTCTTTCTTCTTACTGCTTGATCCTTTTTCTCTACCCTTTTCTTTGTTGCTTGCCTTCCAATTTCTCTTAGAGGAGTATGAGAGCAAGGCTTGTTCAGTTTCTTTCTCTGAACTTCTCTGCCTTATTCTCAATTCATGAGCCTCTAAAGAACCCTGAAGTTCATCTAACTTCAATGTATCTAGGTCCTTGGATTCTTCGATAGCAGTGACAACATAGTCGAATTCCAGGGTTAAGGATCTGAGCACCTTTTCGACTTTATTTACTTCAGTCACAGTTTCACCATTACCTTTCATTTGATTAGTTAATGCTACTAACCTCGTAATGATTTCTCCAATCGATTCTCCATCTGTCATCTTCAAGGCCTCGTATTGTTTCCTGAGCGACTGAAGGCGTATCTTCTTCAGTCTATCTTCTCCTCCATACGAGTTCTTGAGGATGTCCCAAGCTGCCTTTGCTGACTCACTCTCGATGATCAGGTTCAGAACATTGGAATCAACGCATTCGTGAATCAAAAACAGCCATTTTCCATCTTTCTTCCTCAGCGAATGGTGGGTGTTCCTCACCGCTTCAGTGGCGTTTGCTGCCAATGGTGGAAGGCCATCATTCACGACATCAAGGACATCTTGATATCGAAACAGCACTTTCATCTGCGCACACCATCGTTCATAATCCTTTCCGTCGAAGATTGGAAGGTTCCCTAGAATACCTCCACCAGAGTTGTCTCGCACTGCCATGGATCTTTGATAGATTTTGTAAGGATTTAACAAGCTCTTGATACCAGTTTGTTGGGGATAAACACGTGAAAGTGACAAGAAAGGGAGGTGGCGGCGCTAAGGGACAAAAAGAATGATTAGGGCAATATCAATAGAATAGTAAAAGCTGCACTGAATTTCATAAAAGTAGGGTACTAATTACATGCTACTGACGTCTGTATATATATATATATATATATATATATATATATATATATATACAATAAAACAGGCCCAGACCCATAATTTCGACTGGCCCATTCGACTGACCCATTTCGACTAGGTTACTAACTACACCTACTATTATTACAAGCAATAGAATTACAAGGCATATCTCAATAGTAAGGTCCTTGGTGATTTTGAGCTTGGTAACTTAGCTGCTAAGAAAGTAATGGAATTGGGACCAAGTGATGTGGGTGCGTATGTGTCGTTTTCAAACATTTGTGCTGATAGAGGACAGTGGGACGAAGTTACAAAGATTAGAAGTTCATTGAACAAAACTGGGATGAAGAAAGAGCCTGCTTGGAGCCTTTTGTGAAAAGCAATATGGAGATATGCTGATATAAACATAGTGTGAGATTAAAATTCATGATTAGTAAGTATACAATGGTGCAGATTTTTCACTGCTTGCAACTCGTATACAAGAACGGTTGCTATCAGACATTTGCCAAGGTAGCAAGAATGAAGTTTTTGTTCAAGTAAAAGTTAATGGGGTTATTGATCTGTTGTTGTAACTTTATATTTCAAATTTTCATTTAGAGGAATGTTACTTGCACATGATAATTTATCATAACCCTCAAATTCAATCAATGAGTGGTTGAGATTTTTTTGACAATCGTTTTTAAACTATATCAGAAAAATCTTAACTCAACTATTGTTGAATGAGTGTTATTGCAAATACTTTGTGATATAACAATTCTCTTTTATGTATGTGCCATGTGTGTACGGTCAATTTTTTTGTTCGAGATATATCAGAACAGATTACTGTAAATACTTGTTGATATTTGTAAGCTCAAATTGTGATATCAGGTTCTATTGGTTTGGGTATGGCCGGTGGCAGACCCAGGACCCCGGGGTCTGGGGTGTCAAATTTTTTAAGGTCGGTGTCAAATGGGTGCAAAACTTGGTCTATTAGTACAATTTAAAATTTTCAGGGGGGTCAAAATTAAAATTTCAGGAGATTTATGCTATTTATATATGATATTTAGTGGAAAAAAAATTTCCACGGGGTTCAACTGAACCTCTGGTTGCATGCTAGGTCCGCCGCTGGGTATGGCTTCATGACATCAAAAGTGATCACTCGAGACCTGACCCAAATTAACTAATATATTTTATTATTTCACACTATTAATATTATTATATCAAATAATGTATTATATTTATATATTTTTAATCATCATGTATTTTACCATTTTAGTGTATGTATTTATTTTGAGAGTATACCAAATCCAGAATTCAGGGAAAAACAATTCTAAATTTTCCCAAAATTTTTGAAACGTGTTTTTTAATTTTGGAAAATTACGAATCTGATTAAACAATATTGTTGTACTAGATTGGCCACCCTTTTTCTGGAGCTATTTGTTGATAGTAAATAGTCCACATGTTTTAGTCTGTTTGTAGTCTTATTGTTGTAGCCCATTTCAGTTGTATCTGGCCCAAGAGGCCCATTGGTTGTAAATATGTTTGTTAAGATTGTAACTGAGTTAGTTTTAATAACTAACTAAGTGATTGTATTTGACTCCCTATAAATAGGGATTAGCAATTAATAAAAATCAGTTTTTAGCAAACTCTGTGTTCTTTACACGTGGCATCAGAGCCCTTAACGGGGCCTGTGCATGTAACGATCTCACAATGAAAGAAAGAAACGAAAGAACGGTGAAGCTTGCGCTATCGCCGATCATGGCGGAGAAGGAGATTACGACGTTCACTCAACCGGCGATACCAAAGTACGACGGATACTACGATCACTGGGCGTTGCTCATGCAAAACTTGCTCCGATCAAAGGAGTATTGGGAGGTAGTTGAGAACGGGGTTCCAATCGTAGCTGATAACGCAACACCGGAGCAGAAGAAATTGGCAAATGAAGCAAGATTGAAGGATCTCAAGGCAAAGAATTACCCATTCCAAGCCTTAGATCGTAATACCTAGAAACAATTTTGAAGATCGATACATCGAAGGACATTTGGGAATCGCTTCGACAAAAATTCCAAGGATCATCCAAAGTCAAACACGCTCAATTGCAAGTTTTGAGGCGTGAATTGGAGTTATTGGGGATGAACGATGGTGAATCCATTACCGATTACTTTGGAAGAACCCTGGCGATCACCAACAAGATGAAATCTCACGGCGAGAAGGTTACCGAGACTATGGTTGTAGAAAAGATTCTAAGATCGATGCCGGCGAAGTACAATTACGTAGTTTGCTCGATCGTTCAGGCGAACAACGTGGAGGCTCTAACCATAGATGGGTTACAGAGCAGTCTTATAGTGGAAGAACAGAGGATGAAGGGTCATAAAGAAGAAGAGCAGGCATTGAAAGTTTCTGGTGCTGTGAGAGGAAGAGGCAGAGGAAGAAATGCAGGCAGAGGAAGAAATGCAGGTAGAGGAAGAGGAAGGTCAAAGGAGACTGTGGAGTGCTACAAATGTAGAAGACTGGGTCACTATCAGTACGAATGTCCTGATATTGAAGCCAAAGTCACCAATTTGGCTGGTCTTGATGAAGAAGAGGAGCTGCTCCTCATGGCCTATACAAATTCAAATGGAGAAACTATCATTGAGGTATGGTTTCTTGATAGTGGCTGTTCTAATCATATGTGTGGTAATAAGTCTTGGTTCTTTGACTTAGATACCAATTTTAGAGAAACTGTCAAGTTAGGAAATGGATCAAAATTGAATGTCATGGGTAAGGGAAAGGTGAAGATTGATATAAGTGGTATAATCCAAGTTGTCACTGATGTCTATTATATACCAGAATTAAAGAGCAATTTGTTTAGCATTGGACAATTGCAAGAAAAGGGTCTCACTATTGTGTTTAAGAACAACCAGTGTAGGGTGTATCATGAGGAAAAGGGTTTATTGATGATTTCCAATATGGCTACTAATCGTATGTTTTTGGTGAGAGGGACACCCATTGTTTCAAATTGCCTGCAAGCTGCTACTGAAAGGGACACTGTTCTATGGCATAGGAGGTATGCTCACCTCAATTACAAGAGTCTCAAGCTTCTTCAACAAAAGGGTTTGGTGAAGGGGCCGCCAGTGTTCAATGATGCTGACAGAGTTTGCACAAAGTGTTTGATTGGGAAGCAGCACAGAGATTCAATTCCCAAACAAAGCAACTGGAGGGCAAACAATTACTTGAAACTGATACAGCAGACAATGCAGACCTCACACCTCCAGAAACAGAGACTGTACCTGCTCCAAACTTGCACCAAGGGAGGAGAGAAATAAGTGGTAGCAATAACACAAATGAAGCAGCATCAAGCAGAGAAACAGGTAGCAGCAGCAATACTGATGTTGGTACAAGCTTGGAGAATTGTGAAGAAGGTATTCCTGCAAAGAGAGTGACTACTAAACCAGTATGGATGGATGATTTTGTGGTAGGCACTGATGTGGATAATGATGAGCAATTGTTTGGAAACAGTGAACTAGGCAACACAGATCTGCACAGTCTGATTGTCTTTGAGAAAGAGAGTGATCCATGGACATATGAGGAAGCATCAAAACATGAAAAATGGAGAAAGGCTATGAATGAAGAAATTAACTCCATTGAAAAGAATGAGACTTGGATGCTTGTGGAACCACCATTAGGCTCTAAAATCATTGGAGTCAAATGGGTTTACAAGAGTAAACACAATGAACAAGGGAAAATAGATAAGTACAAAGCGAGGCTTGTTGCCAAAGGATACTCTCAACAATATGGAATTGATTATTCAGAAGTTTTTGCCCCGGTTGCTAGGTGGGATACAATAAGAGCTTTGATTGCTATAGCTGCAAGTGAAGGATGGGAGATTCATCAGTTAGATGTAAAGTCAGCGTTCCTCCATGGAGAGCTTGAAGAAACAGTTTACATTGAACAACCTCAAGACTTTGAGAAGAAGGGGGCAGAAAAGCATGTGTACAAGTTGAAGAAAGCACTCTATGGGCTTAAGCAAGCCCCTAGAGCGTGGTACAGCAGAATTGATGGCTATTTTAGCAAGCAAGGCTTCAAGAAATGCTCCTATGAGCATACACTCTATGTCAAGGAAGATAAAGGGAACAATACTATTGTCATAGTAAGCTTGTATGTTGATGACTTAGTGTATACGAGCAACAGGCCTGAACTAATCACAGAATTTAGAAATTCAATGCATAGTGAATTTGACATGACTGATTTAGGGAAGATGAGGTACTTTCTTGGGGTAGAAGTAATCCAAGGAAGGCATGGTATATTCATACATCAACAAAAATATGTAAATGAAGTGTTAGAGAGATTTGGAATGGGAGAAAGTAAGCCTGTCAGTATCCCTGTTGTGACTGGCTGCAAGCTTAGTAAGAATGATGACAGTGACAGTGTGAATTCAACATTGTTTAAACAAATTGTTGGTTGCTTGATGTACTTGAACGCAACAAGACCTGATATAATGTTTGGGGTGAGTCTCATAAGTAGATTTATGGAGAAACCTACTACACAACATCTTGCAGCTGCTAAGAGAATCCTCAGGTACCTGAGAGGCACTGAGGACAATGGCCTGTTCTATAAAAGAAACAAAACGATGAAACTGTGTGGATATTGTGATTCAGATTATGCAGGTGATTTGGATGATAGAAAGAGCACTAGTGGGTATGTTTTCATGATAAATAGCTGTGCTATATCATGGTCCTCTAAGAAACAACCCATAGTGACTCTTTCAACCACAGAGGCTGAATATGTTGCTGCAGCCTACTGTGTAACACAAGGTTTATGGTTGAAACGAATACTGGGTGCTCTGGGACAAGAACAGAATGATTTTCTAACTGTGAATTGTGATAATAACTCAACCATAAAGCTGTCAAAGAACTTGGTCATGCATGGTAGGAGCAAGCATATTGATGTTCGATATCACTTTCTCAGGGAATTGAGTAATGCAGGATCTGTCAAGCTGAGTTTCTGTCCTTCAGAAAATCAATTAACAGATATTTTGACAAAGGCTTTGAAGGTTGATAGCTTCAACAAACTGAAGAAAGAACTGGGAATGTGTTGTGCAAAGGAACTCAAAGAGCTTTAAACTGAGATGCATACTGCATCTAGTTTAAGGGAGGAATTGTTGATAGTAAATAGTCCACATGTTTTAGTCTGTTTGTAGCCTTATTGTTGTAGCCCATTTCAGTTGTATCTGGCCCAAGAGGCCCATTGGTTGTAAATATGTTTGTTAAGATTGTAACTGAGTTAGTTTTAATAACTAACTAAGTGATTGTATTTGACTCCCTATAAATAGGGATTAGCAATTAATAAAAATCAGTTTTTACCAAACTCTGTGTTCTTTACATTATTAGCTTGTACTTAGGAATATCTCTATGATTCCTAATGTGACGTTTCTTTCACTCTCTAACATTGTCTTTTTATCACTTTAGATGAAATGGCATATAAGTACACACATTATCACACAGTCACAATCTGGTTTTGTTTAGATGCATTGCTCCACACAATCTGATTTGTTGCAATTTTTTTTTGGTGTACTTCCTTTCTTGGATCTCTTCTCATAGACTTTAATTAAATTGGGCTTGGGCCCGACTGTTATGAGGTTCCTAAACACCCCTTCTTCATGAAAAGCCCTTCTTCATGTTACACTTTGTCCGTAAGGTGGACTGCAGGTAACTAACTACTCATTTTGTTTTGGTGAATAAAAGGGCCCTTAGGCCCAAACAGAAACAAAACTAGTTCCCACTAGGTCCAGCAATACCGAAACCATCAGACCCAACAACCTGGGCTAGGAACAGAGGAACCGAATCATAAATTACAACCATATCATTCAAAACATACGACGCTAGAGTTGCTGCCTTCGTAGCTTACTGGTTCAGAGGCTCTCAATGGCTCTCTGGTTTCCTGTTTTGTTCTCCTCCCACTGCTCCGCTACTACGCGACGCCAACCACCACCGCCAGCTCGCCCCTCCGCCTCTCTCCAGGTATTTCGACCTCCACCCTTGCGTCCTCCCCCTCACCCACCCGATCTGGCTTCGTACTCCCTCTCTGACATGATTTCCTCTCCTCCCCATCCCCCTGAACCGCCAGACCCACCGGATTCGGCTCCAAAATTCTCTCTTTCTTAATCTGGGTCTCTAAACCTCACACTTACTTCCATGTAGCGTTAATCGAACCATCTCTCGTTCTCCCTATCCAAAACAGCTTTCAGATTTTATGGATCCTCCGTTCCTACAACTCGTTTCCCTCCTCATCCTCTGTGGCCTTCAGTTTAGATCTTTTGACCTCGGGGCCAGTTGGTCTTCAAATACGAGGAAAGTCTGGACTTTCCGCCTCTCCTCAAACTCTAACTTCGTGGGTCTCTTGATTTGCTTGTGGCTCACCTATTTTCCTCGGTGGTGGTGGCTGGTTTACGGATGCGGCTTGGGTTGTTGTTCTGGTCCACTGTCTTGCTGGGTGGATTTGAGATGACTACTTTTGTATTCTGTGCTTCATGGTTGTAATAGCTTGCTTTAGTTTATTATTATGTGCTTTATTTAGTTAGTTCAGTAGAAACTAGATTGTCTTAGGTGCTGCTCATATGCTTAATGTAATATTTTAGAGATTCAGCTATACTTGATGTGGCTTGTCCGTTAGAGGACCTATGAGTGCTTCATTTGTAAGCTTGTGTCTTACATTCTGTGTAATGTTTCTGTGGCTTTGCCCGTTATCAATGAAATATTGCATGATTGACCAAAAAAAAAAACATAACTCTCCTTAGCTAACTTGTCAGCAGCTCCATTACTATCACGATCAATCTTCTTCCACACAAACTCAGCTCTTCCATGGCCAATTCCCAAAATGCCAATCACCAGACTATGAAGATGATGATTGTGGTAATTACCTCCTGTGAGCAGATCAAAAGCTTCCTGAGAATCAGTCTCCACAATAATCCTCTTGTATCCTCTTCCCCAAGCTATGTTCAACCCTGTTACAGGGAACAAGGTTGGGTTGCTAGGGTCCACTCAAGAACCGTTAACAGCCCCACTGTGTCCAGGCACTGCAATGGAAGAATACTGTGCGTTGGAACAAAGTGACAGGACAGAGAATTAGGGTTTTAAGAGGTAAGAAGAATTTATGATTTCAATATTGATTGCTTCATTCATTGTGGCTGCTGCTATAAATAGCAAAATGGCAGCGTACCTCGTACTGATTTGACAGCTATTGACTGATAATTGACAGCTATCAATTGTACCAATCATAAGAATATGCGAATCCTAGGGAATTGTGCGAATCCTAGGTATAAAATCTATCCACATCAGCTTCTAGCAGCTAGATGATTTTATTACATCAATTGAAAAGTAAAATTGCAATCAACAGCCTTAAAGTTACTGAGGTAAAGGAATATTCTGTCACAAACCCATGGTAGACTCCCCAAAGTTCTGATTCGAGCACAAAGTCCACCTATAGGCGATGAGAAAATCCAAAAATAAACATTCCATGTTGGTTGCGCAGAAGCCCACCACAGCCAGCATCTCTCCCATTGTTAATCACACTACCATCGCAATTGAGCTTAACGAATCCGTGTGGTGGAGGAGACCAAACGTTCGTCATCAGATCCACAGAGATCTCATTCTTAATGCGAAGATTTGAATTGTTTGACAGTCGTAATCCAATCCACTTGATTCTTAATTCTGATCAACGACGCTTGAGTGGAATTACGTTTTTTGTGAAAAAAACGAATTCGTTTCTGTTCTGCCAGATGATATCCAAGGTAACGCCAAATTCAATGTTCCAATACGGTCCTTCATGTCTGTATCATTTTTGCTTCATGTTACTTTCTAACCACTTCCTCAAATCCATGTTGCTGAAGAATTGGCGTTGATCTCTAACTTTGAATTGCTTCCATATCTCCAGGCTGTAGTTGCAGTCCCTGAATCGGTGGGTGAGGGTTTCATCGTCCCCAGTACACATCGGGCAAACACGAGATGGAGTCGTGCATCTCCTATTCTTTTCAACATTCGTGAGCAAGGCTTCATTTCCCAATTTCCAAAGAAATGTACGAACTCTTTCTGGACCTTTCCACTTCCATATGTAATTGAAAATTGGAATACTCTGGGAAGTGCGAGACTCCTCCAAGATACTGTAAGCTGATTTAGTTGAGAATTTTCCATCAGGAGTAGCTTCCCAACGAAAATCATCATCCTGATTAAGCACAAAAGGTGGAGGAAAACTAGTAATTTCCTGAACAATGTTAATAGGAAGGAAGTGTTCAAAAAGAGCAACATTCCATTCCCCATTGTAAGTCACATAGTGACTAATTGGAAGCTTTAGATCCATTTCATCAATAGGTTGAATACACTAAGAGTGGAGGTAATCACCCCAGGCACCCAATTGTCTAGCCAAAACCGAATATCTTCTCCATTACCCACTTGCCAAGTAAGATTGTTACGAAAGATGTCCCAAGATTGACCAAGCCATCTCCAGAAGTTAGAACCTTTCCTCTTATCCTCAACCTCAGGAAGACCTCTCCAACCACATTTATACTTACTACGAAGCAATTTTCCCCAGAGAGATTCAGTATCAGAGCAAAAATTCCATAACCCTTTCATCATGAAAGCAGAATTAGCTTTCCTAGTGGACCTTAGACCAAAACCTCCTTCCTTTTTTGTTCTACAGAGTTTATCCCAACTAAGAAGGTGAATCTTCTTATGATTTTCTTCATCTCCCCATATGAATGATCTACACATTTTATCAATATCATCACAAGTACCTCTAGGAAGCAAGCAAGATTGCATCACATAGGTTGGCATGGCTTGCACTACCGACTTAGCAAGGGTAACCCTTCCTGCAAAGGAAAGAGTTCTGGCTTTCCAGGTGCTAAGCCTCTAATTAACTTTCTCAATAACAAATTTGAAAGTATTGGCATTGACCTTCTTGTGGAATATAGGAACCCCCAAATATTTTCCAAGATCCTCAGTGGATTGGAATCCCATAACCTCACAAATATATTTTCTCAAGAGTCTTGGCACATTCTTTGAAAAATAGACTCTTGTCTTCTGATTACTGACTTTATGGCCGGAACTAGAGCAAAACTTGAGAAGAGTGGATTGAATGATATCAGCTTGCTCTAGGTTAGCCTCAGCAAAGAAAATAAGATCATCCGCAAAAGCTAAATGAGACACTTTTGGTCCCCCTCTAGATATATGTATTGGTTTCCAATTGTCATTAGCAATCTCCTTCTCAATTGGCTGGAATAGTCTCTCAATACATAACACAAGAAGGTAAGGAGAGATGGGATCCCCCTGCCTAATCCCTCTTGAGGGGGAGAATTCCTCAAGAGCCTCCCCGTTCCAGAGGACTTGCATGGTAGGAGAAGTAATACAATGCCATATAAGTTGGGTGATTTTTTCTGGAATTCCTATGTCCTCCAAAGTATTATTGATAAAGTCCCACCTAAGCCTGTCATAGGATTTTTCAAGGTCTATCTTGATAGCCATCCACCCCTTTTTCCCGCTTCTGCTCCTCATAGTATGAAAAATTTCTTGAGCAATAATGATATTGTCTTGACTATGTCTTTTAGGGATAAAAGAACATTGAGCCGGACCAATAATATTTTGAAGGAGATCCCCGAGTCTGTTGGAGAGCAGTTTAGTTATAGTCTTATAAGCTACATTACACAGGCCTATAGGTCTAAACTGTTTCATAGAAGTCACAGAGTCACTCTTAGGAATAAGAGCCAAGTAGGTAGAATTTATCTCTTTAACCTTCCAAGGATTCTCCCAAATATCCATAATCATGTTGCAAAAAGAAGGGCCAACATTGTCCCATTGTTTGTGGAAGAAAACAGATTGAAAACCATCAGAACCAGATGCTTTATAAGCACCAATATTTCTGACCATTCTCCCAAGTCCTCAGGATTTAAATCTCTATTTAAATCAGCTAGCATCTGAGTTTCAATCACCGGAAACTGACCTGTAAGATCATAACTAGTAGCTGGCTCATTAGCGGAAAATAAATCTTTGAAGTAATTGGTAGCCATCCTCTTTAGCTCATTTGGTTCTTCAACCCAAGTTCCATGGCTGTCTTGAAGAGTCTTGATATGGTTTCTCTTTCTCCTGATAGTGGTCACACCATGGAAATATCTGGTATTCCTGTCTCCAAATTCAATCCATTTGGCCCTAGATTTTTGGTACCAAAGGATTTCCTCCTTTGCCAGGATGTTCTCCTACTCCTTCCAAGTTGGTTTTTGCAATTGTATCAACTGGTTGTTTCACCCATGGCTAAGATTCTTTTCAATATTTTTCAGCTTTCTAAAAAGCTTCTTTTTTTTTAGTGAAGATATTTCCAAAGGTATCTTTGTTCCAATCTTTAAGAATTCCTTGGAACTCTTTCAATTGAGCAGGGACATTGCTTATGTTGCTTCTCTAGTAGTCCTTAACCAGCTTGTCAAAAGAAGGATGTGTGAGCCAAATCGCCTCAAATCTAAACGGTCTTCTCCTCCTATTAGCAGGTCTCCTATCATCAAAAGCCATCAACAACGGGGCGTGGTCAGATTTGAGCTTTGGAAGGTGATAAATCTCAGTGTTCTCAAACCTTAACCATCATTCCAAATTCCCAAAAGCACGATCCAATCTTTTTCTAGTATTCCCTCTTGCCCAAGTATACGAGTCACCATGGAAACCAAGATCAATTAAGTTACAATTGTCTACCATATTCTGGAAGCCAGTTTCATTTCGTTGAGGGCTACTCCGTGGGGGGACCAACACGTTCACGAGCTTTAAGAATTGCATTAAAATCACCAAACAACGCCCAAGAACCATTAATATCAAGATTGAGTTCTTGAATATCGTCCCATAACACCTGTCTTTGAGTGTAGTGAGGATTGCCATACACAAAAGTGAGGTACCAGGGAGCCTCATTAAGCCTACTAACTTCCACATGAATAAATTGAGAGGTAGAATTGAAGATTGTATCTTCCAATAGCTAGCATCCCACAGAAGCCAGATTCCTCCAGCTTGTCCTCTTGCCTCTTCAATAAATTGGTTCTCAAAACCAATTCTCTTGATAATTCTCTTAGCTTGAGTACCACTAGTATGTGTTTCAAGAAGAGCAATAATTGAAGTAGAATATTCCCGCTTCATATCTTTAACTAGGCCTGCAAAGCCTTTAGATGCCGTTCCCCAGCAATTCCAGCAGATAAAATTCATAAAGAGGGTTGGCCTTTTTGAGGGTCAACACCCACATAGGCATCCATAGGTAACTAACTACTCATTGAATGCATCTAAAACTTCCAAAGAATTCTCAAAATCTGGTAGATCCTTCCACTTAATAAGAATCTCAGTATTCCCTTGTTGATTTTTTTTTTCTGATAGCAAGTGTATTTATTGGGTGAACTTGCAGCTCTTCGTCTTCTACTAAAAACTGAGATAGAGGTTGGCTTGTGGTTGTGGCAGTTATGGTCTTCTTAAGCAATGAGACATGAAAGATTGGGTATAGGTAGTTGAAATTTACTAGCAATGCAATTTTAGTTAATAGTGTAATACTTCATTCATGATAAGCAACCTACTATTGGGGTAACGTACAAGATTATTACAATCTCATATTCTATATAATTTCATAAGACCCATAATATCTTGAACTCAACTTCTTATTCATTCTATTAGCCAAACTCATCAATATATAGGATTATATATTCAAATGGTCTAACTGCGCTTTTGGTCCCTCTATTATCGTCCATCTGTGATTTAAGCCCCCCCCACCCATTTTTTTCTGCAATTTAAGTTCCCCAAATGTTACCGAATTTCAAAATTGGTCTTCTGAAAATCTGACAGAACGTTTTTAAATGACGTGGTAGGGCACAATTTTAATCAAAGTACACTCTGCAGCCTACTTCACCTTTTTAGTAATTAAAAACTCATTTTTAATTTTTTAAACTATTATGTTAAATAAAAAACAACATATACACAACCAGAACAATGTTTAAGGAAATCTGGATTGAAAAACAAGTTTATGAGAATGAAACCCACAAACACTAACTTCCAACCCAAAAAACCAAATTTTCTCTATTCACGAATCCTAACATAGCAAACTTACTCACGAAAATGGAGAACCCTAAGCCTTCCAACCCATCAAGTCATCCAATAGACCTAGGTTATGGCCTGAGACAAACAAAGTCCATCAATCAACCTATTATGAGAAGAGCACCAGGGAAACCTAAGAAAGAAAAAGAAACAAATATAGTGATGAGCCAAAGTGTGCAACAAGCTACCTAGGGTAATTATACTGGCATGTAAATTATACTGACAACGAGTAATATTTACTTGTAGGACTCAAAAGCTAAATATTCATTTATAAAAAAAATATATATTATAAAGAAAAGATAAAAAGGTATCTGGTAGTGTGTAATGTTTCTTTATCGTGAATCAAAAGAAATAAAGTTACATTAATAACAAGCAATGTTTCTTGTTTGAACTCAGAAGTAAAATATAAAATATAATTATTTCAATAATTTGTATTGTTTTCTCAATTATATATAAATCTGTATTTTAAATATTTATTTCATATCAAATGTATCATTATAATGTAGAAGAGTTTAATTAATATAAATTGCCAACATAATTTTTTTTATATTGTCCATCAATCAAATACCATGGTATAATTGGTTTGTAAGGCTGAAAATGTGAATGAGCAAGAGCAATGGGCTGAGATGCTCACCAGCCTGAGAAGTTAGAACACTCCAAGTATGAAGCCGAGATGCTCCTGCTCGCGTTGATCTGGCGAGGGGTGTGGTACTTGCACACACTCCGATGCAGTAATAAATGCGAACCTGACAAGCTGATCAGACAATATTTTTATAGGGACTTGTGTCGATACGTGACGTGTTTTGAGTTGTGAAACACGCAATAACAGGAGGTTGTTCGAACTGTGCGATTAGGAAAATAAATCAGAGTCATCAACTTCTATGGATCATGGGCCTAGTTTGTTTGCGCCATGTGGCGTTTGAGCCATCCAGAAGAGTTTTCCCCAAGTCGAGGTCCATCGGAAGGAGGGGCCTCGGCTTGAAGACTAAAAATTTGGAGCTCACCAACTCGGTTTACCCTCAGCTTTTTAATTATCCTTTTTTCCTCCCAGTTGTCACTAGTCAGATTACCGAGTTAGCTAGCTCGGGTAAGAATTATCTCAGAGACATTACTGGTTTCTCGGGAAGATGAGAGGGTACGTAGACGTTCTAGTTTTCGAGGTTGACGTGTAGAGAGTGTTTTTCAATCGTCCGATTTAGATGTGATGGTTGATACAGATTGTTGGAATGACGTGTGGCACGTGACTTTTTGGTGAATCGAGGCATCGTATCACTAAAGGTTTCTGAGTGGTTGTTGTTTCTCGTGCTTCATCATTACTGCCAACTAGGGTCGTGTCGTTTGAGGTTCTACTGGTTCAGGTTTCTCGTCTTAGTATAAATAAGGGTAACCTTTCCTCATTTGTACATTTACAGCTCCGTGTTTTGTCTTTTGGATGACGCTGATTACCGATCCGAGATCTTTCGAGGTGCTGTGGTGTTTGACGAGTTTTAGCTTCTCTCCTTCCAGGTATTTCACAAGTTCTTTTTTCTAAAGTTTCTTCTCTTATTTTGATTTTTCCCTCCCTTTGTCTGTTGTTCGCTCTAGCTTTTTATTTTACTTAGGCGTCGGTCGAATCGCCCGTAGCAAGGTCCTGTTTCCCCCTGCGAGGTCTTTCTTAGGAGTAGGGGGTTGCATGACTTCAAATTTCTCTGTGGAATTTAGAATAAGATCCCTCGGAGACCGAATCTTGGTTCGAGCATCTCAGCTGAGATGTTTATTGAAGGTTCAGTGATTTTTTTGCTTAGTAAACTCCCTCCACGTAGGTTACTTTATGGCGAGGTCCAAGAATAATCCGAAGAAGCTTCGTCTGTCTCAACCAACATGAGAAGAGGTGAATTACTCAAAGGATTGGACTGATATTTCAAGGGAAAATTCTTCAGGTCGTTCTGCTAGAGCAGATGAACGAGCTGTGGAAGAATTAGATCAAGGGACCGAGGATGAGAGACGTTGACATTGGTGCCTCGAGTGAAAGAAATTCGTCAGAAAGAAGTAGTTCAAATGGTGGGTTTGTTGGTGATGCCGAGGTACAACTTCGTGCTCCAAGGGATTATAGCTGGGTTAACATGGAGGTTCAGAGTAAGATCAGTGAGATAGACCCCGAGAATTCCATTTTGTATACTCTCACTTTTTTCTTGAATGACCGTCGAGGGGAACGCTGGTTGGTGCGAGGTGTTACTGTTGAGGAATGGATGTTCCATCGGACTGCGGAGAAGTATGGATTTTATGTTTACTCTGAAATCCTTCTGAATATCGGTGTCCATCCTTGATAACTCTTATTTATAAGAGTTACTAATGCTCTTTTAGCGTAAATCATTGTAAGATCTCTAGTAAGAATGTGTTTACTTAGTGTCAATTGTGTCATTTGCTAAAAGTGAAGGTTTAATTCTGATTTGGAGTCCTTTTGCACTTTGGTGCCCATCTTTTGCTTTTATGTGTGTGTTCTTGTTGCTGCAGCATTAGGTGCCACATCATTGCATTCTTGTGTCAAATGAGAGAGAAAGCCGGAGGCGCTGATTTCAGCGCATGGCAGCTGTGGGGACCATCACATAGAATTCAGAATATTCCCCTTTATTTTGGGCACAATGTACTTTTGGGAACACTAGAGGACAAATGGCGTCTCTCTTTTAGGGTTTTCTTGGATCATGTACCCTAGTTCTATTTAAGGCAACCCTTCCTCTTCATTTACTACGCTAGGTCAGAAGGAGAAAAATATAGAAATAGCTTTTCCTCCATTTTGTACCAAAGCTACCCTTTATATATAAAGTGGAATTATTGTTGATGGGAATATTGCTGCAGCAATATAGGAGCTGACTTACTTGAAGGATTTCATACATTTGGGAAGCTGATTGTATCTTCAAGTCACTGTTCTTGTAGCCACTCTTCAGTATATCTCTTATTAGTATATTTCTCTCTTGTATTTGCAGTTATGACTTTCACATTTATGTTTAACCTTATTTTCTTGTGTTGTTCGCTCATTATGAGCTAAATACGCTTAGTTGGAATGCTTGGATCTATGCAATGAAGTCTTAGTACATTTAATGAAGTATATTTGATGTTTTAGCATTTTGTTCTTTGCGCAATAATTCTTCCATCTTATTTTAGAAATGGCTGGCTAATTTAAATAACATTTATGAATTCTGAAAAGGTTTATAAATTAATCTCAAAGGACATAAGCCCTAGGGTGAATTTATTTAGAGCTTAGACATAAGTCCTTGTAACGAAACCCTAGCGAAGGTATCTGAAAAGTACACACAAGATGCTACAGCACCCAATGCTGCAGCATCAGATATAGCATTATTATACTTGGATGAAATTACATAGTGAAAATGCATTCCAACTTATTCTTAACTCTGATTTTCACAACCCATTTACTTTTATTGTTGATGATGGTCCCAAAAACTTGTGTTTTTATTTTATTTTACCGCACTAATTTGTTCGCCAAATTAAGCGTTTATTGAACTCCAATCCTCGTGGAAACGAACTTTACTTATCACTTTACTACTTGTTGACTGTGTATACTTGCACATTGTTTCACACAACAATCCTCCTTTTACGGAGTTTGAGCAATTCATTTTAACTGACCTCAGCTTGGCGCCGACTCAGTTGCACCCCAATGGTTGGGCATTCCTCCGTGCTTTCCAACTGACCCTAAGGCACCTGGGCCGTACCGTTTCGACGCCTTTGTAGCGACCGAAAAATCCGGGAAAGGATTCTTCAAAATTTTGGAATGAAGCCGCCATCAAGGTTTAGATTTAAAATGGCAAACATTGTTAAATCCCCTTTGAGGGTCTTTTGCGAACCAAATACAAGTTCGGGAGCCGGTTATGCGCGAGGAAAGGGTTAGCACCCCGCGGCATCCTTCCTAACGAAGGTTACCATCTAATTAAATGCGTAAAAATTGTTAATTCAAAAATATATTTATTTTACCCTTATTTACAAATGTAAGAAAAAAGACTTGATAAACAGTTAATTATTTTTGTTCTTTTGTTGAGAAATAGGAAAGAAATAATTTAGAAAAGAGACTTTAAAAAAGGTTTTGATTAGTGCACTTGACAAATGTGGACCCCTCTGCTCCTACGTATCTCCTGGTAGAGAATCAAAAGCTACGTAGTTCTTGGGTAGCAAATATTTGTGTGTTTATTTTATTATTATTTGAATTAAAATATTTGTTATAGAATTTGAAGTGATTGAAAAAAGAACGTGCAATGTTCAAACAGGTCAAAATGACCATTGCTAACTATTTGTTTTTGGGTTTTGATTTAAGAATATTAGATTAAAATGTTGTTTGAAAGATGCAATGAGATTAAAATCATGAAATTAATAGAAACGAGTATCTAGAAATAAAATGGGTATCGAAAGATGAGAGTTGCGAAGAGCATGGGGACAAATGATCAAAACTTAGGAATATGGGTTGTCTCTGGACTTACGTTGTAATGATGAGTTATGTGGTTTGGGTCTTGCCGATCTCTATTATCATCAATGAAATTATATAACTTTTGACCAAAAATAAAACCAAAAAAAAAGATAAGACTAAAAATAAGAAAAATAAAATAAAACATTTATTTTTTTGACCAGAAAAATAAAATAAATAAAATAAAACATAGATATGGTATTTACACTAAGCGACAAAAGAGGGTCACCGTTTTAAAACTCCATCGATTTGAAAGCACATAGGTAGAAGACGGTGGTATTTACACTAAACGACAAAAGAGGGTCACCGTTTTAAAACAAATATAATACACATGTAATTCTAAGAAGGCTAAGACAAACCGCAATACACAGAGGTAGAAGACGGTGCAAGCAACGAGAATGTGAGAGGCTCGCATGGGGGAACACAAATAGAGGGTGCTGCTGCGACGATCCGTGGCCAGGGACGACCACGGTGACTGTGAATGAAGGAGGGAGAACGCCGGTGGTACGACGTGAGTAGAGGGAGGGGCATGAGTTTTTATTATTTTTGCTATTTGGCCTATATGTACATGGACTGTTTTTATTTTTGAAGGGAGAGGATTGGAATGGTTACGGTGTGGGTGAGTTTTGGCTACTTGTGGGAACCTCTGTATTTTGCTTCTCTTTGATTTGTTTTTCTTAAGGTGATTAGGGTACTAATCTTTTGGTAATCTCTGAATTTTTTTGTTGTCCCTAAACTGTGAATTTTAACCTGTTTTTATAGTGAAATTTTAGGGTTTTAGACAATAAATTACTGATTCTAAAAAATTTTCTTTCGTGTTTTCAGATACTTGAAGACTTGCTCTCCAAGTACAATACAATGGCCGGCTGGAGCTGTTATTTTCCTTATTTTTTTATTTTTGTTTTCTATCTTTTTTTGTATGTTGTGATTTTATTATATTTTTAGGTTATTTTTGTAATATTAATTTTTGTAATTAATTTTTATGTAACTTTTATTTATACTTTTTGTAATTTATTTTAGGCTTAAATATATGTTACCCCTACAAATATGCTTATTATCCATTTACCCCCTGAAAAAAAACTTTTAAAATAAACCTTACAAATATTAAGTGTTTTTAGTTACTCTACCGTTAGTTTTAGCTAACAGTGTTAAGTCTATGCTGACTTGGCTGCCATTTGGGATCTAGTTACCCCCTGTAAATATTAAGTGTTTCTAGTTATCCCTGCAAATGGCAGCCAAGTCAGCCTAGACTTAACGCTGTTAGCTAAAACTAATAGCAGGGGTAACTAAAAACACTTAATATTTGCAAGGTTTATTTTAAAAGTTTTTTTTTGCAGGGGGTAAATGGATAATAAACATATTTGCAGGGGTAACATATATTTAAGCCTTTATTTTATGCTATATTTTTTGACTAAATAAATAAATAACTAAGTTGGGCCAAACCCAATAATGAAAAGGAAACTACAACTAGGCCTAACTGAGTAAAGTACTATGGGTTTTTTTTATACCCCTATCAGCTCCCATGTACCCCCACCCAAAATCGTAATCCCGAAAATACCCCTGACATAAATTACAAAAATTGACTTTTGGAAGATTCTCTGGTGGGGGACCACTTAATCTGGAAATCGGATTTACCTAAATAGAAGGTAAATCCGATTAGCTTTAAATACTTTAATTCACACGCATAAGTCAAATCGGATCTATCAAACTGACAGATAAATCTGATTTGGCCATTTAATTCAGAACAAAAAGCTAAATATTAATAAATCGGATATAGCTAAATCCGATGCGCAATCGAATTTCACTAAATCCACTTTTATCTTTTAATAAATCGGATATACCTGGATGAGGGTATATCCGATTTGTAAAAAATACAAAGCGGATTTACGTTTGAGGCACGTAAATCCGGTTTGTTTTTTTATTTTTTAAATTATCTTCTTTATAACTGTTGTTCTATTTTGAAACAGATATTGTGCATACAGAGTCGCAGGTCGTTTCTTTCGTGGTAGACACTACAGAGGCATTCTGGACGGAGAGAGTATATTTTTCAATACCAATTTTCTTGATCAAAGTTTGGTAGATATTTAATTAATTAAGTACGCAACATTTATCTATTTTTTCTATCTTGTAGATTTTTTCTACACGTCAGGATGTTGAAGAGTGGGCTAACGCGGTTGGGAGGCGTATTGGAGTTGTGGTTATCACTACTAGAAATTCGCTGGAGGTAAAAGGGGTCCTAGAGATAAAATTATATTTGGTTGCGAGAAGCAAGGGAAGTGGTCTAATGATTCTAGAGTTTTCGGGTCTAAGAGAAGAAGCTGTCCGTTTACATTGAGAGCTACTTGTACAATACGCCATGGGGGTTGGCGTGTGAATGTTAGGTGTGGTCTTCACACACATGAGTTGCTTACTACCCCGGTTGGGTCGACAGCTTTTGGTCGTTTAACTAAGCCGCGGAAAGCTATTGTTAATGAGCACACTGGTCTGAATGTTGCCCCGAAAGATTGTCTTACTGCTTTGAAGAACCATTATCCGGACAACGTCACATCTCTTCCTCAAATATATAGGCAACGTTACGTCTATAGGTCTTCTAAGAGGGGTCCTAGAACGGACATTCAGGAGCTTTTGAGATTGATTGAGTCGCAAAATTATTTATGTTGGAGCAGAAAAGTTGAGGGTTCGGATGTGGTCAATGACATCATGTGGGCGCATCCCACTTTTATTAAGTTATTCCAGTTGTTTCCAAAGGTTCTTATTCTTGACACCACCTACAAGACCAACAAATACAATCTACCTCTATTGGAGATTGTAGGTGTCACTTCAACGGAGTTAACTTTCTTGGTTGCTTTTGCCTATATTTCACACGAGCTTGGAATTCATTTTACTTGGGCATTGCAGCAACTGAAAGAATTATTTGACTTGCACGGGCTTCAGCCTCAGGTGTTGTTGACTGACAGAGATCTTGGTCTTATGTTCGATATTGTTGATGTATTTCCTTCGGCTACAAATTTGTTATGTTCTTGGCACGTGACTAAAAATGTGAAAGCGAAGATTAAAGAGTTGGTGCACGTGGATAGGCAAAATGACGTACTCTATCTTTGGCATAACATTATTGATTCACTTGACGATTCAGAGTACTCAGTTCACTTGAAGGTTTTTGAGGACTCCTGCAATGATTTGCCCGCTCTTATTAAGTATGTGCATGACACATGGTTGACAAAGCATAAGGAAAGATTTATCTTGGCATGGACAAACCAGATCCCACACTTCGGGAATCAGACCACCAATAGGTATTTTTATCGCAGTTTAAATTTTTTTGACATGTGTTTAGTATTTTTATCGCAGTTTAAATTTTTTTACACGTGTTTAGTATTTTTATCGTAGTTTAAATTTTTTTGACACGTGTTTAGTATTTTTATCGTAGTTTAAATTTTTTTGACACGTGTTTAGTATTTTTAACGTAGTTTAAATTTTTTTGACACGTGTTTAGTTTTTTTATCGCAGTTTAAATTTTTTTGACACGTGTTTAGTATTTTTATCGTAGTTTACATTTTTTTGACACGTGTTTAGTGTTTTTATCGTAGTTTTTTTTACACGTGTTTAGTATTTTTATCGTAGTTTAAATTTTTTTGACACGTGTTTAGTATTTTTATCGTAGTTTATATTTTTTTGACACGTGTTTAGTATTTTTATCGCAGTTTAAATTTTTTTACACGTGTTTAGTATTTTTATCGTAGTTTAAATTTTTTTGACACGTGTTTAGTATTTTTATCGCAGTTTAAAATTTTTTGACACGTGTTTAGTAATTTTATCGTAGTTTACATTTTTTGACACGTGTTTAGTATTTTTATCGTAATTTAAATTTTTTTGACACGTGTTTAGTATTTTTATCGTAGTTTAAATTTTTTTGACACGTGTTTAGTATTTTTATCGTAGTTTAAATTTTTTTTACACGTGTTTATTGTTATTATTTAAGAGTCGAGTCTGCTCATTGGACTTTGAAGAGACATTTGAGGACTTCTGGAGGTGACTTGTCTAAGTCTTTTAAATCTATGCATGAGATGCTTACTCTTCAATTTGATAAAGTCATCGGGTCTTTTCAAAGAAGCATAAACCGTATTGAAGTGGCTTCCAATACTCCTTTGTTTAAAAAGCTTCGCGGTCTTGTCTCTTTAAATGCTTTGGATCATATTGTTAAAGAGTTTTCAAAATCGACATCTGGGGTTGGATATGACAAAGCCCGTTGTGGTGCATTATTAGAAAGACGCATATTCTTCCTTGTGCTTGTGAGCTAGGTGTGTACCATGTCTCCGGTACTCCTATTCCGTTGGATGTTGTAGACGACCATTGGAAAAAATTGAGTTTGGATTCTATAGATGATAAATTCTTGCAAGAAAAATCGGTTGACTGTGATATTTCTTACCAAATGGAGATGATTTGGGCGAGATATAATCGTATGACTCCTGAGGAGAGATTCGTCTTCAAGAAACAACTTAATGAGCTTGCATTCCCTACCACTTCTTCAATGGTTGCACCACCATTTAAAGTAAAAACAAAAGGTGCACCAAAGAAGAAAAAGCAGAAATTATATGATGTCAAGCGTGATCCTTCTGGGTGGGAGCATGTGGATGAGAAGATGAAACTGACTCAAGAATCTGGAACTTCTTCTAAAAATTCATCACAGCGGTCTTCTTGTATAAAATCATCACAGCGGTGTTCAACGCTATCTCAGAGTGTTTCTAAAAAATTAACACATCAGAGTGAGACTAAATTCAATTTACCGTCGGTTCCTCATCACGTGCAATCGTATGTGGAAAAAATTATTGATGTTGAAAGGGATGGTAATTGTGGGTTCCGAGCAGTAGCGGTTGGTCTCGATCTTGGTGAGGATAGTTGGCCTATAATTAGGAGAGGGAGCAACTATATACTTACATGTTTGGAAAGGACAGACTTGCAGTGCTTAGAAAAGCGTTATCCATTGAATACCCCGGTTTTCAGAAGGAGGATAAGTGGTTGAGTTTGCCTGAGATGGGGTACTTTATAGCTACTAAGTATAATGTGGCCCTAGTTCAATTGTCTTTGGATATGAATTTTACTTATCTTCCTCTGAGAGGTAGTTGTTCTTCTTCCAAGTATAAAATCATATCTATTCTGAACGCCAGGGATATCCATTGGATGCATATTTCGATCTCCCCTGTCTGTCTGTTGCCTCCATTTGCTTTGATGTGGTCTCATAATCGATCAGATGAATCTACTTCATGGTTGGATCCTTATACCGATCGTTTTGCCCTTTGGCAGTCTATCGCTTTGAAGATGCCCTGTCTCCCTCCCACTATTGTAGACTTAACCCATGATTCCGACGATTTACATTGACATTTATTGTATTTACCATTGTACCCACATTTTTGTAATTATCTATCCATATATACCAAATAAAAATATTAAATGTTTTAACTTTTTTTACAAGTCGGATTTACCCTGGCAGAAGGTAAATCCGCTTCGTAATTTATCAAAGCGGATGTACCCCCACAACAGGTAGATCCGTTTTGCCTCTTTGACAAAGCGGATCTACCTGTATTGTAGATACATCCGCTTTGATAAACTACGAAGCGGATTTACCCTCTTAACAGTAAATCCGATGCGAATTTTATAAATTGAATCGGATCTAGGTAAATCCGCTTTTGATCTGGTGAAATCGGATTTACCTAAAAGGGGTTAGATCCACTTTGCAATTGGGGGTAGATCCGCTTTGATCAACGGTGCAGATTGCACCGACAATATCAACGGTTGATAATCATTGACGAATTCTATAAATACTTATTGCCAAACCTCATTCTTGTCACTCCCAAATTTCACTCTTACTCACTCCCTAAATCATTATCAGCCTCTTCTTCTCCACAAAAAAATTCCCCTAACACAATACTCACAGGATTCATCCCTCACTATCATTCATCATCAGGGCATCATCACCAACAAAGTTGATGGTGTCTGTTTCGAGGGGAGTGACACAATGCAGTGCAGGCTTAAACACAACATAACATTCGCTCAGCTAAAAGATAAACTGCTGGGTAAGGTGCACAACCGGTGGTTTTGGGAAAACCCAAGCAGTCTCTGAGCCAGCTTGTTACCATGGTTGGTAACCTTCAATTTACGCTCATATGTCTGCATTATAAAAAAATAAAAAATAAAAAAATAAGGCTATGTAAATAAATTAAACTAAGAAGGCTACGTAAATAAATTAAACTTACCGAGTCTCTCAATATAATGGAACAGACATGAGATCCTAGCCCAGTGAATAGCTCATGCTGCTCCTCATGCTGCTCGTCCTGCTGCTGAGGCTGATGGTAGGGCTCCTCCTGGTACTGCTGATACTGCTGCTGCTGCTGATACTGGTGCTGATACTGGTCCTGATAATACTCCTGCTCAGCCATACAATGGCCCTCAGACATAGAATCCTCATCAAGAGGATGCCCCCTGCTGGCCCTCCTCATACTGATAGTCAGGGGCCTCCTCCACCTCATGATACTGTTGCTATCGCCTATGGCGCGCAGACGCATGTCCCGCAATCCTGTGGCGGGTGCGTGTACTCGGAGCAGATGGCGATGCCCAAGACGAGGACTCCCCTCAATACCTGTTAGACACTGAAAAAAAAAATTTAAAAAATAAACCAAAGCGGATCTACCTATATCCGATGGGAAATCGGATATAGGTAAATACGATGGGAATCAGATTTAGCTAAATCCGACTTACTGTTTGCGCCGTCTCTTGGAGAATCGGAAGTACGTAGATCCGATGCGTAAATCCGAACTGGAAATCGGATATAGCTCTAAATGGTAAATCCGATTATCTCTGGTAAATTTCTGGTTAAACGGATGCAAGTGAGAAATGGTAAATGTTTTGTACTTTTGTCAAAATTTTAAGGGTATTTTGGTATTTTCAAATGGATGATGGGGGTAGATGGGAGTTGATGGGGGTACCAAAAAAAAACCAAGTACTAAACTTAGACCCAATCACAACAAATTACTAAAATAGGTCCACTCGCACACGCATAGGCCCACATTAATTAAACAGGCCAAAATTAAATAAATGTGTCTAAACGAAAATTGCTAAGCGGGCCCGAGACTTACAAGCTACCTACTATCTACTATGGTGCTAAAGATACACTAACTAAAACAAAAAAATATCGTAATAATAATAAAAGGGCGGACAAAATTAGGGTATAACAGCCTTTATTCTTGGCTAATTTTAGCTTGATTCACTCCATGAAGAAGGCTTGGGTGTCTCTTCGCGCTACCGGCAGGAGTTTCTTTGGGCTTTACTCAGATTCGATCAAGTATTTTAAAACCAATTATGCCTGTGTAGTTGTGATGAATTCAGCGGCCAAGAGGAGGATGTCGAATTGCGAGAATGTAAATCCCATAAGCGCCAAGTTTCCCTTGTGTTGGCATAAGGACCATTACTCCCTTATGCCCTCTGACTATTCTGTTGTCCTAGTACAACTGGAGGACGAGGAGAACGAAACTTTGAGGATATTAGGGGAGTTAGCGTCTTCGGTCCCCAAGGAACTTAACAATACAAAAGCCTTGGGTACCGCAAAGTCGATGGAAGACCTTCAACGAGCCCGAGGTAGGGGTATGTGGTCTTTGTTAATTGATTTCGATTGCTTGATCATTTTCTTCACTTTGGTTTCTTTTGCAGATAAGATGGCACTGAGGTCACTTTTTGCCTCACTGATGCCGAAGAAGAAGACGCTGATTCATACTTATACGAGTACCTCGGCTACCAAGATTAATGCCCAGGATGTTATCTCCCTGACCGAATTGGATTTTGCGGACTTCAAAACCCTGAAGAGGAACTCTTTTACTTGCTTACCCAAGATTGCTGGCTTCAGGAAGGCCCTGTTGGAGAAAGAGGCTAAGAGGCGGAGGCAAGAAGAAGGTAACATGGCTACTTTTGAGAATTGGCTTGAGTCCGAGCTTTCTAATGATGGTTCTAATTTTAATGCTTGGCACTTTCTAATTGAAGAAGGAGCGAGATGAAGCATTGGGGGAACATTGTAAATTGAAAATTTCCTTTTGTTCTGCTGCGGACGCTAGCAAAGAGCTAGTTGATAAGGCTACGACGGCTTCCCAAGAGGTGGAAAAGCTTCGTAGCGAGTTTTTTGTCTTGACCTTAGCACAAAAAAAGTCTTCCGAACAAGTGACTCGTCTCACTGGGGAGAAAAACCGAGCAAAGAAGACGATTGACCAGCATACTCTAAAATTTGGGGAGTTCGAGAAAAAGAATGGTGAGCTCAAGGCTGCTATCTCTGAGCAAAAGTCTTTGATTGCTCATTTGGAGAAGGAAAGGGACCAGGAAATTGTAGGCCAAGATGAGACGGCGATCTTTGCTATAGGTGTTGGCAAGGAGTGCTTCGATAATGCTATAGAGCAAATTCACCTTTTGAACTCGGGTCTCCAGATTTCGACAGAAGGTATGGAGTCGGCCTAATCGTTGTAGATGGTCAGTTGGCGAATCCTCCGGCTCCTACCGATGACATTCTAAATCAACCTTGTAGCGACGAGGAGGTTTAAGCTTGATGTGACCCTTCTACATATAAGAACTTTCTTTTTGTAATGGGCTTCGGCCGACCTTATTTGACAATGTTTCTTGGTTTAATTTTCCGACCGCCGTTATATGTTTTGAACATGTGACACTCTGTTTTGATAACATGGTAGATGTTGGGTATATTTATAATTGCCTCGTCTTTTACGTTATTAGCCGAGTAACGCTTTTTCTGAAGCTTTCTTTGACGAACTCCTCCTAGTTAGGTCCTTAGGGATGTGTCTACATAGTGCTTTGCTGATTGGAGACTTCCTCAGGTTAACCCGGGCACGATTTGAACTATGGAGCTCACTCAATTTAGGTCCTGAAAAGGAATTGGTGGACGCGATGCCGAACTCTTTAGGTCTGGTTTGCCAAGTGTGTTTGACTTGGGCCTAACTCGGACTGGAGAGTTACTCGCGTTAAGTCCTGAAAAGGAATGAGTGAACACGATGACGAACTCTTTGAGTCAAGCTAGCCAAGTGTATTTGACTTGGGTCTAACTCAGACTGGAGAAATAATCGTGTTACGTCCTGAAAAGGAATGAGTGAACATGATGCCAAACTCTTTGAGTCTGGTTAGCCAAGTGAGTTTGACTTGGGCCTAACTCGGACTGGAGAGTTAATAGCGTTAAGTCCTGAAAAGGAATAAGTGAACGCGACGCCGAACTCTTTGAGTCCAGAGTGCCAAGTGTGTTTAACTTGGGCCAAACACGGACTGGAGAGTTAATCGCGTTAAGTCCTGAAAAGGAATGAGTGAACCCGATGCCGAACTTTTTGAGTCCGGTTAGCCAAGTGTGTTTGACTTGGGCCTAACTCGGGCTAGAGAGTTAATCGTGTTAAGTCCTGAAAAGGAATTAGTGAACGCAATACTGAACTCTTTGAGTCTGATTAGCCAAATGTTTTTGACTTGGACCTAACTCGAATTGGAGAGTTAATCGCGTTAAGTTCTGAAAATGAATGAGTGAACGCGATGCCGAACTCCTTGAGTCCGGTTTAGCCAAGTTTGTTTGACTTGGGCATAACTCGGATTAGAGAGTTAATCGTGTTAAGTCCTGAAAAGGAATGAGTGAATGTGATGCCAAACTCTTTGAGCCCGGTTAGCCAAGTGTGTTTAACTTATGCCTAACTCGGACTGGAGAGTTAATCACGTTAAGTCTTGAAAAGGAATGAGTGAACGCGATGCCGAACTCTTCGAGTCCGGTTTAGCCAAGTGTGTTAGACTTGGGCCTAACTCGGACTGGAGAGTTAATCGCGTTAAGTCCTGGAAAGGAATGAGTGAACGCGATGCCGAACTCCTTGAGTCCGGTTTAGCCAAGTTTGTTTGACTTGGGCCTAACTCGAATTAGAGAGTTAATCGCGTTATGTCCCGAAAAGGAATGACTGAATGCGATGCCGCTCTTTGAACCCGGTTAACCAAGTGTGTTTGACTTATGCCTAAATCGGACTGGAGAGTTAATCGCGTTAAGTCTTGAAAAGGAATGAGTGAACGCGATGCCGAACTCTTTGAGTCCGATTTCGCCAAGTGTGTTTGACTTGGGCCTAACTCGCCAAGTGTGTTTGACTGGAGAGTTAATCGCGTTATGTCCTGGAAAGGAATGAGTGAATGCAATGCCGAACTCGTTGAGTCCAGTTAGCCAAGTGTGTTTAACTTGGGCCTAACTCAGACTGGAGAGTTAATCGCGTTAAGTCTTGAAAAGGAATGAGTGAACACGATGCCGAGTTCTTTGAGTCCGGTTAGCCAAGTGTGTTTGACTTTGGCCTAACTCGGATTGGAGATTTAATCGCGTTAAGTCCTGGAAAGGATTGAGTGAACGTGATGCTGAACTCTTTGAGTCTAGTTAGCCAAGTGTGTTTGACCTGGGCCTAACTCGAACTGGAGGGTTAATCGCGTTAAGTCCTGAAAAGGAATAAGTGAACGCGATGCCGAACTCTTTGAGTCCGGTTAGCCAAGTGTGTTTGACTTGAGCCTAACTCAGGCTAGAGAGTTAATCGCGTTAAGTCCTGGAAAGGAATTAATGAACGCAATACTGAACTCTTTGAGTCTGATTAGCCAAATGTTTTTGACTTGGACCTAACTCGAATTGGAGAGTTAATCGCGTTAAGTTCTGAAAATGAATGAGTGAACGTGATGGCGAACTCCTTGAGTCCGGTTTAGCCAAGTTTGTTTGACTTGGGCCTAACTCGGATTAGAGAGTTAATCGCGTTAAGTCCTGAAAAGGGATGAGTGAATGTGATGCCGAACTCTTTGAGCCCGGTTAGCCAAGTGTGTTTAACTTATGCCTAACTCGGACTGGAGAGTTAATTGCGTTAAGTCTTGAAAAGGAATGAGTGAACGCGATGCCGAACTCTTCGAGTCCGGTTCAGCCAAGTGTGTTGACTTGGGCCTAACTCGGACTGGAGAGTTAATCGCGTTAAGTCCAGGAAAGGAATGAGTGAATGCGATGCGGAACTCTTTGAGTCCGGTTAGCCAAGTGTGTTTGACCTGGGCCTAACTCGGATTAGAGAGTTAATCGCGTTAAGTCCTGAAAAGGAATGAGTGAACACGATGCCGAGCTCTATGAGTCCGGTTAGCCAAGTGTGTTTTACTTTGGCCTAACTCAGATTGGAGATTTAATCGCGTTAAGTCCTAGAAAGGATTGAGTGAACGCGATGCCGAACTCTTTGAGTCTAGTTAGCCAAGTGTGTTTGACCTGGATAGAATAAGCAATTACGAGACAGACAAAGAACTTGTAAACAACCCAATCTCCTGAGGATGGAGACTTCCACGAAACAACACATGCTCGAAAACAAGAAAGCTATTAATCCATTTATACAATTATCATAGCATTAACCTCAACCTCATGGGACTTATAGTCCACTTATCATGACATAACTTAATCACCTATTTCTAGAAAAAATATTATATATATATATATATATAAATTAGTTAAATAAACATACTATTACTTAAGGGTCCCTAAGTCGGACTGGAGGGTTAATCGCATTAAGTTCTGAAAAGGAATAAGTGAACGCGATGCCGAACTCTTTGAGCCCAGTTAGCCAAGTGTGTTTGACTTGGGCCTAACTCGGGAAAGAGAGTTAATCGCGTTAAGTCCTGAAAAGGAATTAGTGAACTCAATATTGAACTCTTTGAGTCTGATTAGCCAAATGTTTTTGACTTGGACCTAACTCGAATTGGAGAGTTAATTGCGTTAGGTTCTGAAAATGAATGAGTGAACGCGATGCTGAACTCCTTGAGTCCGGTTTAGCCAAGTTTGTTTGACTTGGGCCTAACTCGGATTAGAGAGTTAAACGCGTCATGTCCCGAAAAGGAATGAGTGAATGCGATGCCGAACGCGTTGAGCCCGGTTAACCAAGTGTGTTTGACTTATGCCTAAATCGGACTGGAGAGTTAATCGCGTTAAGTCTTGAAAAGGAATGAGTGATCGCGATGCCGAACTCTTTGAGTCGGGTTTAGCTAAGTGTGTTTGACTTGGGCCTAACTTGGACTGGAAAGTTAATCGCGTTAAGTCCTGAAAAGGAATGAGTGAATGCGATGTCGAACTCTTTGAGTCCGGTTAGCCAAGTGTGTTTGACTTGGGCCTAACGCAGACTGGAGAGTTAATCGCGTTAAGTCCTGAAAAGGAATGAGTGAACACGATGCCGAGCTCTTTGAGTCCGGTTAGCCAAGTGTGTTTGACTTTGGCCTAACTCGGATTGGAGATTTAATCGCGTTAAGTCCTGGAAAGGATTGAGTGAACGTGATGCCGACCTCTTTGAGTCTAGTTAGCCCAGTGTGTTTGACCTGGGCCTAACTCGGACTGGAGGGTTAATCGCATTATGTCCTGAAAAGGAATAAGTGAACGCGGTGCCGAACTCTTTGAGTCCGTTTTGCCAAGTGTGTTGGACTTGGTCCTAACTCGGACTGGAGAGTTAATCGCGCTAAGTCCTGTTGTTTGGTGGGTGCTCCTTTATGTGCAGTCCTACATCGCCCTCTTCTATAAAAACCCTTGTGATAGCTAATAAACTTCATTAATCATATCCCGAGGTATGCAGTTTTTTAGCGTTCTAACGGCTTAGGCGTATTGTATTCACTGTTCAAGCACTTCTTGGCTAATGATTGTGCCTTGATTCATGAGAGGGCGTATTTCTGACATTTGTCTTAGTTAGGGGTTGAACGTTCTACTTCGAACCTTCCTTCGTTTGCAGGAGTAAAGATTGTTGAGGTCGTTGTTGGCTTCTGTTGTTCATTGGGTTTTTTCGAGCTTGCTTGACTTTTGACGTTGGGTACCTCGGTCACTTCGATGGAGTTGATCTGGGGCTCGTTGTCATGCTTCTTGCTTTTCTATTTGGGTGCTTCGTGCGTGTCACTCTTGCAATCCCCTTTAAGGGAGAGAAAATGACATCTTTTTGCGGAGCCCAAGTCGGCGTTTATGATGATGATCTTATTTGTTGCAGAATAACATTTTATCTTGAGGTGTACCATGGAGGCGACGTCTTCCAACTGCCCTAGTGTTGGTCTTCCGATGATACAGTTGTACACAGACGAGCAAGAAAGGATCAAGAATGGTGTCTTCATTGTTCGGGTTAGAGGTTCATCAATGTATGTGACCACTAGTTCGATGTAACCTAGAGGTCTTGTCTTGGACCCGTTAAATCTTGAGAGGTCGACTCCTCGGTAAGGAGAGAGGTCCTTGTTAGAAATTCCAAGGACAGTGAGGAGATCTTCGAATATGAGGTCAGCTGAGCGTCTTTGACCTACCAGGATCCTTCTAACCATGAAGTTTGCCATAGCTGCTTGGATAATCAGGGGATATATCTGTTAGGTTTGCCATCCACGAGATCTTTGTCTTCAAAGGTTAACGGAGGTCGACTTGAGGTTATCTCGGTGGATGAAGGACTAGCGACGCTCATTATCTCTTGCCATTTTCTTTTCATCATTTTTCTGGTTTCTCCTCATTCGACGGGATATCCTCCAAAAATTACTATTGCTATCGGTCGATTGATGGCTTTTGGTATGTCATCATCCATGTCAGAGTCGCTATTTTCTTTCTTTGAGACCTTTTTGATGTTGTTGACTACCTCTTTCCCCTTTCCAGGGGAGCGTGTTCGTGACTGGTCCTGGTCTTTCTTAACATACTGATGAGTTCTTCTATGTCGTCTTTCAGGGTGTGACGTTGATTTGACTGCTGCTGCGGTGGTAGCGGCAATATTTCTTTCTGTTTGTTCATTTCCTCTCTGGAATGGGATCAAGGGATTTTATTCCTGGAAGCTCAGTGTTGGCGCATTCGGCGGGGATGTTCGACCTGGAGGTGTTAAGAGGAGTGTGCTCAGTGAATCGGGGGGACCGTCCTCGTGGTTCACGCTGATGGCATCCTTGATCTTTCTTTGGCCGAGTTTCCTGAGATTGGGCTTCTTTCTTAGTGGGAGCTTTGTCTTTCAGGGTGTGACGCTAATGGCCTCCTTGATATCCTCTAAGTATGAAGTCGAGATGCTTCTGCTCGCATTGATCCGGCGAGGGGTGTGATACCTGCATACACTCTGGTGCTTAAGTCAGCCTTGGAAATCAGTGATATGCGATAATAAATGCGTACCTGAGAAGCTGATGGGACATCATTTTTATTGGGAATAGTGTTGATACGTGGCGTGTTTTGAGTGGTGAAACACACAATAACAGGAGGATGTTCGAACTGTGGGATGAGGAGAACAAATCAGAGCCATCCACTTCAATGCATCATGGGCCTAGTTTGTTTGGGCCACGTGGCATTTGAACGTTCCGGAACAAATTGTTATTTTTTTTTGTATAACCGGGTATCCCTTGCGCGCAACTGCAGAGACTAATCCCTCGAGCCGGGTAGGACCAAGCTCTCCCTTAAGAGATTTAACACTGTTTGTATGCCCAAGGCTGGATTCGAACCCATGACCTTGGTTAAGCTGGAAGAGACCTCTACCATCTCATCCAAGTGCTCTTGGGTAACAAATTGTTATGTGTCAAGAGAAAAAGTTAGATAAATGTTTTGAACAAAAAAATTATGAGAAGTTGACAAGTGCAAAATATAGTTGATTTAATTTAATTATAGATCTAATAATAGATAAATTTTTTTGAAAGAAAAAAAGTAAGAGAGATTAACATGTGGCAAGATGTAGTTGATTTTACTACGGGTTTAATATGATAGATAATGCTTATCAAAAAAAAATGATAGATAATGATAGAATATTGGCAATGGAATAGGACATCAAATTTGAGGTAGATAAAAATGGCATTTTAAAAGTCTGAAAAATAGATAATGAAAAGTCTTTATAAAAAAATCAAAAAGAAAAAATTAGAATGTAGAAAAACCTAAAAAAAGTGTTAGGAATAATTTGTAAATGTTAGGTAGGGGTGTTCGTGGGTCGACTTGGACCAAATTTGCTCAAATACGTTGTCCGAACCAATTACAATTACTCAGTTTAGGTTGGTTTGGATTTTACGTTTTTTTCCCAAAATCCGAACCAAACAAATCCGATATTGGACGGATTGGTTCAAATTGAGCTCACGGGTCATGCACTAAATGTTAAATTTTTTAAAATATAAAAAAGTGCAATTTATTTGAAATTTTTTAATGCTTTTAAATAACCAAAAAATTCAAGAAGTTAAAAATTACCCTAAATTAAACTCTAACCAATTAACCAATTAATAGTTTTTAATCCATACTATTAAAATTTTACAACTTTATCATAAGTTATTAAGGTCCAAATTCTAAGTAAATTATCTTGTGCGTCTAAAATTACTAAACCACTATGAGCTAGTATGAGTTGGTTCAGGTTTGTGGGTTGTTTTTTAAAATCCGTTGTCCGAACCAAACAACTATGGATTGGTTCAGATTCGTACGAATTTGACCCGAGCACGAAAAATATCCGAATCAAATATTTCGGCTCGAATTATATCGTGGGTTGGTTTGGATTTGTCCGAACTACTGAACACCCCTAAGTTTAGGCGCTATAGACACCATATGAATTGACAAAAACAAATATTGTTAGGTTGAATATTTTTTATAATTATTCAAAGCTGAATCCAAGATTTTACATATATGTGTTTACAATGTTAATTTTTTTACTCAATTTACGATGTTATTTGTCACTCTTGGTCTCAAAATTAACACGATAGTTTTACCGTCAATTGTGGTCCTACCTAGTTCAAGAGATTAGTCTCTACAGTTATGCACGCACAGATGATACTCGGTTTATAAAAAAAATAAGGATAGTATTATACCAAAAAAAAATTAATTAAAAAAATAATCCAAAGCCACGCAAAATAGAACAACCCAAAACATTGTAGATGAGGTATCTGAGATCCATTTAAGGGGTATAAAGAGAGTTGATGGCTCACAATATTCCACGTGTCACAATGTCAATGGCAAAGTTTCTTTCTCCGTAATGAAACCTCACACCATTTTGTGCTATAAATGCGATCCCCGTGAAGCAGCAATTTTCACAAACATCATTCGTTCAGCTGCAAAGAAAAGAAACCCTAGCACACCGTGTCAAGGTATCTTCTATTTTCTATTTATCGTCTATTCTCCTATTTTTTCGATTATTAGGGTTTCATATTTTCTCTGTGATTGATCGCTGTCAATTCTGATACTGATCTAGGTTTTTAGAATTTGATTATAATGGTTGTGTGTTTTCTCTTTTAATCGATCATTGATTTGTCAACTTGGTTTTGATCTGGTTTTATTTCGTGTCTTGGAAATTCTTCCGAATCGCATCGATTATGTGATTTAGTTTTCCCAATAACCACACAACCTGAGATCGTTGGGGAACTTTCCTTGATTTATTAGCCAACCTGTTTCAATTTGTTGTTGATCGGAGTCGATCTTTACATCTTTCAAGGTGTACGTATAAATTTCTCATACCGGATTATGCAGAGATTTTATTTCGTGTCTTAGAAATTCTTCTGAATCGCATCGATTATGTGATTAATTTTCTCAATAACCGTGCAACCTGAGATCGTTGGGGAACTTTTCTTGATTTATTAGCTATCCTGTTTCAATTTGTTGTTGATCGGAACCGATCTTTATATCTGTTTCAAGGTGTATATATAAATGTATCATACCTGGATCGTGGATCTATTTCTTGACTTTGTCTATCTTTTCTTAGTTTTGTTTTGTCATTTGCGGCATGTATACGTGTAATATGTTGGTGACTTTGGAATGATTTTACTGAATTAGTTTTTGAAATCTGTTTCTTCCTTTCAAATAGAACTGATGATATTGTGACTATCTTTTTGTCCTACGTCTCATGTAGTAAATCCTCTTTGTAATTGACCATAATGAAGAATTGATGATTGATTTTTGTTTTTTGTTTTCTTTGGTTAATACAGATGCAAATTTTCGTTAAGACTCTCACTGGTAAGACCATCACTCTCGAAGTTGAGAGTTCAGATACCATAGACAATGTAAAGACCAAGATTCAAGACAAGGAGGGGATCCCACCAGACCAGCAGCGTCTCATTTTTGCCGGCAAGCAGCTTGAGGATGGGCGCACCCTTGCTGATTACAACATCCAAAAGGAGTCTACCTTACATTTGGTGCTACGTCTCCGTGGTGGTATGCAAATCTTTGTAAAGACCCTCACAGGAAAGACTATCACCCTTGAGGTTGAGAGCTCTGATACAATTGACAATGTCAAGGCCAAGATTCAAGATAAAGAGGGTATCCCACCAGACCAACAGAGGCTCATCTTCGCTGGCAAACAGCTTGAGGATGGCAGAACATTGGCTGATTACAACATTCAGAAAGAGTCCACCCTCCATTTAGTCCTCCGTCTCCGTGGTGGTATGCAAATCTTTGTCAAGACCCTCACAGGAAAGACCATCACCCTTGAGGTTGAGAGCTCTGATACCATTGACAATGTCAAGACTAAGATTCAAGATAAAGAGGGTATCCCACCAGACCAACAGAGGCTTATCTTCGCCGGAAAGCAACTAGAGGACGGCCGAACCTTGGCTGATTATAACATTCAGAAAGAGTCAACCCTCCATTTAGTCCTTCGTCTCCGTGGTGGTATGCAAATCTTTGTGAAGACCCTCACTGGAAAGACCATCACCCTTGAGGTTGAGAGCTCCGATACCATTGACAATGTCAAAACTAAGATTCAGGACAAAGAGGGTATCCCACCAGACCAACAAAGGCTCATTTTTGCTGGAAAGCAGCTTGAAGATGGCAGAACCTTGGCTGATTACAATATCCAGAAAGAGTCCACTCTTCACCTTGTCCTGCGACTTCGTGGTGGTATGCAGATTTTTGTTAAGACCCTAACTGGCAAGACAATTACTTTGGAGGTAGAAAGCTCTGACACAATTGACAATGTGAAGTCTAAGATACAAGACAAGGAGGGTATCCCCCCAGACCAGCAAAGGTTGATTTTTGCTGGAAAGCAGCTTGAAGATGGACGCACACTGGCAGACTACAACATCCAGAAAGAGTCCACCCTTCATCTTGTCCTTCGTCTGCGGGGAGGTATGCAGATCTTCGTGAAGACATTGACTGGAAAGACCATTACGTTGGAGGTAGAGAGCTCAGACACAATTGACAATGTGAAGACCAAAATCCAGGACAAGGAGGGAATCCCACCGGATCAGCAGAGGTTGATCTTTGCTGGGAAGCAATTGGAGGATGGAAGGACCCTTGCCGACTACAACATTCAGAAGGAGTCTACTCTCCACCTTGTGTTGCGTCTTCGTGGTGGATTTTAAGTGAGGGGAGCTATGCAGGTCTTAAAATTGTGTAGTCATGGAAGGTTTACTGAGTACAACATTATGGAGGAGTGTATTCTTCACCTTTTGTTGTGTCTTCTATGGGGGTTTTTAAATAATGTTTGTGAACCATGAAGTCTTGTGTTTTTTAAGTTTCAGAACAGTTGTTTGTTGGGTCGGTAGTAGCCCTTTGTTTTTTTATATTTCTATTCTTCCTAGCCTGCTTCAAGAACAGGCTCAGTTTCCTATCGTTCGATTAATCAAGTACTTCTAGTATTTTCTGAGTTCGACAAATTTATCAGTTTACATACGTTCAGTTTCGTTAAATTTGCGCTTGGAATTCGATACCCGTTACTCGATTCCTTGAAGATAGGACGATTTATTTTTATTATTGTGGACGGATTTATCAATCTCTGCTAGCTTTCTACCATTGGATAGATATAACTAGTCCTAACACCCGTGCTCCGCACGGGGTTGCCTTCTTTCAATTCCTTTATGGAATTTGCATCTGATGTGCGATGAACGTTCAACAATGCGCTGACATATAACCCTAAGGGTCACGAATAAACTCATTGTAATACCAAGATTGGCTTAGACACGAACGCGATAACCATGAGGAGTTGCAGGAAAATTCTTGGTACCATGTGGTGCTTGAAAGAGTTAATTTAATGATTATTGTAAAAAACACAATTTAATAATTGAAAAAGTGAATGTCAAAACATTTTCGAAGAACAAAAATTGGATGACCAGATGGGGTCGATCAAATATGACTTGTGCAAAATATATAATTTTTTTTAGTTTATATCAATTCAAGATACTTACAAAATATCTTCATGCGTTCAATTAAATACTAATATTAATGTGTGCTTATGAGTAAATCGAACTCGTATGCACCGTATCGACCCCTGTGTCTTAGGATAACTTATGCTATTAGCCAACAATATTGTCCGTAAAATATATACTATAATAATTGAGTATACAAATTAAATTACAACTATAGATTGAATAAGATCATTTAACAATTAAAACTAAATGTTAACAAATAATTGGAACTGAACAAAGAACAACAATTTAATGATTATTGACAAAAAATGATTTAATGATTAAAAAAATGAATGTCAAACTTTTTTGAAGAACAAAAAATGGATGATCAGAAGGGATCATTTGGAAATTTCAAAAACATTATCATAATTTTGTACGTATTATAATTTTGAAAACAGTTTTCCATTAAAACAAATAGTTTTTTTCTTGTTTATGTAAATTAATGCAGAGGATATAATTTTTTTACTAAATAATTAATTTATTTTTTGTTTGAAGTTGAAGAATAGCTTTATAATCTTTTAATATATATTCCCTATTTTTTATCTCATATTATTGTTAAACAAAACACTTAAAAGTATTATGTGTATCAAGTATTTTATTTTAAATAATTGGATTAATCAGTTTAATAGAAATAGTAATACATGACTAACAGAGTTGATTTTAATGGTAATTAGACTCGGATCTCACCCCGAAGTATCGGGTTCGAACCTCGGGTGAAGCAAAAACTTTTTTAGGAGGCACTGGCGGTTATAATAGCTAAAAAAATATCTGTTAGTGTAAATTTGTAATGCACTAAAAAGTCCAAACTTATCAGAAAATTTTGAAATTTATATCATTTAGTTCAATAAAATACAAAGATCGAAATGATATTTGTAGAAATTTTTTTTATCTGAAATATGTCTTTTATTATTACCTTTCGTCTACTGTTTTCCTATTTTGACCGGTTTCTCTCTCTGGACCTTCTCACACAATTGTTGCCCAACTTCAAGCATTACCACCACCTCTCAGTCACGAGCTCCCGGCGAGTCCCTAAAGGAACGAAGTCACGAACGATCTAGAATGACACGCGATCACGACTCTCACGCGCCGACGCCTCCACCCATGTGTGTAAAGAATTGTTTTTTTTTACTTTTGAGAGATAGAAAACATAAATCTCCGCTTTTGTGAGAGAGAGAAATCAGAAAACAATAAACAACAATAAATTTTCTTCAACACACAAGGAGCAACAATAACCCCTATTTTTTATCTCATATTATTGTTAACAAAACACTTAAAAGTATTATGTGTATCAAGTATTTTATTTTAAATAATTGGATTAATCACTTTAATAGAAATAGTAATACATGACTAACAGGGTTGATTTTAATGGTAATTAGACTCGGATCCCACCCCCGAAGTATCGGGTTCAAACCTTGGGTGTAGCAAAAAACTTTGTTAGGAGGCACTAGCGGTTATAATAGGTAAAAAGTATTTGTCAGTGTAAATTTATACTCCACTAAAAAGTCCAAACTTATCAGATAATTTTGAAATTTAGATCATTTAGTTCTATACAATATAAAGATCGAAATGATATCTGCAGAATTTTTTTTACCTGAAAATATGTCTTTTTTTTGTTATCGGTAATACATGACTAACAGGGTTGATTTTAATGGTAATTACTAATTAGACCCGGATCCCACCACAAAGTATCGGGTTCGAACATTGGGTGTTGCAAAAACTTTGTTAGGAGGCACCGGCGGTTATAATAGCTAAAAAGTATTTGTCCGGGTAAATTTGTACTGCACTAAAAAGTCCGAACTTATCAGAAAATTTTGAAAATTTAATCATTGAGTTCTATAAAATATAAAGATCGAAATGATATCTGCAGACTTTTTTTTACCTCATATTATTGTTAAACAAAACACTTAAAAGTATTATGTGTATCAAATATTTTATTTTAAATAATTGGATTAATCAGTTTAATAGAAATAGTAATACATGACTAACAAGGTTGATTTTAATGGTAATTAGACTCGGATCCCTATCGGGTTTGAACCTTGGGTGTAGCAAAAACTTTGTTAGGAGGCACCGGCGGTCATAATAGCTAAAAAGTATTTGTCAGTGTAAATTTATACTCCCTAAAAAGTCCAAACTTATCAGAAAATTTTGAAATTTAGATCATTTAGTTCTATAAAATATAAATATCGAAATGATATCTGCAGAATTTTTTTTACCTGAAAATATGTCTTTTATTATTATCGGTAATACATGACTAATAGAGTTGATTTTAATGGTAATTACTAATTAGACTCGGATTCCACCCCAAAGTATCGGGTTCGAACCTTGGGTGTAGCAAAAACTTTGTTTGGAGGCATTAGTGGTTATAATAGCTAAAAAGTATTTGTCAGCATAAATTTGTACTGTACTAAAAAGTTCAAATTTATCAGAAAATTTTGAAATTTTGATCATCTAGTTCTATAAAATATAAAGATCGAAATGATATCTGCAGACTTTTTTTACCCGAAAATATGTCTTTTATTATTACCCGCATAACAAATATTGACTTAATAAAATAAAAAATTGCAACTTATATTGTATTGAGGCCCTAACGCACGCGTGATTGAAGTATACTATAAACAGATGCAGAATAAATATAAATCCAACTGCAGCACTATACATCATTTTGATATAAGATGTTATATCTATGAATGTACTAAAAAGAATGTTATATCTATAGTAGTTTGTTTTTGTCAAAAAAAATCTATAGTAGTTTGTTCAATGGTTTTCATTGGTCTATTAGTAAGAAAATATCGTTATAGGGCAGCGAAATGAAGCTTAAACTTCATATAAGCATGTTCGTGTTCATTATTAATATTAGATTAGACAAGTCTAAACAGCAAAACTTTTTCTACAGCTATGCATGCAGAAGGCAAAGGGCAGCAAAATTTATACTCGAAATTGTTGAAGACTTGTATAATGTACACTGCAAGAGTTCCAGAAGTTGAAATGCATGAGATATAATCTGATGGAACTGTATTCATTGGGGTAGTGAATGCTGGGTTTGGTAAAGAGAGCATAAAATTTTTAGAACTACAAGGCTATGCTGGAATATTTAATATAAGTGCAATAGGATAATATGGAATGAAATGAAATTACCATATATTGATTTTTCTTTTATAAGCAAAAATTTATTGAACGGAGTATAAGAGGTACTTCAACCCGAACAAGTACAAAGGGTCTCGTTAAAACCTCCTGGGGTCAAATCCCCAGAGGGAAAAAGAATACCCCAAGCAGAATGATAAAAACATACTAAAATTACAACTTGTCAATTCCTATCTATAAGCACAATAGCAGCCCCCACGCATCTGCAAAGCTGCACAACAACAACCTGAATAAGTAAAAAACACCACAGCAGCAAATCGCCGACAGTTCAGCACCATTTTCTCAACCAAACACAGCAATAATACACCAACAGGAGAGTCTCCATATCAGCAACAAGGGAGCATATCAGCAACACAGAAACAGCAACATAATCGAATCACAGCACCAATACAGCACCAGCATAGCCACAAAACAGCGACCTGCTAGTCTCTAAACCCGGAGAAAACTTGTTTGGATATTATATGAAGGACCGGAGAAAAGTTCCCATTTCATTGTTTCAAAAGTGAATGGAACTGTGACGAGATCAATAAACAAAAAGGTATTACTACCCTGTACTCCCGAAAGTGCGGAAGAAAAGTTGAGTAATATGATGGAATTGAATTGAGTAAATTTTACATGTTCCATTCTAACAAATTTTAAATAATCTAAACAGTATGTGTCAAAAAAAAAATCTAAACAGTAACAGTTAATACAACTCCATTTTATTCATCATTCCCTTTTCAACAACCCAAGCCCCAAGGGCACCCTGATGCTATGAAGTCCCCATCACAGCGGGGTCTAGGGAAGAATATGATCTATTGTGGGTGTCCTTATTAAGAAACTGATCTTGAATTGCAATCTAACAGTATGTCTATATTAGCATATATTGACATTGTTTGAGATGACAGTTGTGCATTTAACATAAACCAGAATGGTGGTTATCTGTATGTGAAGCCAAGAAACCCAAGAAAACAAATTTTGAAACTATAAATAGTCCCCAATTATGACATAATTGCTTCTCACAAAAGGCTCCAAGCAGGTTCTTTCTTCATCCCAGTTTTGTTCAATGAACTTCTAATCTTTGTAACTTCTTCCCACTATCCTCTATCAGCACAAATGTTTGAAAACGATACATACGATACATGAAGAAGGGCTTTTCATGAAGAATGGGTGTTTAGGAACCTCATAACAGTCGGGCCCAAGCCCATTTTAATTAAAGTCTATGAGAAGAGATCCAAGAAAGGAAGTACACCAAAAAAAAATTGCAACAAATCAGATTGTGTGGAGCAATGCATCTAAACAAAACCAGATTGTGACTGTGTGATAATGTGTGTACTTATATGCCATTTCATCTAAATTGATAAAAAGACAATGTTAGAGAGCGAAAGAAACGTCACATTAGGAATCATAGAGATATTCCTAAGTACAAGCTAATAACTCCAGAAAAAGGGTGGCCAATATGGTTTAATCAGATTCTTAATTTTCCAAAATTAAAAAACACGTTTCAAAAAATTTGGGGAAATTTAGAATTGTTTTTCCCTGAATTCTGGATTTGGTATACACTCAAAATAAATACATACACTAAAATGGTAAAATACATGATGATTAAAAATATATAAATATAATACATTATTTGATATAATAATATTAATAGTGTGAAATAATAAAATATATTAGTTTGGGTCAGGTCTCGAGTGATCACTTTTGATGTCATGAAACCATACCCAAACCAATAGAACCTGATATCACAATTTGAGCTTACAAATATCAACAAGTATTTACAGTAATCTGTTCTGATATATCTCGAACAAAAAAATTGACTGTACACACATGGCACATACATAAAAGAGAATTGTTATATCACAAAGTATTTGCAATAACACTCATTCAACAATGGTTGAGTTGAGATTTTTCTGATATAGTTTAAAAACGATTGTCAAAAAAATCTCAACCACTCATTTATTGAATTTGAGGGTTATGATAAATTATCATGTGCAAGTAACATTCCTCTAAATGAAAATTTGAAATATCAAGTTACAACAACAGATCAATAACCCCATTAACTTTTACTTGAACAAAACTTCATTCTTGCTACCTTGGCAAATGTCTGATAGCAACCGTTCTTGTATACGAGTTGCAAGCAGTGTAAAATCTGCAGTTCTGCACCATTGTATACCTACTAATCATGAATTTTAATCTCACACTATGTTTATATCAGCATATCTCGATATTGCTTTTCACAAAAGGCTCCAAGCAGGCTCTTTCTTCATCCCAGTTTTGTTCAATGAACGTCTAATCTTTGTAACTTCTTCCCACTGTCCTCTATCAGCACAAATGTTTGAAAACGACACATACGCGCCGATATCACTTGGTCCCAATTCCATTACTTTCTTAGCAGCTAAGTTACCAAGCTCAAAATCACCATGGACCTTACAAGCAGCAAGCAAAGTTTCCCATATCAAAGCATCAGGCTCAACAGGCAAGTTTTTAATGAAAAATTCCGCTTCTCTTAGTCTACCCGATCGACCAAGAAGATCAACGATACAAGCATAATGACGATGACTTGGTGTAATTTTGTAGTCTTCTTCCATTGAATCAAGATAGAAGAAGGCTTCTTCAATCAGCCCACTACGGCTGCAAGCTGATAGAATCCCAACAAAAGTAACTGTATCAGGCTGAACTCCTTCTTTTCTCATAAGTTCATATGCAGCTAAGGCCTCTGCACCTTTACCATGTTCAGCATAGCTCACTATAAGGGATGTCCAACCTATATGGTCTGGCTTTTCGGCATCATCAAACGCTTTACGACAATCCTCAATACTTCCACATTTTGAGTACATTGTCACTAGCGAACTACCAACATATACATTGGCTGGTAGCCCTAATTTTTCAATGTAGGCATGTAATTGAGTTCCAATGTCTGATCGACACAAAACTGCTGCAGCCCCGAGAATCGATGAAATCGTGAAGGCGTCAACGGTTACATCATTTTGGAGCATATCATGGAATAACAAAAATGACTCTTCAATCAAATTCTTTTGGGCATATCCTGAGACCAAAGAAGAGCAAGCAAATCCATCCTTATGGGGCAGCATATCAAACACCTTCCTTGCTAAAATCAAGCTTCCACACTTAGAATACATGTTTACAAGTGCACCCCCAACAACTGTGTTTGTTCCTAGTCCTAAACAAAAAGCATAACCATGAATTTCTTTACCTGTCTGCAAGAAACGAAGAACGGAACATGCGGTTAGAGTTGACACTAAGGTAATGTAGTCAGGTAAAATTTCTTGATATATCATTTCTTTAAATAGTCGAACTGCTCGATCCGGACATCCATTTTCCGCAAAACTAGAAATCATGGAGGCATATGAGACATTATCTTTAACAACAACTTGCTGAAAAACTTTGTAAGAATCCTCTAAACAACCGCACTTAGAATACATTGAAGAAAGCGAACATCCCAAAGAAGCATCAGTGACTAACCCAGATTTCAATATATAACCATGTAACTGTGACCCTAGATTTAAGCATCTCATAATACTTAACAAACTACTAATGCAATTCTCATCAGGGTTCAACCCTTCTGCTAACATTACAGGGAATAACTCAAGTGCCCTTTCAGAATATCGGTTCTGAGCAAAAGAAGTCAACATGGCTGACCATATACCCTGGTCATTCATATTTTTCGTCTCGTTGAAGGCTAACTCAGATAGTTCAACTTCTCCTAATTTTGCATACATATTGACTAAAGCAGCGCCAACCTTAACATCTGAATTCCGTCCTAATTTTAATACCAAGGAATGAATTTGTCCTGCCTCCTTAATCATCCCAGGTTTAGCACATGCAGAAAGTAAACTAGTAACAGTATAGGTATTTATCTCCACCCCTCTTTCTCTCATTTCTTCGAACAGCTTTAATGCGAAAATAATATCACCCTTCTGAACAAACCCGGAAATTATAGCAGTCCAAGAGACCACATTTTGGACTTGCATCTGGGAGAATTGTCTATAAGCTTCATTCATACATCCAAATTTTGTATACAAGTCAACGATAGCAGTATCCACAAAGACATCGGTCGTACCACATTTGATCGCCCACACATGAACTCCTTTTCCTATCTGCATCTCTTGAAGCGCACAACATGCTGTTAAGATGCTTGGAAATGTGTAACTATTTGGCATTACAAATGCATGGCACATTTGACGAAACAAATTCAAAGCAACCAAGCTTTCTCCATTTTTAACGGCCAAAGAAATAATTGTATTCCAACATTCCACAACATCACATGAAGTATCTTGAAATAATCGTAGAGCTTCCTCAAAGTTGCAAGTTTTGGAAAACATATCCATCATTCTAGTATGAACATAACTACTAGAAAGGAAGCCATTTTTCATAACAAGTGAACAAACTTGGTTGCCAAATATTGGATCATTCAAAGCAATACAAGCTGAGAGAACACTTCCATAACTAAAAGCATCATGCTCAACACCAAACAAATGCATCCTGCAAAACATCTCCAATGACTTCTCAGACATCAAATTACGATCATAACCCGATATCATCATATTCCAAGAAACACGACTTGGAAGAGAAATTGTATCAAACAGCTTGTGAGCAACATCCATGTCAGAAGATTTACAATAACAATCAAGCAAAGAGTTCATGAAGAATATATCAGATTGTAAATCACGAGTTTTAACCAAATGGGCATGCAAAATTTTTGCGTTCCAAACACTATCCTGTGCTGAAGACATGAAATCACGCAATAACACAAAGGGGTTGGAAAAAGTGGAGTCTTGTTCATGTTTAACATGTGGGCTTTGAACGATAGCAAGGGAAGAAACGAATCTAGGAGAAGGTTGTGAAGTTCTACAATGGAATAGAGAATTGAGAAAGAAAATACGAAGGGGGAGAAATGTGAGAGCCATGTTCACTATAAATATAATGGCAGAGTCTCATCTAATATAAGAAGTGAAGTTTACTGATAACCTGCTATCTGAGTATCTACATTGCTCCTGCAATTCAATCATCAATGATCAAAGTGAGAAGTAGATATTATAAATAAACAATGCCATGCAGAATGGTTGAAAAAGTAAATGAAATCAGATTTCTGAATTTATAGGCATTCAAAATGATTACCGAATCAGACGACACGCTGTTGACATATGAAATTGCATCGTGGACATATGATACCTTACCTATGACTCAGAGGATTTGAATCCAGTATGCATAGGCACATGTCATCTTCATAAATCTGTTAGTTTGACAAGAAATTAAAAAGAGTCAAGGTGTTGAGATGATTTGGTTGGATTGTATATCTATATCAATACCAATACTATGTAATGAATAAAAACAACAAAGTTATGTTAATTAAGATAACTGGAAGCAATGGGTCGACCCGGTTCGGTTTTTACCCGTTTTTTACTTTGTAAAACTCTGAATCTTACCTCGTAGAACTCCCATTTTCTCGCATCGTATGTCACTGCATCTTCCTCTCTTTCGCAAACGACATCTCCTTCCCTACGGCGTTCTGCATCCCCTTCTCTCTCTCTTTGTTGCGGCTGGTTGGTTGGTGAAAAATACATGTGGGCTGTGGCCCAAATGTATTTTTCTTCTCTTTCTTTACGTATTTTTTTTAGTAGTGGTGTACTTCGTTAGTTTTTGCTTTAATTTTTTTATAAACCGCTATAGTTTTAGGAATTTGGATCCTTTACGGCAGCTGCACGGTGCAGCTGCTGTAGAGCCGTTAGATCTAGAGAGAGAAAACTCTAAAAAATTTTAGAGTTTTCTCTCTCTGGATCTAACGGCTCTACAGCTTGTTGCACCGTGCAGCAGTTGTAGAGGATCCAGGTCCTAGTTTTAGGGGCCATGCTTATCCCACTCCTCCCCACTCCTCACCACACACACACCCTAAACCCTGCGAAATCTCCAAAATACCCTTAATGAATAAAAATATTTCCAACGCATCCTTTTTTATCTGGGAGCTAGCAAAAGACAGAGGTGTCGTAAGCTTACCATCAAGAATCGACTATATGCATTCTGGAACAGAATCAATCACAGATCACGAAGCGAACTTATTGATTTTGCTTTTTTATTAGAAGAAATCGCTGAGAGAAAACGAGAGAAGAAGACTTTTGTCCTGTTTTTTCTCATTATAGGTACGGTCCTTTAGTACCGAAGAGGTTCGGTACTTTGGTACCGTACCAATTCGGTACTAAAGCATCGTACTGGTCTAAAATGCAGCGTGGGGGTGGATTTTGGAGCAAAAGTATTGATGAATTTGATGGAGTCAACCTCAAAGGATGGAATAAATAGAGAGATAATAATAATAATAATAATAATAATAATAATAATAATAATAATAATAATAATAATAATAATAATAATAGTTGACTTCCATGTATTCAACTTAAATTAATTAATGGGTTCTCCTCCAATGATCTAATTGCGGTTTTAATTTTAATTAAAAACTAAAAATGATCAACATAGGAGATTATGATGATTTAACCCTAATTTGTATAAATTAGCGCCAACCAGACTAAAGGAAAAAACAGCGATCAACGTGTCTTCTTTAATTTTAATTACAAAAGAAAAAAATGTCAACTTATCCCTAATCGGACTATCAGCGTATTAGATAGATTATATTTTCTGAATAAAAAATTAAATAAACTTGACAAGTAATAAAATAAAGATAAAAATAGATTGTACCAAATAAAAATAAAAATAGATTATGTACTTTGAATAAAAAAATAATTGTCTAAAAAGAAAATAAATAAAAAATAAATTTGATAAATAATAAACTAAAATGCAAGAGGGCATAATCTATTTTTATTGTCAGAGTACCTTCCGTTTTTCATTTTTATTGTCAAAGTATGCTTTTCAATAAAAGTTGGGCCACACAGACCACAAACAATCCAATAAGGAACACAAGTTCAGAACACAAAGCAATGTAAAATTGCAAGCCTTGGCCACCAAATAAAGTAAAATTTCAAGCTAGTTTGGAAAACAAACAACAGAGGGATTGAACCTGCCACAGAATTGCGGGACATGCGTCTGCCCGCCATAGGCGACAGCAGCAGTATCAGCAGGTGGAGGAGGCCCCGGACTATCAGTATGAGGAGGGCCAGCAGGGGCATCCTCTTGATGAGCATTCTATGTCTGAGGGCCATTCTATGGCTGAGCAGGAGTATTATCAGCACCAGTATCAGCAGCAGCAGTACCAGGAGGAGCCCTATCATCAGCCTCAGCAGCATGAGGAGCAGCATGAGCTATTCACAACTCCAATACGCCTCCCAACCGCGTTAGCCCACTCTTTAACATCCTGGCGTGTAGAAAAAATCTACAAAATAGAAAAAATAGATAAATTTTGCGTACTTAATTAATTAAATATCTACCAAACTTTAATCAAGAAAATTGGTTTCAAAAATATACCCTCTCTGTCCAGAATGCCTCTGATGTGTCTACCACGAAAGGAACGACCTGCGACCCTGTATGCACAATACCTGTTTCAAAATAGAACAACAGTTATAAAGTAAATAATTAAAAAAAAAAACACAAACGGATTTACGTGACTTCAAACGTAAATCCGCTTTCTATTTTTTTACAAATCGGATATACCCTCATCCAGGTATATCCGATTTGTTAAACGATAAAGGCGGATTTAGTTAAATCCGATTGCGCATCGGATTTAGCTAAATCCGATTTATTAATATTTCGCCTTCTGTTCATAATTAAATTGTCAAATCGGATTTATCTGTCATTTTGATAGATCCGATTTGACTTATACATCGTATTTAAAGCTAATCGGATTTACCTTCCATTTAGGTAAATCCGATTTCCAGATTAAGTGGTCCCCCACCAGAGAATCTTCCAAAAGTCAATTTTTGTAATTTATGTCAGGGGTATTTTTGGGATTACGATTTTGGGTGGGGGTACATGGAAGCTGATGGGGGTATAAAAAAAAACCCAACTCAGATTTGTTTGGTTTGATTCGAGTCTGAATAAAGAAAACAACCAACCCAATTTAATTTACTTGGGCTCATCGGGTCTTACAAACCCACACTCCCAGTCCTACTATATTTTCTGGTACCATCAGTAACAATGATCGATGGTTGAGTGTAGAGAGGAAAGCACAAATTTAGAGAACCTGATATCACAATTTGAGCTTACGAATATCAACAAGTATTTACAGAAATCTGTTCTGGTATATCCCGTACAAAACAATTGACTGTACACACACATGGCACATACATAGAAGAGAATTGGTATATCACAAAGTATTTGCAATAACACTCATTCAACAATGGTTTAGTTGAGATTTTTTCTGATATAGTTTAAAAACGATTGTCAAAAAAAATCTCAACCACTCATTTATTGAATTTGAGGGTTATGATAAATTATCATGTGCAAGTAACATTCCTCTAAATGAAAATTTGAAATATAAAGTTACAACAACAGGTCAATAACCCCATTAGCTTTTACTTGAACAAAAATCTTCATTCTTGCTACCTTCGCAAATGTCTGATAGCAACTGTTCTTGTATACGAGTTGCAAGCTGAGAAACTTTCTCATCATGTAAATTAATGGGACGCCTTAGCAAACTCTATAAACAAGAGATTTTATTATTGATTAGTACTTACAGTTCATAATGATATGCATACCATAGGAAACATGAGATGGAAAAGAAACATTACCTCAGAAGCCCATAAGCAATCGTATGCTTGACGGGGAATTATGTGGATATGAGTCTGAAATGCAGTTTTATAGTAAAATGAGCCAAATTTCATGATCTGTGAAGTAGATGAATTCAAAAAATACTAATACTAGTAGTAGTAAGTAGTAACAGTTTAAAAAATCTAAATGTATGATTCCACAAAGTTACAAGTAATAGTAGAGAAATTCTAAAAATCTTACATGAAATATTACTTGGCCAGCAGCTGCACCATTGTTTACCAACAGGTTGAATGAATCTGCAGAATTCCAAACATAATATGAAGCTCTATGGCTTGAGAATTAAGATATAATGTCATACAGAACTACAGAAGCATCAAGAGTAGATGATCAACAGTAGGTATAAAAATGACAATGCACAGAATTATAAGGGAAATATGATGAGAGAGAATGAGTAGAAGAAGGAGAGATAGATACAAAGGTAAGATGCAATTCCCACCCTAAAGTTAGACAATCCTGCCCCATAGAAACAACATTATGAAGCAAGAATTTATATATGCATAGAAGTCAATGACTTATTGTTGCCAGAAATGGCTTAGTGGGTATCTATAGGATGTCTACCAGCACAGTTTCTCTCAAAGGACTGATTTTTATAGAAACATTAAGTCTAAGATTCTAAGTCATATATAAAAACAAACACTGCAATTATTGAACTACATACCACAGCCAGTAGCTTTCTTGATTGCAGTGCTAATGAAGGGCACTTTTGAACACATTGCAGCTACCACCTGTACCATAAGACAATCAGACTAGGCAAATAAAAAGGACCATTGCTTCACATATACAAATATATTTAAATTGGATAAACATACACGTACACAGATTTGCATATCACCAAGCAACAAATTCAACATAGTTTTCATGCTTGAAGAAAGAAGACGTTAATAGAATTAAAGAAAAGAGGGGGATAATAATATGAGCCTCCAATATGTTTTTTATTTGGTCATCCACTATAATCATGCCCTATTAATGCATTTTCTGTGTCTTTCATTTTAAAGAATGATAAACATAGTGAGACAAGGTTCTTATGCTCAAAAGTAAGACTCAGACAAATGAAGAAGCTCCTATTAATGCAGAATATACAGTACCACAAATTTCTCAACTATTTTTTTAACCTTTAATAAATCACCCGACTTCTCACCGTCATTTCTGTAGTGGTTAGGATTATGTGTTAAACAAATTCCTTTAATAATTAAGTGCAGACACCAGCAAATGTACATGTTTTTTCTAAGCCGTATGTAATGAAATGAAAAATAAGCATTTGTTCATTTAAATTGTTTGAATTTAGACAAATCTAGCACAAGAACCTTCATAAAAAAATTGTTATGGAGAAAGGATTTGCCAACATAAAATTAGAGTGGTGTAACCAGTAAGACATTGAAAATAGAAAAGATCCAATCTCCTTGTACCTAATGAAAATTACTTACTGATGGAGGAGTAGCATCCAGTGAAGGAAAATGGGATTTCGGGATAATAAGAGAGTGCCTGGTAAACAAAGTATCAATGTGAGAAGTAGATAAATAAACAATGCCATGCAGAATGATTGGAAAAGTAAATGAAATTGGATTTTGAATTTATAGGCATTCAAAATGATTACTGAATTAGACGACACGCTGTTGACAGATTATGAAAGTATTCAATGCTAATATTTAACTATTCATTCAAAATGGGAATAATGGATATTTCAATATTCCTTTCAAGAGAAACGCTAATAACACTCTTTTGTACACTCTCTCCAACACTCGCTTTATGATTGGTTAAAATTCATGTGGGTTCCACTAAATTAATGGGTCTCATTTTCAAAGTGGTGGGACCTACATAATTTTAACCAATCATAAATTGAATGTTGGAGAGATGTGTAGAAGAGAGTGTTGCTAGCATTTCTCTTCCTCTCAAACAAACTTTACATCACTTTCCTTTCTCTTCTATTCCAAAATAACTAGAGTCATGAAGAATATCTTGTTTGTAAATTTAACAATCTGCTTATGACTTTTCGGAAGTTGGATGTTAAAAATAGAGAGGAAACTCTTATCAACACGGAGTTAGGATATGAAATGAAGGGCGCAGGAGGGTGGAAATCATAAATACGAATATTCAAATATTAACAGATACTCGTTTATTAATATTCAATGTCACAACTCACAATAGATAAAACAAGTACATGCTTCTTATTTACTCTATATATGGCCAAATGTATATGCACCTAAAATTGTGAATTAATGCAAAACATTGGACATATGAAACCGCACCGTGGACATATGATACCTTACCCATGACTCAGCGGATTTGAATCCAATATGCATAGGCACATGTCATCTTCATAAATCTGTTAGTTTGACAAGAAATTAAAAAGAGTCAAGGTGTTGAGATAATTTGGTTGGATTCTAAATCAATACTATGTAATGAATAAAAACAACAAAGTTATGTTAATTAAGGTTGGAAACTTAATGTTTGAAAGAATTTCGAAGAGGATGATTCACAACGTCAAGCATTAAATCTAAGGGTAGCTCGATGTTATAAAGATACTGCTATGCAAAACAAAAGGGTTGGCTATGTCCATAATAGACAGCATACCCATGCCTTACCTAACATTGGCAGAGAGCTGATGCCACAACTTGAACCAGCAAAGGCATAAAAAAGAAGCAATGGAAAAATATAGTTGATTGTTCAGTACTCAAAGGCCAAAGCTATAACTTATTTATACTTTTAAACTGGGATATTCTATCTCTAAATCCCGTTCATATGAACAAAATCTATAAGCCCCCAGACCAAAAGCTCTAAAATTTTCAAGTTGTTAAAGCAAAGTGTCAATAATTCTGATTCAAGGACACTCCCTCCTCCCTATCTTTCAGATTGATTTATTGAAACAAATGCAGCATTAATATAAGTCAAGTGTTAACCAACCTAATCGGCCTTTACACTTACTTAGTATTTTTGTCAATGCATTTTAACCATACAACAGTGAGACCTTTTCGAATCTAACCAGCCTAAGAAGCTGGGGTGTTTGGTTTGCACTCAATTCACTAAAGAGTAAAGCAAGCGAAAATTTCATAAAAAGCTTTTGATTTTCTCATCAAACTCTCCAAAGTGAAAATTTTCACCCAGACTTTTTTTTGACTCAAAAATTTCACTTAGAATTAAGAGAACCCAAATCTACTTAAGTGATAGTTTTACAATTACTTACCAATGATTGAAATGATTTAACCCCAAATTAAACAAAACCAACTTAGTCAACATAAAAAGCAACCTTCTAAACAATTTTAATCTCAAAACATTATCCTGCGTTTTAGGGATCAAATTGAAATTACAATCTTCGTATTATTCACTCCCTAAATATAATTGTTACCACAATTTCAAATTTTAAGCAAAAAAGAAAGGAGGAAAAAAAAAACCTCGCGTATGCTTTGCCACCAAAATTAGATAAACAAATAAAGAAAGGAAAAGAAAACGAATACCTTGAGAGCAGGTGATTGACCACGAATGATGTTACAAAAAACGCAATCGTGTAGCAAATTCTGGTTTTCAGTATCAGAAGAAGCTGCACAAACCGAACCGGATACACAGAAAGAGCGAGGATCCAAAGTCAACCGGATCGGGTTAAGATGTGAGGACAAAACGGTAAGCCTCCTTCTGGCCTCACTGAACGACATCGTATTGTAGGTTGGAAATTAGAAAGCGGGAGTTTTGAAAGAGAAGAAGCGAGAGAGAGTAGGAAGGAGCATTTCGTTGTGTTTCGGCATTGGATTTGTTTGGTTGACGTTTGAAACGGAAAATTCAACCACCACGAGGGTTTGTTTATGGGGATTTTTTTAATGCTTGCGCACACGGATTATATCTTATCCACAGTCGCGGGGGTTGATTGCGCTTGCTGGCTGGCAATGGTTGTGGATGGAAAATGCTTAGGCTCTATCTATGTTTGAAAAAAATAAACGGAAGGGGGCATACAGTCGATAGTAGATGAACCGATAAATTTAAAATATTCGGTAAAATTAGTAATCGAACTAACTTTTAAATATAAAATAATATAAATGAATATTCATAAATAATAGGCTACTTTTGATCTTTTATTTTTACTTTAGATTTCACTTTGGTCTTGTATTTTTTTTTGTCTGTTTTGGTCCTTTATCTTTTATTTTCATTTCATTTTGGTCTCTGGTTAGTTTTTTCTTACAGACGCCACGCTGGCAGTTAACTGCTGACGTGGCGCCCATCTTCATTAAATGACGTGACAAAATTAATATTATTTAATTTAAAATGCATAAAAACAGAAAAGAAAAATGGGGATAATGAAGAACCCAGATTCATCGCAAATGCATAATCTTCAAAATCAATTTCCAGCAACAATAAAAATTGATTTACAGCAACAATAAAAGATTTCCAGTATCAAAATCAATTTCCAGCAACGATAAAAATTGAAACCCAGAATTCCAACATCATCAAAATCACTGTTCTTGGGTGATAAAAAAACGGAAACACAAATCTGGAAAACCATGTTCATCTCTCTCCTTCAATAGAACCCATAAACCCAAATCATGTTCATCCCAAAATCCCAAACCATGTTCATCCCAAGACCCAAATCATTAGAATCGTTCTAATCTTCTTTCTCAAATCCTTTCTTCTTGTTCTTATAAGGTTCCTCCAACCCCAAATCATCACATAAACAAAAACACATCACACAAAATCCCCATTATCCAGATTTGTTCTTCAAAAACTAAAACATTAAAGATTCGAAGAACGAAGAAACAACGAAGAACGAAGAAACAAATTCGATTTTTGGAGCAATTTCTGAAGAAGAAGATTTGATTGTTGAAGAAGAAAATGCGATTTCAGAAGAAGAAGATTCGGTTGTTGAAGAAGAAGAGGGGCGATTGTTGAAGAAGAAGAGGAACGATTCGATTGTTGAAGAAGAAGAAGAGGAGCGATTCCAGATCTGTTTAGAAAATGTTTTAATGTTTAGAAATTAATTTCATTCCAGAACTTAATTGTTTTAATTTCATTCCAGATCTGTTTAGAAAATGTTTTAATGTTTTAATTGTTTTAATATTTTAATTGGAATTAAATAATATTAATTTTGCCACGTCATTTAATGAAGATGGACGCCACGTCAGCAGTTAACTGCCAGCGTGGCGTCAATTAGCTTAAACTGACGGCAGGGACCAAAATGAAACGAAAATGAAAGATAAATGACCAAAATGGACCAAAAAAAATATAAAAGACCAAAGTGAAGCCTAGAGCAAAGATAAAGGACCAAAAGTGATATTTAGCCTAAATAATATTTATGAAATGAGAGAAAAGATTCATTTAATTGAAGATAAAAGAGGAATTTAACTAAAACAATAAGGATAAAAATGGCGGAAAAAATAGCAACACTATAAGCTCAAACGCCGCTTCAAATAGTGTTTCAAAAAACGTTATAAGCTAGTGAAAAAACGCTATAAGCTTGTCATGTCAAACACCTACAATGAGCTTATCCGCTATAAGCTAGCAGTTAAGCCTTGCGAAACAAAGCCTTACTATTATGAATCAAAAGTTATCCAACAAGTTGCACGAAAAAGCATTTACAATGAATACTCAATTTCGTTTTGGTGCCTATTTTAGTCTCGAGAATAGTTAACATCAAATTTAGTTTTTAACTGGGACACGTCAGCCCCTTTGTCAATTTCAGTTAAAATGGAGTTGTTTGAGCGCGGATGTGTCACGCTAGATTGATGATGTGGATCGATGTTAAGGTTGCTTAACTAGTAATATTAGTAAGTCAACTTTTAAAGTACCTATTTAACTCCCTAACATTTCCAATTGAAGGCCAAATTGGTCCTTCGTATCTCACTTATATTTATCAATCTTTTTATTCATTTGAACCCTAACCCCCCTTTTTCCACCTACAATTTCGTGATGAGCAATGTTGGGTCCTCTTCATCCAATCATGGGATTCTATTTTTGCAACTTCTCAATACCTTCTCGGTGATCAAGCTAATTAAAATGAGCTAATTAACATGAATAGACAATTTTATGGGTGTTTCTTTTTTAAGGTAATGCGTGTCTTGAATTTTTTTGATTTCTTTGAGAGTTTATTTTTTTGTTCCGTTTTGTAAAGAAATTTGTTAATGGGTGTTCATTTTTGTTAACTAATCGATGTTTATTTGTTCATAATTTGCACTTAAGGCAACATCATTGCTTATACTTTTCTTGTGTTGATGAATGGAATGATACTCGAAATCAATTTGCGTTTCAACAAGTGAAGATTACATCACTAGAGAGGCATGGAAGTCAAGAAAAAAACCAACTTAATTTCAAAATACCAGCGCGGACGTTTGTTCTTGAGTTGGTGCTTTCTTTGTTTCTCCGTTCCTTGTTTTCCTTGGTTTGTATCCTTGTTTAGTAGGGCCCTTACAAGTTTTTTCATAATGTCCAATTTCTACACATTTGTTGCATGTGACCTCATACCTCTTTTTCAATTTTGTTTGACTACCTGGCATATCTTCTAACACTGCCTATGCATCTTGGGTCTGGCAATAGGTATTTTCAACTTTGGGGGCTCTGATCTTGGATGATAACCCAATATTCCTAATTTTTCACTAATTGGATGTAGTGTTCATAAGTTGTATTGAGTGCATCGATCCATTGTCAGCCATTGGTGTATTGTATTTTCTCACTATTTGATTGATTTTGCTCTGCAGACTATATGAAGAACAAACTGGGGTGCAAGTAATGAAATAACCAGTTCTGGCCCAGCCCAATCTTCATCACACCTGCCTTGCCAAACAAAAACGGAAGCGGTTTCTGCGCACCCGTACCCGGTTTCAATGGGTATGCACGCGAATCCACTTGACCCGGTGTATAAAACAGCAAACCCTAGCCACACTTCTATGAAATTCAAGATCCCTTCACTGTTTCTTGTTCCACGTCGTTTCCTCTTCTTTTTTCTTCTCGCAAGCGCAGCTTCTAAGTTTGAAACCCTAAATTTCCAAACACTGACTTGCTTCTTTCTTGCTGTTTCTGGTTGGATCTTCACAGATCTTGACGCAACAACCAACGATCTGCTCACCGAAGGTATAAACACGTTTTACACTTCTGTTTTCAGTTTCTTGTTTACTGTTCTTGACGAACACGAAACCTAATGTCTGAATCTTGTTCTTGGTTGCAGATCTTTGAAGTTCTGTGTTTAGAAATCTCCAAATAGGTATAAACTGCACCTCAGCCTTTACTTTGAATATTTGAAGATCTGTTACTGTTGTTTGAGATTCTGACCGTGCCTTTATTGTTGTTCTGGGTTGCTGATCTTCTCTCCTTGAAGATGCTGGGGACAGCTACGGTTCTCTGCTTGAGAACATGTAATTTCTTTCCCTCTATCTCTCTGTTTTTTCTTTTCTGGTGTTGTTTCAGTCACTGAAACTGTATACTGACTTTGTTTCTATTTCTCTTTGCATGTGAGGAACTTGCTTCAACCACTTGTTGAAGCTTCAACACAAGATCTCAGAAATACTGCACAAAGGAGGTTACGCAGAATAGAAGAAGAACAAAGAGCTACACAGAGGGTAAAAAGACTTAGAGAAATTTTATTCAATAAATTGTAAAAACTGTATTACAAAATTTGTATCTAATGTATGTACATAGGCTAATTTATAGCATTCTCTGGCTGTATTAGCTGGTAGTTTAAGAGTTGTTGTAAACAGCTTTAGTTTGTTAAGATTGTTTAACAAACTAACCAAATTAGTTAGGGACTAATTCAGTTTTTTAAACAGCTGTAATTTTAACTAAACAGGGATTGTTTAGTCAAAATTTCCAACGGCTAGTTAATCCTAGCTGTTGGATTAATATTAATCTAAGGCTAGGATTTAAAGCTGATCTAAGTTGAGGATTACCAAAATCCAACATCCTCCCTTAATCCTAAAACTTAGATTTTCTTAGGAGCTTAGAGACAGGAACTAAATCATGACAACCCCCTGTTAGGTATTAATCAATGATGATCTAGGACAAGCCCCTAGATGTTAACTTTCAACCAAGAGCTTCAAGGAAATCACATAGTTCTGAAGAACTCTAGTCCATAGACATCCCATAGAGTCCCTAAGTCTTCATTAGTGGAGTTTAACTCCTCAATTGTAGCCCTTCTCAGCCCTTTTCTTCCAAGAGCTTCAAGGAAATCACATAGTTCTGAATCTGTCCTCATTGCATAGTGTATAAAGGTCTCCTTCATTCACTTTGTCAATTGTGACAAGTTCACAACCTGTCAGTCTTTGTCCCTTAGTCAGAATTTGACCAATAGGGTCAGAATGCAGTGTGGCAGATTCCTTATAATGAGAAATTCCATCTGCTAGCAGCTGTACAGCTTCCTCAGTGTCACGTTTCCTCATCATAGGGTCTTTAGTGCTGCTTTCCTCCTTAGGACAGCTTCCAAGTCTTTCAGCTACTTCCTGAAACAGTTTAAAACATACCGAAGCTCCTCCTTTGGTTTTTATCAAATAGATCCAAAGCTTTGCATATTCATCTACACATGTTAAAACAATTTTTTTGGCACCTAATGAAAGCACATTAAGTGGCCCATATGTAGTAGATGAATATCCAATCTGAATTAAATCCTTAAACTCAGATTTCAGCTTTTTCACAAACAGTTTACCTATTAAACAAGTAGTGCTTGGAACATAGGAAATATTTTTAGTAGATATTACCTGTCCAACTTCCCTTTTGAACCTTAAGTTCCTCACACCAGATGCTGTAATAGGTTCAGCATTTTTAATGACAATTTTCCTTCTAGGATAAGAGTCAATCAGCCATTCCTTATGACTAGTCATGTGGCTTGAACAACCATAGTTCAAGGGCCACATTACTTCACAAATCCTGCCAATATTAGTTGAAATAACAAAGACAGTATATTCACAGTTCTTACTTATCCTAGGTTCCATTTTATTAGTCACAGAAATTTCCTTAATTTCTGTTCCTAATTCAGTTTCAGAATTTGTAGTTTCTAAACTCACAGTTTCTGCACTTACAGATTCTGAATTCATAGTTTCTAAAATCACATTTTTAAAACTCGCAGTTTCAAAATTCACAGTTTTTAGACTCATACATTCTAAACTCACAGAAACAGAATTCGCAGTTCTTAAAAACACAGATTCTAAGTTCACAGTTTCAAAATTCACAGCTTTTGAAAACATTGATTCTGAACTCACAGAAATCTCCTTAGATTCTGCTTCTAGTTCAGTTTCAGGGATCACAGAAACTTGCTTAGTCTCTGCTTCAGGTTCAGTCACAACACACAAAAATTTCCTTAGTTTCTGTTTTAGCTTTTGAACATACAGAGACTTCCTTAGTTTCTGTTTCAAGTTCATCTATAACCACAGAAACTTCCTTAGTTTCTGTTTCTGTTTCTTCTAAGTCATCTATTATCATGCTAAAAGCTACAGGATCAGATTCTGAGTCTGAATCATCTTTAGCCACATTGGCTTCAGATTCAACTTCTTTGGTTAAAGTCCTTTCTAGTAGGGCACTCAGTAGCATAGTGCCCATACTCATTGCATCTATAGCATTGCACTTTAGACCTATCTTTACCTTTAGATGCTTTGCTATTTCCCTTATTGAAATCAGATTTAGGGTTAGATTTACCTGCTTTACCTTTAGACCAATTAGGCTTACCTGATTGGCTGCTGTTTGTGGCTCCTTTCTTACCCTTACCTTTGGTGAATAATGCTTGGTCATCTTCTTCTTCACCTTCTAGCAGTTTGATCCTTAGCTCCTTTTGTAATGCCCAAATAATTTAATTATTTATTTAATTAAATTATTTAGGTATTTTATTAGTATCGTTATATTTAATAATTAATAAAATGATGTTTTATTCAAATTAGGGAGTGGTGCCTAGTAATTAGCTGATTAGTGGACGGGGGCCCGTGATCCACGAGCCCAAGGCTTAGGCGCATGAAGGGGAGTGTCGGCTAGGGTTTTAGTCATTTGCATTTTTGAGAAAGAAAGAAAGAAAGTTGCGAAGAGGAGAAGAGAGAAAGGAAGGGGACGGCGCACAAGGAGAAAGGAGAGGAACTTTGTTGCGGTGGTTCTTTGGAGCTTACGTACAAGGAGATCTCGTGTTCGGCAAACCTAAGGTAAGGGTGGGTTCTATCCTTATAATAGGGTTTATGATGGGGGTTATGTGGGAGATAGACTCTATGTGGTTCTTTGATCTTGTTGGATGTCGATTTGGTGATGTTTGAATATAATCATAATGTTTGTAATTGGTGATTGGTGATTGATCATGGTGGAAATCAAAATTTGGATCCCTAGGCGCCATGGGCGCCATTGTTGTTGTTGTTGTTTTTAGTTGCTGGAAAAGGCGCCCTACTGCTGGGCGCCATGTCTAATTATGTTGTTGTCTGTTGTTGCTGGATGTGGCGCCATAGGCGCCCAGTCATGATGATCCTGTTTTGTTGTTGCTGGATGTGGCGCCTTAGGCGCCCAGTGTCGCTGTCTTGGTTGCTGGAGTTGGCGCCTTAGGCGCCCACTGCTGTGTTGCGTAATTCTGTGTTGCTGTGAAGAGCGCCCTAGGCGCCCAGTAGTGTTCCAGTGCTGTTGCTGTCTCAGGCGCCCTGTTGCTGGGCGCCAAGCCTGATGTTGTTGCTGTCTCAGGCGCCCTGTTGCTGGGCGCCAAGCCTGATGTTGTTGTTGCTGTCTCAGGCGCCCTGTTGCTGGGCGCCAAGCCTGATGTTGTTGTTGCTGTCTCAGGCGCCCTGTTTCTGGGCGCCAAGCCTGATGTTGCTGTTGTTGTCTTAGGCGCCCTGCTCCTGGGCGCCAAGTCTGTCATGTTGCCACTGTTGTCCTAGGCGCCCTGTTGCTGGGCGCCAAGTCTGATGTTGTCTCTGTTGTCTAAGGCGCCCTGTTGCTGGGCGCCAGTTTCTGTTTTTGTTGCTGCTGTCTAAGGCGCCCTGTTGCTGGGCGCCAGATCCTGTGTTGCTGGTGTTGTCTGTGGCGCCCTGTTGCTGGGCGCCAGTTTCAGTGCTGTTGCTGTTGTCTGTGGCGCCCTGTTTCTGGGCGCCAGACTCTGTGTTGCTGTTGTTGCCTGTGGCGCCCTGTTGCTGGGCGCCAGTTCCTGCGATGTTGTTGCCTGCTGTGGCGCCCTGTTGCTGGGCGCCAGTTTCTGTGCTGCTGTTGGCGCCTGTTGCTGGGCGCCGGTTTTGTGGTGGCTGTTTCTGCTGTTGGCGCCTGTTGCTGGGCGCCAATTTCTGTGGTGGCTGTTTCTGCTGTTGGCGCCCTGCTGCTGGGCGCCAGTTCCTGTCATGTTGCTGTTGTGTAAATTGGTATCTCTGGTGTCGGTGGATGTTATTGTTATAGGTGTTGGTGTCATTGGTGATGATTGGTGATTATTGGTGATGATATAATAGGTGATGACATAACAGGTGATGTGCCTATTTTTATGGGCTAAGGTGACAGGCGATGGGTCTATGACCATTCATTAATATTGGTGTTGTTGTGTGTCACATAGATGACCATTGTTGTTGATTGTTTTGATGTGTTGTGCATGGTGTCGCATGCATTCCATATGCATTATTTTGGTGATGACGGCTTCAGCCTTGGAGCTATAGGTGATGATGGTGATGCTCATACAGGTGATGATGCCCTTAGTGGCTACTTTATTGGTGATGATTGGTACCACATGCATATGCCCGTTGGTGTGGGTTGCATCTCATATACTTACTCATAATGTTATGATGATTTTCTTGGTGATTTATTAATTGGTGTTGTAGTGAAGCGGTAGATATGGTTGTCGTAACTCTAGCATATTGCCTATCATATATGCTATTATAATGTTAGATATCTCACCCCTTCTGTTTGAATGTTACCCCTATGTTGGTAACGTGCAGGTGATTGCGAGTGAAGGCAAGTCTACCTTCGCTAGTTGAGTCAGGTGTCGTCGCTCTGATACGTAGCACTCGGGGGGATGAACGCTAGGCTTATTAGTGTTTCTAGTATTCTAATTTTTGAAGTTTTATGGTGATGTTATAATTATTTAATTGAACCTTGATTTTATTCCGCTGCTTGATGATGCTATGACGTGCTAGGTGTTGCACTGATTTAATGGTGAAACTTTATTATTGGCGTGTGATGTTTAACGATGTAAGTGTAGCATCCCTGGTGGGTGTATTGAAAACGTTTTGAAAACTCTGATTTTTGTCAAAAAAATTCCGGGTAGAAAAGGGGTGTTACACCTTTGCTTCAAGCTTTGCTTGAAGCTCTTCCACTTTAAAGTCATCTGGTAGAGTTGTATCTTCAATACTGTTGAATACCCAGCCAAACTTCTTAGTCAAGGACCTTAGGAATTTCTTACAGATTACCTTTTCTGTAAGAGTTTCCCCATACATTGTCATAGTATTAGTGATTTTCTTTAACCTTATAAAGAAATCAGAAATACATTCACCTTCCTTCATCCTTAGTGTTTCATACTGAGCTCTTAGAGCCTGCAACTTTTCTTCTTTGATAGGGGCTGTGATAACTCTATTTTATATAGAGTTATTCATACATCTAACCATAACTAATTGCCTGAAAGCAAGTATAATATGTATTAAATATAGTAGTTTTAGTCGAATAAACAACATTATAAGTTTTATAGAAGATTGCACAATGATTTAAGCATTTTGTATATATATTGGTATGTTTGATATGTTTGCTCAGTGCAGCTGCAGTTCATGCTTCTGCACCAGGAAAACAGCATTGCTTCCACACTAAAGGCACATCCAAGATAAAGTGTTTCTGCACTTAGTGCTTCTGCACTAGATGCTTCTGCATCTTAGTGCTTCTGCACCGTCCAGCTGTGAGCTTATGACCCCCCACCTTGGAAGCACCTCAATTCATACCATAACACCAAAAGTTTTGTGACATCATGCTTAGTCATTGGGCACATGGAGACACATGCCCACATGCATATGGAGGCGTCCACCATGAAACATCATCATAAGAGGCTATACACCTAAAGACACATGGATCTCCACCATTGGACCTCCTTTAAAAGAAGAGTGTTGGACTTTATCTTCTCAAATTTAGAGCAGGAAAGTAACCATGGTTAGGCACCACATTACTGACTTAGTTACTACGCAAACCCTCATGGAAAGGAAACCTCAATGGCTATAAATAGGCTCCACTTCGCACTTGAAGAACAATCCCTTTCTTCATCCAAATATATAGCTTTCATAGAGTTTTAAGTAGTTTATTTCTTGCATTTTATTTAGTAGTTAGTTGTAAGAAGGCGAGGAAGGAATTGACACCCTCTTCCTCCACTTCTTCATAGACAGACGAAGGAATCAGTGCTTCTGCACCAATCAGAATTCCATGCAAAGGAACATCTATCCGTGTAACTTCTACTCTATTGGTATCTTTTGTATTATCCATATTATTATGCTCTTTGCAGATTTTCTCTATTATATAATGAGTAACATGAGCTAAATTCCTTTAGTTGAGATGTTCTAAACTTATAATGATCTTTTGAGTAAGTTATTATGCTTTTAAGTGTTGTAGCATTTTGGGTCTTGTGTTATACTATATCCATCTTATTTTAAGGTTGATCGCTTAAAAGAAGTAGAGTTATATACACAGACATGGTTTATAACTAGAAACCAAGACTAATAAGGGTGAGTGTTTTAATAAAGGCTTTGTTGACTTGTTAATAAAGAAAACTTTGTTAAAACCATGTTAAGTCCTAGACATAGGATAACATAGTCCTTAGGGTGAAACAGTGGGTACCTCAAAGGCAGGAGTGAACTTATTTAGCAAGCCCAGACATGGGAAGCTTGTAACGAAACTCTGAAGAAAGTAGCTGACAAACACACACTTATGCAACTACAATCAATGCTACTGCACTTGATGCTTCTGCACTTGATGCTTCTGCATCATAGTGCTTCTGCATATCTAAAAGCATAGAAACTCTCAAAAGAAGCATTATCTAGTAAAAGGCATCTCAACTATCTTTCTCAACTGATTTCCTTCATCTTATTTTACATACTTGCATTCTGTTTTTACTTAAACTAAAAACCCCAAATTTTGTGAGTAGTGTAGTAGCACATATTTATATCTCTCTAAGCATACAAGAGTTTAACCAATTCCTGTGGGTTCGACCTTTCTTATCATTGTATTACTTGTGTGACAGTGTATACTTGCACATATTTTGCCACTCCAGGCTGCACCAGTGTAATACCTCTCTAAGGCATCCCAGGCAGCCTTAGAAGACTCATAGCTTCTGATCCTATCAAAGTTTGTCTCATCACACCCCTGGTGTATGAGATAAATTGCCTTGTAATCCTTTTGTTTGTTTTCATTGAAAAGATTAGTTTCAACAATAGTTGGTTCTTCACCCAATGGTTTAGAGCCATTCTTAGCAATTCCGAGAACACCATGGCAGCCAAAAATGGCCTTCATTTGAAGGCTCCATCTATCCCAGTTTTTCCCATCAAGCTTTGGGATTTGTGTGCTTAGACCTGTCCCAGTACTAGACATCTTTTAGAGCTGAAAACACTTTAAAACACAGAAATTATTAGAACGCAAAACTGCACAATCAGATTGTGCAGGTGAAAGAACCTTAAAGAATCTTAAAAGAACCTTAACAGAAATCTAAAAGAAAGATAGAGTTGGAAATTTTCCTGTTTTCCCTGGATTGAAACTAGCTCATTGATACCATATTGTATTTTCTCACTATTTGATTGATTTTGCTCTGCAGGCTGTATGAAGAACAAACTGGGGTGCAAGTAATGAAATAACTAGTTCTGGCCCAGCCCAATCTTCAGCACACCTGCCTTGCCAAACAAAAAACGGAACCGATTTATGCGCACCTGAACCCGGTATCAATGGGTATGCACGCGGATCCACTTGACCCGGTGTATAAAACAGCAAACCCTAGCCACACTTCTATGAAATTCAAGATCCCTTCACTGTTTCTTGCTCCACTCCGTTTCCTCTTCTTCTTTCTTCTCGCAAGCGCAGCTTCTAAGTTTGAAACCCTAAATTTCCAAACACTGACTTGCTTCTTTCTTGCTGTTTCTGGTTGGATCTTCACAGATCTTGACGCTACAACCAACGATCTGCTCACTGAAGGTATAAACATGTTTTACACTTATGTTTTCAGTTTGTTGTTTACTATTCTTGACGAACACGGAACATAATGTCTGAATCTTGTTCTTGGTTGCAGATCTTTGAAGTCCTGCGTGTAGAAATCTCCAAATAGGTATAAACTGCACCTCAGTCTTTACTTTGAATATTTGAAGATCTGTTACTGTTGTTTGAGATTCTGACCGTCCCTTTATTGTTGTTCTGGGTTGCTGATCTTCACTCCTTGAAGATGCTGGGGACAGCTACGGTTCTCTCCTTGAGAACAGTGGAGAGAACCACAACCATCTCCGGCGAACCACCGTCATCTCCGGCGAACCGACCCTCACGGCCACCACAACCGAACCCCTCACGGCCACCACAACCAAACCTCTCACACCCTTCCACCGCCGCAACCCCAAACCGTCACCTCACGGCCAGCACCTCGGGCCACCACCATGGAAACGCCCACCACCCTCTCGCCCCCACCGTCGCCACCCCTCTCCCTTCACCCAACAACCACCAAACAACCACCATACCCTCCCTTTCGCAAACAACCCCATCCCCACCATGAACCACCGCATCCTCCACCTCCAAACCACCACACCGCCGCCACAAAACAAACACCACCACCCCATAATTTTCGCAACCCTCCTTCACTATACCTTCTCCCTTTTTCTTCTCTTTTCTTTCATTTTCGTTCTCTCTCTCTCTCTCTCTCTCTCTCTCTCTCAAAGCTTTCTCAAAATTTTCTCTCTCCTTTTTTTGAAAGGAAGAAACGGCGCAGTGTTGAGGAAGAGGGGAAATTAGGGTTGCTAAATTGGACACTTCCCTTATATAGTTCTGGTAATAGTTCTTTTATTCTTAATTTTTTGTAAAATCTGAGTTCATGTTTGCACCACCACTTTTAGTATGCACCTCTCCCCCTTTTTTTTGTTTAGGCTGATTCTCGCACCCCCCAGTTTTACTTACATCAACCCCTATTTCGTTTTTATTTTATTAAAATCCCAGAATGCTAATCGCACCCCCGGTTTTACTTACATCAACCCCTATTTCGTTTTTATTTTATTAAAATCCAGAAAGCTAAACGCACCCCCTGTTTTACTTCACAGCACCCTCCTCTCTTATATAAGATATGGGTTTAAGCAACTTAAGTTTTGGGCCTGGCCCGCGTCCAATATACTAATTGCACTTCCTATTTTCTTTAACACCTATTTTCCAAACAAATAAAAAATATGGGATCGGCTGAGATGTGACATCTTGTCGATCCCGGTTTAAGACGCCTGAGTTGTACAACTTGGTGATCTTAAACCCTTTCAAAAATTAAAATCAACAAAACAAACAAACTTTTTTTCTCAGGAAGAACTACGTAGCCTTTGATTCTCTGCTTCGGAGATACGTAGGAGCGGGGCTTCCCCGTCAAGCTAAATTAATTTTCTCTAATAACTAATCAATCTTTTTTCTTTAACACCTATTTTCCAAAAAAAACTAGAAAATGAGCTTGAGTGAGATGTACATCTTGTCAACCTCGGAATCCTGGTTTAAGACGCCTGAGTTGTACAGCTTGGTGATCTCAAACCCCATTCAAAAAAATAAAATCAACCAACCAACAAAATTTTCCAAGAAAGAACTATGTGACTCTTAAATTGGTCCCTATTTTATTTATTTCTAAATAATTCTTTTTTACTTAATTTTGGGGTAAACAAATAACTCGTAATTTATTAGTATTTGCACAATCAAATTTAGGGTAACTGTCTTATGACAGATGTACTAGGGGTGCAGTGGGATTAAGTTTCCGCCCTTCCCTATGCATAATCGACTCCCGAATTCAATCTAGTATACGCAGACCAATAACTTCTAATTAGGTTTTTCTCAATTTTTCCTATTAAATAAATTGGGTGGCGACTCCTAAAATTATCAATTTTTGAGCCGTCTACGTCGGGATCACGGTCACGACAGATGGCGACTCCGCTGGGGATAGGTGAGAGTCAAGCCTGTTATATTTGGTTGTGCAAAAGATTATAAGGTACATGCATTTGTTTACCCCTCTTTACTTTTATTTATCTCTTTAGTTTTTTTACGTATATCTTTATTTTGTGCTTGATATAAACCCTAGGGTAGAAGACACTTGATATTATTGTCTGGTTGTTGTTTCTGGTTATTTTTTTTTCTCTTTACTTATTTTATTAGGATTTGAGATTCGTATTGTCCATTCACACACTATACATACACTGTGAGCACACACAGAGAGTTGAGCTCACACCGGAGCCGCAAAAAACACATAAGTTAGAACGAAGATGGGTGAGACTCATTTTGGATGTACATCCTGTGTGACTCCCATGAATTCCTCATCTAGAGTACGATTCTTCTGTGGGGATATCCACATTTTGGATGTACATCCTATTGTGGTCCATCTTCCAGAAGAGTGCTTGACTCTAGAGACCTTGAAATATCCAGGTTATAACAGCCAACCCTTGTGAGTGTTCACTGTAGAAGAAGCATTAGATCCATTGGACCCAAAACCTGATAGTATGGGTAACCTGTCATAGGCCACAAAGGGAGCTATTTTATCTCATATCCTTGTTCTTGATTGTACATCCTTTTTCTTTCTCTCATACGGTTTATTCTTCTCTGGCAAAAAAAAATCAATAAAAATCATATCGCATTTCATGCATAAGAAGCATATAAAAAATCATGTCGCATTTGTTGTATAAAAAATGGGGCACTTCATCTTGCGTAATGCCGCATGTCAATGAAAAACATAAATTTATTTGAATTTTCCTTTGCATGAGTTTTCAGAAAAAAATTATTTTTCTGCACGTGGTGCACATTTTCATTGCATCGTCATTCTTTATAAATTTCTCCATATTTCATTTTTTCTTTGCTTGTATATAAAAATCTATGCATGTTATGCATCCTTTCATTAGTGAATAAAACAAAATACATTTGTCAAAAAAAAATATAGTCTTTTCTTATTGAGCATTAGATCGAGTGTCTTTGAAAAGTATAATTTCCTCCACATTTAATATTTTTCATGGAGTAAATTCTAGAAAAAAGTATTTTTTCATTCTCATAGGTGAATAAAAAAAATCACATTGTCATTCATCATTCATCACAGTCTATTCTCTTTCAAAGTTGCATGGGTTTTGACTGTCGCTTCTTAGGATAAATACTTGCATGCATAACAACAATACATACACTTTCATAGCATAACACCCTAAAAATTATCCATATTTCGTTTTTTCCTTTGCATATACATAAAAAATTGTTCTTGCATGTTGTATGTATTTTCATGAGTAAATAAAACAAGTTGCATAGTCAATCCCTAGGCTGCATGACATATTTTCTTTAAATAAATACAAATCAGGAAATTGCATTGCATTTCATGCATAAAAACAATTCAAAAATGTATGAAAATACAAATTTCTCCCTATTTCATTGTCGCATGTTGTCCATATCTTATGAGTAAGTGCATCAAAATGTATTGTCATTTGTCAATCTTCATAGCATATTTCCTTAAAAAGTAGAAAAAACTAGAAGAATTGCATTGCATTTCATGCATAAAAGATCATGTTGCATTCTAAAAATCTTTGCATATATTCACATGAATAAAAAAAAAGTTGCATGGTATCTCTTATGAAAAACGCATTGAATGTGGCATCATAGGATAAACATCGGTATGATGGCTCTAAGTTCATGCACTTTCGTAGCATAACATCATAAGAATTCTCCATTTTTCTTTGTCTATACATAAAAAAAATTGTTGCATGTTGTACATAATTACACGAGTAAATAGAATTGCATTGCATTTCTTGCATAAAAACGATAAAAAAAATTATCACAAAACAAATGCATATTGCATCTTAGGACGTATGTTTGCATACATAAAATATATCCATGCACTCCATAGCATCCTTTTCATTTGTCATAATCTTTCTTGAAATAAAGAATTTTAAAAATCATTGAGTGTCCATCCACATTTTTTTTCACAAGAGAAAGTTGAATTTTGTGTGCTTGCTTCAAGGTGGATACCAATCAAGCTGTAACTCATGGAATCAGATCATTCTTTTGAGACTTGTTGGAAAGAGGCGTAAGGAAGTGTACTGAGTGGGAAGATTTCATGGGGTGTTCAAAAAGGGAAGGGATACATGAGGTTGGGAATTAGTTCTTGAACTAAAAGCTCAAAGCAAAAGAACATGATTGTCATTAGCACTTTGTAATCATGTCGTGTAAAATCAAGTTGGCTTTGTTGAATCTTTATACTAATGAACTTAAAAGCTCTTTCCCATTCTTTACACCCCATTATCTGTTAAGATTTGGTCCCCAATCCAGTGATTGCCTCATGTGATAATTCTCGAACCCCTTTTGTGTGTGTCATTCGAGGATGAACCAGTGAACGAATATCAGATTTTGAAGGTCCATTTCCCCAAAAAAAAGCAAAGAAAAAAAGACAAAAAAGAAGCAAAAGAAATAAAGAGCAAATAATGTGTAAAGGAGTGAATGTTATTTCGAAATTAAATTATTGAAGATGTGGAATCATGACTTGAAATGAAGAATGGCCATTTTTCTCTATCCTAAAAACGAACCCTTGTCGTCGCCCTTTGAGTCCAAAATTTCCTTTCATTTGACCCTAGACAAGCATTGACACTACAATGGAATTTAGTGCATTAAGATTCTCATTTGAATTCCCAAGGTAGAAAATCGACGAGATAAATATCAGGGGCAATGGAGGAAAGGAAGGACAAAAGCCAAAAAAATAATAAAGAAAAAAGTTGGGGATAAACTAGTGATGGTAAAAAAAAGAGAGAAAATCGACCATAAATGAATTGGATACAAATGAGTAAATGAAGAAAAAAAATGGAAAAATCCAAAAATGAAGAAAAACAATCAAGAAGGAGAATGGATGGGTGTTACAAGAAAAAGAGTGGTGTACTGGGAATGCAATAGAAATATATGTACTAAAGATCCTTGATCCTTTTAACCCACAAATAAATTTTTTTAGCCTTTAAATCCCTCTTGATCTTTTTAACCCATAAAACAATTTCTTGAGCCTTCTAACCCTTTTGTCTTAACCTATAACCCATAAAACAATTTCTTGAGCTTTCTAACCCTTTTGTCTTAACCTATAACCCATAAAACAATTTCTTGAGCCTTCTAACCCCGTTTTTCTAACCCATAGCCACATTACAAGCCTCTAAAAGTCCACTCTAATCGATGAATGGTTGCTTTCATTTTTTGAATGTTAAATTTGAGATAAATCATTTATTTTCTTTTAACAAATCTTGGCTCGAGAAATGAAAAGAAAAAAAAGAATGAGGCTCCCTAGACTGAAAACCTGCAAGGGCAGTCTAGGCAAAAAGTAGGGTTAATAAAAAGAATGAAGCCCGCTAGGCTGAAAACCCGCAAGGGCAGGCTAGGAAAAAATTAGGGCACGAAAGGGGAAAGAGACTTACCTCAAGACATTTATATGGTTCACTAGGGAAATTTCCGTGTTTGACATGCTCGTTCCCTAGCATAATCTCTTCCTTTCATGTTTAACATAATGACACATTGGGACAATTTTTTGTTCGAGATAAGCTTGAGAGTCTCAATATCCCACTCTGAGCCAACAAAATTTTTGCAGAATCCTTCATGAATTGAACTTTTCTTGCAATACCAACTTAGTCTTCTCCCAGGGCAATGCATTTCACCAACACGGGGGCAAGCATTTGGAAAGACGTTCATGAGTCAAACTTTGCGTGTTATGCTAGTATAGTCTCATCCCAGGGGCAATACGGTACACCAATTTTGGGGCAAAAGTTTTGCATAACCCTTTAATGAGTCCAACTTCGCTTGTTACACCAGCGTAATTTTCTCTCGGGGCAATGTCTTTTCAGTAAACTGGGGCAGAAATGTTGCGAGACCTTACATCGTTTAAACTCTATGAGACACACCTATGTAGTTTGTTTCTTGGGACCATGCTTTTTACCAACACCAAAAAAAAGAAAAATTGCAATAACCCTTTGTGAGTCAAACTCTACTTTCTAACATCAGTGTTATTTCCTCTTTGAGAATATTATTTGCCACATAAGGGAAAATCTTTTACAAAACCCTTCATAAGTCCAGCTTTGGTTGCTGCACCAGGTAGTCATTCCTGTTGTGTAAAACATCTTACCAATTTCCACCAAGTAAGTTGCCTCAAGTAAATAGAAACGCTCAAAAAGATTAACCTCGAGGCAAGCCTAATCCCTTTTCCCAACCATCTCAGTTTCTCTTCGTCTTCCCCATTTCTCTCCCTTTGTAAACAGTATTCACTTCCAAACCTTCAAAAACCCAAAACAAACAATCCAGAAACGCGAAAATCCCAGCTTGTTAATACCCGTGAATCTATGCGTGCTCATTAAGTAATGCTTCAAAAAGAGTCAATTTGGGATCATTGATATGATTTAGAGAGCTGATGACAATCTGTGAGAAATGGGTCAAACTGGAATGTGTCATGCTTTGGAGGATGAGAATCGTAAAAAAAAAAAGAGATCTGGCAAGGCAAAGATAATGATAAGTTTCCAACCGAGGACAAGCTTGATTGGTTTCAAATAAAACATGCACGAAAACATATCTCAGCAAATATAACCTTTAGAACATGTCCATATCTATGCGCATGCTTAACTCTTACATTTCATGTCATAGCAAGCATACATTTCATGTCATAGCATGCATACATTTCATGTCATAACATGCATACAATTCATATCAAACCATGCATTCCACTTCATGACAAGAAGCATGTGTTTTTCCAGTCTCTTTGTGAATAAAGTAATGATAATAAAAAATAGAGTCATTCAAAGCAAGGCATGCATTGCATTTAATTTTCCTTCCATGCTACGGTTTAGTCCTGGCACTGGTCATTTTGATCTTGTACTACGGTTCAGCCCTGGTACTGCCATTTTATTCTTGTGCTATCGGTTACGCCCTGACACTGCATGCTATCGGTTACGCCCTGGCATCGCATTTTTTAGTTTTGTGCTATCGGTTATGGCCTGGCACTGCATGCTATCGGTTACGCCCTGGCATTGCATTTTTAGTTTTGTGCTATCGGTTACGCCCTGGCACTGCATGCTATCGGTTACGCCCTGGCATCGCATTTTTAGTTTTGTGCTATCGGTTACGCCCTGGCACTGCATGCTATCGGTTACGCCCTGACATCGCATTTTTTAGTTTTGTGCTATCGGTTACGCCCTGGCACTGCATGCTATCGGTTACACCCTGGCATCGCATTTTTAGTTTTGTGCTATCGGTTACGCCCTGGCACTGCATGCTATCCGTTACGCCCTGGCATCGCATTTTTAGTTTTGTGCTATCGGTTACGCCCTGGCTCTGCATGCTATCGGTTACGCCCTGGCATCGCATTTTTAGTTTTGGGCTATCGGTCTCGCCCTGGCATTGTCTTTAATTTTGTGCTACCGATTCAGCTCTGGCACTATTTTGTTTTTCAGGCTATCAGTCTCGCCCTGGCATTGCCTTTAATTTTGTGCTATACTGATTCAGCTCTGGCACTATTTTGTTTTTCATGCTATCGGTCTCGCCCTGGCATCGTCTTTAATTTTGTGCTACCGATTCAGCTCTGGCACTATTTTGTTTTTCATGCTATCGGTCTCGCCCTGGCATTGTCTTTAATTTTGTGCTACCGATTCAGCTCTGGCACAATTTTGTTTTTCATGCTATCAGTCTCGCCGTGGCATTGTCTTTAATTTTGTGCTACCTATTTTTATGCATATTTCACCGATTAAAATTGAGGTTCATATCTGCACCACCACTTTTAGTATGCACCTCTCCCCCTTTTTTTTGTTCAGGCTGATTCTCGCACCCCCAGCTTTACTTACATCAACCCCTATTTCGTTTTTATTTTATTAAAATCCCAGAATGCTAATCGCACCCCCGGTTTTACTTACATCAACCCCTATTTAGTTTTTATTTTATTAAAATCCCGGAAAGCTAAACGCACCCCCTGTTTTACTTCACAACACCCTCCTCTCTTATATAAGATATGGGTTTAAGCAACTTAAGTTTTGGGCCTGGCCCGCGTCCAATATACTAATTGCACTTCCTATTTTCTTTAACACCTATTTTCCAAAAATATAAAAAATATGGGATCGGCTGAGATGTGACATCTTGTCGATCCCGGTTTAAGACGCCTGAGTTGTACAACTTGGTGATCTTAAACCCTTTCAAAAATTAAAATCAACAAAACAAACAAAATTTTTTTCTTAGGAAGAACTACGTAGCCTTTGATTCTCCGCTTCGGAGATACGTAGGAGCGGGGCTTCCCCGTCAAGCTAAATTAATTTTTCTCTAATAAATAATCAATTTTTTTCTTTAACACCTATTTTCCAAAAAAACTAGAAAATGAGCTTGAGTGAGATGTACATCTTGTCAACCTCGCAATCCTGGTTTAAGAAGCCTGAGTTGTACAGCTTGGTGATCTCAAACGTCTTTCAAAAAAATAAAATCAACCAACAAACAAAATTTTCCAAGAAAGAACTACGCGACTCTTGAGTTCCTCATTGCACCCGAGGATACGTAGGAGCGGGATTTCCCCGTCAAGTCAAAATTAAATTTTCTTAAATTGGTCCCTATTTTATTTATTTCTAAATAATTTTTTTTACTTAATTTTGGGGTAAACAAATAACTCGTAATTTATTAGGATTTGCACAATCGGATTTAGGGTAACTGACTTATGACAGATGTACTAGCGGTGTAGTGGGATTAAGTTTCCGCCATTCCCTATGCATAATCGACTCCCGAACTCAATCTGGTATACGCAGACCAATAACTTCTAATTAGGTTTTTCTTAATTTTTCCTATTAAATAAATTGGGGGGCGACTCCTAAAATTATCAATTTTTGAGCCGTCTACGTCGGGATCACGGTCACGACAATACCCTCTCCGTCCAGAATGCCTCTGTAGGGTCTACCACGAAAGGAACAACCTGCGACTCTGTATGCGGGTCAATATCTGTTTCTAAATAGAACAACAGTTAAATAGAAATAAATTTAAAAAAAAAACAAAATCGGATTTACGTGCCTCAAATATAAATCCGCTTTGTATTTTTCAAAATCGGATATACCCCCATCCAGGTAAATTCGATTCATTAAAAGATATAAGCGGATTTACGTATTTCCGATTGCGCATCGGATTTAGCTAAATCCGATTAATTAAAATTTTGCTTTCTATACTGAATTAAATAGTTAAATCGGATTTATCTGTCAGTTTGATACATCCGATTTGACTTATGCGTGTGTATTTATTACGTATTTAAAGCTAATTGGATTTACCTTGCATTTAGGTAAATCCGATTACCAGATAAAGTGGTCCCCCACTAGAGAATCTTTCAAAAGTCAATTTTTGTTATTTATGTCAGGGGTATTTTCGAGATTACAATAATGTGTGGGGATAGAACAAAGTTGATGGGTATAAAAAAAAGACCTTTTGCTGGCCCAAAACATATGTGATAGGCGGCGTACTTTCAACCAGCCCAATAGGTTGACTTTGAGAATCACCAAAAACCTGCTGAGATGAAAACGTTGATTCCTCCACAAAACTTGGAGCCGATGAGGCGTTACCATTCTGATCCGTCAAATTTGTAGTCCGCAAAATCCTCCCTCCATCATTATTGCAATTATCATTAACAGCCAAATTAGCCAGAACAGTATTCCCGGAATTAATGATCGAATTAAATGAGAATAAGAATGAGAATAAAAAAATTCAACCTTTGAACTCGATGAATCATCTTTCGCGATATCTACAATATCTCTTTATTTAATTTTTTACTAGGACGGCGACCCGTGCCCACAGCAAAGCCATGGACATTGTGCGAATTTGTTGGATATATTGTGGCAACATCAAAAAAAATATTATTATGTTATATATTAGTATTAGTATTAGTATTTTTTTGGTTATTATATTATTTTGGAAGTTTTCTAACACTAAACTAATAGGATACCCGTGTCATGTTCTTTTTATGAATGGACTTATACGGTATTTAGGTAGTCTGAACATTACCCCGTGAAAATAAAGACAAATTTAAAGTGGATAAAAAATGAGTTTCAAATAAAAAATAGATAAATATTAAAATCTAAAAATGTAAAAGTATCATTTAAAAACAATTTTGCATTTATCCCGTGTTTTTTTATATATAAGTGCAGTGTTTTTAATATATCAGTGTTGTTATGCCGTGTTTTTTTTATATATCAGTGCAGTTATCCTGTGTTTTTATATATATCATTGCAGTTCTCCCCGTATTTTTTTATATATCAATGCAACTATCCCGTGTTTTTTTATGTATTAGTGCAGTTATCTAATAGTTTCAGTTGGTTATTTGAGTTGATTAGTAGATTATAGTAGATAGTAAAAGATAGATAGTAGATTATCAATAAGAAATATTTATCCCGTGTTTTTTATATATCGGTGACAATTATTTGTTCAGTATTAGTGACAAATATTTGTTACATGTGTTTTAAATACTAATCAGTTTAAATAGTCATTAAGCTTTTGTTGTTTTTTTTAGATAGTAGGTTTATAATAGTCTTCAAAAATTATAATTATCAATGACAAATATTAAATCTCGTGTTTTTTTATATATTAGTGCAGTTATCCCGTGTTTTTTAATATATCGGTGCAGTTATCTCGTAGTTTTAATTGATTATTTTAGTTGATTAGTAGATAGTAAAAGTTAGATAGTACATTATGAATAAGAAATATTTGTTTTAAATATTAATTAGTAGTTTAAATAGTCATTAAGTTTTATTTTTTTTAGATAGTGGGTTTGTAGTAATAGTCTTCAAATTTTTTAATTATCAACGACAAATATTAATCTCGTGTTTTTTTATATATAAGTGTAGCTATCTCGTGTTTTTAATATATCAGTGCAGTTATCTCGTAGTTTCAATTGATTATTTTAGTTGATTAATAGTAAATTATAGTAAATAGTAAAAGAGGGATAGTAGATTATCAATAAGCAATTTCTGTTTTAAATATTAATTAGTAGTTTAAATAGTCATTAAATCTTCTTGTTTTTTAGATAGTAAGTTTATAGTAGTCTTCAAAATATTTAATTATAATGAAAAATATTAATCTTGTGCTTTTTTATATATCAGTACAGTTATCCCCGTGGTTTTTATGTCAGTGCAGTTATCTCATAGTTTCAATTGATTATTTAGTTGATTAGTAGATTATAGTAGATAGTAAAAGTTAGATAGTAAATTATCAATAAGAAATATTTGTTTTAAATATTAATTAGTAGTTTAAATGGTCATTAAGTTTTCTTGTTTTTTAGATAGTAGGTTTGTATTAGTAGTCTTCAAATTTTTTTATTATCAATGACAAATATTATTCTCGTGTTTTTTTATATATCAGTGTAATTATCTTGTGTTTTTTATTAGTAGATAGTAAAAGAGAGATAGTAGATTATCAATAAGCAATATTTGTTTTAAATAATAGTCTGTAGTTCAAATAGTCATTAAATCTTCTTATTTTTTAGATAGTAGGTTTATAGTAGTCTTCAAAGTTTTTAATTATAATGACAAATATTAATCCTGTGTTTTTTTATATATCATCGTAGTTATCCCGTGTTTTTTATATATCATTGCATTTATCTCGTAGTTTCAATTGATTATTTTAGTTGATTAGTAAATTATAGTAGATAGTAAAATATAGATAGTAGATTATCAATAAGAGTGTAAACAGATTTCAGAGAGAAAAGAGAAGATAATTTTAGTAGACTAATTTTAGTAGAGTAGTGTTTGTATAAATTTAGAAATTTAGTTAAAAAAAACTAAGGTGAACTGATAAGAGAAAGAGAAGAATTGTTTATGGGAAAAGTAAAAGTAAAGTAAAAAGAAAAAAAGGAAGAAAGAGAGTAAGAGAAAAGTGAAAAAGGAGGAAAGAGAGTGTAAGAAGAAAGAGAAAAAAAAAGGAAGAAATAGAGTTTTAGAAGAAAAAAAAAAGAGGGTAATGACATTTTTACCCTTGAATTAGATATGTGTCTTGTTAATAAAAGATACAAATTGGTAATTTTAAGTTTGTTTGTATAAATAGATAAATAGATATTAGATTATAGAACAATTTAAAAATATTTATATATGTAATACTTATTTAGCCCAATAGTTCAACTATGGCCCAATTTTGCTCAGGGGTCCATTTAGCAAAAGCCTAGCTTTATTGAACCAAAAAAATCAAAAGCCCAGCAACACTCTCTTTGACACCCTCTTTTTATTTCCAAAGTGTGGCCTTCACAATCATATAGTGAGTTTTGGAGAGAGCTTAAAAAATAGAGTGTCAGTAACATTTCTCATTATTTGTTATATTCCTATATATCCTCATTAATTAGAAAATTAAATTACTAAAATTAAATAATTATATAATATAGATATAGTTACCAACAAGGGTTGGTCCAAGTGGTAACTAAACTTGGAGGGGAGAACCACACGGGCCAGCAAAGCCGGATACGTAGATTAGTCATCGACAAAGTCGATCGAAACTGCGCACCAAAAACATGGTAACCAAAAAAAGTAATATATATATATATATATATATATATATATAGTTTTTTTTGACAACAATATATAGATATAGTTGATCAATTACTAAGATTACTTTTTTCAAAGAAAAATTACCAAAATTAAACAATCATTTTTTAATCCTCATTAATAATAAAAAAACTAGCGAATCTTTTTTTAATCCTGGGGAAGGATCATTGTCGATGTCTTACATGCAGACCATCTAGTGAATTTGTTTGAATACTAAGGGATGGCTGTGGTGTTTTGCACCACGACCTCCCTTTGGGTGGGGGTGACGCGCAATGCGTTCTCCCTCTTGCACGAATACAAACCCCGGCGCTTGGCCATGGAAAAAATTTTGTCAAAAAATATCCTTGACCGACTTCTCAATAAAGAAAATTACGTAGGTGACTTCAACAAAATGTGGAGCACTCGAAGGAATTAGGATATACTACTAATTAATGAAAATGGCTCCAAAATTACGATTTATAGATTAAGTAAGCAAGGATGCTTAAAATCTTTCATAATAATATAATTTATATGCATTTTTTTTACAATAGTATAATTTATTTGCTTTTTTGACAATGATATAATTTATATGCTGGTAACAGGTCAGATTGTTGAATCATTATTACATTTTCTACAGATCTCTTTTTGGTATAATCTTTTTCGGATCCCTTATTTAGGGTGAAGCATTTTCCTATTATAGCCTCTGTTGAACGTTCCATAATTCCATTACACCCTTTAAACGCGTTGTCACTGGGCTAACTCCGTCGTCCTCCGCCGCAAACATACAGAACACAACACACGCAACCAAATTAAAAATCCACGTGGCAAATACCCACATAAGGTTCACCTACATTTCCTATATAGACACACACCTGATCGCACCTCTACCATTCCTATAAAAATGTGTTTCCACAAGAACGAAGCACACTGAAAAGTAAAAAAAATAAAAATAAAAAAGGGTTCCCATTCAACATCACCCTTTTGGGGTTTCCGAGGTACGAGGTTACCTTACCTCCGTCATGAACGGCGGTGAGGGAGAGGTTGAAACGTTGGACTTCCATAACGTGAAGGTAATATCTGCCGTGGGACGTGGCGCGAAGGGAGTGGTTTTCCTCGCTAGAACCTACGGCGCGTCGAATGGAGAGTGGCTAGCGTTGAAATTAATATCCAAAGAATTGCTTCAAAAGAAGAATAAAAACCGCCCGGGGGAATGTAAAAGGGTTCGGTTTGAACAACAAATACTACGTCGTTTTGATCACCCTCTCTTGCCTCGCTTGAAAGCGGTTTTTGAAACGGAGAAGCTCGTTGGGTTTGCTATTGATTATTGTCACGGTGGAAATTTGCATTGTCTCCGGAAAAAGCAACCGCAGCTGAGATTTTCTGAAGAAACCATAAGGTAACTGTTTTTCTCTATCACCTGGCTAAAATTAAAAATGTCCGAAAAACTCAAAAAAATTGTTTTTTTTTCCTCCTGAATTTTAAATCTATTTTTTTGTCATCATTTCTGAATTTTAAATCTGTTTATTATTATGAAAAGGATTCTGGAAAATTTTGAAACATTTCTTCTTTTTCCCTCACGTGCGGTCAAATGTTAAACCTGGGAAACAAATCTGGCTTTTTGTCGTTTAGTTCTGCTTTTTTTCATTTTAATAATAATTACTGCAATAAGAAAGGTAAAATCCAAAAATCTTCCTTTATATTCTCAGCAATGAAGCAGGAATTTTCGGTTAAATTTGACTTGATTTTTTTTAATTTGTGAAGGTTTTACGCTGTGGAATTGGTGCTAGCTTTGGAATATTTACACAAATATTTTAGGGTAGTCTATAGAGATTTGAAGCCAGAGAATATCATGATTCAACAAACGGGTCACATAATGCTTGTGGATTTCGACCTATCAAAAAAGTTAAACCCTAAGTCACCAAACTCATTGAGTTGCAATTCGTCACCGGGTTCTGTCTCTTTATTAAAAAAAGATAGAAGAAAGGGATTGTTTTTGCCGTGTTATTGTCATTCCGGGATACCAAAATTCGACTCAGAAACTCATTTCGACACTAACTCAACGCTTCGAAGGAGCGAGTCAGACTCAGTGGAGAAATCCAACTCGTTTGTGGGGACAGAGGATTACGTGGCACCTGAGGTTATCAAAGGAGGTGGACATAACTTTGCGGTTGATTGGTGGTCACTTGGTATTGTTTTATATGAGTTGTTATACGGAACGACGCCGTTTAAGGGTGCGAATAGGAAGGAAACGTTTTGTAAGATTTTAACTAAGGAGCCTGATCTAGCAGGTGAAACGACACCTTTGAAGGACTTGATTAAAAAGTTGCTTGAGAAAGATCCTGATCGTAGGATTGAGATTGATGGAATCACGAACCATGAGTTCTTTAAAAATGTGAAGTGGGACAAAGTGTTGCGAATTGCACGTCCACCGTATATTCCTGAAAATGAAATTGTGGACAAAGCTGGATTTTCGAGAAAAGACGTGGAGTCTTTTGTCCATGGAGTATTTTTCCCAAACAATAATGATGTTGAGAAGGAGAAAAATAATGGGGAAGTGAAAAAGAAGGATGGGAAGGAGATAGATAATAGTAGTAATAAGAATGTTTGGGTTGAGAAGTTGAATCAGAATCACGCCAAAGAAGAAAATTTTTTAGTTTTTTGATTTTATATGGTTTTTTTTCCAGTAGTTTTAGTTTTTTGATTTGATATGTTTTTTTCCTAGTAGTTTTGTTTCTCCAAGATGTAAATGTCATTTTTGTTAGAACTTTGTTTATTTGCTCAGTTTTCTATTGACAATGAAGTGATTAAATCAAAGTATATGATAGGAAAAAATTAGACGCAGTTCTTTAAAAATAATTGAAGCTTTTTTTCAATTAGAAGAATTAGAGTAAAACATGTGGAGGGAGATATGGTTTGGTATTCATGTATTTATTTGGGTTGGAACATTGTTACAACCCAATATGATCTAACCAAGCTTGTTCAATTGTGTAAATTAAAAATTTGATAACATGTATGAAATGTTTGTATATAACCACCTTAATACTTATTGTGCTATAATTAAGCACAAGGATGGAGTGATGTCAAATTTTATATCAGAGGAACAATGTGTGTTCATTGTTGGTAGGTCTATTCTTGACAATGCTCAAATTGTATGAGATTTTGTCCATTATGTTAATAGTAAAATGAGGGAAGCGGATTCTCTCCTATGGATTATTAACTGCAGAAAATAAAGTGAAGCCATTGACCCTTCATTCTATCTAATGAGAAATCTACAGTTACAAATTAAAACACCTAAATTACTGTTTCTCTTTCCTCTTCCTTTCCAATAACACAGAGCGCTACCTAAATCACTATTCCTCTTTCCTCTTCCTTTCCAATAACACGAAGTGCTACTGCTGCATATTCGTTGCCACCGATGTTGCCTGTCTTCGTCGCTGATTGCTCCCGTTGTATCTGCTACCGCCTACCGGTGCCGCTGCCCATCATCTCTCTCACCTTTATCCAAAAACTATCTCACTCTCAAACAAATCACTTTAATAAACAAGACATTTTTCCTTTCCACAAAAACAAATCCACTTTCCACAGGTGGTCATGCTTTCTGGTATTGGAGGAATAAGGAGGCCCATGATGCTTATTTTATTAGGCCAGTTCGTCTGTGGAGGATGGTTCCCAAATGGGCCCGACTCCCGAGACTATGTTGTTGCTATGGTGCTCTCGAGTGATGCGGATGGTTCAGCAGGTGTGTCATTGATAAGTTGGGAGCCACCGTTGGATGGGTGGGTGTGCTTGAATACTGATGGTTCTGTTCGTCTGGCTAGCGGTTATGCTTCTTGTGGTGGTTTGCTTAGGGACCATCATGGGCAGTGGTGTTGGGGTTTTGCTAAATCCATTGGCATTTGTTCTGTGCTTGATGTCGAGTTGTGGGGGATTATAGTGGGCCTCCAACTTTGTCTTCAGAGGAATTGTAAGCAAATTATTTTGCAGGTGGACTCTGAAGTTGCTTGTAATTAGATTTGTGGTCGTGTGCGCGCTAATGTGGCTAGTCGGAGTCTTGTGTTGGAGATTCAGAGGCTCTTAGCGCTCCTGTGGGATGTTAAGTTGGTTCATATTCTTCGTGAGGCCAATAGGTGTGCTGATGAACTTGCTAGTTTGGGTAATGGCCCTCCTAGGTCTTTGGTTTTCTTCGAGCAGTGTCCGTCCTTTGTTGGGCAGTAGTGCTCTCTGATGGTTTGGGGATGAGTATTTCCCGTTGTATTTCTCGCTAGTTTGGTTTGTTGCTGCTGTTTGGGGCTTTAGCCCCCATTACATACCAAAAAAAAAACAAATCCACTTTTTTTGCAGATCTCAAAATTAACTAATAAAATTTCAAGACTAAGGACATTGTAAAAAAAAGGCATCGAATACAAACTACATCAAGTTGCTTTGAAAATGGTTCGAAATATTTATTACAACGGTTTCTGGAAAGGGGTGGCGGTGGCATTGGCATCAGTGCATCACGACGACATTAGTAGAGGAGAAAGACAGTTTTTTTTACCCCCTCATTAGACCCCATACCCTCATTTTACCATAAATCTCCAAAATACCCCTAATTTTTTGTTAAAAAAAAATTACGCGAAATAATTAATTGTAACGAAACTCGCTAAACTAATAAACAATAATAATACAGTATCAATACAGTAAAAATACAAAAAATAATACAACTAAATGTCCAAAAGCTGTAAAGCAGCCAACAGACTATCATAGACATCCCCAAGAATGCCGTCGACTGCCAAAAGACTATCATAGACATCCTGGACATGCCTAGCTGCTCTTTCCATCCTGGACTCTAAGGGAAGTGGATCAACATCCTCAGCAGCGGCATGTGCATCCTCTGGAGGCGGAGCTGGAGATGAAGGCGGAGTCGGAGTCAGGCGGAGAATGGACACCTGCAAGTACCATGGTAGCTAGGTACTCGTCATCACAGGGGCGATTTTAGGGCCCAGCCAGCCCGGGCACGCGCCCGGGCTCAACTTCTACTTTGTTTGTAAAGCCCCCAACCCAATAGCTGATTTTTAGTCATAACCAGGGGCAAAAATAGTAAAACAGTGGGTGTGAAATAAAAACTCATTTGCACCTCTCACTAAGCCCAAAACAGCAAAACTCATTTAGCCCAACCCAAAACTCCAAAAAAACTCAAAAACTCTTCAGAGTTCAGACTCAGTAAGACAGTAACGCGTTCCCTTCCTTCACGCTTCCATTCACGCGCAGCACGCTCATCTTCTTTCTTCAACTCAAGGGTTCGATTTCAAATTTCTTCCATCTTTCAGGTTAGTATTTCAATCTTCATTCTAACTCTGCTCTTGTATTTCGTTTTTCTAAACCTCAAGATTTCGTTTTGCCCTTTTTGGATTATTGCTTATTTTGGCCTGAATGGGGATTCTATTCGTTTCTACTCCATTCATAGAGCTTAATGTTCCATTTCAATATCAATTTGGGAATGTCAATGTTCCATTGTGCTAAAATGCATCACAATTTTAATATTGCTCTGAATTTCTTTTCAGGCTGTGAAAATCCTTGCAAAACGCCCTTCTTTGTCTAAGGATCCAAGACAACTGCAATTTGAAGCTGACATTAACCGCTTGTTCCTTTATTCAAGGTTAGTAGTTTTCTGTTGTTTGCATTAACATTCAAATTCAATCTGAGGTGGAATTGTCAAGTTCTTTGAGATGTTACTGTTAATTAAATTTGAACTTTAATGTGTTGGATCTTTATTGTTAATATTGCATTGTTAAGTTGTTGTTTATTTGATGCTTTTGTGAAAATAATAAATAGTCCACTAAGTTTGTGAAGTTCCTCTACTGTCTGAAAGAGGAGGATTATGTTCATGGGTGTTGACATTGAGTTGATCATTCAACGGTTTCAAAACATGAAGTCGCGTAGGGGACAATTATATGTTGATCATTATTTGTTTTTTACATAGTTTCTTTTTTTGGATCATAAAATTTGTTAGATGAGGAGGTTTTTGGTACCTAGAAGTTCTATTGAGAATGCGAATGTTGTGCAACCGGAAGCCGAAGTAGAAGAAACGCTCCCTAATGCGGCCAATGAGTTTAATCCAAATTGATGAGTATGCTCCGGAGATTCAAGACCAAGTGCTTGCTATGGAATCACAAATGAGCTTTCAAAAATCTTGCAAAGAAAAGATCTAAACATTGTGCTTGCTATGGAATTAGTTGATGATGTCAAATCTCGGTTGGCCACATTGAGAGATAGTGGTTGGGATAATTTATTTTTTGTTGTCCAAGAATTTTGTGTTGCTAAAGGTATTCCGGTGCCAAATATGGATGAAGAAATACCAATTCGGGGTCGTTCAAGAAAAGAAGGGAGAACTATCACTAATCTTCACCATTATCGTGCAGAGATTTTTTATGTTGCTATTGACAAAATATGTGTGGAGATGGATCACCGGTTTAGTGAAGGAAGTAACAATGTGCTGAATTGCTTCTCATGTCTTGACCCCAAGAACTCTTTCTCAAGGTTTGATATTGATAAACTTGCTCGTCTTGCTGATATTTATCATGCTGACTTTTCTGATGATGATCGTGGAACAATAAGAGAGCAACTTGACAATTATGTACATCACATGAAAATGCATGCTTCCTTTACTTCTTGTGAAGATATTGAAAGTTTGGCTATGAAGATGGTTCAAACTCAGAAACATTTGGTATTTCCATTGGTCTACAAACTCATTGAGTTGGCTTTGCTGTTGCCGGTGTCGACAGCATCCGTTGAAAGAGCTTTTTCAGCAATGAAGATTATCAAGTCTAATTTACGCAACAAGATCAACGATGAGTGGTTCAATGACTTGATGATATGTTACACCGAGCGGGAGATATTCAAGTCACTTCAAGATGTTGATATTATGCGAACATTCACCCGAAAGAAGTCTCGGAAAGGGCATTTACCTCCTAATTTTATTTAGCACTCTATTGACAGGTTAGATTTCATCTCTCCTATTTAGCACACTTTATGATTATTTATATATTATGTCATATGTAAATTGGCGGGAAATTTTCTTGCCCAGGCTCTAGAAAAATCCTGGCTTCGCCACTGCGTCATCACAAGCACCCCGGACGGGTGTCCGTCGACCGCTGTCCCTGAAAGCCCGCGCTGGGGACTGATAGAATATCAGCTGATGTACTATGAACTCCGTAGATGGACGTGGGCCCGAAATAGGTGGATCAAGAATCTGCTTGACATATCCAAACTGCCAATGAACCCTGTCTGGTTAAAACACAGCATAAAATTCGCTGCCCTGAAAGAGAGACTACTGCGTAAGGTGCAACCGGAGGACGGGGAGCATGAAATAATTAGTATAATTTATCGGAAACCAGCTTGGGTTAATGGACGTGTGCACTGGTCTGCAATGGATGTCAACAACGACAATGACGTCCAAGCCATGATGGCCATTCATGTTATCTTTAAATGGAAGGGTTATCTGCATTTATACGTCGAAACCAGAAGGACCGTCGCTGAGATCTTTCGTTGTTTCACTCCACCATCTCAGTAGTTTCTATTATGTTTTCGTTTTGTTTGTTGTTGCAATCTGTTATTTTAAATCAATGTAGAAGACGTTTTTAATTAATCAAATAAATGTTTCATTTTTTTATTTTTGCATTCCGGAAACACCATATTATATGATAAATTCGGAAGGCAATTTTAAGGGATTTCCGGAAATACATCAAATTTAGATAAATCCGGAAGTATGTGTTTTTGATTTTCCGGAAATATCACATTTTACGGTATTTTCGGAATGTAAAATGTGTTCCGGAAATACCGTAAAATGCGATATTTCGGAAAAATAAAAATAAACATACATTCGGATTTATCTAGATTTGAGGTATTTCCGGAAATTGTGGATTTAAGGGGTAGTTTCGTCTGTTTGGTCATTTAGGGGGGTATATGGTATAAGAGAGGGGGTACAAAAAAACAGCCGAGGAGAAATGACGGCAGCGCAGAGTGGAGGCAAAAAAAATTACTGTAGAGAAAAAAAAATTATTTACAAAAATAACAGTCTTTTTAGATTATATACCAAACTAGAACACTTCCAAAATTTAGTCCAGAAGTCACCCCCAGGGGAAACGACTTCTACACCGGATTTTGCAATTTTTTTTTTATTTTGATGTTCAGAAGTCGCCCCCGTGGCAGTGACTTTTGAACTATTTTTTTTATTTTTTTTTCTTCTTTATATTAATTTAAATTAAGTTACATTAATTAATCTAATTAATTTAGAAAATTAATAATGTTAATTTAGAGTTACTAAAATAATTAGGGGAAAAAATATTACAACATATTAATTTATTTAAATGACTTATCAGATAATTACAACAGTTGTACAAATAAATTAAAAAGCAAAACAAAGCAAAAAATTAACGTTGTAGATGATGCCAGTTTCACATGGTGGTGATCGGCGATTACGGTGTGGACGCTATTGTGCTGCTGGTATTTCTTCTTCAGCCGGGGTACGGGCACACTACAAAAAAAAATGAGTATTAGCGACGAATATTAGAGAGAGAAAAGGAATCCCTCGCAAAAAAAAACTTTAGAGGGAATTAGCGACGGACAGAGCCGTCGCTAAAGGCTAAGCATTTTTTTTAAAAAAAGAAACAGAATCTGTCGCTAAAGACCTTAAAATCCGTCGCTAAAAACATTAGACAGGGAATTAGCGACGGACAGAGCCGTCGCTAAAGGTCAGACGTTTTTTTTTTTTTAAAAACAGTGTCCGTCGCTAAAAACCCATAAATCCGTCGCTAAATGTCAGTGCACTTTTCTGACTTGATAAGACAACACTTTCTGATGCTAAAAACCCTTAAATTCGTCGCTAAATGTCAGTGCACTTTTCTGACTTGATAAGACAACACTTTCTGTCGCTAAAAACCCTTAAATCCGTCGCTAAATGTCAGTGCACTTTTCTGACTTGATAAGACTCCACTGTCCGTCGCTATAGCCTTAAATCCGTTGCTATAGCCTTACAATCCGTCGCTAAAGGGTTTTTAATGGGTTTTTATTCAAATCTCCCCACCAAATTACTCTCATTTCCATTTCACTTCATTTTTTTCTCCCGAACTCTTCTCTCTCCCTCTCTCTATCTGAATCTCTTCACCACCACCACCACCACCACATACCTCCTACCACCCTCACTCACTCTCTCTTTCTCTCTTACTCTTCGCCACCACACTACCACCACCACCACCTCCTCTCTCTACCCTAATCCACCCATCACCACCACCACCACCACTCTCACTCTTCTCTCTCTCTCTCTCTCTCTCTCTCTCTCTCTCTCTCTCTCTCTCTCTCTCTCTCTCTCTCTCTCTTTCTCCCTTACTCTTCTCCTTCTCTCTCTACCCTAATCCACCCATCACCACCACCACCACGCCATCACCACCACCGCCACCACTCTCACTCCTCTCTCTCTCTCTCTCCCTTACTCTTCTCCTTCTCTCTTTACCCTAATCCACACATCACCACCACAACCACCACGCCACCTTCACCACCACCACCACCACGCCACCACCACCACCACACCACCACCACCACCACTCTCGCTCCTCTCTCTCTCTCTTTGGAAAGCTTGATGATGATGATAATAATAATAATAATAATAATAATACTAATACTAATATTTAAAATAATATAATAATAAATATAAAAACAAGCAGATTTAAAACAACAGGTTTAAAACAGTCAAACTTAGCGAGGGAATTTGAATTAGCGACGAAATATTCCCTCGCTAATTAGCGAGAGATTCAAATTCCCTCGCTAATCCCATTATCGAGGAGCAATTTAGCGAGAGACTAATTCCGTCTCTAATTCCCTCGCAAACAGGCATTAGCGACAGATTTGGGACCATTTGCGCGGGAAAAATCCCTCGCTAATGATCAATTTTTTTGTAGTGGCAGGTGGTTGTTCGTATTGGTGAAGTGGCGAGAAACTAGCACTGACATGCTCCTGAAGGCTACGAAGTTATGCAACTGATTCCGGCGTACCAGGGTGGACACCAAACAGACTATAGAACATACCGTCGTTGATGTTGCTCGATAGAAATGTATGGCCTTGAGTTGTTCAGAAACCACTGCATATATTCTTGGGAGTTCATCGGTATTCCATGGAACGGGTGACCCACAGTAACTGTACTTTGTCTTTCATTCTAGCATTCAATCCAGGTTTCGTGCCTTATAGACCAGTCCCCGTCTGCAAGTCCTCGCATGTCGATGTTGTGCATGTCGTCCAACTTGACTGTTGCAACTGGTTTGTCTTGGACAAGGCCAAATTGCAGTTTCACTCGATCTGCGTGGTGACATTCGACATGTTGAAAATAGACCAATGCCGTGTTTGCAGTCCTTATGAAGCTGTCCTGGAATGCTATGTCTGGCAGCGTGAATTCCAGTCCTTGATACGGCAACCACTGAAAGCTATGAAGCCTGGATACCGAATACGATACGGGATACGACACGATACGGATACGAGGATACGGGAAAATTTTGAAAATCAAGATACGACACAGCTGGGATACTTTAATAAAAAATTAAATTAAAATTTAAATATATAAAAACATAACAGAAAAAATAAAATAGAATAGAAACACAAATAGAAAAAAACAAAGATGAAAAACTGAAATATTGCATTTTATAGATATGAAAAAAAACCTGCCCAAATAGATAAAAAAAATCACAGAAAATATATGGATGAAAGGAAGAGGACAACCGACACACCTATGTATGAGTGACTAGTCATAAAAAGTAATGGTGGACAAGTAACTGACACCACCCGAAATCGTATAATACGAATAGTCAGTGGCAGAAATAGATGACTTTTTAAAGACTAAGATATTCATATTAGTACGTAATTGGTCAATAAAACATAAGCATATCATTAGTCAATATATATTCATCACATTGTAGAAATAAATACTTGTGATCTTATCAAGTAGAGATAGTTACGTATATCCCACTCATATCACAATGTATTATTTCTTCTATTATTGTATTACGAAAAAACATATAATTTTGTTTTTTAGTTATTGAGGTATTAAAGTGTATCATATATGAGTGACAATCATGTGCTTAGTTGGTAAGAGGTATCGAAAAATATTTGAGAAGTATCCTTAGTTGGTAAGAAGTATCAAAGATGTATTTGAAAAGTATCGAGTCAAATATTTTTTAAAAAGAATAAAAAATTATTAGATACTCTTTGGGTACGTATCGGGAAGTATCGGGTGCGTATCGGTATTGGATACGTATCCGACACGGGTACGTCTCCATTTTTGAAGTATCGGGGCTTCATAGACTGAAAGTCTTCTTGCCTCATGTAGTCGATCCTAGATCTGTATGCAACAAGGTCAGATGGACATCTCGTGTGGTCTAGTCTCCCGCCAACCCGTCTATTAAAAAAAATAAAAACGTTATTATAAATCAAGAATAAATTTTTTGACTGTTCATAAGGTGTGCAAAATTGATACCTTTTTGCTAGTGGCCAACCAATACCACGGTTGCCATTTGGGGCTAGGAACGGCATGCGGTACCAAACCCAAGACTGTAACAAAATAGTACATGTACTCATACAAATGGAGGATGATGTAGCTGTCTTACACATTTGTCTGTATAAGTTTTCCAGACATGAAGACCCCTAGCTGTATTTTGAAACTTGATCTAAATGTCTCAAAAGGCGTAGGTATTTGAGGTGAACTCTGTTTGTTGATTTATCTGGGAGTATGAAGCGCCTGATCAATCGCAGTAGGTACACCCTACAATGTTGTCTCCGCATATTTGTAGAAGCGCCTTCTGGAATTTCGGCAAATGCTTCTTTGAGCCACCTCATCTTAACTTCGTTCCCTCTCTTTTGATCTTCTGGAGGACATTTTCCCAATAGTTCCTGGCATATTACATCCCAAGACCAACCACATATTCTAGTAATGGCATTTCCATCCACGGATAGCCCCAAATGCAACACTACATCTTGGAGAGTTATTGTGCACTCTGCTACAGGAAGATGAAAAGTGTGTGTTTCTGGTCTCCAGCATTCGACCATTGCTCTCACTAACGCTGGAATTACTTTAAATTTCCCAATGGTTGCAACTATACCAAAACCAGCTTCTTCTACGAATGGTTTTATTAACGGGTGTGGTGGTTCAATGTTGAAGTGGTGGTGACACTCCATTGCACCATCAGTCAGATGCATGGACTTGTGAGTATCCTGATTTTGTAACAAAGCCATTGATGAATGATCAATGGAGTATGAGAAGGGGGTTTGTAGTGATGAATGATGGAGTAGTAGAAGTGATGAGTTATTGTTCTCAGTACAAAGCCATATATAGAAGTAATGAGTAGTAGAAGTGCACTATTTGATGCATGATTTGTTTGATGCATTATTAATTTGATGTCGGTACACAACAAAGTGATGAATTATGTCGACATTTGTATTGATGCATTATGTGGACTTTTGTGATGAATTATGTGGACATTATTTGGTGCATTATTTGATGCATTCTACGAACTTTTGTATTGTCATCATTTGAATGTAGATTTTAAAGTGATGAATTATGTGGGCATTCGAGTATCAGAAGTGCACTATGCGTAGTGCACGGTGCATAGTGCACAATGCATAGTGCACCGACAGTTTAAACGGCTCAGATTGCACCGACAGTTTCAACGACCCAGATTGCACCGACAGTTTCAATGACCTAGATTGCACCGACAGTATCAACGACCCAGATTGCACCGACAGTTTCAACGGCCCAGATTGCACCGACAGTTTCAACGGCCCAGATTGCACCGACAGTTTCAACGTCTAGGATTTTTTGTCAACACTAATAAATAGCCAGGATCTTGCCGACACTAATAAACTCATATTTTACACTAATAAATGTGTTTTTCAGTGTTCTTTACAATTATAATACATGTTCAAATTAATTCTGTAACTCATATTTCATAACTCAATACGGTAATTTTGTACCTATTCTAGAATGTAGATATTTTTTTTTGGCGAAACAGAAAAAAATTGATAAAAAGTAGTCAAAACATAGTAAAATACTCATTTTTTAAACTAAAAAAAGTGTTTTTTAAGATTTTAATACATGTCTAATTTAAATTCGTATCTCATATTTCGTAAGTCAACACGGTAGTTTTATACTTCTTCTACACGATAGATTTTTTTAAAAAATATTTGATTAAAAGGGGTCAAAACTTAGTGTAAAACTAATTTTTTACACTAAAAAACGTTTTTTTTTGTGTTTTTTTCAATGGTGTTGATGTTCCCGACACTTTTGGACGCACGAGATCTTGCCAACACTTTTAAATACATTAATGTGTTCAAATATTTTTTATCACCATAATATTTATAAATAATTTTCAATTACCAATATTAATTTTCTAAATTAAATAATTTAATTAAATTAAAGTTAGTTAAATTAATAGAAAATGAAAAATAAAAAAACACAGTGGAGAAGTCCCACTGGTGGGGGCGAGTACTTGTCAACTAGAAAAGCAAAATAAATTTAAAATTTCATGTTGAGAAGTTGTGTGCATGGGGGCGACTTCTCAACTAAGTTTAGAATGTGTTCTACTTTGGTATTTAATCTAAAAAATGTTCCATTTTGGTAAAAAAAGAAAATTTGTTCCACAGCAGTTTTTTTGCCCAGAGCGGAAGTGATTTCTGAACTAGGTTCATGGGAGATGGGTTTCTGAACTAGGTGGAGGAAAGAATTGGAAAGAAAGAGGAATAGTGATATGGGTATTTTAATTTTTAACCGTAAATCTCTTATTAAATAAAATGAAGGGTCAAGATGGTTTCACTTTATTTTCTGTTAGTAGGTGTTATGGATTGGGCCTCAATGGCCAATCCACTAAAAAGGCCCAACACCAAAGGGTCCAATTCATCCAACGGTGGAGATTGCAGACCTAGATCCAACAGCCCTCCTCCACTCCAGATACCTATAAATAAGCATTGAATGCTCACATTAATGGTATTCATCTCTCACATACTCTCACTTGTAATTGACTCACTCACTGACTTGAGCGTCGGAGTGTCATTGCAGGTACCACCCCACCTCGGACCGGAGCACCAACTCGGACAACCAAGGACACACGTACCAATTATCTCGGACCGGTCTATATATCCAAGATCGGATACGTAGCTGGAGATACGGTACCGAACATTGGCGACCACAATGGGAGGGCCTTATACTCTAGTCTTTCCCCCAACCTCCTTGATCGGAAATGGCTCCGGAATTACGACGGAGAAACGTCTCCAGCGTCGTGGTCAGACCCGACCAGCAACAGGAAACCCCGGAGGGGGTAGCGATTACTCTCCCTCGCAGCTCGGCCCATGGCCGGAATTCATCCAGGGCGATGGTCCCTATAAGCTCTGCTAGAAACCAGTTTCAACCTCCAGCCCCGACCGTCCCGGTACCGATCGATGCTGTCCAACAGCTCATCCAACTGCTAACAAGGCAGGCCGAGGCTGATCAAAGGAGTCAGCGTTACTCCCAGCTGGAGGCCGAGATGGCCGAAGTCCGGGCCAGAGATATCCCGGATCGTACCTCCCCTCAAACTTTCTCTCCTAGCAGAAGGACCTCCAGTAAAAGACGTCACCGGTCCCCTGCTTGGAGGAGGCACCACCATCGCTCGCCACCACGCAGAAGAGGGAGGCAAGAATCTGGAACTCCCCCAACCGAGACTTATGACGAGACTTATTACCCCGGGGACTCAACTCACCAAAGCTCATCATTAGCATCTTCGTCCCCAAGGCGACGTTCTATAAGCCGGGGAAGCCCCCCGAGGCATGAACGTCGGCGCCCTCGGTCTCCCAAATCCCCTGCCCGACACCCTATCAGAAGGCCCCCTCCGAGGGAAAGGTCCACGATGCGGAAGGGACCCTTCACAGCGGAAATCGACTATTTTCCAGTACCCAAGCACTTAGAAAAGCCCCCGGAGGGTTTAAAGATGCATGACGGGACGGGCGATCCCGACCGACATCTGGATTACTTCGACACGATGATGCAATACCGGAATGTTCCAGAGGAGATCAAGTGCCGAATCTTCCCCCTCACCCTTGAGAAATTGGCTCTGGACTGGTTCAGAGCCCTCAAGCCAAACTCGATATCATCCTGGGACCAGCTTGCAAAGCTGTTCTCGGCCCAGTTCGCCCACTACAAAATGAAGCCTAAGTCTCGGAAAGTCTTACAAGCCATCCGGCAAGGAGAGAACGAGTCTCTCCGAGACTACATTGAAAGATTCAACAAAGAGGCGGCTCAGGTCCGGAACTTAGACGATTCGTTTCGACTATTCTTCATGGAAGCCGGCCTGCGGGAAGGAAGTCTGTTTCAGATCGATGTCGGAATCAACCAAACTGAGTCGCTTGCCGAGTTCCTCCAGCGATCTCAGAAATACATTGACCATGAAGAAGGCGCTGTTGCAAGAAAGTCAGATGCCGACCCAGGAACGAGCAAGCCTCGGTATGAAAAGGAGGCTCCGGTGCGTCAGGCAGCAGAGGCCCGTTATGAAAGGGAGGCTCGGAACGACAGTAGGCTCCGACCTCGGAACCGACACCAGCAATATTCCGACCTAAATGAAACAAGGGCCAGGATTCTGGCGGAATGTATGAACGCTGAGTTCAAAGAAGTCAAGTTCCCCGATCCGCTCCCACACAGGTGTTCGCTGGTGTTTTTAGCAAACAATCACTGGTTTTATTAGAAATGTTTGTGAGATTAAACCAGAAATCTCCAAAGCAATTGCCTTTAAACACCGCAGTTTGTCAACAAATATATTTTAAAAGGGAGACAATTCACCATAAAAATGGAAATCAAAGAAAGAGAAGTAATAAAATGGAACGCAGAAATGTAAAATGACTTGTATTGAAAGTAATAAATTGCATTAAATGTAAAGAGAATGGTGCACAAATTCACATACGTTGTACAATAATTCTTTTACTCTGTTTTCGCTGTGACTTGGAAGTTAGAGTTTCAGAACTGTGTGTTTGGTATAGTAATTTGCCACACCTGATTTCTACGTAGAAACCACTATTTATACAGAAAATAATGACTGAAATGTAAACTGCTCTGGACACGTGGCTACGAATAATGACTGAAATGTAAACTGCTATGGACACGTGGCTACGTCTCATTAACCAGTGATGGACTTCCTGCCACGCTCGATGCCACATACTGCCTACGTTGTATTAACCGTAGTCTTGAAATTCGACACAACTGTTTGCCAATAACTGCTTGACGAATTCCTGAATACACTGTCCTGTCGAAAACTCTTCCCTGTCGAATTGGTGAAGACTTCTTCTGTCGAAAACATGCTGAGATGACTTAAATGTCACTTTTTCTTTCCGAAGGCATTATGAATGATCTTTAATGAAGAGTCAAACCCTATTAACTAACCACTCAAAAAGCCTTGTCGAAATTCTAGGCTAACAAATTGCCCCCCAGAAATATCTTTTTCGACAGCACAAGTGTTAAGGAAGAAAAAGAATATTTTTGAAGATTTCGAAACGTCACCTCCAACAACTTTGCATTAAATGGTGATAGGCAAAAATGATCATGACCTTACGCAGATAAAGCGAACCGTTTCATTGGGCCACGTCATTTGGTTGGTAGACCACGTCTTTTCAGAATCTCAAACGTGTGAAGCGTCGTAACTGTGCAACCGTTGCACTTCTAACGTATAAATACGTTTCACTTCATCTTCTTCATTCTCACGCTCCCTTTGAACCTTAAACTCTGAAAATTTCTCAGCTAACCTTGCCTTTTCACGAAAGCTTCAAACTTTTTCATCGTTTCGACATCTCCACTAAGAACACAACCCTCTTCCCTGTTCCTAGCATTGATCGGCTCGTCGATAATGCTTCAGGTTTTCGTTTACTATCGTTCATGGATGCTTATTCCGGATACAATCAAATTCCGATGTTCCCCCCCGACCAAGAGAAGACGGCCTTTATGACTGACCGCGGTAATTTCTGCTACCGGGTCATGCCATTCGGTTTAAAAAATGCAGGGGCCACCTATCAAAGGATGATGAACAAGGTATTCCGAGATCCGATCGGTCGTAACGTGGAAGTTTACCTCGACGACATGATTGCAAAAAGCGAAAGAGAAGACCTCCATATATCCGACCTGGAAGATATTTTTGCTGAAATCCGAAAAAATAATATGCGGCTAAACCCGGAAAAATGCACTTTCGGAGTCCGGGCTGGAAAATTCCTGGGTTTCTATCTCACGGAAAGGGGCATTGAAGCCAACCCGGATAAATGCCGAGCGGTAACCGAAATGCGGACCCCATCCACTAAGAAAGAGCTCCAGAAACTTAACGGCATGATAGCTGCGTTATCTCGCTTCATTTCCAACGCCGCCTTCAAATCGCTCCCATTGTTCAAACTCCTTAAGAAAGAAGCAACTTTCGAATGGACCCCAGAGCGGGACGAGGCACTCTCCCGGCTCAAAAAGGTCCTATCCGAACCGCCCATACTAAGTCGGCCGAGCCCAGGGGAAGATCTATTTTTGTATCTAGCCATCTCAGATGAGGCCATCGGAGCCGTGCTTGTCAGGGAGACCGGAACTGGACAAAGCCCGGTATACTTTGTGAGTAAAGCTTTGCATGGGCCAGAAGTGAGATATCAGAAAATAGAGAAGATCGCCTTTGCTCTACTCATCTCGGCACGCCGCCTCCGACCTTATTTCGTCGCCCATCAAATCGTGGTGCGGACTAATTATCCAATTCGGCAGATCTTACACTGACCCGACTTAGCAGGACGAATGATCAAATGGGCAGTAGAACTCTCCGAGTTCGGAATCAAATACGAAACAAGACCGGCCATGAAAGCTCAGATACTTGCCGACTTTATCACAGAGATGGCACCCGCCGATCCGGATGACGGGGTGTGGACACTTCACGTAGACGGGTCCTCAAATCCAAAAGGAAGTGGTGCAGGGTTGATGCTCGAAAGCCCGACGGGTGTCGTAATCGAAGTATCACTCACGTTCGGTTTCCCTACCTCAAACAACCAGGCGGAATATGAGGCGTGCATAGCTGGACTCCGGCTTGCGATCGATCTCAAGGTCTCCCGGCTTTCCTTAAATACCGACTCGTTATTGGTGGTATCCCAAATCGGGAAACAGTACGAAGCTAAAGATCCGACCTTGCAAAGGTACCTAACCCAAGTGCAGGAGCTGCTCTCCCTTTTTACATTCACAGAGGTGAAGCACGTTCCAAGATCGGAAAATATCAGGGTAGACATACTCTCCAAGCTTGCCAGCACCAAAATTCCGGGGAACCACCGGTCAATAATCCAGGAAACACTGAGCAATCCGAGCGTAATCTTGAACCCGGAAGCAAATTTTTCCGTTAATGTAGTGGAAGAAAGCCAGGGTTGGATCGCGCCATTAATAGACTACATCAGAACGGGGAACGAGCCTCCAGACCCGAGCGAAGCCAAAATCCTCCGGAGGAAGGCCTCCTCTTTTTCCATAATCAATGGAAGCCTCTACAGAAGAAGCTTGTCAGCACCGCTGCTGAAGTGCATCGAAGGAGGAGAGGCGGACTACGTCCTGGCTGAGATCCACGAGGGAATCTGTGGGCAGCACCTTGGAGGTCGATCCCTGGCTCGAAATGCATTAAGGGCGGGATATTTCTGGCCGACCATGGAGACCGATGCAAGAAATTATGTAAAGAGGTGCAGTAAGTGTCAGATCCACGCCAAGGTCCACATAGCGCCCCCTACGGAGCTTTCCAGCTTAAGCTCGCCGTGGCCATTTGCTTGGTGGGGAATAGATCTCTTGGGACCATTCCCAACTGCCCCTGGCCAGATCAAATACCTCATAGTAGCGGTGGATTACTCCACCAAATGGATTGAAGCCGAGCCTTTGGCCATCATCAGCGCTAAGAATTGCATCAAATTCTTCAAGAAGAATATAATGACTAGATTCGGGATCCCCGAGGTTGTAGTCACGGACAATGGAACACAGTTCGCCGACAAAGGCTTCAGAAAACTCATGTCTGACCTTAAGATCAAACACCGGTTTACCTCGGTAGAGCACCCTCAGACGAACGGTCAGGTCGAGGCTGCCAACAAGGTCCTTCTCAATGGACTAAGGAAACGGCTCGATGAAGCAAAAGGAAACTGGGTTGAAGAGCTACCTTATGTGCTGTGGGCCTACAGAACTACCCCACAGAGCTCAACGGGGGAAACCCCTTTTCGACTGTCATACGGGACGGAGGCCGTAATCCCAGTAGAGATCGGGGAGCTGAGCTGGAGGACACTCCACCCGAAACCTCCGGGGGACAATAGCCAGGCGTTGAAGGAAAACCTCGACCTAGTCGATGAGGTCCTAGGCCAGGCTTTCCTTAAAGAAGCAATAATAAAACAGAGGGTAGCAGTACGATATAACTCGAAAGTGATCCCCAGAGACCTCGAGGTCGGTGATTTAGTTTTACGAAGAGCCGATGTCGGTTTGAAGAACGCCGCACAGGGCAAGCTCGCCCCCAACTGGGAAGGACCTTACCGGGTTTTATCTAAAACCGGCAGAGGTACCTACGAATTGGAGACCTTGTCCGGCAAGGCGATCCCAAGAACTTGGAACGCCACCAAACTAAAGAAGTATTACAGCTGACTCTCATCTTACCTAAAGAACGGTGTATACCGACGTTGTAATTCATTTTAGCTGAAGAACGGTGTATACCGACGTTATTCTTAATTTATCTGGAGAACGGTGTATACCGATGATATCAATTATGTTTGCGGTGTATACCGACGTTGTAACTCATCTTATCTAATGAACGGTGTATACCGATGTTATCCTTTATGATTGCGGTGTCTACCGGTTTTATCGCACGTTCTATTTTCCTTTAGCTGACCGAGGTTTGTCGCTACCCTAAGAGGTGAGTTCGATCTGGGCCGAGTCCCGGTAAACTACCCCGAAGGCGATCATTATTACGACTATTTGGCCGAGGTTGCCACAACCCTAAGGGATGAGTTCGATCTGGGCCGAGTCCCGGTAAACTACCCCGAAGGCGATCATTATTACGACTATTTGGCCGAGGTTGCCACAACCCTAAGGGACGAGTTCGATCTGGGCCGAGTCCCGGTAAGCTGTCCTCAAGGCGACGTTTACCACTTGAGCGAATCAAACGCAAGTGCACGAATATAAAACAACAGTATAAAGTCTGAACCGAGGTAAATAAAACCAGAGGCACATTAAAATACATTTCCATTACAAATTACCCCGGATACGGCTGAGTCCTCTAGTTCAAAAGAGGAATGACATATTACAAATTTCGGTTCCGCCCGGAACCCGGGGCTTTACTCCCCCACCGGTTCCAACCGGAACCCCAAAAGCGGCGAATTCAGAGCTTCCCCATCAGCAACGGTCACGGCAAGGAAGGGGGAGGGTAAATGATATCGAACGCCTCGGAGTCTGTTGAGTCATTATTATATGATGATTTTCATTCAGTTTGCAACCAAAAATGTCGATGGTTTATTGTTTGATTCAGCCAATTGCTAAGGGTTTTAGCATAATTTTAGTTTTATGTAATAAGTGTGGAGTTGTAACAAAATGCATGGAAAACCTTCAATTCGACGTGGCGTCTACTAGCGAACCAGACACTTGCCTAGTGACGAAACGAAGAAAAGAAGGAAGGAAAAAGATCGGACAACTTTCGCACCAGGAGCCAAGAACGATCGCGCCGCAATCAAGCAATTCTGCCTTATATCGCGTCGCGACCAGCCACGCATCGCATCGCGATGGCTGGCCGAAGGCTGGGTTAAAAGATCAGTTTTTGCGTTTTCTGAGCTCTCTTCGGTTTGGGATCGGTTCTAGGGTTTGGAGCAGCAGCTGGGGGTGATTTTGGGGCCTTCCCAACACCTTGGGAACAAGGGTTTGAAGGCTCTCATGGATCCATCTCTATGTAATCTTCTTCTACTCTTTAATCTTATCCCTTTTATGCCATGTAATTAGATAGTTTTGATTTGGGAGAGATGACTCTTCCTAAAACTCTTGTATGAATGCTTTGTTATGGTCAAGTCAAGTTTTTATTCACTTTATCCATTGTCTATGCCTTATGTTCTTAATGCTTTACAAGTACACATGATATTTGTATCGATCTAGGTTTATGATCACCATAGGAATGTGGGTTTGTTTGCTGGAAATTGGGGCTTAGGTCACGACTTGAATTATTATAGGAATATGTAATTGGGTTTCGTGAATTCTTATTTCATTCGGTCGCCATTGATGATCGTAGGAGTGAGGATTTGTGTGAGTGAATTCTTTAATTCTTGAGTTTATTGCTTTACCTATTGGCATGAATCACCTAAGGAATTAGGGTATCTCTTTAGGTAAAAGGGGTTTTGAGGCAAGGGATTGTCCTTAGCCTAATTTAGTGAATTGAATCGGATAATTTGGATAATTGCTTTGAGAGTGGCTGAAGGTCATATAAGAGTAGAGGGGAGATGAGTTAATCCCAATTCGCTTCTATCTTATTTTATGTTATTGCACTTTCTATTCCGTTGTTACAATAAACCAATTCTATCACAAGTATCACGACTTAGAATTAACAACTTGCCTATTGATAATGAATCACAATCCTTGTGGATACGACCGGTACTTACCGTTATTTTATTACTTGCGACGACATTTGGTACACTTGCCAAAGTCCTAACAGAGTCACGATAGGGCCTGACAATACGCCCGTTTTCCACGGTATGGTCCAAACGCAGAATTCCCCGGTCCAGAGGAAGGGATGGGTGGATGACAGTGACTTGAGCAAGCGCCTTTTCAAAGCTCTCCCCGGCTACGTCCACAGCCATTTGAGCCACCTCCACCATCTCGTCCTCCAAGGCTTCGGCTTTGGCGCGTACCTCCTGAAGTTCTTTTTCCAATTCAGCAATCCGAGACAAGGAATCAACGCTAGGCCCAACCTGGGCCTGCCTCGCTTTCACAAGGTCGGCCTCAAGTTCATGGATCCGAGCCCTCAGCGAAGAAACCATCTCTGCAGACTGCCTATCTTGACTCTCAAGATCCTAGATTCGAACCTCATGTTCCATGCACAAGTTAAGGGCAAAGTCCCTCTCCCTTTCAAGTTTTTCCGCAACCGCCTTAAGCTCGGACTGGTCCCTCTCCAGCAACTCGTATTTCTTTTGTAACTCCTCCCGGGCCCTTCTTTCGTTGTCCCTCTCCACCAGGGCTCCTGTAATAGCAGAAACAAGGAAGTCAACAACAGAGATAACCAATAAGAAAAATCAAAGAGTGCACCTCGGAACTCGGGGTCACCTTTTGCCTGACTCTCAGCCTCGACCTTCTGAAGCTTGGTCACGTCGACCAGATGCCGGAATAACCTGAGAGACGCCTCGACCGGGTCGACCCGGGAATCCTCCAAGTGCTTCTGCAGGAAGTCGGCGTCAATAGAAATGCCGGAAGACCTAGAAGTCCGGTGCTTCCCATGACGTCCCTTTTTTGAAGCCCGAGCAGCCGGAGCATGCGAAGTAGAAGCAGGATCTGCTTGCGGTAGGGGGCGCTCCCTTTTTCGATGCAAAAGATCCGCAGCCCGATCCTCTACTCCAGCCGAGCTGGCCTCCGGGATTGTGCTAATCGGAATGGCGGCAACCGGTTTCTCCTTCTGAACCCCAGCTTTCCTTTCTGCAAGAGCCGCCAGGCGGACGAACTTGTCAGGCCCCATGCTATCTGCAAAATAAGAAAAATAAACAATGTTAGAAGAAACGGCAGTCAAAAAATCATTATGGGCGGGGTTATCTACCAAGAAACCTACCAAGAACGGCGACTACTTGAGATTTCGACCCGGCCCCGACCAATCGGGCTACGTCAATCCCAAATTTCTTGGGATCCCGGTAGACAATCAGGTCGGCAAAGTTCGTTAAGATCGCCAATGAGTCTTGATCAACCTGGGATAGCCGCCCTAAGCCGACGGTGTAGGAATGAGGCCTCCGGTTGAAGTGAGAGAGAGACCACCCCAGTTGAAACTTTGTGAACTCCAATGATTTCCCGTCCGCAGAATATTGGCCGACGTGCCTCACTGCCTCCTCATTCACGGGCTCCACAAAGAAATACTTATTTTTCCAGTTCTTAAGAGAGTCGGAATAAGGCATGAAGATCTTTACCCCTCTCTTAGCTCGGAAGCTCACATGTTCCCACCGATCTTTGGTTCCATCCTCATGCCTCCGGTTAACCTCAAAAAGGTGGAAGAAGAGGTCGCAGGAGACCGGCCTCTCCAGATGAATGCACATCAACTCAAAAGCCCGGAGGAATGCCCATGAGTTGGGATGTAGTTGGGAAGGAGCGAGGTTCAAGATCTCCAAAGCCTCTTGTTGAAAAGCAGTGAACGGGGGGCTAACGTGCATATCAAGGATCGTCACCCCGTACATAACAAATTTCAGAGCTTTCGGCCAGACGGCCACATGCTGGTCTTCAGCCATTCCCTCCACATTCCAGATCTGATCCTTCCAGGAAAGGCGATTGACGAAGAAACTCATATCGTCCCCGGTCCTATAAAGGGACGGAATCCCCATCAACGCCTCCGACACCTAGGAATACTCCCGGGGAACAGTAAGAGGCAGGGGCACGGGAACATTGACCGGCCCTACTCCGGCTCGGGGATATTGGTCGGAATCACCTCCTTCAGATGCGGGCTCCCCGCAATGCCCAAGACCGTCTTCATTGTTACGGCTCTCAGCCACCTCCGCCTCACTCTCCTCCGAACTCCAACTAGTGCTACCCTGTTCTTCACATTCGGGCTCGGCATCAGAATCACCCGAATCAAGGACCACCACCTTTGTGTTATCTTCATCTACCGGCTCGTTGCTGGGAACCCCGGGAGATCGGTCTTCAGCGTGGGTAGGAGCGGAGCCCAAGCCGTCTTGAACCTCGGGAATAGCCGACCCGGGGGGACTAGCACGAATTTCCATCGACTCTCCAATTCCGGAAGCCATTGTTTGTGCGAAATTAGGGCGGTCTATGTCAGCAACCCGACGGGTTTGTTTCGTCCTCGCCAGATCGGTCCTGCAGAAATGGGGGCTTGACGAGTCAGGTTGATACGTAAACAGTGGGTCCACAACCAAGTCGGAACCCGACCTGACGACCCCCACTCTGTATCTACAAATACGGGTCCGGAGAAAACCCGGTCGTGATCTAAAGCCGGAAGCAATAAAGAAAAGAGGAAAGCTAACCTTATGAAAATCGAAGCTCGTCGAACACTGGAGGCAGGTCGCGAACAGCAAAGGCGTCACCGAGATACAGCACAACTCTGAAGAAAGAAATAAGTTCCGGAACGAATTTAAGATCGGAAGCAGAGCAATTCGCAGGAAAACAATCCAAGTAAGGGGGATCCCCCCTCCTATTTATAGAACATTAAGAAGGCCACAGATGGGCCTGGGGCTAGGCTACGTTTCCCAAGACTAGCCCCTAGACAGGCGCGTCGTTCCAAGCGCCATCATTACCCCAATCATCCTCGAACGACGCGTCCCATCAATGACGTTGCCAGCTGGCACAGAAATCAAGGCACAACTATGACCGGATCGCTTCATTTCCTTCGGCTCGCCCCGGTCTCTTGACCCCGCCGTGACCGGAATCTCTCAAAGCGGACAGCCTCGAGTCACTCGGCGCGACCTGAGTCCCTCAGATCGGCCTGGTAGGCCGTGAAGTATCTCGCCCGAGCTTAGGCCCGACGGAATCTCTAAACGACAAGTCTAGCTCGCCTTAAGGCAACCCGACTTGGGGGGCTACTGTTATGGATTGGGCCTCAATGGCCAATCCACTAAAAAGGCCCAACACCAAAGGGTCCAATTCATCCAACGGTGGAGATTGCAGACCTAGATCCAACAGCCCTCCTCCACTCCAGATACCTATAAATAAGCATTGAATGCTCACATTAATGGTATTCATCTCTCACATACTCTCACTTGTAATTGACTCACTCACTGACTTGAGCGTCGGAGTGTCATTGCAGGTACCACCCCACCTCGGACCGGAGCACCAACTCGGACAACCAAGGACACACGTACCAACTATCTCGGACCGGTCTATATATCCAAGATCGGATACGTAGCTGGAGATACGGTACCGAACAGTAGGGGTTAGGAAGTCTTGAAAAAATAGATATAAGCAAAACATGTGACGGATAAGCTAGGATTATTTGAAGGGATTTTTTATTGAAAATGGGTTTCCATGCAAATTGGGTTGACCGAATTCATGTGTATCTCATCTGCTCATTTTATAATTCTTGTAAATGATGATGAGCACTATTGCACACGGTAAAGGGAGCGACAGCGAGATTCTCCCCCCATTATGTCCCTCATGAGGTCTAAACGAATGAAGAATGTGCTTACCAAGTTCCAAATACTCTGGGAATCCTAAGCTCAGACAGACTTCGTAGGTTCGAAAAAAAAGCTTAAACGCAGAAAGAAGGTGAAATCAAAATAAAGAACAGGAGTTAACCTAAGGTTTAACTAGAACTAACAACTGAATTAGGATTACACTACTTGAAATGTCACACAAGGTGCCACGACCTTGCAACATTTTAGTAATCACCAAACAAAGTATTGCTAAGTCTTACCTATTGATTATGTGTTCTACTTCAATCATTTGATTGGTGACTCGTCTTAATGTTTTAGAAAAACAGAAAATCATGTATTTTGATAATAGGGTGTGTTATAGTGCTCCTTGGATCTCCTCCACTGCATTCCCTATTGTTTTCTTTGGGTTAAAATTAGGGGTGGACAAAAAAAATACCCGACCGCAACCCGTTCAATCCGACTGCAAAAAAGGCATACGGGTGAGTTAATTCGGTTTTTGGGTTGCATGTTTTGCAATTCAGCTTCATGTGGATAGTATTGGTCGGTTACGGATTGGTCAAAAACTATCCATAAAAGACCGTCACCGACCGAATTGTAGTAAGTAGAAATAATTTAACAATAAGAATGAATGACTAAGGAATGAATGATCGTCGTAGGATTAATTTTCATGTTTAGGATCACTGACATGGCAACTAATGTAAGGTTCAGATTGCACCTTTTGTGTTTCTTCCAATTTTATTAATTCAATTATCATTTATTGCTTGTAAAGTTTCAAGACCAATTCATCATCACCTCTCTCTCCACGTTATCATCTGCATCATCTCTCTCAACCCCACGGAAATGGATCCTCTAACTTTCCAACTTCTATCTTTTCCTAACTTTAGTCTTTTTTTGATGAGAGAGAAAAGAAAAAATGGAAGGAAATGGAGGGAATTTAAATGAGAGAGAATGCATTAGAAGAGAGAGATAGATACAAAGTTAGGGGGAAGTTCCCTCCAAAAAGTTAGAGGATCCCTCCCCTCACCTTCAAAGCAAATTTCTCTCTCTCTCAAGTCATTCTTTTCCAACACATAATCTTTCATCATCTCTCTCTCTTTCACGTTATTGTGCATCTCTCTTTATTTTCTCGTCACGGCTTTATTTCAAATGAACTTATCTTCATTTTTCTTCGTTACCGCACCAATCTTTGAAGATCTGTGACAAAAGATCTACGAAACGAAGATCTGCACCAATCTCTCCGTTTCTCATATATGATTCTCCACCATTGTTACATGCAAATGTAGATCTGCGACAGTTATTTCAGTTCGGTAGCAAAAGATATTGTTTTTTATTGAAATTGAAATATTGGATATTTTTGTTGCAAAATTTGTTGTTGTTTTATTCTGTAGGAACGATGCTTTTAATTGAAATATTAGATATTTTTTGTTGTAAGTTTCTTGATGTTAATGAAAGGTTGGAGCTTGACCAGAAATATTTCTTATCTAGCTTCTTCTCTATCCTTTTTCCATTATATCCATGTGAATCTGAATGTAAAGTCTTAATTTTTTTGTTCTTTCTTTTGTTTGACTACTCGTTTCAAACCACCCGATTGATCCGTTGACCGACCAAACCGTATCCGCCCAGACCGAATGCCCAAACGGTCGAAAATGGGCCTAAGATACATATCTGCGGAGGGTTTTTTTATACCCCCATCAAGTCCCATCTACCCCCACCCAATACCGTAATCCTGAAAATACCCCTGACATAAATTACAAAAATTGACTTTTGGAAGATTCTCTGGTGGGGGACCACTTTCTCTGGTAATCGGATTTACCTAAATGGAAGGTAAATCCGATTAGCTTTAAATACGTATTAAATTCACACGCATAAGTCAAATTGGATCTATCAAACTAACAGATTAATCCGATTTGACCATTTAATTCAGAACAGAAAGCGATATTTTAATAAATCGGATTTAGCTAAATTCGATGCGCAATCGGATTTACCTAAATCCGCTTATATCTTTTAATGAATCGGATTTACCTGGATGGGGGTATATCCGATTTGTAAAAAATACAAAGCGGATTTACGTTTGAGGCACGTAAATCCGATTGTTTTTTTTTAAAATTATTTTCTGTATAACTGTTGTTCTATTTTGAAATAGATATTGTGCATACAGAGTTGCAGGTTGTTCCTTTCGTGGTAGACACTACAGAGGCATTCTGGACGAAGAGGGTATATTTTTGAAACTAATTTTCTTAATCCAAGTTTGGTAGATATTTAATTAATTAAGTACGCAACATTTATCTATTTTTTCTATTTTGTAGATTTTTTCTACACGCCAGGATGTTGAAGAGTGGGGTAACGCGGTTGGGAGGCGTATTGGAGTTGTGGTTATCATTGTAAGATCTGACAAAGCTGGAGGTAAAAGGGGTTCTAAAGATAAGATTATTTTTTTGGTTGCGAGAAGCAAGGGAAGTGGTCTAATGATTCTAGAGTTTTCGGGTCTAAGAGAAGAAGCTGTCCGTTTACATTGAGAGCTACTTGTACAATACATCATGGGGGTTGGCATGTGAATGTTAGGTGTGGTCTTCACACACATGAGTTGCTTACTACCCCGGTCGGGTCGACAGCTTTTGGTGGTTTAACTAAGCCGCAGAAAGCTATTGTTAATGAGCACACTGATCTAAATGTTACCCCGAAAGATTGTCTTACTGCTTTGAAGAACCATTATCCGGACAACCCCACTTCTCTTCCTCAAATATATAGGCAGCGTTACGCCTATAGGTCTTCTAAGAGGGGTCCTAGAACGGACATTCAGGAGCTTTTGAGATTGATTGAGTCGCAAAATTATTTATGTTGGAGCAGAAAAGTTGAGGGTTCCGATGTGGTCAGTGACATCATGTGGGCGCATCCCACTTCTATTAAGTTATTCCGGTTGTTTCCAAAGGTTCTTATTCTTGACACCACCTACAAGACCAACAAATACAATCTACCTCTATTGGAGATTGTAGGAGTCACTTCAACGGAGTTAACTTTCTCGGTTGCTTTTGCCTATATTTCACGCGAGCTTGGAATTCATTTTACTTGGGTATTGCAGCAACTGAAAGAATTATTTGACTTGCACGGGCTTCAGCCTCAGGTGTTCTTGACTGACAGAGATCTTGGTCTTATGTCTGGTATTGTTGATGTCTTTCCTTCAGCTACAAATTTGTTATGTTCTTGGCACGTGACTAAAAATGTGAAAGCGAAGATTAAAGAGTTGGTGCACGTGGATAGGCAAAAGGACGTCCTTTCTCTTTGGCATAACATTATTGATTCACTTGACGAGTCAGAGTACGCAGCTCACTTGAAGATTTTTGAGGACTCCTGCGTTGATTTGCCCGCTCTTGTTAAGTATGTGCATGACACATGGTTGACAAAGCATAAGGAAAGATTTATCTTGGCATGGACAAACCAGATCCCACACTTCGGGAAAGTATTTTTATCGTAGTTTAAATTTTTTTGACACGTGTTTAGTATTTTTATCGTAGTTTAAATTTTTTTGACACGTGTTTAATATTTTTATCGTAGTTTAAATTTTTTTGACACGTGTTTATTATTTTTATCGTAGTTTAAATTTTTTTGACACGTGTTTAGTATTTTTATCGTAGTTTAAATTTTTTTGACACGTATTTATTGTTATTATTTAAGAGTCGAGTCAGCTCATTGGACTTTGAAGAGACATTTGAGGACTTCTGGAGGTGACTTGTCTAAGTCTTTTAAATCTATGCATGAGATGCTTACTCTTCAATTTGATAAAGTCATCGGGTCTTTTCAAAGAAGTATAAACCGTATTGAAGTGGCTTCCAATACTCCTTTGTTTAAAAAGCTTCGTGGTCTTGTCTCTTTAAATGCTTTGGATCATATTGTTAAAGAGTTTTCAAAATCGACATCTGGGGTTGGATATGACAAAGCCCGCTGTGGGTGCATTATTAGAAAGACACATATTCTTCCTTGTGCTTGTGAGCTAGGTGTGTACCATGTCTCCGGTACTCCTATTCCGCTGGATGTTGTAGACGACCATTGGAAAAAATTGAGTTTGGATTCTATAGATGATAAATTCTCGCAAGAAACAACTTAATGAGCTCGCAAAAAACAAAAGGTGCACCAAAGAAGAATAAGCAGAAATTATATGATGTCAAGCGTGATCCTTCTGGGTGGGAGCATGTGGATGAGAAGATGAAACTTACTCAAGAATCTGGAACTTCTTTGAAAAATTCATCACAGCGGTCTTCTTGTATAAAATCATCACAGCGGTCTTCAAAGCTATCTCAGAGTGTTTCTAAAAAATTAACACATCAGGGTGAGACTAAATTCAATTTACCGTCGGTTCCTCATCACGTGCACTCGTATGTGGAAAAAATTATTGATGTTGAAAGGGATGGTAATTGTGGGTTCCGAGCAGTAGCGGTTGGTCTCGAACTTGGTGAGGATAGTTGGCCTATAATTAGGCAAGATTTAATCAAAGAAACAAAGGAGAGGGAGCAACTATATACTTACATGTTTGAAAAGGACAGACTTGCAGTGCTTAGAAAAGCGTTATCCATTGAATACCCCGGTTTTCAGCTGGAGGATAAGTGGTTGAGTTTGCCTGAGATGGGGTACTTTATAGCTACTAAGTATAATGTGGCCCTAGTTCAATTGTCTTTGGATATGAATTTTACTTATCTTCCTCTGAGAGGTAGTTATTCTTCTTCCAAGTATAAAATCATATCTATTCTGAACGTCAGGGATATCCATTGGCTGCATATTTCGATCTCGCATGTCTGTCTGTTGCCTCCAGTTGCTTTGATGTGGTCTCATAATCGATCAGATGAATCTACTTCATGGTTGGATCCTTATACTGGCCGTTTTACCCTTTGGCAGTCTACCACTTTGAAGATGCCCCGTCTCCCTCCCACTATTGTAGACTTAACCCATGATTCCGACGATTTAGATTGACATTTCTTGTATTTACTATTGTACCCACATTTTTGTAATTATCTATCCATATATATATATATATATATATATATATATATATATATATATATATATATATATATATATATTCAAAAAAAATATTAAATGTTTTAAATTTTTTTACAAGTCGGATTTACCCTGGTAAAGGGTAAATCCGCTTTTGAATTTAACAAAGCAGATGTACCCCCACAATAGGTAGATCCGCTTTGTCTCTTTGACAAAGCGAATCTACCTGTAAGTTAGATACATCCGCTTTGATAAATTTCGAAGCGGATTTACCCTCTTAACAGTAAATCCGATGCGATTTTTACAAATTGAATCGGATCTAGGTAAATCCGCTTTTGATTAATCTCAAATCAGATTTACCTAAATGGGGTTAGATCTGCTTTGAAATGGGGGTAGATCCGCTTTGATCAACGGTGCAGATTGCACCGACAATATCAACGGTTGATAATCATTGACGAATTCTATAAATACCTATTGCCAACCTCATTCTTGTCACTCCCAAATTTCACTCTCACTCACTCCCTAACTCATTATCTGCTTCTTCTTCTCCACAAAAAAATGCCCCTAACACAATACTCAGATGATTCATCCCTCACTATCATTCATCATCAGGGCATCATCACCAACAAAGTTGATGGTGTCTGTTTCGAGGGGCGTGACACAATGCAGTGTAGGCTTAAACACAACATAACATTCGCAGCCCTAAAAGATAAACTACTGCGTAAGGTTATAGTGGAGGGCGACGAGCGAGAGATAACTCGTATAGTTTTTCGGAAACTGGATTGGTCTGATGGACGTGTGCACTGGTCTACAATGGATGTCAAGAACGACGATGACGTCTAAGAAATGATGTCCATTTATGTCATGTTTAAGTGGAAGAGTTATCTGCATTTGTGCGTGGAAACCACACGGACCGTCGCTGAGATACTTCGTCGTTTAACTCCACCAGCTCAGTAGTTTATGTCCATTTTATCGTTTTCACTGTCACTCAGTTATTGTTATTGTAGTTTAACTCCACCAGCTCAGTATGTATCTTTTATATTTTATTGTTATTGTCGTTGGTTATGTTTTATCTTGTATCGCATGATATCGAAATTATATCTTTTATCCACAAATATAATAAACAAGAAATAATAATAATCAAGTAATATAAAAATAGTTCAAACATACAATCACACAAAACCCCCTAGTCACGCCCCCTCGGTAGCATATCCAGTAATCGGGTGAGGCAAGCGTATGTCTGACTACCCATCCTAATGTCTCCGCTCCGAAGCCCCCTCTGAATCTTGTCCTCCACAATCTCTAGCATATCCAGCAAACAGGAGACATCATCCAAAGTAATCGTCATTTCACCAAATGGTAGGTAGGTGAAATGACGATGTCTCTGAGTGCCACCTCTCAACAAAAGCAGACATCAGCTCATGGTCCACCATTTTATGTCCGGTCGGGACGAGGGGGGCTAATTTGAAACCAGTGATAAAATCCACATCCGGTGGTTTTGGGAAAACCCAAGCAGTCTCTGAGCCAGCTTGTTACCATGGTTGGTAACCTTCAATTTCCGCTCATATGTCTGTATTATAAAAGTATCAGAAATAAGTCTATGTAAATAAATTAAGCTAAGAAGGCTATGTAAATAAATTAAACTTACCGGGCCTCTCAATATAATGGAACAGACATGAGATCCTAGCCCAGTGAATAGAGGAGACTGCTCATCATGCTGCTCCTCATGCTGCTGAGGATGATGGTAGTGCTCCTCCTGGTACTGCTGATACTACTCCTGCTGCTGCTGATAATACTGCTGCTCAGGCATAGAATGGCCCTCAAACATAGAATCCTCATCAAGAGGATGCCCCTGCTGGCCCTCCTCATACTGATAGTCAGGGGCCTCATCCACCTGCTGATAGTGCTGCTGTCGCCTATGGCGGGCAGACGCATGTCCCGCAATCCTGTGGCGGGTGCGTGTACTCGGAGCAGATGGCGATACCCGAGACGAGGGCTCCCCTCGATACCTGTTAGACACTTAAAAAAACAAATTTAAAAAAAACAAAGCAGATCTACCTATATCCGATGGAAAATCGGATATAGGTAAATACGATGGGGAATCGGATTTAGCTAAATCCGACTTACTGTTAGCGCTGTCTCTTGGGGAATCGGAAGTACGTAGATCCGATGCGTAAATCCGAATTGAAAATCGGATATAGCTCTGAATGGTAAATCCGATTATCTCTGGTAAATTTCTGGTCAAACGTATGCAAGTGAGAAATGGTAAATGTTTTGTAATTTTGTCAAAATTTTAAGGGTATTTTGGTATTTTCACATGGATGATGGGGGTAGATGGGAGTTGATGGGGGTACAAAAAAACAACCCATCTGCGGATTGTGCTGGATCAGAGGTTTTGAACCCGAATCCGTCGTACCCGACCGTTTGTCCAGCCCTAGTTAAGATGCACTCATGCACCTCAGTGACTTTCAGATAAGCTTTAGGCTTCAGCGCACCTACTACATAAAATATACATCTACTATCTATATACTATTCACCTACTATCAAAATACTAATTTTATCATTTTTCCAACTAAACAATTGGAGGACATTTAGGTAACTTCACTTTTTCACACTTTTTCACTCTTTCACTCTCACACACTTTTTCACCCTCTTCTCCTCTTTCTTCCTCTAATTCTCTCATTTCTCTAGTTTTCACAATATACATACTTTAATTTCATCTACATGTCTCCTTCATTTTTCCTCTTTACTATTTGGCTTTTTTTTGGTACCCCCCATTATACCCTATACCCCCCAAATATGTCAAACGGACGATTTTACCCCTGATTTCCAAAAAAACTCCGAAATTACCTATTAAGACATGATTCCGGAACGCTTTTTCTGAGGATTTCCGGAATTACGTAAGAATTTCTGGAATTATGTGAAAAACGGCTTCCGGAAGTATGTAAAAAAAGGTATTTCTGGAATTCCCAAAAAAATGGTTTCTGGAATTATGTTAAAAAGGGTATTTCCGGAATGGAAAATGTTGTTTTGGAACTTTTTAAAAAAAATGACTTTTTCCCACGGTTTTGTCAGTAGGTAAAAGGTTTTTATCAAAAAATGGACTTTTACCCACGGTTTTGTCCGTAGGTAAAAGTTTTTTTTTTTCAAAATGACTTTTAGCGACGGTTGTTTTCCGTAGGTATAAGTTTTGGATTTTAAAAAAAATTCCGGAAGTATGGTATTTCCGGAATTCCCAAAAAAATCCACGACTTTTACCTACGGACAACAACCGTCGCTAAAAGTCATTTTTTAAAAAAAAAACCTTTTACCTACGGACAAAACTGTGGGTAAAAGTCCATTTTTTTGATAAAAACCTTTTACCTACGGACAGAAACCGTAGGTAAAAGTCATTTTTTGGGAATTCCGGAAATAACTTATTTTACATACTTTCGGAAGCCGTTTTTGACATAATTCTGGAAATTCTCACGTAATTCCGGAAATCATTCGAAATATAAATTTCCAGTTAAATTTTGTTAAGAATGTGAGGGGTATTTTGGGGATAAAATGGATTATGGGGGTATAGGGTCAAAGAGGGAGGGGGTACAAAAAAAGTCTTACTATTTTAACAATTTTCAAAATTTGACAAAATTTTAATACCCGGCTTTTTATGCGGGGTTATGTTTGGACTAATTAAATTTGTCAACTTTAAAATTGTCTTGATTTTCACGTGATAATGTTCAAACTATTTAAATTTTGTCTGAGTTCATACATTTACTATCTATACAAATCACCCACTACCAAAATACCAAATTTACCATTTTTCCAACTAAGCAATTGGAGGATATTTAGGTAATTTCATTTTTTAGTTTTTCAAACTTTTTCACTCTGTCGCACACATTTCCAAAATTTTTTCACTCTCTTATCCTCTTTCTTCCTTGTAGCGACCGAAAAATCCGGAGGAGAGATTCTTCGAAATTCTTGAATGAAGCCGCCACCAAAGTTTTAGTTTAAGGGCAAACATTGGAAAATCCCTATTGAGTAGATAAGGGGGGTCTTGCGGACCAGATTTAGGCTCGGGAGTCGTTTATGCGTAGGGAAGGTATTAGCACCCTACGACATCCTTCCTAAGGAAGGTTACCTTTTAACTAAATGTGTAAATGTTTATTAATTCAAAAATAATGTTTTTACCCTTATAATAATAATAATAATAATAATAATAATAATAATAAAGACTCGATAGACAGTTAGTTATTTTTGTACTTTTTGAGAAAAAGGAGAGAAGTGAATTAAAAGAAAAAAAGTTTTTTTGTTAATGCAATTGACAGAGGTCGGCCGCCCTCTGCTCCTACGTATCTCCTGGTAGAGAATCAAATCACACGTAGTTCTTGGTAGAAAATGTTTGTGTGTTGGTGTTTTTTATTTATTTTTGAAATTGGGAGAGGCATTCATAATGACCAAACAAGTAAAACTCAGAGTGGTCATCACTCATATCTCGTTTGAAAACCAAAGCTGCTATTAATGGTCAAACAAAGCTAAACTCAGAGTGACCGTTAGTAGCAAACCCCTTTTTGTGAATAGCTGTTAAAAAAAACTGGTTTGGAAGCCTTATGATGTAATAATAAGAAAAAAAAAAAAAAAGATGAATAGTAATAACATCAACAGGGGTTGTATTTTTTCTAAAAGGGTGCATTTAAACATGGGGGTTGTATGAGTAAAATGAGTGGTGCATTTATAAATAGCGGTCGTATCATTAAAAAAGGGGTGTGTTTAGAAACAGGGGTTGTATGAGTAAAAAGGGGGAGTTCGTTTAGCGACGACCCAGCCCAGTATCCGACTGGCTAACCCACGAAATGTGGGCCTTCTTAGGGGGTGTGATGATCAGAATGAGGGGGTGTTATTATCTAATCCGAAAAAAATGAAATAAAAAAAACATAAAAAAAAAAGGGGTGGTATAAAAGGGAAATGTTTGGAAAAACCTAGACCTAATTCCTCTCTTCTATCCCCTCAGCGCCGCACCAGCAACTAGTGGAAAGAGAGAGAAAAATTTTTGGAAAAAGAAAGGAGAGAGATTTGCGCTGAGAGGGAGGGAGAGAAAGGCTTCACGGAGAGAGAGAGGGCGGATGCTGTGTTTTCTTTTCCGTTGGTGGGAGTCAGGCGTTGTTTGGTGGCGGTTGGTGGCGCACGGTGGTTGTTGGGTCCACGGTGGTAGTGCGAAAGGGGAAGAGCGAATGGTCGGTTTAGGGAGAGTGGGTGGAGGCCGTGAGAGATGGAAGAGAGGAGAGAGAGGGACGACGGCGAGGAGAGAGAGGGGGAGGGGCTCACGATGAAAGCCGTCGCCGGAGGGAGAGCCATGATTAGGCGCCAGCGACAGCAACGGTGGGGGAGAGTGTTCGGATCTGGTCCAATGGGTGATTTTCGGCGGTGGTTGTTGGGTGGTCACGTGGTGGTTTGGTGGTGGTGCGTGAGGTGGGCGAACGGTGAAGGGGGTTTCGACGGTGGGGTCGGTTTTGCGGTTTGTTTATGGTGGTGCTGCGGTTCGTGAGGAGGGCACGAAGTGGTGGTTGCCGTTTCTGTGGTGGTGCACTGTGGTGGTGCACGGCGGCGACCACCACAGATGGTGGTCGGAGATGAGGTAGCTCAGTAGCTTTCCCTCTCTGTTCTCTTAATTTTGGGCTTTGATCTTCTGAGTTTTTTATCTGTGTGCATGTTGCTCTCTCTCTTTTCAGTGTTATTGTCCCCTGTGTATATGTGTTACTGTCCTCCTCTAATACTGGCTTCTGCTCATTGTCTTTATAGGCAAAGGATTGTGGTGTAGGTGTGGTATGCTAATGCAGGGGATCAGAACTCTAGGAGACCATAAAGCACAACAAACTCTGGTGGAGGCAGTATGAGGCAGCAGGGGTGGAGCAGGGGTTGCTGCCAATTGCAGGAGTGTTTTTGCTGAAAATGGGAAAAGCAAAGGGGCAAGATGAAAGGAGCTTGAGCCCTATTCTAAAGATGTATTTCTGCTGCAACATACAGCAGCAGCAGCGCCTCTGCCTCTTGGTTTTTGTATTGTTTTTTAATTAATTGATTTTTTGTAAGAAAGAGTGGACTTCTCTTTTTTGTACTATATTCCCCTTTTTTTTAGTTTTTGTTTGAATGTGTAACAAAACCAATAGAAGGGACAGCTGAATAAAAATTCATTTTATTTTACTATTACTATTTATTATTATTATTTTATTTTTCTTTATGATAATAAAAGCGGTAAAAACAAACGCGTACCGACACGATGACTCGAAATGAAACGCGTGTTCACCTTAAGACTAGGAACGCGTACGCGATCAGAATACGCACGCGCGTAAAACGGTGAAACTAAAAGCGCACCGACGCATTTGCTCACACGACTCGAAACCGACACGCGCTTGCGTTTATTATTTTTTTTATTATTTATTTTTGGATTCTTTTTTTCTTTTTTTTTGAAAACAACGAGCGCCAAACAAAATCGTTGCACGAGAGTGCCAAATGCACTCGCATTTAGAACAATATGCGAAGCGATAAATTTTTTGGGATTTTTTCAATTAGGCGGACAAAATTGGGGTATTACAGCTGCCCCTCTTTATTTATATTTTACTAGGAAACATGAAGGGTTTCCAAATTTCTCGAGTAAAATAGAAATAAAGATAGAAAGACACTAATTTTGTCAAGACTATTTTTTAGAAATTATTGAAAGATGATGGGTTGACATAGAATAAAAAGTAAATAAGGATCACCGGGGATCTGAAGGAGCACTGGGCTCTGATGGTCTAATTCGCAGTCGATGCTTGGCGCATTGATTGGAGTTAAACTGAAGGACCAATAAGGTCTGAAGGGCATGCCTAAGCCTGATGGACCCATGGGTCTGAAGGAGCGCAAACTAGCAACGGTACTAGTAAAACGGTCTGCTTGGGGGGTGGCCTTTTTCGAGCGGCCATGGGGGCAAGGTCAGGTCGTTGACCTGATTTGCGCACCTCGAAGGACGTGCACTGTGTTTTTTTAGGCGGACACAGCTAGTCTGAAGGGCCTGGGGCCGGATGATCCGTCGGCTGCTCGATAACGCGACGTGCGATCTGGATTGAAGGACCATTGATGGTCTGAAGGAGCGCTTGGGCTCTGAAGGACCGCTGGGGGTCTAAAGGAGCGCTTGGGCTCTGAGGGACTGCTGAGGGTTTAAAGGAGTACTGAGATTCTGAATTGTAGTATGAGACCAGCGCTTGGAGCACTGAATTTGAGGGAACAAACTATTGGGATTGGTACATGGCGTACCTGCCTAGAACACACCTAATGAATGCATTTACCTGAGAAGGGAGAAGCATATTTGGTATGTCTAAAAATGCAATGAACGATGTATGCGTGCAGTATAGGTATGTGAAATGGTAAGTGTTCGATGGGTGAATGAAGTGTGGCAGGTGCTGTGAGTTGAAGTTGATGGGACATGGAGGTTGACGAACAACGTGTGTGAATGCAGATAAAGTAGGAATGTGATCGTGCTGATTGATTTTGGTGGAGTGATGACCGTAATGGAATGAGCAATTTTTCTCTTTTTGTCTTTTTTTTTGCTTTTCTCTTTTTTCTTGAAATGCAAAGTGTGAATGGGATGCAAATGTAATGCTTTGACGCGAATGCCATGCATGGTACAAAGATATAATTAGTAATGTAAGAAAAACTCTTTTTGGGGGGCAACGATGAGACCGGCACCTGGACATCTATCGAAGCGAACAATGTCATGCGTGCAATGATTGGTATCTGGGGGATGATGAATGAAATGGGTATACCGTGGGTGTTGAACCTGGTGGAATGAGAAAGTCGACAACGGTGTATGAAATGTGGATGTGACTGTAGTGATTAATTTTTGGTGTGATGATAAATGCAATGAATGGACTTTTCTTTTTGCTATTTCTTATTTATTTTTGCTTCTTTTCTTGATACATGCAATGCGAATGTGAATATGATGCGTATATAATACTTTGATACAAATGCTAGGGAGAATAAAAGGAAACACATGAATGCATAGCAAATGATATGATTGGTGATGTAGAAAGCTTTTTGGCCACGACGAGACCGGCACTTGGCACGTCTATCAAAAAAAGTTATATGTACGCAATGTGAAGAATGTGCAATGCGAAAGTAAATGGACTACAAAAAGCCCGTGAATGATGGATGCTTATGCTGGTCGAAACAGAAATTGATAAGTTGAGTATGCGAATGCAGATAACATGCGAATACGAATGTACTGCTGGTTGCATGATGGAATGATCTATACTTTGGTAGGAGTAACAGGTGCAATGGGGATAATTTTTGCCTTCTTGGTTTTCTCTTTTTTTTCATGCATAAATGAATGAATGAATGAATGAATGAATGAATGAATGAATGAATGAATTAATGAATGAATGAATGAATGAATGGGCACACGTAATGCTTAGACGAAGGGTTGTGGTAGCCGCATGACTTGATGTTGTATGATGCAACGATTGGATGTTTGTTGGGGTGCGGAATGATGTTTTTTTGTGTTTTCGCTTTATTGCCCTTTTTGGTATGAGATGAACGCATGAAATGAGAATGCGAATATGATAGGTATGCAATATTGTGATGCAAACGCCATGGTGAATAAAAGGAAGTGCATGAATGCATGGTGCGATGCTATGATATGATTGATTGGGATGCAGACAGACTTTGGGTAATAATGAGACCGACATTCGGCTTTTTATTGAAGCAATACGTGTTATGTACGGGTATGCATGTACGGATACGCAATGCGTAATGCGAAAGAAGCCAAAAAAAGCAAGTCGAATGTGAATGCATGTACAATACTTGCATGAGAGAGTGGTGATGAGTATGATCAGAGGCAGGGTTTAATTCATGCATGATTTGTTGGTAACAACATTTTTGTAAGGATGTAAAAATGTTTGATGAGAAACAAAACTTTTGATGCTGGAAACAGAGGGCTGAACCTTTTGAATTGATCGTTCCTTGGAAGAAAGATTCTTGTTGGCTTGGACTTGAACTCTGGTAAGCTCAAGGTTGTCACCTTGAAAAGTGTGGCTTGCGGCAATGTATTAGTGCCACTTCTAGAGATCGAGATGTGTATTTGCAGATGGGTTCTCATTTGGTTATGATGACCCATGATGGCTAAGCTTTCAAGTCGAAGATGTTAACTTAGAGGGATTGTCATTATTGTGTATCCCTCTCTTTGAAGCATTTGATTAATAAATATGAAAAACGATGTGAATGCAAATGAATGTGCCAGTTGACTCAGGGTTCAAGAAATGTAGGGTATGTGACACGTGAGTGGGGTGAAGGATGAGGTTTATTGGCTCAAGCCTATGAGAGATAAGCTTGCCCCAAGGTAAGAAATGTTTGACTGTCCCAATTTTGACTTCAAATAGTGGGGAGTGAAACAGTCTGTCTTTGTCTAGGGAGGACAATGACAACTAAGGATATAGACTGATTGAGGGATTGGGAAATATGCTGGTATTGAGAGTGACAAGTGGCTAGGAATGAATGGAATGGGAGGCAAAAGGATTCTTTCGGCCCAAAGCATATGATGCCCCGGTCTATAAGAGGACAAGGTTACCCCAATCCATGAAAGATGAAAATTGCCCCATCTCGAGTGAGATTGTGATAGGGTGCAAAGTTAGAATAATGATTTGGAAATTGGTCTGGTATGGCTATATGAGTGTAGTATATGAACGGGATAAAAGATGAGGGTATTTTGGGGATGCTAAAAATCTCCCTGAGTTTGAGTGGAATGGAGGGTGGGGTATTGCCCCATTTTGATATGATAAGTCAAGTAACTGCCTTAGTAGGGATTTGTGGTTTTCCTTGGGAAGGATTCCACAAACTAAGACAGTCGGGAGTTTTTGGGTTCGAAGAAAATTCACTTTGTTGATGATCACTGTTATCTTCTCTTCGAGCGTGCAAGCCCTTTTAAGTTTTTTTTTTCTTCTTTTTTTTTGTAATAATATTTTTCTCTTTGTTTTTTTTTTTTGAGCAAATAAATTATTCTGATTATTTTGTCCTAGAGTATAAGCTTTGAGAAAAATGGAAGCAACCAATCACTGATCGAAATAGGCCTTTGGATTGTAATATGGCCAGTGGTTAATGATTCATGAAGGAAATGATTACTTTGCTTCTGAGGGTGTTCGGGGTTGGTTGAGACAAAGAATCTTTTATGTGCTTCATGGTAGAATGTACCTGTTTTAGGGTTGTAGCGCATTTGAGGGTTTATGGAGGATAGGATGCTTAGGCCAAAGGAAGTGTTTGAGGGTTTATTTCAGACAATGATCCTTTATATGCTCGATGGTGTGAAGTGTCAGCTCACAAATTCTACCGTTTTGGTTTTCAGGATTTTTCGATCCTCTTTTTTTTAATTTCACTTTTTGTGATTTTTCTTTCGAGCTGAGCGAGCTGTTAGATATGGGATTGATCCTTGTCTAAGGTGTTTGAAAGATTTTTGATTTTTTTGGCTCGAAGTGGGTAGCAAAGGGCATTTCTCTTTTTTGGATTTTTGGATATAGGAAAATGGCCAAACTCCAATTCAAATCATGATTGCTTATTTTCTTGAAATTGTAACTATGGGACAAAACTTCATTTTAATATATTTGCTTTTCTTTATTTATTATTTTTTATGCCCTAATTTTTGCTCAGGCTGCTCTTGCGAGTTTTCAACCTAACGGGCTTTTCTTTTTTGGATCTCTTTTGTGTTTTTTTTTACTCAAAGGACTTGCACGAGTGTTTAGAATGCTAGCAGAAAATCTTAGTGATCATTACTCTGCCCCAGTATGGAGCGTACAAAGTGCTATTCGTGAAATTTCATCACTGGGGGAAAGCGAATGAAATACTCCTGTGGGGACTGGGCCTTTTATGGATGGTTGGGCCTGGTTTCGGAAGTGGCGGAAAGACGGGGGTAGGATAACTGACTCAAACAACGGTAAACACACATGACAGGTTAGTTTATTTTGCAAATGCTTCATGGAGAGTTAACACCGTTTAAGATAGAACAATTTTAATTGTCAAAACCCACACAAGTTAACAAAATAGACATTTAAGCTTCTTGTCACGGGTGTGAGATATATGTTGGCTAATGCCTTTGGTGGGGCACGCAGTGGCCAAGGGTCGAGCCTATGATATGGTCAATATTGTAGTGACCATGATGGTGAATGAGTTATTGGTGAATTCCGTTGAATGGTTAAGTGGGTAGGTGGTTTCCATGAATGTGGTAGGATGAAGAGTGAAAAACTTGTTGTTGGTGAATCAAGTTAAGGTGTGGCCACATTTTCCAAGGAAGAGGAATCAATTAAAATATATTTTCAAGAAGGCATCGTCTCTCATCAAACAGCATGTCAAAAAAACTTATGAGCTTCATTTTTTTTTATTTTTGGGAAAAAATTATTTGAATAAAGCAGAATGCATGAACATATGGATGTTGTTGTACGCAGACAATGATGCAGGTGAATGGAATGCATAATGATACCTTAAGCAAGTGTGTGATTTTTATTTTTGAATAATGCAAGAATGGAAGAAAATGAAGCGAATCCTAATTTTGTTTTAATGCATGTGAAAGGATTAACGCCCTTGAGATGGATGTGAAAGGAATAAATGACTTTTGTTTTTGTTCTTTATGACGCATGAAGGAGTTGTTTTTGAGATGCATGAGAATGAATGACTTTTGTTTCTTTTTTCTCATGATGCATGAAGAGGAGTAATGAAATAATAAATGAATGTAATTTTTTTTTATAATATCAAGGCGATATTATTTTCTCATTTTTGGCGTGTGGCTTATGCAAGATGAAAAATAAAAAAAATATGATATTTTGTTATTTTCTAGATGATGAGATGCAGGTTGGTACGGTGAATGCATGATAAACTATGCTGAAAGACTAACTATGCTCACGCAACAAGAATAATCAAGTTAAACGCACCTTGTGTCCTAATGCATGAAGGAACACATGGTGAAAAATGACGAAAATGCAGATGCGAATGCATGAAATGCGTGCATGAATGATCACTTGGAAAGGTCAGTTATTCTAAACGATTTTTGGAGACAGTGCGGCACGCGACCGATGCAGAGCCTCTTTCATGTATCAGAATGAAATGCTAAATACGTATCTATGAATGATGCGAAAATGATGACACAATTTTTGAAATGATGCATGTTGAAATGGTATATAAACGGTGTGTGGATGAAATGGCGTATGGATGATTTAATGAAACAACAGTTTTTGGATGAGTGAAAAGGTGCGTGAATGCTATGCATTTCATGATGTTGCAAATGATGAAATGCCTATATTATTTGATGATGGAAATGCATGCTAAATGAGATATCCAATCACAACTTTTTCAATTGTGATCATGTCTTTATTTCTTCTTTTTCGCGAAAAGAAAGAAAAATGCAATGTATGAATGAACGAATAATGTTGCCTGATGCAGATGCGAGGAATGTGAATGAATGATCGCTTGAAAAGATTGACTATCCGAAATGATTTTTCGGACGCAATGCAATATGATAATGAATAATGCGTGGAAGTGGCATCATTTTATTATTTTTTATTTTGCATGTCAGATGACTAATGCGTTTTTTTTATTTTTCTATGCATGAAGAGGAGTAACGAATATAGTATATCTTTGAGTATGCAAGATGATGAAAGTTGGAGGATGATATGCATGTTAGTACCATGAGCACGAGATGTATATGAAAACAAGTGACTCGTTCTATGATGATTTTTTTATTTTCTAGCAAAATATAATGCCCATGATGATAGACATGTATGAAAAAATGCGAATGCATGTATGCATGAAGAAATAAATGTTTGATCCTAATGCAATTGTTTTTATTTTTCGAGAGGCAGTGCAACATGCATGCAGACTCTTATTTTTGATTTATTGGATGACGAATGATAGTGCGATAACAATAAAATGCTTATGGAATAATGATTTTAGTATGAATGAATGGTAATTTTTTTTATATGTTTTCTTTGAATTATAATGCATGAACATATGGATGTTTGTTGTACATGAGAAACAATGGAGATGAATGAAATGCGTGACGGCTTATCCTTTTTTTTTTATGCTTCAACTAAAATAAAAAGCTAACAAAATGCTATTGGGTGATGAATGATGCAATAATGAAGAAATTTATAATTTTTGTTTTGACGCATGTTGAAGGACCGATGCATTTGAGATGGATAGGAATAAATGACTTTTGTCCTTGTTTTTTATGATGCATGAAGATGATGCATTTAACAATAAATTTTTATAATAGCAATGCGATGTATGAGTATGAGAGATGATGCTACTAGGATAAAATGGACAAATAAAAAAAAATTGACGCTTTTGTTATTTTAAATATGATGAGATGTATGGTAGTGCAATGATAATGGGATACATAACAATGATTTCATTTTATTATGAATGCATGGTGACTTTTGTATGATGGATGGAAGGAGTGATGTCGTCTCATGTACAGGCAAATGGAGGAAACAAGCAAGAAAATGTTTTTTTGAGTGATTTTATTTTGGAGAAATGCTAACCTAGATTAATAGAGAGGGTAAGTATAATGCCCCTGTGTCCTAGGTGGGTCATGTCTAAATTGGGATTTTCAACATGGTCTAGGGTCGTTTATGTGATCCATCTCTCAGGTGGCTCTATTCACTTCCTCACAAAGGTCTCCAGAGCTAAAATCCTTTTCCTGATATGATCCACAACGATAGCGAGCTACCTGGTGTGGGATACCATGAAAGAGCGTACTCTGGCTGAGACTTTCATGAGAGTCAGACAGATAAAATCCAGAATGACTGTCACTAATAATCTCCACTCGTCCTAAGTTATTTGCAGACCCGGGTATAGGGCCCCACTCAGAGGTGTGTGCAAAAGTGTAAGTGAAGTGTGTGATGAGGGCAAAATACCTAAACTAAACAAGCTGGAAAAGATAACCAACAATAATAACAAAAAAGAGTCGTCTACCCTAAGGTTCAATAATATAAAGAAATGCTAATAAATAAATAATATAAGAATAAGGGTAAAAACAAAATATTAATAAAATTAACAAATACTTACACATTTAGTTAACTAGGCTTGACTCTCTTAATATGTCCCCAGTGAAGTCGCCAGCTGTAGCGACCGAAAAATCCGGAGGAGAGATTCTTCGAAATTCTTGAATGAAGCCGCCACCAAAGTTTTAGTTTAAGGGCAAACATTGGAAAATCCCTATTGAGTAGATAAGGGGGGTCTTGCGGACCAGATTTAGGCTCGGGAGTCGTTTATGCGTAGGGAAGGTATTAGCACCCTACGACATCCTTCCTAAGGAAGGTTACCTTTTAACTAAATGTGTAAATGTTTATTAATTCAAAAATAATGTTTTTACCCTTATAATAATAATAATAATAATAATAATAATAATAAAGACTCGATAGACAGTTAGTTATTTTTGTACTTTTTGAGAAAAAGGAGAGAAGTGAATTAAAAGAAAAAAAGTTTTTTTGTTAATGCAATTGACAGAGGTCGGCCGCCCTCTGCTCCTACGTATCTCCTGGTAGAGAATCAAATCACACGTAGTTCTTGGTAGAAAATGTTTGTGTGTTGGTGTTTTTTATTTATTTTTGAAATTGGGAGAGGCATTCATAATGACCAAACAAGTAAAACTCAGAGTGGTCATCACTCATATCTCGTTTGAAAACCAAAGCTGCTATTAATGGTCAAACAAAGCTAAACTCAGAGTGACCGTTAGTAGCAAACCCCTTTTTGTGAATAGCTGTTAAAAAAAACTGGTTTGGAAGCCTTATGATGTAATAATAAGAAAAAAAAAAAAAAGATGAATAGTAATAACATCAACAGGGGTTGTATTTTTTCTAAAAGGGTGCATTTAAACATGGGGGTTGTATGAGTAAAATGAGTGGTGCATTTATAAATAGCGGTCGTATCATTAAAAAAGGGGTGTGTTTAGAAACAGGGGTTGTATGAGTAAAAAGGGGGAGTTCGTTTAGCGACGACCCAGCCCAGTATCCGACTGGCTAACCCACGAAATGTGGGCCTTCTTAGGGGGTGTGATGATCAGAATGAGGGGGTGTTATTATCTAATCCGAAAAAAATGAAATAAAAAAAACATAAAAAAAAAGGGGTGGTATAAAAGGGAAATGTTTGGAAAAACCTAGACCTAATTCCTCTCTTCTATCCCCTCAGCGCCGCACCAGCAACTAGTGGAAAGAGAGAGAAAAATTTTTGGAAAAAGAAAGGAGAGAGATTTGCGCTGAGAGGGAGGGAGAGAAAGGCTTCACGGAGAGAGAGAGGGCGGATGCTGTGTTTTCTTTTCCGTTGGTGGGAGTCAGGCGTTGTTTGGTGGCGGTTGGTGGCGCACGGTGGTTGTTGGGTCCACGGTGGTAGTGCGAAAGGGGAAGAGCGAATGGTCGGTTTAGGGAGAGTGGGTGGAGGCCGTGAGAGATGGAAGAGAGGAGAGAGAGGGACGACGGCGAGGAGAGAGAGGGGGAGGGGCTCACGATGAAAGCCGTCGCCGGAGGGAGAGCCATGATTAGGCGCCAGCGACAGCAACGGTGGGGGAGAGTGTTCGGATCTGGTCCAATGGGTGATTTTCGGCGGTGGTTGTTGGGTGGTCACGTGGTGGTTTGGTGGTGGTGCGTGAGGTGGGCGAACGGTGAAGGGGGTTTCGACGGTGGGGTCGGTTTTGCGGTTTGTTTATGGTGGTGCTGCGGTTCGTGAGGAGGGCACGAAGTGGTGGTTGCCGTTTCTGTGGTGGTGCACTGTGGTGGTGCACGGCGGCGACCACCACAGATGGTGGTCGGAGATGAGGTAGCTCAGTAGCTTTCCCTCTCTGTTCTCTTAATTTTGGGCTTTGATCTTCTGAGTTTTTTATCTGTGTGCATGTTGCTCTCTCTCTTTTCAGTGTTATTGTCCCCTGTGTATATGTGTTACTGTCCTCCTCTAATACTGGCTTCTGCTCATTGTCTTTATAGGCAAAGGATTGTGGTGTAGGTGTGGTATGCTAATGCAGGGGATCAGAACTCTAGGAGACCATAAAGCACAACAAACTCTGGTGGAGGCAGTATGAGGCAGCAGGGGTGGAGCAGGGGTTGCTGCCAATTGCAGGAGTGTTTTTGCTGAAAATGGGAAAAGCAAAGGGGCAAGATGAAAGGAGCTTGAGCCCTATTCTAAAGATGTATTTCTGCTGCAACATACAGCAGCAGCAGCGCCTCTGCCTCTTGGTTTTTGTATTGTTTTTTAATTAATTGATTTTTTGTAAGAAAGAGTGGACTTCTCTTTTTTGTACTATATTCCCCTTTTTTTTAGTTTTTGTTTGAATGTGTAACAAAACCAATAGAAGGGACAGCTGAATAAAAATTCATTTTATTTTACTATTACTATTTATTATTATTATTTTATTTTTCTTTATGATAATAAAAGCGGTAAAAACAAACGCGTACCGACACGATGACTCGAAATGAAACGCGTGTTCACCTTAAGACTAGGAACGCGTACGCGATCAGAATACGCACGCGCGTAAAACGGTGAAACTAAAAGCGCACCGACGCATTTGCTCACACGACTCGAAACCGACACGCGCTTGCGTTTATTATTTTTTTTATTATTTATTTTTGGATTCTTTTTTTCTTTTTTTTTGAAAACAACGAGCGCCAAACAAAATCGTTGCACGAGAGTGCCAAATGCACTCGCATTTAGAACAATATGCGAAGCGATAAATTTTTTGGGATTTTTTCAATTAGGCGGACAAAATTGGGGTATTACATTCCTCTAACTCTCTCATTTATCTATTTTTCACGATATATCTACTTTAATTTCATCTACACGTCTCCTTCATTTTTCATTTTTACTAGTTTAAAATTTATTGAAATTTTGACAAAATTTAAATATTCCGTTTTTTTACACGAAGTAATGTTCAGACTAATTAAATTTGTCTATTGTAAATTTGTCGAGTTAAAAGATCTCCACTATAAAAGTAGGATTAGAAAGTGTTTCTCTCAAACTCTGAGGATCGCTCTATGAACTTCACCCTCTCGAATGGTATACAAAATTTTCTCTCTACGGAACTCTCCCTTTCTCTCAAAGAGGAATACAAAAGAAGTCTCTATCTCTCTTAGGATTTCTTCACTTGGATGTGATGTGAAACTCTTCACAAGTTCTCCTATTTATAGGAGAAGAGTGTGGCTTCTCCAAAAAGAGTGATTAATGGAGGCTAATTAATTTTCATAATTCCAATGTGGTCTAGAAACTCCCAATGCATTCTTCAAAGTTGAATGTGCATGTCTCAAGGTCAAAGAAATGAATACCAAGACCTTGGAATATTCATCCCCCTTTCCCATGCATTGTGACTTGTGAACCACAATTAAGGAGGGAATTTCAACAAATCTCTCCCTTCCTGACTTAATTGGGGGCACCACTACACCGACACCTTGGCAACAATCTTCAACCTTCTTGGTTGGCAGTGACTTAGTCATCATATCACACCAGTTCAAATCAGTATGGATTTTCTCTATCTTCAATTTCTTCTCACCCAACGCTTCTCGTATCCAATGATACCGAATGTCAATATGTTTTGAGCGTAAATGGAACATGGGGTTCTTGGCTAGATGGATGGTAATTTGATTATCACAATTTACCATATAATCATCTTGATCATGTCCCAACTCTCTTAGAAAATTCTTCATCCATAACATCACCTTGGAAGCTTCGGTGACTGTTACATACTCTGCTTCAGCGGTAGACAATGTCACACATTTTTGAAGCTTTGACTGCCAAGAAATAGCTCCCCCTGCAAAAATAATCAGATAACCTGATGTTGACTTCCTTGAATCCACATCTCCTGCCATATCTGAGTCTGAATATCCAATGGGCATTAGATTTCCATTGCTAAAACACAAGCTACTTTTGGCAGTTCCTCTCAGATACCTTAGTATCCATTTAACACCTTCCCAATGCTCCTTTCCCGAGTTTGATAGGAATCTTCTCACAACTCGTACAACATAACCAATATCTGGTCTTGTACAGATCATCGCATACATAAGGCTACCTACGAGTCAATTATATTCCCTCTGTATGTAATACTGCAAAGTTGTATGTATGTAATTGACTTCTGAATGTAAAAATTGGAAAAGTTCGCTTTATAAATTGACCTTGTTAATTTGCTCATCTAATATAGTAGTGATAATACGACATCTTCGTTTTCTTTTTTTTTTTTACCAGAAACATCTTCCTTTTCTGTCATCTTTAATTTGTACCGAATACAATAATGCAACCTAAATATAACAAAACTGAATTTGGAGGTTTTGTTCAAATCTTAAAAATTAGGCATTAATTATACTTTTATCAAATGAATCACAGTACAACTTCAAACTAATTATATTTCTATCAAATGGAAAATGTTGTTTTGGAACTTTTTAAAAAAAATGACTTTTTCCCACGGTTTTGTCAGTAGGTAAAAGGTTTTTATCAAAAAAATGGACTTTTACCCATGGTTTTTTCCGTAGGTAAAAGTTTTTATTTTCAAAATGACTTTTAGCAACGGTTGTTTTCCGTAGGTAAAAGTCTTGGATTTTAAAAAAACATTCCGGAAGTATGGTATTTCGGGAATTCCCAAAAAAATCCATGACTTTTACCTACGGGCAACAATCGTCGCTAAAAGTCTTTTTTTTTTAAAAAACCTTTTACCTATGGACAAAACCGTGGGTAAAAGTCCATTTTTTTGATAAAACATTTTACCTACGGACAGAAACTGTAGATAAAAGTCATTTTTTGGGAATTCCGGAAATAAATTATTTTACATACTTCTGCAAGCCGTTTTTGACATAATTCTGGAAATTTTCACGTAATTCTGGAAATCCTTCGATAAATCAATTTCCAGTTAAATTTTGTTAAGAATGTGAGGGGTATTTTGGGAATAAAATGGATTATAGGGTATAGGGTCAAAGAGGGAGGGGGGTACAAAAAAAAAGTCTTACTATTTTAACAATTTTCAAATTTCGACTAAATTTTAATTTCCGTTTTTTTACGCGGGGTTATGTTTGGACTAATTAAATTTGTCAACTTTAAAATTGTCTTGATTTTCACGGGATAATGTTCAGACTATTTAAATTTTGTCTGAGTTCATACATTTACTATCTATACAAATCACCCACTGCCAAAATACCAAATTTACCATTTTTCCAACTAAGCAATTGGAGGATATTTAGGTAATTTCATTTTTTAGTTTTTCAAACTTTTTCACTCTCTCGCACACTTTTCCAAAATTTTCCACTCTCTTATCCTCTTTCTTCCTCTAACTCTCTCATTTATCTATTTTTCACGATATATCTACTTTAATTTCATCTACACGACTCCTTCATTTTTCCTTTTTACTATTTTAAAATTTAATGAAATTTTGACAAAATTTTAATATTCCGTTTTTTTACACGGGGTAATATTCAGACTAATTAAATTTGTCTATTGTAAATTTGTTGAGTTAAAAGATCTCCACTATAAAAGTAGGATTAGAAAGTGTTTCTCTCAAACTCTGAGGATCGCTCTATGAACTTCACCCTCTCGAATGGTATACAAAATTTCTCTCTATGGAACTCTCCCTTTCTCTCAAAGAGGAATACAAAAGAACTCTCTATCTCTCTTAGGATTTCTTCACTTGGATGTGATGTGAAACTCTTCACAAGTTCTCCTCTTTATAGGAGAAGAATGTGGCTTCTCCAAAAAGAGTGATTAATGGAGGCTAATTAATTTCCACAATTCCAATGTGGTCAATGCATTCTTCAAAGTTGAATGTGCATGTCTCAAGGTCAAAGAAATGAATACCAAGACCTTGGAATATTCATCCCCCTTTCCCTTGCATTGTGACTTGTGAACCACAATTAAGGAGGGAATTTCAACAAATCTCCCCTTCCTGACTTAATTGGGGGGCACCACTACACCGACACCTTGGCAACAATCTTCAACCTTCTTGGTTGGCAGTGACTTAGTCATCATATCAGACCAGTTCAAATCTGTATGGATTTTCTCTGTCTTCAATTTCTTCTCACCCAACGCTTCTCGTATCCAATGATACCGAATGTCAATATGTTTTGAGCATGAATGGAACATGGGGTTCTTGGCTAGATGGATGATGGTACTTTGATTATCACAATTTACCATATAATCATCTTGATCATGTCCCAACTCTCTTAGAAAATTCTTCATCTATAACATCTCCTTGGAAGCTTCGGTGACTGTTACATACTCTGCTTCAGCGGTAGACAATGTCACCCATTTTTGAAGCTTTGACTGCCAAGAAACAGCCCCCCCTGCAAAAATAATCAGATAACCTGATGTTGACTTCCTTGAATCCACATCTCCGGCCATATCTGAGTCTGAATATCCAACGGGCATTAGATTTCCATTACCAAAACACAAGCTTCTTTTGGCAGTTCCTCTCAGATACCTTAGTATCCATTTAACACCTTCCCAATGCTCCTTTCCCGAGTTTGATAGGAATCTGCTCACAACTCCTACAACATAACCAATATCTGGTCTTGTACAGATCATCGCGTACATAAGGCTACCTACGAGTAAATTATATTCCCTCTATGTAATACTGCAAAGTTGTATGTATGTAATTGACTTCTGAATGTAAAAATTGGAAAAGTTCGCTTTATAAATTGACCTTGTTAATTTGCTCATCTCATATAGTAGTGATAATACGACATCTTCGTTTTCTTTTTTTTTACCAAAAACATCTTCCTTTTCTGTCATCTTTAATTTGTACCGAATACAATAAAGCAACCTAAGTATAACAAAACTGAATTTGGAGGTTTTGTTCAAATCTTAAAAATTAGGCATTAATTATACTTTTATCAAATGAATCACAGTACAACTTCAAGTGAATATACAACTTCAAACTAATTATACTTCTATCAAATGGAAAATGTTGTTTTGGAACTTTTTAAAAAAAATGACTTTTTCCCACAGTTTTGTCAGTAGGTAAAAGGTTTTTATCAAAAAAAATGGACTTTTAGCAACGGTTTTGTCCGTAGGTAAAAGTTTTTTTTTTCAAAATGACTTTTAGCAACGATTGTTTTCAGTCGGTAAAAGTCTTGGATTTTAAAAAAACATTCCGGAAGTATGGTATTTCCGGAATTCCCAAAGAAATCCATGACTTTTACCTACGGACAAAAACCGTCGCTAAAAGTCATTTTTTTTAAAAAACCTTTTACCTACGGACAAAACTGTGGGTAAAAGTCTATTTTTTTGATAAAACCTTTTACCTTCGGACAGAAACTGTAGGTAAAAGTCATTTTTTGGGAATTCCGGAAATAACTTATTTTACATACTTCTGGAAGCCGTTTTTGACATAATTCTGGAAATTTTCACGTAATTCCGGAAATCCTTCGAAAAATCAATTTCCAGTTAAATTTTGTTAAGAATGTGAGGGGTATTTTGGGGATAAAATGGATTATGGGGTATAGGGTTAAAGAGGGAGGGGGGTACAAAAAAAAGTCTTACTATTTTAACAATTTTCAAATTTTGACAAAATTTTAATATTCGTTTTTTTACGCGGGATTATGTTTGGACTAATTAAATTTGTCAACTTTAAAATTGTCTTGATTTTCACGGGATAATGTTCAGACTATTTAAATTTTGTCTGAGTTCATACATTTACTATCTATACAAATCACCCACTACCAAAATACCAAATTTACCATTTTTCCAACTAAGCAATTGGAGGATATTTAGGTAATTTCATTTTTTTAGTTTTTCAAACTTTTTCACTCTCGCACACTTTTCCAAACTTTTCCACTCTCTTATCCTCTTTCTTCCTCTAACTCTCTCATTTATCTATTTTTCACGATATATCTACTTTAATTTCATCTACACGTCTCCTTCATTTTTCCTTTTTACTATTTTAAAATTTATTGAAATTTTGATAAAATTTTAATATTCCGTTTTTTTACACGGGGTAATGTTCAGACTAATTTAATTTGTCTATTGTAAATTTGTCAAGATTTTTACCACTATAAAAAAAATGCAAGATAAGCGCCGAAAATTAGCGAGGGAAATCAAATCCGCCGTTAATAATTACGTAGCGAGGGATTTTAACGAGGGAAATCAAATCCGTCACTAAACATGACGTATGCGCGGTAATTTCCGTCGCTAAGGCTAACGTGACAGTTGCGCAGATCTTGGAAAGCGCAAAATGAACGGATCCGTCACTAATTTGAAATTCCCCCGCAATGGATCCATCGCCAATACCTTGGAAATTATGTCATTAAAATTTCCGCCGCTAACATCTTTGTCTGTCGCAATTAATCCGTCGCTAAGTTCTATTTTTTTCACTTACAACCGAAAACTTCCTCACTTCTCTCTTCTCTCCTTCTTTTCTCTTCTCTCACTCATTTTTCTTTTCACTTCTCTCCTTCAACCTCCAACAACTTCGTTTACAAAGAAGAAGCAACAATCATCTCATAATCAAAGCAGGTATTCCAACCATCATCTCTCACACTTCGTTTTTATTTTCGATTTCTCTTTTTATTTCGTTTTTATTTTCGTTTTCTATTTTAAGCATTTCGCTTTCTATTTTCGTTTTCTCTATTGATTTCATTTTCTCTTTTGAATGCATAAAATCCATGATTTTGTTTTCTGTTTGGTGCTTCATAGTGATGTTCTTCTGTTTGAATGCTCATAGTGCTATTCTTCTGTTTGGTGCTTCTTGTCACAAATATGAGAATCAATCAGGTATTAAGCTTTCGTTTAATCTTAAACTCATGAATTCATTCAACACATTTGATTTTGTTGTTTTTTTGGTGTTCATAGGTTTTTATTTGGGTTGAAAGAGAACTGTTTGCAGAACATCAACATCTTGGTATGATCTGTTTTTTGACTTAGTAGATATTGTACTTTTCAGATTTTCCACTATTTTTGTGTTTCGTTTGATGTTCATACTATTTAGGGTTTATCATGACGTAGGCGCGTTTTTTTTAAAAAAAATTCAAATCCGTCGCTAATGCTGACGTGACCGTTGCGCAGACCTTGGAATGCGTAATTCCAATCCGTTGCTAATGCACTAATCCGCCGCTAATGCGCTAATCCGTAGCTAATGCACTAATCCGTCGTTAATTTCCGTCGCTAATTTCCGTCGCTAATATTTAGCAATAGAACCAATTTTTCGTCGCTAAATATTAGTGACGCCCTTTTTAGCGACAGATTTTTTCCGTCGCTAATTCCCTTGCTAAGTCATATTAGCGACGGATTTTTGACCATTAGCGACGAAAAAATTTATCGCCTATCCTGCTTTTTTTTTTTGTAGTGTACGAAGTAATATTCGGATTAATTAAATTTATCTGAGTTCATACATAAAACTAAAATGGAAGCACCCGTGCGTAGGCACGAGTATACCGCTAATTTTTGGGGGTTTACTACCTACACCTTGGCGAACTTTTTCTAGGAGAATTTTAGACTCAAAGAACCTTTAGATCATAGGGAACTAAAACCTAACTAGCTTATCATTTAAACATGAACATCAATCAATGATTATGGCATACTTGTTGCAAATTCCTTGAATACCAATGCACACTTCCATGAACCAAAGCTTTATCTTTGGTTCATACCTTATCCAACCACCTCACTCTTCCAATATCATTAAATATTGTTAATCTCATATCAATTTACTATATATGGGGCCAGGGCCGGCCCTTAGATTTTGCGTAACTTGGACAAACTATAAAGTTGGTGCCCCTCAAAAATAAGGAGCAATCTTATTTCTTGTTAATGAACTCTCCCTAAGTAGCGTTTGTAACAGAATGTTTTAAGGAGACTCTTATATTTCTTTGTCAAGAAAATCATAATTTGGTGCCCCTCAAAAAATGGGGTCCTGGGCGACCGCCCCTACCGCCCATGCTCAAGGCCATCACTGTATTAGTTGTATACCTCATATAAGGCTACTACCTCTTGCTAGGCCATCATCCCCATTCCTTTTTCATTGGCTTTTCATGCAAGCTTTCTTGCACTTAAGAGTTAAGACCCTTAATTCCTTGTCACTTTTGTCTTCTTTTCTTCCTTCTCTCTAATGTTCTTTTATTTCTTTCTCATGCTACGGTCCTTTCTCTTGTCTCCTTTTATTCTATTTTCTTCTTTTTTATACATAAAGTACACACAGTCATTCCTAACTTACTAAGTAGACCCCAAAATAAATAAGGCTATACCCATTTTCCATCTCGGATCATACATATTATGTGTTGAGCTCAACTAAAGGACTTTTTAATTCTATCTCCATATATGTCAAGTATATCTCATTTAATAAAAGAAAACACATGCTTAATTAAGTTAGGTAGGTTTTGGAGGGGTTCCATTAAACTCTTCATTGAAAAAAATACTCAATAAAACTGTATTTTCACTTATTTGAATGACATTCTTTTGAAAACAAATTCAAGAATTATAAAACAACCACATTCCCGAAGGAACTCTAGAGGACCAATGTAGTCACATTGTCAAGCTTGTCATGAAGGAACTTCTGAAGACAACTGCAATTAAGCTGTGCTAGGTTTTGTGCAGAGCATATAGCTCCTAATATGCTCAGTTACACCAACCGACATGGGAATGCAGATATGTGAGCCATGTAAGTCAACAACATCTATCGAATTTATTGGCAGTTGAAATTTGCTTGGGAAGTACTTGGGAATTGGGATTGTCAACCTTGATAGGAAGGAGCAACAAATCAGCTTTCAAATTTATATAGGATAGGGTGTGGCATTCGAATCAATTCTTGGAGTCTTAAGGCTTTGTCTGAAAGAGATGTTTAAATCAAGTTGGTGTTACAATCAATCTCTTCTTATGCTCTTACATTTTCCTTATCCCCGAACTTTAGGAGATGATATTGAGAAGATGATGAACTTGTTTTGGTGGGGTTAAGTGGGAATAGTGGAGAAATAGGTTGAGAAAGTAGGTTTTAGAAATATTAATCTGGTATCAGAGTTTTGAACACTTAATACTCCTGGAATTTTGTAGTAACAATTTTCCTGAGCTAAAACAGACTAAATTTATTTTGAGACTTTAGTTGGATTTTGGTTTCCAAGTATGATTTATGTACAATTTGGTCCCTTTTTTCAATTACAAAAACTGGGTCTTTAGTCTTAATGGGACATGGAAGTGGACTTGATTAAGTGCGAAATGGGCACTGATGCAAGAGAGAAATTTGCCACATTAGTAAAAAAAAATTACACATGAACAAGGCAGTCAGTGTCAGGTCAATTTCTTGTTTAATTAAAATTAATTAGAGAAACTGACTTTTTTAAAATAGCAAAAGACCAAAATCTCAAATTAAAATTTAGGAGGACATGAAGGCAATTAAGGACTGCAAAATTTCATCAGATTCCAATAGCATAGGAAAAGAACATAAGATGGACTGTAACTGAGTCAAAACAAACTAAACTCAAGTAGTGAATACTAAAAGGTCTAGATCCAAGCTGCCATGTCCATACCATAATTAACCAAAGCAAAAATAATTCAATAAAGCAATAAAAATCACTCGTCCTCTTGGCTGCGAAGCCTGGCCAACTTGTTGGTCACAACAACATCCAACTGTGCTGCACGCTCTACAATCTCCTTCCTTTTCTGGGTTGACACATTGTGCGCTATCTCAGCACAGTAGGTCCTGATGTTTTTCAAAGTAAATAAACAAAGTCAGGAACCAAATATATCTACTAAGAGGCAATGAGAAATTGAGAATCAAAGTGCAAACTAAAATCAGTTACCTGTTGTGCATCATGAGAAGTTCGAGATCCTTGACATTGTGGACAAGAAACTTCTTGAATCCATTGGGCAGGTAGTGGCGAGTTTTCTTGTCAGAACCGTATCCAATATTTGGCATCAAAGTAACTCCTTTGAACTTTCTCCTAACCCGGGAATCAATACCCTTGGGCCTGCGCCAGCTTTGCTGCATACCACAACAAAAGTAATAAGGTCTAAGGTGGAATCAATTATGCTCAAAAGATTAAACCAACATACAGAGAACAGCAACAAAAGGAAGTCATAGTAGATATAACAGGTTTCAAAAGTTGGAAGCAAAAGAATTTCGTAATCCAAAATGCATTATGAAACTGGTACACTAAAGAAAATTACTCATAGACAAGTGTAAAGCACTGAGAAACAGAGAAAAATAAGACTCAAAACTGTCATCAGGCATGTTAGTGTGAGGTTTAAACATCACATTTAACTTGTTGAAAAATCAGTTAAATGAGGATAGGAAATGATTGAATGAATAACATTTCCTATCCTCATTGCTAATGTTCCCTTGCTAATGTTTAGAAGTCAAGTATTTAATAATTTGATAAAATGCATACTCAACATTTTGCAAACACTCAATCAGAAAATCTCGAGTCTATGAGCAACATAACATAAAATCTCTAATCTATGATCAATCTGATCTATTTTTCACATACCTTAACACATATTTTCCTGTCACTTTGGGGCCTGATGAACCTCTTGACGCGCTTCTTCACAATCTTCTTAGTTAGCAAGGGAACGGCCATCTTGTCTGTAAGAAATTCAAATTCAAATCAACAACGACATAAGAGAAAGGGAAACAAACGGGAACAAATAAGAGAACATAAAAAGCAGAGATCTAAACAGAAAATTCCCTCAATCACTTACCGCAAGAAACAAAGGCATACAATATAGAAAACTAATAGAAAACTTATTATGGTTCATGACATTTAAACAAAAACGATAATAACAAAACAAAGAGAACTCTATTTCCTGGATACACAAGATATCAGAAAAGCAAGAAAAAAACTAAAACATCAAACAAACTTCATTTAAAAATAAAAACAATGTTTGATTGTACGCTAATAAGTAAAACTATTTTCGCTTTAACCCATGTCTGCATTTCAGAAAAGCAGAAGATAAGTAAAAGAAAAATCAAATATTTGGGGTTCATAATCCCATCCAAATTTCACAATTTCTTCTACATGCCTTTCGCTATAACACAAGCATAAAATTTATTTCATATAATGTTTCTTTGGAAATCAAAAGAGATTGAGAAAACAAAGCTTCACAAAACAGCAATCACATAAAGCAAAATCGTTGTACACAATAATCGACCTCAAATCGAGAGTGGAGAAATTTTGCATACCTGCTTGGTTGTGACGGCGCTTATTGCAGTGAAGAAATAATGAGGAACGAGGAACGTGAGTTAGGGTTAAGGTGTATTCTTATGAGGACCGATACGAAATGGGCTTTATTTTGTGTGGGCCAGATTCATAGGCCCAAATGAGCCTCGATTATAGATGAACGGGTTTTCTGTTTGCATCCACTATTTTTTCTCATACACCCACTTCCATCCATGTCAAATTGTTTTCTATAAAATAACCCTATTGCATCCAATCTTTCACCATTCCCACAAGGTTGTAGTAAGGCTTAACAAATGGGCCCTACACATTGGTGAAAATAGCTTTCGAGGAGCTCGTAGAATGAAATCTATTATTGAGAACTCGATAGTGTTAATTTGAAAGTTTGATGTTCCGACTCATCTAAAACACTTCAAGTCTATTAGCCAGTGTATTATGATGTATAAGATCATCACGAAAAGTTCACACACATGCAGTGTGTAGATAGTTGACTAAACAAATAAAAACCTGAAGAAAAACAATTTGTTCACAAAGGTCATCAAAGGCAATGGCAATCACTCGCCCTAACCGCTGAAATATGTGCCATGAGTTCTGGACCTACTATGTTTGTTGAGGAAGAAGAAGCAATGCATAAGTTTCAGATACTTGGGGAGACAACAGAGGGACTTGATCATGACAGCTGTCAATGGGCTGGGATCGGGCCGGCCCGTCCCGGCCCATCGGGCCAAACAGCGTATACGGGCCAGGCCTGGGCCGGCCCGATATTTTGATGGGCTGCAAAATTTACGGCCCGAGCCCGTTCACCACCAGCCCATGGGCCAACGGGCCAGCCCAATGGGCCAACCCAACGGGCCACAAATCATTGACTTTTTAGAATTTTGACAAAAATAGTTTTAATGTCTCGTTAAAATATGGAGCTGATACAATTTATGACTTCCACAGTGTAGTTTACAATTTTGCAGTACTTTAGTGTTTGCTAACTTTAATTAACTTTTTTCCTTTATTTCATTGGACATGACGGGTACAATACAAACAGAGAAATATTAGAGGTTTACACAAAATTGCTTCATTTTCTTAAAAAAATTGCTCTATTTTCTTTACTTTTTTATTAGAGATTTACACAAACGGATGAATATTAGAGATTTACACAAAATTTATTTACTTTTTTTTTTTTTTTTACTTAAAAAAATTGCTCCATTTTTTATTGGACCATATTTTAAAATTTTAAAACTAAAACAAAAAAGTAACGGGTCGCCCGAAGCCCATCGGCCTGACCCGGCCCGGCCCAATACTATCATCGGGCCCATCGGGCCGGGCCAAAAAAGATACCGTTGATTTTGGGCTACTAATTTTAGAGCCCGGCCCCAACCAAAAAATCGGACCATTGGGCCGGCCCAATGGGCCGGGCCCAAATTGACAGCTCTAATCATGAGACTTAAGCCATTCTAAGGTACTAAGAAGAGCTACAGATACTTTATTTAAATTTCTATTGAATTTATTGTCTATTTAGATTGTCAATCATTTAAGTTTGAAATTTTTCTTTCCATTACAAATTCATTTCCAAAATCATGTATTTTTCATTTTAGTTTTCTATTGTGTCATTATCTCAGTGAGTCCTATCGAGACCCTTTACTAACTCTAGCGGTTCATTATGCTTTTATTCTTTGAACTCATAACCCTAATAAGTGACTATGTGGACATATTTTCTTTTGAACTCGTAGCCCTAATAAGCGACTACGTGGATATATATATATATATATATATATATTCTTCTAACCCGTAGCCTTAATAAGCGACTACGTGTTATCTTTCTTTATTTCTTCTTGTAGCCCTAATAAGCGACTACTATTCATGTCTTATTCTTTTCTTTAGCTTAGCACAACACCTAGAGCCACCTTATTCGGTTTTTTCTTCGGCCGTTAGTGAACCCAATCCCGCTGACCTTGGAAAGCGGGCTACATAGAAGGGGCCTAGGGTTCGGGCTCATGACTTCCCTGCCCTAGTATGCTAATAATCTGGGGTCGTCACCCTTGATATACATATATTATTATATGTATGCCATTCTACCTTTCTTTTTAGAGAAAGTAATTCTTCCTTTCCTTTCGGGAAAGTAACTTGACTTGTATTTACATGGATTGAGAATTTATATGACTTGTATGGACTCATAGTCCTTTATCTTAACTTGACTTGTATGGGCTTATAGTCCTTTATCTTATCTTGACATGTGTACACTCGCGCTTACTAATGTACGGTTTTTCATAACTTTCATAACTTAAGAATTTTATCTCAAGCATACTCAATTTCATGATATTCATGCATTATAATCATTGGGAAAACTTGGGGAAATGATTAGAAGGAACTTGGAATCATTTGGAATGGACTAAAGTGTATTTTAAAATAGGGTAACAGAAGCTCACGCACGGTCCGTGCCCTGAGGGCGCACGACCCGTGCGTGTTTTCAAAAACTTAACACGTAGAAACCGAACAGAGCGCACAGTCTGTGCCATGTCTTAAAAATTTTCCAGGCTTCCTGCGAACGATACGCACGATTCGTGCCCCTGGGGAGCACGATCCGTGCGTGTTCATCAGCAGCCTAGAATTTGCTGTTTTCTCATATTTTGTCCATCCCGTTTGTTCCGAATACCGTTCCGATCGATCCCCGAACATCACAATAAACCTATTTAGTCCAGATCAGCACATAACCAGCACAAATAGTCATAGCAATCGCATTCCAACAATTATATAATTATCACATAATCAACACATCAAACATCACAATTTCGGAATACGGTTTTTAACACTAAAATTGGCGAGTTGAAAACAGAATCAAAACACTTGACCAACGTTTCAAAAACAATTCCCTAAGCGAGTATAGAACTCACCTAATGTCACGAAAATCACACAACCAACGATTCAATGGAATTCTCGCACCGGAAAGGCCACTCGAACTATCCCCGGACGTTCCTCTACTTCGAACTTGAACTTCCCAAAGCTCCAATCACTACCCAAATGGACTGAAATCAGAATGTGGCTTGTATAGGTGCTCTAACAACTGATCATCAAGCCTCAGCTACTACATGCAAGTGAAAAACTCCATTTCTAACATTTGAGCTTGGGGAGGTGACAATGGCGATTTTGAGGAGGACGAGGAAATAGGTAGCGAAATTTGTATCAATGGACAGAGGAAGAGAAGCTGGATTCAGTGGTGTGAAGAAGTGACACATGCATGGGAGTTTGGTCTCACCCCTTTCTCTTCTTCCCTTCGCCTACTCTCTCCCTTTCTCTCACTTCTATTTCTAATTTCTGAACTTTTGATTTCAGCAACTCAGTGTCTTTGAGGTCATGAGCTGATGGAGTAAGTGACTTTCAGCTGAGTGTTTTAAGTGGCTGTGAAAAGACCATGTTGCCCCTGCATCCTAATCACTTATTTAAAACCAATTCTAATCAACTAAACCTCAATTTGTTCATTTTCAACAACTGAGTGTGTGGAGGTGTTGTGTTGGCATGTGAGTGAGTGTAGGCTTAAGTGACTCAGCTAGGGCTATTTTGAAACTGAGTGTGTGGAGGTGTTGTGTTGGCATGTGAGTGAGTGTAGGCTTAAGTGACTCAGCTAGGGCTATTTTGAAACGAAATGCGCGAAATGACTCTTTTGCCCCTATGCTCCTATTCTCACTTAAAATCCTAAATTAACTCACCAAAGCACACACATGTATAATTGGCAATCAAATTACTATGACTTATAATTAATTAAGCCTAATTATTTTAAATTAGCTAATTAATTAAACATGACATCTTGCTAATTTCAATAAATGAAATTAGCTAAACATGGCATCTGGTTCAACTTCTACACCAACCTCCAGTTTTGCTTCATCCTCTTTCCTTTCCTCTTATCCCATTTCTTCTTCAAACACCCAGTCTTGAAAGGTAGGTGGGTCTCTCTGACTCTTGTTCTTAAAATTCTCATCAAACAACGCCTTTTGCCATTCAAAGTGGTTCTTTTGAAATTCCTACATAGCACGCTGCTGCAGCATAAAATGTTGCAACACAACATCACTTACAAATGCTGCGGCAGAAGATGGCTTCACTTTGAGGACAATGGGGAAAGCCCCCAGAGTATATCCTTTATGTTCTCCTTTGATAATTTCTACCCCTGCCATGACACAGAGGTCAATTATGAGGCAGGGGAAAAACAAATGCCCTGCTGACTTCTCTTTACAAACCATGACTTCCCTAGCCACCAGTCTTCCAACATCCATCTCCTTGGCACTCAGAATAGAGTTTAGAAGAATCATTCTTTCCTTTTCAACCATGATAGTGTGAGAGGTGGGAAATATTGAATGCTTGATGAAATTAAACCAAACCATAGCATCATGAATCAGCTTACCTTTTCTCGCTTTGAACTCCTTTCCTGATTCTTTGTCCTAGTCAGTTCCTTCAATACTAATCCTCTTTTTTATATCCTCCATCTCATTCTTCCTAAATTTCTCAACTTTCTTACTAAAGGCCAGTCCGTTATAGCCTAGATTGTAGATTTCATTGATATCCCTAGACTCAAAACTAACAGGAAGACCCCTGATGATGGAATAAAGTTGGGGCTTACCTTCTTTTGCCTCGGGGATTCCTTCGAAGAACTCTTGAACAACCGTAATATAGTACAATGAGGAGTGTTGATGAATTTTTCCCAACCCAAAGTCTTCACAGTTCATGTGAAAGCTACGGGTGCCCCTTTAAGATCGAACCCACGTTCTTCCCAAAAGTTCATCTTTCTAAACTTTTCAGGATCGTCGGGTTCAAGATCATGCTTTTTAAAATGCCTACTTCTTGCATGGCTGGACTTAACAATATCCATCATTGTCTGTCTTTTTCCAGAAGTTTTCATTGCGCTTTGCTTCTTCCTAGGCATTTTCGCACACAGAAATGAAGTTTAGTATGCAAAGCTTTAGGGACTTGAGTGTGGTAAGGTTAGGGATTAACGAAACAGTGGGTGGTTTTCTTTTAATGGAGGTTTTCACTGGTTATGGAGTTATTTGCGAGAGAGATGGTAGGTTGGTTGAAAGGTTTGAGGGTGTATTTATGGTGAGTGGACGGGTTTTTGATTGATATGACCGTTGTAGGCTTTTGACAGAGAGAGGGGAACGTGATTGGTGGACGTGTGGTGGGGTTTAAAGGGATAAGTCTGTACAGTTTTGCCACCTCAGCAGAATGAGCAGTTTGAAATCTTTTCAACTTTGTGACTTTGACAGTAACTGCTGCAACAAATGTTGTAACATAAAATCTGAAAGCAATGCTGCAACACCATATGCTATCACAACAGCAACCCAACTTGAACCACAAATTAATTTGGAAACCTGAAACACACAAACAAAAACAAAACACATTTTATTAGTTTAAAACACCGGGCTGCCTACCAATAGCGCCTTCTTTAAGAGTCCTCAGCCAGTCTACCCTCTAATGTTAGAGGTCTTGCAATTCTATGGTGACTTAGTCTTGGCTTTGTACATCTTTGCACTCTTATAAGCAAAATGTCTCATTTCTTCCAATTCATTCAATTGTAAAAGCCTACCTGCCCCTGCCTTTTCATAATCAAAACTGAGCTTTTTGATAGCCCAAAATGTTTTGTGTTGTAACTCCAAATACCAAGCTGTGTAAATATAGATTTGGGCATCAAATTGATGCTTGCATCCAAATCACATAGAACACGACTAGTATAGGACTCCCCAATGAAACAAGGAATGGTAAAATTGCCAGGGTCCTATAACTTTCTTGGAAGATTGATTTGTATGATCATACTACACTCTTCAGTCATTGGTACAGTTTCAAAATACCCCAATCTTCTCCTCTTGGTTAGCACATCTTTCACAAACTTTGCATAATTGGGCATTTGTTGAAGTGCTTTCACCAAAGGAACATTGATGTGAAGTTGTTTCAGCAGCTCTAGAAATTTGCCAACTTGCTTGTCTTGCTAAGCCTTCTTCAACCTTTGAGGAAAGGGTGCAGGTGGCACATCTTGATCAAGCTCAAGTGATGGTACTGGTGCAACATCAAATATTGCAGCATCAGTTGAGATAGCATCTGTTGTACTCTTTTTTTCATTTTTTTTCTTTTCCTTTTGTACCACCACATGTATCAATTGATGGCCCTATCAAATCCTTCCCACTCCTCGAAGATATAGCCTTTCTTTCCCCTTTGAAGTTGATGCTTCGGCAGTGAAAGACAATGATCCACTAGGCCTCTGGATGACAGCAGTAGCTAATTGACCTATTTGATTTTCCAAGTTCATGATAGCAGCCCTCTGGGTTTGGTACTGAGTTTTTGTTTCATTCATGAAAGTTTTAAGCATTGATTCCATAGAATTATCAGCTGCTGGTGCTGCTTTCTTGGGTTGAGCGGGGAATCCTGGTGGTGTTGTTGGAGCTGCCGCATGTGCTGTATTGCTGCTCCATTCGAAATTGGGATGGTTCTTCCACCCAGGATTGTAGGTATTTGAATAAGGGTTATTGTTTTTGTTTTTGTTGTATCCCACATAGTTGACTGAGATAGAGTTGACTGGACATTCTTCATATATGTGACCTCCTCCACAAGAGACACAACTGGTAGAACCTGCAGGGGCTTGCTCAATGGCTGCTGCGGTAGCTTCTTGTTTAGCTTCTGTTGCTGCAGCAGCCGGTGCAGCAGCAGTGGGTGTGGTTAAGTTTTTTATCATGTTGGTGAGGGATGCTACTTGAGCAGATAGTGTAGTGGCTTCACTCACTTCATGCATCCCAGCACCTTCTTCTGAAAGCTGACCCTAGCTATAGGCCATTGATAGCTATTTGCAGCAATAGTCTCTATAAGATTGTAGGCATTGTTGTAAGACCCATTTAACAATACTCCTCCAGATGATACATCAAGCATGAGTTTAGTTTGAGGTTCCAGCCCATTGTAAAAAGTTTCCATTTGAACAATAACAGGCAATCCATGGTGAGGGCATTTCCTAAGAAACTCTTTAAATCTTTCCCATGCTTCAAACAATGATTTAAATTCAATTTGTCTAAAAGAGGTAATTTCAGTCCTCATCCTGACATTTTTTATGGGTGGAAAATATTTAGTCATGGACTTTTTTGCCATTTCATTCCACGTAGTGATAGAGTTAGGTTCCAAGGAATTTAACCAAACCTTAGCTCTATCCTTCAAGGAATATGGGAAAAGCTAAAGTTTAAAAGCATCATCAGAAACACCAGTGAGTATGAAATTACTACAAACTTCTACAAATTGTTTTAAATGTAAATGTGGGTCCTCAGTGGGACCTACACCAAATTGACCAATTGTTTGAAGCATTTGAAAGATCACAGGCTTAAATTCAAAATGAGTTTGGCAAGTTCAGGCCTTACTATGCTAGTTTTCATAGTTTGAGGGTCAAAAACAGCAGAATTCCTAATAGGCATTTCCCTGTCATTTGCCATGCCTATGACAGCTTGGTTTAGGAGTTGTTGCCTATGAAATGGCTCACCAGTACCTTGTTCTATTGGAGTTTCTGTAAAATCGGTTAATGGGCCCCATTGACCCATGTTGAGAACCATGATGAGAGGCCATGGCAGCAGCTCTGCCCAATTCAATAAGTCCTTGATTACTGTGAACCCTACCCAGCCTTCTGAACAATCGTTCTATCTCAGGATCCAACTAAAACTCTGGTGAACAACGCCCGTGCATATGCTAGAGCACCTAATGCTGTAGCAACAGAAATGGCACACCAAAGTTAGGTAACAAATCACTAACTTGCTAACTACTTAAACAGTCTATTAAACTGTTGATTATGTTATATCTTATTTGTTAGAATAACAGGCTTAATATGTATTAGTAGACGTTGACTAGGTTATGATTCAGCAAATCATTTTTAATTAATGTGTTAGATCCTCCTTGTACTATATATAGATATTACTTGTATATTGTTAGTCACTCAATAATACAAAATCACTTTAGGGTGAAAATACTTTGTTACCTTTATTGATGATTTTTCTAGTTGCACTTGGTTATTCCTGATGAAAAATAGGTTCGAGTTATTCTCTATTTTTGAACAATTTGGTGTTTCTATTCGATCTTTGCGTAGTGATAATGTCCGTGAGTATTTGTCCCACCAATTTCAGAAATTTATGGCCTCTAACCGCATTTTTCACAAAACTTCTTGTGCTCATACACCTCAACATAATGGGGCCGCTGAATGCAAGAATCGACATCTTATTGAAATAACTCAGACCCTTCTCTTCACAGTAATGTCCCGTCTCGGTTTTGGGGGGATGTTGTTTTATCGGCATGTTATTTGATAAACCACATGCCCTATTCTGTCCTTGATGACAATATACCTCATTCAGTCCTTTTTCCTAATACCGCTTTACACTCGCTTCAGGCACGTGTCTTCGGGTCCACCTGTTTTGTCCACAACCTCTCCCCAGGTCTTGACAAACTTTCAGCTCGTTCACTTAAGTGTGCCTTTATTGGTTATCATCGGTCCCACAAGGCTATAGTTGTTATTCTCCTACTCTTCAACGTTACCTTATATCGGCCGATGTCACCTTTTTCGAGTATGTCTCGTACTTTGAGTCCAACCACTTACACCCTGAGCATATTTCTGAAGCCATCCCTTTACCTCCCGTGATTGGTCCTCTTGAAGATGTCACACCTGATACCCCTCCGGTGGTTCCCCCAACTGCACGACCACTACAAACATATCATTGTCGCCAACAACCCTCTATGGTACATGTCCCTGCGTTGTTTCTCCTCCTGAGGCCATGCCAGACTCTCCAGCGGTGCCATCTCCTTTACTGACTCCGGCCCTGCAACCTGAACCACCTAAACATGACCTCCCCATTGCTCTTCGTAAAGGTATACGGTCTACTCGAAATCCCTCCCCTCATTATGTTGCTTTGAGTTATCACCATCTCTATCCTTTACATTACACTTGTCTTTCCTCTTTGTCGTCGGTATCTATTCCTGATTCTGCAAGTGAAGCTTTATCCCACCCAGAATGGAGGCAAGCAATGATTGACGAGATGTGTGCTCTTCAGAGTAGTGGTACTTGGGAATTGGTTCCTCTACCTCCTGGGAAGTCTTTAGTTGGTTGTCGTTGGCTTTATACTATTAAGGTTGGGCCTGATGGTAAGATTGATTGCTTTAAGGCTCGGTTAGTGGCCAAATGGTACACTCAGATATTTGGGTTGGATTACAGTGACACTTTCTCACCTGTGGCCAAAATGACATCTCTTAGACTCCTCCTCTTGATTAAAGCCATCCAACATTGGCCTCTCCATCAGCTTGACATGCATTAAAAATGACTTTTTGCATGGTGATCTGGAAGAGGAAATGTATATGGAGCAACCACATGTGTTTGTTGCTCAGTGGGAGTCCTCTAATACGGTATGTAGGCTTCACATGTCTCTTTATGGTCTTAAATAGTCTCCACGAGCTTGGTTTGACAGGTTCAGCGTTGTAGTACAACAAGTTGGTATGATTCATAGCGAAGCCGACCACTCTGTATTCTATCGACATTCAGCCCAGGGATGCATCTATCTAATTGTTTATGTGGATGATATTGTTATAACTGGTAGTGATCAACAAGGCATACTCCAATTGAAGCCACATCTCTCTAACCAGTTTTAAACAATAGGGCATAATTGATTATATGTCATAGTTAATTTGATTGTCAATAATATGAGTTTGTGCCTAATTGCAATGTTAGTTAGATTAAATTAGACAAGATAAGAGTGATAGGAGAGACATACCAAGTTAAGGGTATATTGGACTTTTCCCCCTCCTTTTCACTTACACCCTCAGCTGATTCACTTAATTCAACCCTCACCCCCCATGACCAAAACACACATTCACTCAAGGGCTGAAACTAAAAAAGAGAACAAAAAAGAATTTAGAAAAAAGAAAAAGAATCTGGGAGAGAGAGAGAGTAGGCGAAGGAGGAGAAGAGAAAGGGTGAGCTCCAAAACTTCCATGCATGTTTCACTTCTTCACACCATTGAATTCATCTCACTCTCCTCTTCCCATTGATACTAAAATCACCACCCATTTCATCTCCCTCTTCATTTCACCATGGTTGGAGCTCAAAGCTCAAAGTAAGAAAAATAGAGTTTTTGGAGTGTGTGAAGCATTGCATGTCGAGTTAGGTGTTGGATGGAAGCACTTCCGAAGTCACATTGTAAGTTGAAGTAGAAAAGTCAGAACGTTATAGCTTGGAGTCGAATTTGGGGGTTTTGGAGAGTTGTTGGTGTTCTTGAGAGTTGGTTCAAGCTCAAAGTTCCAAATTCTGCTGTAAACCCGTATTAACTGTCTCTGGTATTCCCTTCGTTACTCACAGTACATACCTCCTTTAAAGTTCATTTTTGTTGCTTTAGAAACTAGACACGAAACCCTTCAAAATAGGCACAAGAATCACATGATTTCGTTATGTATTGATGAAGATATCATGCCCACAAGTTAGGTATCTGAATTAGTTACAGTTTTGACCTATTCTCAGTGTTTTCGCTGTAACTCCCCAAATACTTGTCGTATAAACACAAAAACAAAACCCACTGAAACTAAAAAAAATTTCCTTCATAATAGACCTTTGAATTGGTGAATTTGGTGAAGTATTGAGTCAGATATGCATGATGCAAAACTGCTCACTGTTGTTGTAAAATAGAATTTTGAAAAGATTTCATTAGCACCTAAATTCCAACTCTCGGGTGTGTTATGGAAGGAGCTGGAGCGTCATTTTGTGGATGTAATATGGACCTACATTATAGTTTGGGAACTGAAGTGAATATCAAGGGGTAAGGATAGCGATTGGAGCCGTGCGAGTAGATTGAGTACGAGTTAAAAAGCGTTTCGTGTAGTTCGTGTTGATTGAAGCCTACACTTATTGCTGTTTGTTGTGGTTGTTTGTGATTTCATCACAATGAGGTGAGTTCTATACTCGCTTAGGGATTTAATGTCTGTGTCAAATACTGTATATGACTGAAATGTGTGTTGGTTTTCGTTTCGTTGAGTTTCGAGTTAAAAACCGTAAATTTGCGAAAGTGTGTTTCGTTGTGAATGTTTGATGGATTGAAAATGAATGATTGATTGATTGGTGATTATGTGATTGCTTGAATGCTGTTTTGTACTGGAAATAATGTGTTGATATGTTTGAGAATCTATTGGAACGAATATTGGAATCAAACGGAATAGCAATTTACATGAAAATGCAAAGTTTTGGAAACAACTGATGATCAAGCACGGACCGTGCGCCCTTGCACATGGGTCGTGCGTGTGGTTCGGTTACCTGCGCAAATATTTTTTAAAATGTGCACGGATCGTGCGCCTTATGTTAATCCAATTGATTCCAAGTTCTAAGTTAATCCAATTTATTCCAAGTTCATTCTAATCCCTTCCCCAACCCTATGTATTGACAAATAAACCGTAATTCGCATAAATAAGCGTAGGTATAAATGAGATATTGGAAATTGTCCAAGTATGTTAAATGTACGATAACCGATTAGGGTTACGAGTGAGAAAACACAAGTATATGTTAGTACAATGGACTAAAGGTTCATTGAGGTTTTGGTAACCACTAAAATAAACTACTTGATATAATTCAAGGTATGATAATGAACTACTTGATATAATTCAAGGTATGATAATTAAAGTAAAAGACATTAATTGGGGTGACGACCTCTATGATGATAACACACTAGGGGAGGGAAGTCATGAGCCCATAACCTAGGCCGCTTCTATGTTTGCCCACTGATGAAAGGATTAGTGGATTGGGTTCACCGGGGGGACTGAAACTGCAGGTCTTCGGTGTTGTGTTAGTATGAAATGTTACATGTAGCTATCCAGACTAGGGCTACAAATAAAATATTACACATAGTTATCCAGACTTGGGCTACGGATGAAAATGATGCATAATGAACCGTTAGTGTTAGTGAGGGGTCCCGATAGGACTCACTGAGATAATGTTTATCTCACCCTTTAATTGTTGTGGTTTTTACAGAGAAATAGGGAAAGTCAAAAGCAAAGGAGCACAGTTAGCCGGTGCACCATATGAAGGTCATGAGGGGTTTCGATATTATGACTTGTATCGGTATTAGAAGTTATAAACCGTTTCCGCTATTTCTGTATTGGATATTGGACAGTAGGATGTGGGAAGGAAAATAAAATATGGTTTTTATGTTAGTTGAGTACTTCTAATTGAAGGTATGAAATATGAGAGATCGCTTGATGAGTTTTTATCAAGTTTTAGTTTCGTTCAATATCTAAAAACAGGAATTTATCTCTGATATATGCCTTAAAGTGCATTCTAGTATTTCTTCTACGGTTGAAATATTAGGGTGTTACATTATTGTAATATTCCTAATTTTGGTTAATTTCGTTTTATGAAATTAACTAGCGAATTATTATTCGATAAAATAATAAATCGAGTCATGGTCATATGCGAGGAATAAAACCGTTACTTAATTGTGTGATTGTTGGGGTAAAAATAGAGTTTAAATGAGAATTAGAGCACATGGGCATTTTGGTCATTTCCTAGTGATTAAAACACCTTCAGCTCACAAATATTAAAAACACCCAAAACTCACTTTGTTTTCAGCAAAAATTGAAAGTTAGAAATGATATAAGCTGTGGTTTAATAGTGTAATGATGTGTTAGGAATAGAGGGGTAGCTTAGTAATTGGAGACAAATAAGTAAGGGCAAAAATGACTTTTCCCACCCACTTAAAACCTTGTTCAGCTGAAACACTCTCTTTTTCCCTCACAAAAGCTGAAAATAGAAAACATAGAGTTAAGAGAGAGAGAAGAGCTTAAGGGTGAGAGGGAGAAGAAGAGGGAGCTCAAGCTCAATCCTAGTTGCATGTAAGTATTCTTATATCCATTCTTTTCCATTTTTCATTCTCTATCCAATGATACCAAATTCATAAGCTCATTCATCCTCTTCTCCATTTTTCCATTTCTGATTTATGAAGCTCAAAATGGTACTCTTGGAGTTTCGAAGCCTTGCATGCTAAATTGGAGCTAGTGAGAGTAGAATTGTGAAGCCACATTGTTGTTTTGAGCAAGTACAGCAGCCTCATTGTAGATTGGAATTGATAGAGTGTGATTTCAGTAGCTCAAGGAGGTTAAGTTTCGAATTTGGAGTGTGGGAAGTTCAGTTTCGAAGTTTGACCAAGTTCGGTGCGAGTTCGTGATTACGGGGATTGTTCGAGAGGTTACGGTTCGATCGTTTCGTGTGAGGACGTGATTTCTCGCGAGTTCGTCAAATCGGTGAGTTCTACTCACGCTTAGGATTGTTTTAGTGTTTCTGAAATGAATGTTATGTGACTGAGTTCGTGAATGTTCTGTAGTTCGAGTGATTTTGAGTCGAAAACCGTATTTTTATAAAAACTAGTATTTTGAACTATGGAACGAATCGATTGTTGATGCATTGTGATTTAATGATGTTTTTTGGGCTGGAATATTCTCTAGTATTATCTGTTTTGAGGTTGGATTTTGATCGGGTTATGGATTGGACTCGAAAGGAATTGCGAAAACGAGAAAAGCGGAACGAATTGGTGTGCTGATAGAAGCGCACAGGTCGTGCGCCTATGGCACACGGACCGTGCGCCAGCTTCGAGAAGGGTTTTAAAAAGAATATTCAATGCGCACGGGTCGTGCGCCTAGTGCACACGGACCGTGCGTGAGCTTCTGTTACCGCACACCGAATTCTCATTTCGTCACTCCTTTCGACTCGAAACCTCTACTAATCTTCTTCCCAACCATCCCTCATGTCATGGAACCAATAATACTCTGTTTTTGAACATGATTGCAAGGTTTAAAGTGAATTGTTTTTGGAAGTCAAAATTGTTTCAAGAACCGTAAAGTAGTACACGCGAGCGAACATGTATATGTTTACTATCATGGAACTAAATGTTCAAGCGATTGTTTATTCATGGAACTAAATGTTCAAGCGACTGTTTATTCATGGAACTAAATGTTCAATCAAGGTTAAGATATATAAATTATATCAAAGCATGGGTGACGACCCAGTTAATTAGTACATAGGGGAGGGGAAGTCATGAGCCCCAGAACCTAGGCCTCAATAGAATGTATGAAGAGAAAAGAAAGTATTGGAAAGGAAAGAAGAAGGTGGCTGAATCATCAACCTCGCAAGCAAAGTCAAAGGGTAACTTCAGCAGAGGAAAACAAGCTCAATCATCCGATTCCTCAAAGTTCAGTGCTTGTTCTAAATGTGGAAGGCCTCATCGTGGTGAATGCCAAGTTGGGTCTAATACCTGTTACTACTGCAAGAAAGAGGGCCATTATGCTACCCAAGCCTTCAGATAATCTACTGAGGGGTATGAGATTTATTTTCAATAACTCCGTCAGTATATTATATGATTCAGGTGCTACTCATTGTTTTATTTCTCAAGCATGTGTTGACCGATTGGGATTAGCCTTATCTCCGCTATCCGAACCGATAACTATCTTAACTGCTGCCAAGGGTTGCGTCCAGACCCAGTCTTTATGTCAAAGCTATCTTCTGGCCATAGGAGACAGAAACTTCGTTACAGACTTTATTTGTTTACCTATGAGCGTATGGACATCGTTTTGGGTATGAACTGGATGACGACAAATCATGTCACCATCGACTGTTTCAATCGGACTGTCAGTTTCGCCTCGGAATCAGTTGAACTACCAAAGTCAAATTCTGAAGCAATTATCTCCTTCATGTCGGCAAATCAATCTCTATTTCAAGGTGCAGAAGCTTATGTTATATGTTGTCTGCGTCGACTGAAACTGGTTTAGATTTGTCCTCTGTACAAGTTGTTAATGAATTTCTAGATGTTTTTCCGGATGAAGTTTCCTCTTTACCTCCAGATCGTGAGGTGGAATTCTCAATAGAGTTGGCTCCGGGCATAGGGCCAATCTCTATTGCTCCATGTAGAATGTCTCCTTTAGAATTAAAGGAATTAAAATCTCAACTGGAAGAGTTGATATCGAAGAAGTTTGTTAGGACTAGTGCATCGCCATGGGGTGCTCTGGTATTGCTTGTCAAGAAGAAGGATGGGAGCATGAGACTGTGTATTGATTACCGCCAATTGAACAAGGTAACTGTCAAGAATATGTATCCTCTACCAAGGATAGACGATTTGCTTGATCAACTTCGAGCTACGGTATTTTCAAAAATTGATCTTAGGTCGGGTTATCATCAGATAAAGGTGAGAGCCTTAGACATTTCGAAGACAGCTTTCCGTACTCGGTATGGACATTACGAGTTTGTAGTGATGCCCTTCGGTCTAACTAATGCTCCCGCGGTATTCATGGATTACATGAACAGAGTCTTCTATCCGTACCTAGATCGGTTTGTGGTGGTATTCATTGATGATATCTTGGTGTACTCAAGGACCGTTGAGGAACATGTTCAGCATCTCCGCATCATTGTGAATGTACTCCGAGAAAAGAAGTTGTATGCGAAGCCTTCAAAGTGTGATTTATGGATGCCTGAGGTAAAGTTTCTGGGTCATGTGATATCTCAGTCGGGAGTCGCAGTGGATCCTAGTAAGGTAGAAGCAATGTTGAATTGGGAACAACCAACGTCTGTGACCGAAGCAAGAAGTTTCTTAGGCCTAGCTGGTTACTATCGGAGGTTTATTGAAGAGTTCTCATAATTAGTCCTTCCTCTTACTCGGTTAACTCGCAAGGGTCGGCCGTTTGAATGGAATACCGATTGTGAGGAAAGTTTTCAAGAGTTGAAAAGTAGGTTGACATCTGCTCCGATCCTAATTCTTCCAGATCCGTCACTGGGATTCCAAATTTACAGTGATGCCTCTGGGAAGGGTTTAGGGTGTGTTTTAATGCAGAATCAACAGGTGGTAGCTTATGCGTCCAGGAAATCGAAGTCTCATGAAGAGAATTACCCAACTCATGACTTAGAGTTGGCAGCAATTGTGTATGCCCCAAAGATTTGGAGACATTACCTATACGGTTCTCGTTTCGAAGTCTTTAGTGATCACAAAAGCTTGAAGTATCTGTTCTACCAGAAAGAATTGAATAATAGGCAAAGAAGATGGGTTGAGTTTCTGAAGCATTACGACTTCGAGTTGAAGTATCATCCCAGGAAGGCCAATGTTGTAGTTGATGCGTTGAGTAGGAAATCTATTCGTACAACATAATTAATGATGCATGAGATGAAGCTGCTAGAGTCTTTCAGGGACTTAGATCTGAATGTGAAGCAAAGAAGGAACCGGTTAGTGTTGAGTCATATTCAGATTTCGCGTTCATTGAGAAATCTGATTCGCTCAGCTCGAGAAATTGATGTAGAGTTGCAAGCTCAAAGAAGGTTACCAAATTTTACCAAAGATAGTGATGGAATTATTTGCTTCAACGGTAGGATTTGTGTGCCAAAGGATGATGACATCAAAAGCCAAGTGTTATAGGAAGCACATCAGAGTCAATATTTCATACATCCTGGATCTACCAAGATGTATCGGGATTTGAAACAGATGTACTGGTGGCTAGGGATGAAAGTAGAGATTGCAGAATTTGTGTCTCGATGCCTAACTTGTCAAAGGGTTAAGGCAGAGCACCAGAAGCCCGCTGGTCATTTACAACCGTTGAACGTGCCAGTATGGAAATGGGAAGATATTTCTATGGACTTTGTCATGGGATTACCAAGGTCCCAAGCCGGTAACGATTCCATCTGGGTAGTTATGGATCGTCTAACCAAATCAGCTCATTTTATTCCTGTTTGTTCGAACAGCAAGGTTTCCAAGTTAGCAGAGGAATATCTGAAGAGTATAGTCAGGTTACATGGAGTTCCTACAAGTATTGTGTCAGATCGTGATCCAAAGTTCACTTCTCGATTTTGGAAAGCTTTAAACAAAGCTTTGGGAACAAAAGTGTTTGTTAGTACCGCTTATCATCCGCAAACAGATGGTCATACTGAGAGGACCATCCAGACTTTAGAGGAGCTCCGGGCTTGTGTGCTTGATAACGGAAGAAAATGGGAGGATCATCTTCCATTGGTGGAGTTTGCTTATAACAACAGCTATCATTCCAGTATCGGAATGGCTCCATTTGAAGCCTTGTATGGGAGGAAGTGCAGAATGCCATTGTATTGGTGGGATGTCAGTGAAGATCGGTTATTAGGACCTGATTTGGTTCTTGAGATAACCGAAAAGATCCGGCAGATCAGAGAAAGAATGAAGGCTGCCCAGAGTAGGCAGAAGAGCTATGCGGACAAGAGAAGAAGACCACTAGAGTTTGAGTCTGGTGACTGTTCTGGACTGGGCCAAAGTCCCAATCCACCTATGGATCGATCAAGGGTGGCCCAGAACGCAAGATAGATGATCAAAGACCAATCTCACTTGATCAACGGTCGAGATCGACCCATACAAGATCTAAACGGTCAACGATAGTCTTCTGACACTATATAGAGGTCCAACCTCACCTGACAGGTACACGCTATTCATATCGTTACTCTGCTGAAATATCACCCCACTGACTTGGGCGTTGAAGTACCATTGCAGGTACACCCCGCGGGAGTTCTGAACGCGACCAGCCACAACTCGAGGCCGACCTCAACGCCTCTCGCTCCCACATCAAAAGAATCAACTTCAGCAAAGGGACTTGCTTATCTAATCAAAGGAACCAATCGCCCATTGCTGGGTTCGGTTCATTGGGGACCACAGTGGGAGAGCTTCTTTCCCACCCTGACTGACATGCCACCACGAGAGCGACCACGCGGCGCCCCACGCTTGCGGAACGCGACCGTGATCCCTCGGCAGCAACAACAGCTGGAAGGCCAAGCCGTCGACGCTGAAGATACTGCCTCTAGCGCCCAAGGGGCCCCCGCCCATCAGGCAACAATCAGGCTACCAAGCGCGGTCATACAGGAATTGCGCGATTTGTTGAGCGTAAGGGATAGACACATCGCGCACCAGGTCGCGTCTGGGAGAGCATATACCGCGCCTGAGCAACGTCGCCGTGACGACGAATCCCCTGTGCGCAGAGGTAACCTGTCCCAGAGGCATCGATCGCTCCCAAGGAGGTCATTTGTGCATCGATCGCCCCCAAGGAGGCGAATAGGGCGAGGTGCGATCCAGGTTCGACCACGGACACCACCCTCTTCGACCGACCCTACCTTCTGGCCCGAGGAGGAAACCTACCAAGAATCTTCGTACAAATCCACTGATTCATTAGCTCGGTCAAGGGGCCGATCGCTCGGCAGGTACCCCCGTCCATACTACAATGAACCTCCGCCAGCACGACCTCGTCGCCATGATTCCACCTCTAAACGACGTGGTCATCGGGGGCGCCGCCCCGAGGACCGACCATCTCGTAGGAGGATGAGCGGCAGCAACATGGGGCCCTTCACTCGCGACATAGATGAGTATCCCATCCCGTGAGCACTAGAGAAGCCTCCGACAGACCTCAAGATGTATAGCGGAATGAAGGACCCGGACGCCCACTTGAGGTATTTTGATTTGGTGATGAAGTATAGAGGGGCGTATGGGCTGGTCAAATACAAAATCTTCCCATTAACCCTAGAGGGACCCGCCTGCGAGTGGTTTACCGAGTTAAGGCCCAACAGTATCTCGTCTTGGGAACAGCTAGCCCGAGTTTTCAGTGCCTGCTTTACCGCATCCAGGGCAAAGCCCAAATCACATGCCATCCTAAAGGCAATTAGACAAGGCCCGGATGAGACCATCCGTGACTATGTTGAACGATTCAACAAGGAAGCCGCCAACGTGCGAGGACTGGAGGACGACATGCGTTTGTGGTTTCTTCGAGACGGTCTCCGCACTGGTAGCCTATTCGAGATAGAAGTTGGGATGAACGGGCCACCAAATCTTGAAACTTTCCTTCCACCAAATCTCGAAAAGATCCGGCAGATCAGAGAAAGAATGAAGGCTGGCCAGAGTAGGCAGAAGAGCTATGCGGACAAGAGAAGAAGACCACTAGAGTTTGAGTCTGGTGATTGTTCTGGACTGGGCCGAAGGTCCAATCCACCTATGGATCGACCAAGGGCGGCCCAGAACGCAAGATAGATGATCAAAGACCAATCTCGCTTAATCAACGGTCGAGATCGACCCATACAAGATCTAAACGGCCAACGATAGTCTTCTGACACTATATATAGAGGTCCAAGCTCACCTGACAGGTACACACTATTCATATCGTTACTCTGCTGAAATATCACCACACTGACTTGGGCGTTGGAGTACCATTGCAGGAACACCCCGCGGGAGTTCTGAACGCGACCAACCACAACTTGAGGCCGACCTCAACGCCTCTCGCTCCCAAGTCAAAAGAATCAACTTCAGCAAAGGGACTTACTTATCTAATCAAAGGAACCAATCGCCCATTGCTGGGTCCGGTTCAGTGATCATCTGTTTTTGAGAGTTTCTCCAACAATTGGTACCGGTAGAGCATTGCGGGTGAAGAAACTCAGTCCTCGGTGTATTGGACCTTTCCAAATTATCGAGCGTATTGGGCTAGTAGCTTACCGTATTGCTTTACCTCCGACTTTGTCCAATCTTCATGATGTATTCCATGTGTCTCAGCTAAGGAAATATATTTCCGATCCGAGTCAACCATTAAGTTTTGAGGCGATTGACCTTAGGCCGGATTTGTCCTTTCAACCTCATCTTAGTTACATCATGGAACGTGGCGAGAAGACGCTTCAGACGAGGACAATTCCCATTGTCAAAGTAGTTTGGGATGGATTTCCGATCGAGGAAGCTACATGGGAATTGGAGGACGACATGCGAGCTAGATATCCGTATTTATTTTCATGAGGCATGTTTTGTTCAATTTTGAGGACAAAATTTTAAAAAGTTGGGGTGATTGTATCATCCCTAATTTTGGTTAATTTCATTTTATGAAATTAACTAGCGAATTATTATTCGATAAAATAATAAATCGAGTCATGGTCATATGCGAGGAATAAAATCGTTACTTAATTGTGTGATTGTTGGGGTAAAAATAGAGTTTAAATGAGAATTAGAGCACAGGGGCATTTTGGTCATTTCCTAGTGTTTAAAACACCTTCAGTTCACAAATATTAAAAACACCCAAAACTAACTTTGTTTTCAGCAAAAACTGAAAGTTAGAAATGATATAAGCTATGGTTTAATAGTGTAGTGATGTGTTAGGAATAGAGGGGTAGCTTAGTAATTGGAGACAAATAAGTAAGGGCAAAAATGACTTTTCCCACCAACTTAAAACCTTGTTCAGCTGAAACACACTCTTTTTCCCTCCCAAAAGCTGAAAATAGAAAACATAGAGTTGAGAGAGAGAGAAAGAGAGAGAGAGAGAGAAGAGCTCGAGGGTGAGAGGGAGAAGAAGAGGGAGCTCAAGCTCAATCCTAGTTGCATGTAAGTATTCTTATATCCATTCTTTTTCATTTTTCATTATCTATCTAATGATACCAAATTCATAAGCTCATTCATCCTCTTCTCCATTTTGCCATTTCTGATTTATGAAGCTCAAAATGGTACTCTTGGAGTTTCAAAGCCTTGCATGCTAAATTGGAGCTAGTGAGAGTAGAATTGTGAAGCCACAATATTGTTTTGAGCAAGTACAGCAGCCTCATTGTAGATTGGAATTGATAGAGAGTGATTTCAGTAGCTCAAGGAGGCTGAGTTTCGAATAAAAGGAGTGTGGGAAGTTCAGTTTCGAAGTTTGACCAAGTTCGGTGCGAGTTCGTGATTACGGGGATTGTTCGAGAGGTTACGGTTCGATCGTTTCGTGTGAGGACGTGATTTCTCGCGAGTTCGTCAAATCGGTGAGTTCTACTCATGCTTAGGATTGTTTTTGTGTTTCTGAAATGAACGTTATGTGACTGAGTTCGTGAATGTTCCGTCGTTCGAGTGATTTTGAGTCGAAAACCGTATTTTTATAAAAACTAGTATTTTGAACTATGGAATGATCGATTGTTGATGCATTGTGATTTAATGATGTTGTTTGGGCTGGAATATTGTCTGGTATTATCTGTTTTGAGGTTGGATTTTGATCGAGTTATGGATTGGACTCGAACGAAATTGCGAAAACGAGAAAAGCAGAACGAATTGGTGTGCTGATAGAAGCGCACGGGTCGTGCGCCAGCTTCGGGAAGGGTTTTAAAAAGAATATTCAGTGCGCACGGGTTGTGCGCCTAGTGCACACGGACCGTGCGTGAGCTTCTGTTACCGCACACCGAATTCTCATTTCGTCGCTCCTTTCGACTCCAAACCTCTTCTAATCTTCTTCCCAACCATCCCTCATGTCATGGAACCAATAATACTCTGTTTTTGAACATGATTGCAAGGTTTAAAGTGAATTGTTTTTGGAAGTCAAAATTGTTTCAAGAACCGTAAAGTAGTACACGCGAGCGAACATGTGTTATGTTTACTATCATGGAACTAAATGTTCAAGCAATTGTTTATTCATGGAACTAAATGTTCAAGCGACTGTTTATTCATGGAACTAAATGTTCAATCAAGGTTAAGATATATAAATTATATAGAAGTGCAGGTGACGACCTAGTTAATTAGTATACTAGGGAAGGGGAAGTCATGAGCCCCAGAACCTAGGCCTCACGAGGTTTGAAGCTAATGTAAGCTAGTGGAGAGGTTCGACGGTAACGACAGAGCCTTTACCGGAGATGTACTATGGCATGTCAGGAAAAGCTATATGCACGTAGCCCAATCCAATGATGGTCTAGTAATTTCCCAGTGGAAATATGCCATGGATATTCTTGAAGAGACAGGTTTGTTGAATGCCAAACCAGTTGACATTTCTATGGATCCAAATGTCAAACTTCTACCTAATCAGGGGGAGCCACTTTCAGATCCTGGGAGATACAGAAGATTGGTTGGGAAGTTAAACTATCTTACTGTCAGACGTCCGGATATTTTCTTTGCAGTCAGTGTGGTAAGCCAATTCTTAATATCTCCTTGTCAAGATCATAGGGATGCCGTGATTCGAATTCTAAAGTATGTTAAAAACGCTCCAGGAAAAGGTCTCATTTATGAAGATAGAGGGCACACTCAGATAGTTGGTTATTCAGATGCCGATCGGGCCGGCTCACCCATTGATAGGCGATCCACTTTTGGGTATTGTGTGCTAGTTGGAGGAAATCTGATATCTTGGAAAAGTAAGAAGCAGAATGTTGTTGCAAGATCCATTGATAGGCGATCCACTTTTGGGTATTGTGTGCTAGTTGAAGGGTCCCAAAATGTTGTTTCCACTTTTGGGACCCTCCGTTCAAAGTCTGTAAAGGGCGGCCAAACTCTTATTTTGGCAAGAAAAACTTCGCTTCCCAGGTGATCTTCTTAGTGTAGACACGCTCATCCTCTTTTGGAGCTCGGATCTCCCATTGTTAATCTATGTCACTTCCCACCTTTGAGACCATCTTGGAAAAATCTGAATATGGTATAAAATAGCTCCTCACCTAGAGAACTTTGGTTGAAATCCAGTCATAGGTGTCAGCCATACTGGTGGCCTCACGGTCTTCAACTGCCTTTTCAGTCTAAACTTCGCACCACCAATAATGCACTTCTGCCGGGGTATAAACTTGTCTAGAAAGGTCTTCAAGAACGACCTTGAAGGCATAGAGACGAGGTTGGGGAACCTTGATGCCCCGTCGGGCGAGGAAGGGCCTTGATCTCCAACACTCCCCTCTGGTGCACGAGGATGAAGTCGACACTAGAGAGCCCCCTCCCGTCGCACATTCCCCACACAATCGCGAGGAAGACTTTAACACTAGAGGACTATCCGAGGTCACAACGGAAGAGAATTCCGACATGACGCTCTCGGAGTCCATGGTGTATAAGAGAAATTGAGGCTGAGGTGAACGAATGAAGGTATACCTATAGGAAGTGCTCGTCAAACTCTGGTAAACAAGCCGATCTGAGACCTCGAAATAGGGAAATCTTCAAGCCTTCGCTGGAAAATGCAAATCTTAAACTGAAAATTTTAAAGATCAAACGGAAACTTCAAAGTAACGACCGAAAAATTCGAACGCTCGCCAGAAAACTCAAATACGTAAGTGTGAAAAGTACCAAATGAAGGGAGGGACCTCTCGTTATAGTGTTGGGAGCAGAAGCTCAACGAGTGAAAGCCCAGTAAGAACACACCTCGAGGCATTAAATTTCCTTGCATAGTTTTCAAAGAAACGCTGCCATTTCAATAATGACACGACCTTTCAACTAACCGAGGCAAATCAAACATCATGACCTTGGTGAACAAGTCCAACCAGGCGTCACAACTTCGATGGATAGATCCGACCCACTATCGTTGTTGGACATTTTAGTGTAATTGATCTCTTTATTATGTGAAAATAAGAGTGCACGCTTGTTTTAATGTAATAACGAGATGTTCGGTTTAGGCAAATTTTGGAAATTACATGGAAGTGACTTTCTGGTCGTTGACGCGCGGAGCGCGCGTGGAGCGTGAACTGTGCGTCACTTACGCGCGGATTGGCAGAATGTTCTGCCCAGTTGCGTGTGGAGCGCGAACTGTGCGCCACTTGCGCGCCGCTTGACCGAAAAAGGCAGTTTAAAAGATAAAACTTCCATCAACCGCCAAAAACCACCTGTTCTTTGATCATAAATAATCATTCTGGTTCAGAAAGCATAACAAGTGTAAAAACATACAAGAAAAGAACAAAAACTCTTGATTACAATCTTCTGATTTTATCCGATTGAATAATTTTGGTTGAACCCCGAAATTTGATTCAATCTGAAAGTGTTATACACGACTTCAGATTTATCCAAGTATCATCTTGTTAATCTCGATTTCAAGAAAGTTCACCAACAAAAGATTGAATCAAATTCTTTCGAAATGACGAACGATAGTTCAAAGATGACAACAAGTTTGCGAAATTGGACAAGTTTGAAGGGCAGGATTTCAGAAGATGGCAGAAGAAGATGCACTTTCTCTTGACAACATTGAAAGTGGTGTATGTGTTGAGTACACCGATGCCGGTGTATATGGAAGTCGAAACTCTGGATCAAACAAGGAAGCGTTTGAAATGGGAGAACGACGATTACATCTGTCGTGGACACATTCTGAACGGTATGTCTGACTCTCTCTTTGATATTTATCAAAATGTTGAGTCTGCTAAGGAATTATGGGACTCTCTTGAATCCAAATATATGGCAGAAGATGCCTCAAGTAACAAATTCTTGGTTAGTAATTTCTTTAATTACAAAATGGTTGATTCAAGGCCTGTTATGGAACAATATAATGAACTGCTGCGCATTTTGGGTCAGTTTACTCAACATGATTTGAAAATGGATGAATCCATTTGCTGTTTCATCAATAATTGATAAACTGCCTTCTTCTTGGAAAGATTTCAAGCATACCTTGAAACATAAGAAGGAAGAGTTGACTCTGGTTCAACTCGGTAGTCATTTCATGATTGAGGAGTCGCTGAGGGCTCAGGAAAATGACAAAGTAAGTAATAAAAACGTAGCAGGTTCCTCTTCCGTTAATATGGTAGAGGAAAGTGGAACAGTTAAGCAAAATTACAATGGTAAAGGTAAGAAACGAAAGTTTCAAGGAAATGAGAACAAAGGTCCAAACAAACAGACAAAATTGTCATGTTGGAAGTGTGGGAAACCTGGTCATCTAAAGAGGGACTGCCGGGTGTTCAAAGAAAAGAACAAGGCTGGTCCAAGTGGGTCGAATGATCCTGAAAAGCAACAAGGTTAGATTGTTGTGAATAATTTTAATTCGAATACGAATTCAAATTATGTATCACTAATATCGGATGCATTCTATGTGCAGGATGATGATGTTGCCTGGTGGTTTGATTCGGGAGCAACAAGCCATGTGTGCAAAGATCATCGTTGGTTCAAGGAATTTAGACCAATCGATGATGGCTCTATTGTGAAGATGGGCAATGTTGCGACTGAACCAATCCTAGGATTAGGTTGTGTAAATTTAGTTTTTACTTCCGGAAAAAGTTTGTATTTGGATAATGTTTTATTTGTACCTGGTATCCGTAAGAACTTATTGTCTGGTATGGTTTTAAATAATTGTGGTTTCAAGCAAGTACTTGAAAGTGACAAGTATATCTTGTCAAGACATGGTTCTTTTGTTGGATTTGGTTATCGTTGTAATGGAATGTTTAAATTAAACATTGATGTTCCTTTTGTTAGCGAATCTGTGTGTATGGCATCGTGTAGTTATATAACTAACATGACAAAATCAGAAATTTGGCATGCTAGACTAGGACATGTTCATTACAAAAGATTAAAAGATATGTCAAAAATAAGTATGATTCCTCCTTTTGATATGAACATTGAAAAATGCAAAACTTGCATGTTGACCAAGATCACTAGGAAACCTTTTAAGGATGTTAAAAGTGAGACTAAAATCTTAGACCTTATTCATAGTGATTTGTGCGATTTACATGCTACTCCATCATTAGGTCATAAAAAATATCTTGTTACTTTTATTGATGATGCATCTAGGTATTGTTATGTATATTTATTAACTACAAAAGATGAAGCTCTTGATAAATTTAAAATTTATAAGAAAGAGGTAGAACTTCATCAAAATGGGCTAATCAAAACTCTTCGTACGGATAGGGGAGGTGAGTATTATGATCCGGTTTATTTTCAATCTACTGGAATAATACATCAAACAACAGCTCCCTATACACCACAACAAAATGGTGTAGCCGAAAGGAAGAATAGAACCTTGAAAGAAATGGTGAATTCTATGTTATCCTATTCGGGTCTAAGTGAAGGATTTTGGGGTGGGGCTATGTTGACAGCCTGTTACTTGTTGAACCGCATTCCTAACAAAAGGAATAAGGTTACCCCATATGAACTTTGGCACAAAAAGACACCAAATTTGAGTTATCTCAAAATTTGGGGATGTAGGGCTGTAGTCAGGCTTACAGAACCTAAAAGGAAAACCATAGGTGAAAGAGGTATAGATCGCATATTTATTGGATATGCTGAGCATTCTAAAGCATATAGATTTTATGTGCTAGAATCTAATGATTCTGTTGCTGTGAACTCTGTTATAGAGTCACGGGATGCTATCTTTGATGAACAAAGGTTTACATCTATACCTAGGCCAAAGGACATGAATTCCATGTCGAAAGTCTCAGTTAATAATGAGGATACACCTTCAACTAGTAATGAAACTAGGAAGAGTACGAGAGTAAGAAAGGCTAAGTCATTTGGTGATGACTTTCAACTTTATTTGGTTGAAGGGTCAAGGAATGATATTGAATTTCAATATCAATATTGCCTTAATGTTGAGGAAGATCCAAAGACTTTTAGTGAAGCAATGGCTTCAAGGGATGTTGCATTCTGGAAAGAAGCAATCCAAAGTGAGATGGATTCCATCTTGCAAAATAATACCTGGAAATTGGTTGATTTACCTCCTGGATGTAAGCCATTAGGATGTAAGATGATCTTTAGGAGAAAGATGAAAGTGGATGGTACTGTTGACAAGTACAAAGCCAGGTTGGTTATCCAAGGCTTTAGACAAAAGGAGGGTATTGATTTTTTCGATACATATGCTCCTGTTGCTAGGATATCCACTATTAGACTGTTGTTAGCACTTGCTGCTATCCACAATCTGGTGATTCACCAAATGGATGTGAAAACTGCATTCTTAAATGGTGAATTGGATGAAGAGATATACATGAAACAACCTGAAGGGTTTGTTAAGCCTGGAAATGAAAATAAGGTGTGTAAACTGATGAAATCTCTTTATGGCTTGAAACAAGCGCCTAAACAATGGCATCAAAAATTTGATGAGGTTGTGTTGTCTAGTGGTTTTGTTCTAAACCAAGCAGATAAATGTCTATACAGCAAGTTTGATACTCATGGTAAAGGAGTTATCATCTGTTTGTATGTAGACGACATGTTGATCTTTGGTATCGACCAAGATCAAGTTGATGAAACTAAGACATTTTTGTCTTCTAAGTTTGATATGAAAGATATGGGGGAGGCGGATGTGATTTTAGGAATAAAGATCAAACGTGGAAACAATGGCATTTCCATCTCTCAATCACATTATATTGAGAAGATATTGGAGAAATTCAATTTTAAAGATTGTTCTCCGGTAAGTACTCCCATTGATCCTAACCTGAAGCTATTACCTAATAAAGGTGTAGCAGTGTCTCAACTTGAATACTCAAGGGCAATAGGATCACTCATGTATGCGATGATTAGTACTAGGCCTGATATAGCTTATGATGTTGCTAAACTTAGTAGGTTTACAAGTAATCCTAGTTCTCATCATTGGCAAGCTATGAATAGAGTATTCAAGTACTTAAAGGGAACCATTGACTATGGTTTGACATATACTGGATTTCCTTCAATTGTTGAAGGTTACTCTGATGCAAGTTGGATAACCAATATGGAAGATTATTCATCCACAAGTGGTTGGGTATTCCTCCTTGGAGGAGGTGCTATCTCTTGGGCATCCAAGAAACAGACTTGCATTACAAATTCAACGATGGAATCTGAATTTGTAGCTTTAGCAGCAGCTGGTAAAGAAGCTGAGTGGCTAAGAAATCTGATCTATGAGATTCCATTGTGGCCCAAACCTATACCTCCCATGTCTATCAGGTGCGATAGTTAGGCTACTTTGGCTAAGGCATATAGTCAAGTGTATAATGGGAAGTCTAGACACTTGGGTGTTAGACACAACATGGTTCGGGAGTTAATCATGCATGGTGTGATATCAGTGGAGTTTGTGAGAACTCAGCATAATTTGGCCGATCATTTAACCAAAGGGTTAAGTAGAGATCTCGTGAAAAGGTCGGCTGTGGGATTAGGATTAAAGTCCATCTGAAATCTCTTATGTTAAGATACCCAATTCCCATCTAATATGACATTAGGTGCTGAATTCAATGTGGAAAGCTTAACATGTAGAGATTGGAACACATCATCGAAAGTATCCCAAAAGGTATGTGTTCGGTTCTGTAAGTTAAGGAGGTTGAAGTATAACTTCTTAATGGTTCTTTTGAAAAATTGCATTTGCAGGTGCAAGAAAGAAAAGGACTACCTATGTAAGCATGAAGTTTAGCCGCTTCAAGAAGCTGGGACTTGGCTTTGATATGCTTATGAAGGATAGGGACACAGGCTAGTAAACTAGTGTCGAGCAAGAGTAATGTTTTAAACTATTGTGCAGATTATCTTCATGTATTCATTATGAATAGAAAGGGTTCAATCCTTAGGACACCCTGCTATTCGAATATTTGAAACGTGTAATTTGCTAAGATGAAATTCAATCGTCACGATATTTCATCTATGCAATAGTTTGTTGTATGTTATGACTTTGGTGATTTGATCGGTAATTACACTAAAATGGGGGAGGTTTGTTGGACATTTTAGTGTAATTGATCTCTTTATTATGTGAAAATAAGAGTGCACGCTTGTTTTAATGTAATAACGAGATGTTCGGTTTAGGCAAATTTTGGAAATTACATGGAAGTGACTTTCTGGTCGTTGGCGCGCGTGGAGCGTGAACTGTGCGTCACTTACGCGCGGATTGGCAGAATGTTCTGCCCAGTTGCGCGTGGAGCGCGAACTGTGCGCCACTTGCGCGCCGCTTGACCGAAAAAGGCAGTTTAAAAGATAAAACTTCCATCAACCGCCAAAAACCACTTGTTCTTTGATCATAAATAATCATTCTGGTTCAGAAAGCATAACAAGTGTAAAAACATACAAGAAAAGAACAAAAACTCTTAATTACAATCTTCTGATTTTATCCGATTGAATAATTTTGGTTGAACCCCGAAATTTGATTCAATCTGAAAGTGTTATACACGACTTCAGATTTATCCAAGTATCATCTTGTTAATCTCAATTTCAAGAAAGTTCACCAACAATCGTGACCTTGGTACCCGAACTGTACCGACATAACCATGACCTCGGTAAGCAATGCTCAAACATTGGATTAGCTGGCCTCTGAAGAGAACTTCGCCTAACTGGGGGCAAGTCGGTAAACTTCGTCGTACACCTTGGCATCGGTACCTCGATCCACAACGACAAGAGCCAGTTCGACTTCAAGCTAAATCCACTCTAAGTGACGTGACTTCGGCTTGGGGGAAAATGTTCCAAACTGGGCTGAGGTCTCGTCCAGATTGGGCCGGCCTAATGGCTCAGTTACCGCTCTCTTATATGGACCACGAGCCCCAGAGCCATCAAATGGCCGAGATCGGTCATGATCTCATCACGTGGTCAGGATTCGATCTCGACCAGGATCTACCTTTCTTAACTGCCTTGCCACGTCAAATATCCTACGCGCCTCATGGGATATCCATATCAGCTGGCAGGGCTCCCTTTATATATCTAATCCAATAATTGTAAGGGTACACTTCTAACACCTTTTACCTCACTTTATCTCTCCCTACTACTGACTTTGACATCATGGTGTGTGCAAGTACAATCCCTTGATTCGCCATCACAAACCATTGTGGTTGAGGAACTCCGCAACTTCCTTTACTTGGATCTCTCAAGTACCAACCATACACCACACTCCTCCTGGGTGAACCCTTTTTCAACTGGACGACCTTTGATCGCTCAATAGATCTATCAGAAAGAGTCTTTACCAGTCCGACGGGGTCACCGATTCGACCACCAAATTGGTTGGTCCATACCGGGGCAATGACATGCCCGGTCCAACTACTTGCTTGGAGAGGCCATACCACCAATTCTCATTCGGTCCGATCCGAGTTTAACAACACTGATTTCAAGTGCTTATTTTTTATGTTTTGGGCTTGGGCCTGATTCAAGAAGGGAAAAAAACTGATTTGCTGCGGTAGTAGCTACATAGGTGCAACATAAGATTTCTATTCTTAAGTCCCTTTATTTATAAGTACCCGCCGGTCTCATATACAAGAGAAAAGAAGAACATATCTCTGGTCTAAAATAAAAGAAAAATATGACAACTTTTTTTTTTGAATATGCAATATGACAACTTTTATTTATTAAATGCTTTCATTCCCAGAACACCCCCAACTAAATTTAGTTTGCACGAGTTTTCTTATAAAAATTGGTGTTTTTATTAATATGACCGAGAAGGGTAATGTAGGAGTATTAGTAATAATCAAATGATAATTGAAATTTTTCTTAAAGGGAGTGCAATTTTTTTGTTGTTTATATATCAGATGGATGGAGTATTATTTGTTTTATTTTGTACTGTCTAGGAACTTATAATCACATTAATCCATACATATTGGTAAAAAAACCTCATTTCTGTACTGATCGGTTCTAGCTGCAAGCTTCGGCCGAGCTGAGGACCGAAGTGCTCACCAAGTTGAGAAGCTGGTTCACTCCGAGTTACTTTCGAGTTGATGTTGTTGTGGGTGCTTGAATGATATCCGTGGTGATTCGACTCACGTTGATCCAGCGAGGGGGGTGGTACATGCACAGACTCTGATGCCTAAGTCAGTAGCGCGAATAGGTAATGTGATGTTACACTAAAGTTACATTCACCACCAAGAAAATCAATTAGTACCTCTTGGCAAAGTAAACATAAAGCAGAAAATTAAAGAAATTCAGAATGCAAAGAAGAGCATAAAAAAAGTCCAACCACTACAAAAAACAGTATAGATTGCGGCGGTTTTTTTGTCGATTAGCGGGGGTTTTTAACCCCCGCAAAGTAGTCAGCGGGGGTTTTAAAAAACGCCGGAGTTTTAAGTGCCGCAATCTAACTGCGGGGGTTTTTTGAAAACGCTGGTATCGTGTCATTTAGCGGGGGTTTTACTGCGGGGGTTTTTAACCCCCACAATTAGTGGAGGTTTTTTTGAGGGGGTTATAAACCTCCTGAAATTGATTTATTTGTGGTAATTTTTTATTGCCATATTTGATAGGACTTTTTTGTGGGGGTTTCAACCTTTTATTAGAGTTATGCAGAGACAATATTTCTTTTGCAATTTGAGAATTTCTTTTTTCTTTATCTAATTACCTGTTTTCATCACTAATAACTATACATATATCTTAAATAACACATACTAAGCTTACTAAAAAAACTGAAAATTTCATTTAAAATATAATTCTGATAACATAAATGTAATGTCAAATATTTAATGTCATCTAACTCAAAAAGATAATAGAAAGAAACAATTGTAGCTCAAAATCATAATGGCAACAAAAAAATCCTATACTAAAGGATCCTAAAACCACTAAATATTGCTAGCACCAAATGATCCATTTGCATCTATTGGAGAATGAGGCTCACTTGCATGCTCACTTGCCTGAAATAACAAAAGAAAAATTAACTCATTTCAAATATCAAAAATCAAAATAAAAAAGAACTAAATTGATACATATTTAATTCCAACTAATACATACTATGTTTCTACAATACATACTCATGTTTAATCCGAAGAACAAATTGACTCATTTCCAACTAATACATATTGCAATACATATTTAATTCTACCCATTGTAAGGTAACATGATAAGCATTATTATAAGAATCAAAACACCAATAACAAAATCTACATCAGTGACGAATCAAAGATACCACTAACAAAATCTACACCAATAACAAAATCTACACCACTGTAAGATCTCATGTGTTTATAATACAAGTGTTTACTTGATTCAAACTTTTCAACAGTTAATTCAAACTTGATTGAAATTTGAAAACTTACATTTGATGAATCAAAGACACCAATAAATTCTTCGGGGATCTCTCCTTCTTTCCGTACCATGTAAGCTTTAAGTGCACGTTCCAAGTTTGTGTACTTTTCTTGCCATATGTTAGGAGATGGTGTGCCAACAGTGGATGAAGACACACTCAAATTTGAAAGTTGAAGTCTAGTATTTCTAAATGCATTAGTAGGAGTTACTCCCAAACCCATGCTCCGCACTCTCCCAGAGTGTTCAGGCCCCAACAGTCTACCCAAAACATCATTTGGAGAAACTTCAGCCTCATCAATATTACTTTGAGTCAAACCCACTTCAACTTCTTCCTACAATCATTAAGATTTTCGAATTTAAAACCCGTGATTAAAATAAAATATGCAAAGGAAAGAGAGCTCTATTTCTTATTTGGTATTAGTAGAGAGGTTGAAATGACAAAACTGCAGAAATTGATCAGACCATGCATAAGGAATTAGAATTAGAACAGACCATGCATAAGGTATTAGTAGAGAGGTTGAAATTAACAAAACTGCAGAAATTTCAAAGACGAACACCATCAAAATGACGAGATATCGATGAGTGAAACTTACCACTATATCTTTTGCTTTATCGTTAACAACTGATCCGTCCTTCTTTTTATGGGTTTCAATATACACTTTTCCTCGACTCGGTAGTTGTCCAGTTTCCAAAAACTAAAATCGATAAAAAAAATGTCACAATAGATATAATTAAATATACTAGATCATAAACTCTATTAGGTTAATGAAACAACATTTTCAACTTGTTGGCCGAGGCGTTCCTTTTTTATTGTTAAACTGAGGGGGTTTTTAAAACCTCCGCAATAAAACCCCCGCTATTTGATCCGTTTTTTGTAGTGAACCTATCATGATTCAAATCCTTTCCTCCAAACCATTCCCTACCAAATCTTCCACTAACTGAATTGCTTATACTCACTAGCACTGAACTCATGAACAATCCCATAGAACTTGACAACCATGATAATGAGGTACAAATGCTTCTCATGCTATCAGGTGCTTCTGAATAGAAAAATTCAAGCATTCCTCCCAATGTAAGTGTCTCTGATAATCCTAACAAGATGTATTGCCAGATTAACCAAAATACAGATAGTACATTATCATTCTTGAACGCCTTTAGCCTCTTTGTTTCAATGATAGAAGCCACTGCCATGGACACTGATACTAATGCCAACCCCATTCCCATCCTTATAAGTGGTTGGTACTTTTTAGTGCTTGAGTGCATGTGTTTTTTTCTTTGCATGCGTTTAAATTGTTCAAGTAGGAATATGGAAGAAGGCCAAGGAAGGATATTTTATTTAAGGGTGTCAAAATGGATGGATTGGATGGATATTGATATGGATTATAATGGATGGATTGGAGAAATCCATTAAAAAAATTATATCCATTAGGATTGTATTAAACAAATCCAATCCAATTCATCCATGGACAAAAAAAGTCCATCCAATTCATCCATTAACAACTTTTTTATGGATGGATATCCAATCCATCCACTAATACCTTTAAAAAATAAAAAAATCTTTTAATAAAAAAATCTTTTAATAAAAAAATCTTTTTATGAAAAAAAATATATTTTTTAATGTTGCAGCAAAAAAAATTTATAGTTTTTTTTGACAAAAAAAAATTATATTTAAAAATATATATTTATATATAATATTGTTAAAATATAAATATATATTATATGTAATATAAATATATAAATATATATTACATATAATATAAATATATATTTATATATGAGGTGGTGGAAGCGGCGGCCGGTGGCGGAGCTCCGGCGGCAGGCGGCGGAGCTCCGGCAACCCATGGTGGTCCACGCGGCGGCGCTTCGGCGACCGGCGGTGGTGATACGGCGGCGGTCACTGCGACTCTCCGGCGGCCGGCCGCCAGTCATGGTGGTGCTATTTATAATATTATATATTAATATATATATATATATATATTATATTGTCAAAAAATATATAATATATATTTTTCTGAATTTTAAAAAAAAAAATGGAAAAAAATTTTAAAATTGAAAAGTCCTTTTAAAAAAAACTGAAAATTGTTTTTAGAAATAGTTTTTTGTAAAAATGTATTTTTTATACTTATCCAATTGATTTTAGTCAAAAAAATAATTATCTATTGGATTTTGATTTTCTACTTATTGATAATCCATTGGATTTAAAAAAATTAATGGATGGATCACAACCATCCACAAATCAAGTGGATGGATCCAATCCAATCCATTATTATTTTTTTGTTTGTAACGGATGGATTGGATGGATTTGGCTATGGACGGACCGGATATCCAGTGGACAAATTGATCACTTTGACACCCCTAATTTTATTTCCTCAACTTGTGCAAATCCAACGTTGGGATCGATCAAAGCTTTATTCAGAAACCTGCAAAATCATACCATTTTTTTTTTAAATAATCTGAATACTGAATAGTAAGGCGCTATTTGGTAAAACAAAACCCTAGTTTAGAGCGGATAAGTTCGTAGCATGTGTCTTGTAGCCACTACCTTATAGTGTTTTTCATTAGATTATAACGTTTTTCTTGATATTATTTAAAATAATTTTGAAGCTTACAGGTTAAATAATTTTGAAGCTTACAGGTTATACTATATCATCTTTACTCTTATTATTTATGAACACAGACTTTGACATGACATCGAATACAATACAGACACGGATACTAAGACACTGCTTATGTCCAAACTATAGATCATCGGGACATCTCACACACACACACATAAATATATATATATATATATATATATATATATGTATATATATATAATTAGAAAGAGAACAAAATCAATAAACATACACACTCGTGTAATCAAGATGACAAAAATCTAAATGGACAAAAAACAAAGTTGATGTATTTCAATTCTACCAAAAGCTAAACCACTCAAATCCTATGTCACACTCTAGATGTATTTCAATAGTGTAACAAACAACAACAAAAAAAACAAGATCCAAAAACAAAGAGCTTACTTGAATTTATCATGGGATCGCTCTCTTAAAAGTAATTGTTCCGTGACACTATGATTCAAATTTGGCACAGTTGAAGCTTTCTTGTTCTTAGCTGAAGCAACAAGTATCTTAACAAAGGAAATAGAATAGATTAAAAATCATATACCATTAATATCCATCAATAAATAGGCTAACAAGTGCCTTTGTACAACTCACCTTAATAATGGAAAGTACTTCCAGAAGGACGTTTGTGTCTATATAATGGAAAACCAGCCACAAAAATGCACATTGCAAAACTCAAAACTATAAGAATTAAAACTTGTACTCCAACCACAATTTTCTTTAACCCAAACCAACACTTGATGCCAAAAGGCCTCCAATGCATATATTAGAGAAATACCAACAGAAGTAGGAGGAAATTGTGCTCTTGTTTCTTTGATCAAGTTGATCAGCACCATGTGCTGCCAACGTTGCTTTCACTCCACCAATTCCTGTGGCTATTGCATAAAGTCCTGTATAAAGAATAGAAGCTTGTATATGTGATGGTGTTTTGTTTTCTAGTGGTTGCAAATATGAGGTTTTAGCTTGGTTTTCAAAGAAAACAAATTACAGATTTGATAAAATACAGGGATCAGAACTGCAGTTAAACCCTAAACCCTATTATTTTAAGATATGAATGTGTTTCAATTCTATTCATGTGAAATTCGAACAATGTAAAGTAATTTCAACTTCATGTTTATTTCACTAGCCTAAAAGGCTTTTTATATTGATACAATGTTATGCTCGATCCTATATCAATGGAGCACTATCAGCTCAAGATTGATTGCCTAATTATAACATTAATGTACAAAATGAAACAGCTGTCTATATTTACATATGCAGCAATTATTGAGAGAAAATTGAGGAGCTGAATTAGAATTGTTTGACCAAGGACAGATCAGCATGTTTCTATCTATTACGCCCCCTCAAAATCGGGTCACCATTTTGGACTCCAATTTTGTCTCTTAGTAGTGTGAAGCGACCTCTTTGGAGTGGTTTGGTTAAGATATCTGCCAATTGGTCCCTTGTAGAGATGTGAGTTACCCGGCTGTCTTTTTGAACCAACTGTCGTACAAAGTGATAGTCTAGCGCAATGTGTTTCATTCTTGAGTGAAACACGGGATTTGAGCATAGGTACGTGGTCCCAATGTTGTCACAGAAAAGGGAAGGTATTTGAGTCTTCATCCCAAGTTCACCTAGGAGATTGGTCAGCCACATGACTTCAGCTGCAGTATTTGCCACTGACCTATATTCTGCTTCTGTAGATGATCTAGCTACTGTTTTTTGTCTTTTGGATAGCCATGAGACAGGGTTCCCACCAAGGTATATGATGAAGGCAGAAGTGGAGGTCCTATCATCAAGATTTCCTCCCCAGTCTGCATCACTATAGGCGTGGAGTTGAAGATGACTCGGCTTCTTGAGGTGCGGGCCATGATTCAGAGTTAATTTGAGGTACCTTAGTACTCTTTTGAGCTGCTGGAAATGTAGTTGAGTGGGCTGATGCATGAATTGCGACAGCTTATTAATTGAAAAAGAGAGATCTGGCCTTGTTAATGTTGTATACTGTAATGCTCCTATGATGCTTCGAAACAACTTGGAATCAACTGGAGCTGAGCCATCTTGCAGCTTGAGAGGGGTGGTTGAACAGAGGGGTGTGGTTGTTGTCTTTGCACCCGACATGTTGAACTTGTTAAGCAATTCACGAATGTAACCATGTTGTGACAATAGCATTCCATCTTTGGTGGGAATAAGTTCAATTCCAAGAAAGTAGTGCGGGAAGCCAAGTTGCTTGATGGAGAATTTGTTGGCCAACTCAGCCATGAAGCACTTTAAAATTGAGTTTGATTTCCTGTCAGTAGCAAGTCATCCACATAGACTAGAAGATAAGCTTGTATTCCTTCCTTGTCATATATAAATAAAGATGGATCGGTTAAGCTTGTTGTGAATCCATATTCGATGACAAAGGACTTGAGTGAATCATGCCAAGCCCGTGGAGCTTGTCTTAGACCATAGATAGCCTTCTTCAACTTGCAAACATGGTTGGGAAACTCAGCATGAATGAATCTGGGTGGCTGCTGCATGTACACATTTTCTAATAAATTTCCCTGCAAAAAAGCATTGTTAACATCCATTTGGTGCAATGTCCAGCCACGAGCTAGTGCTATTGTAAGAACAACTTTGATGGTTTGAGGCTTGACAACCGGTGCAAAAGTTTCCTTGTAGTCAAGTCCCGGCATTTGGGTGTACCCTTTTGCTACAAGTCTTGCTTTGTATCTAGTAATACTGCCATCAGGATTTCTCTTTATTCTAAACAACCACTTGCAGCCTACTAAATTGGTGGACTCAGTTTTAGGTACTAAGGTCCATGTGCCATTTTTCATTAAGGCATCAAACTCTTCTGAACATGCTCTGCTCCAATGTGGAATTTTAAGGGCTTGTGTTATTGTAGATGGCTCAAGATTTTCAGGAAGAGTATGTTTGGTAGCTGTGAAAATTTGTTTTGGTTTGAAAATATTGTTTTGAGACCTAGTGACCATTGAATGAGTGCGATTTTGATAACTAGAAGTGGGAATTTGAGATGGAGTAGAAGAGAGAATGTTACCTGATTGTGTTCTTTGATGAGCAGGTGAATTCTGAGCTGTTTCTGCTGCAAGGACCACTTCAGCTACTGGTTCTATGGGGCTGTTTGGTGTTGGTGCAGTAGTTTGATGACTAGGCATTGGTTGGATAGTTGTGTGAATGGTATCATCAATAGAGAATATGGGCTGAGGTTGGCTTTTGTGTGGAATTAAGTTGTGATAAGGAAAGGAATCCTCCACAAAGTTAACATGCCTAGATACATAGATTCTCTGTGAGATTGGTTCAAGGCAGATAAAAGCATATTGTGATGTGGAGTAACCAATGAAAATGCAAGGGAGGGATCTTGGCTGAAGTTTGTTTTTGGTGTATGGTCTTAACCAGGGAAAACACAAGCATCCAAATGAGTGAAGTTTGTGATAAGCTGGAATTTTTTTGAACAGGACTTCATATGGGGTTTTCATGTGCACAGTAGGAGTGGGCAATCTATTGATAAGATAGGTGGCTGTAGTGAAGGCAAAGGACCATAGTTGAGGAGGTAATTTAGCTTGTTGAAGGAGGGCACGGCCGGTCTCTACAATGTGTCTATGTCGTCTTTCAGCCGTGCCATTAACTTCAGGAGTATGTGGTGGTGTTGTAAAATGGGAGATGCCATGAGTGGTGAGGAATGGTTTTAGTTTAATGAATTCACCACCGTTGTCAGAAAATAAAGAAACAATAGGTAAGGTGAAATATTTTTCAACAATGGACTTGAATTGAATGAAAATATTGAAGACATTTGATTTATTTTTCATTGGGTACAACCATACATATTTTGAAAAATGATCAATGAACACTACATAATAAAGGAAACCATCTAATGACCTAACTGGGGCTGGTCCCCATACATCAGAATAAATGAGCTCTAGAGGTTTTGTGCTAGTGAGATGATGATTTGAGAATGGATGTTTATGACTTTTAGCACATTGACAGGAGTTGCATTGAGGAAATGTTTGAGACTTTATTGGAATGTGATGGTTGTCTGTTAGATGCTTCATTATTTTGGAGGAAGGATGACCTAACTTATGATGCCAAATGTTGATAGGTTGAATGCTGGTGGTGAAAGCCTGAGGTGATATGTGGTGGATGGATGGGGTGCGTAGGTGGTAGAGGTCCTGCTTAAGTGGTCCTTGCATCAGTCGCTGGCCCGAATTCAAGTCCTTCACAACAAAATAATCATAAAAAAATTCAACAGAGCAATTGTTGGATTTACAAAGTTTGGAAACAGACAATAAATTGGATTGAATGTTAGGTACACACAACACTTGTTTGAGATAGAGAGGTTTTGTGTGTGTGTGTGAATCAATGTGTTACCAGTATGTGTGATTTGCAAACCTGAGCCATCAGCAGTAGTGACTTTGTCAGAACCTGGATAGGGGTTGGCCAATGTGAGTTGTTGAAGATCTTGAGCAATGTGGTGTGTTGCACTAGTGTCCATAATCCAGCTGGAGTTCTGTTGAGCAAAGCCATAAACTGAATTCTCCATGCAGGATAGTTGTCTCCATCAAGCTTGATGTGAAGTTGAGAGCTGGCATTAAGCACAACCAGCTGAGCATCATTAGCAGCAGGAACAGCACCCATAATGATTGAAGGAAAAAAAAATTGGATCGAAAGGAAAAAAAAAATCTGCTTTGAAGCTATAATGCTCTGATTACCATAAAGTAATTTCAACTTCATGTTTATTTCACTAGCCTGAAAGGCTTTTTATATTGATACAATGTTATGCTCGATCCTATATCAATGGAGCACTATCAGCTCAAGATTGATTGCCTAATTATAACATTAATGTACAAAATGAAACAACTGTCTATATTTACATATGCAGCAATTATTGAGAGAAAATTGAGGAGCTGAATTAGAATTGTTTGACCGAGGACAGATCAGCATGTTTCTATCTATTACAATGTATGGGTGAGATAACATACCATGATTTCTAGGGCAACAGAAAATACGAAAGTACTGAACCTTGTTATGTAAGAGTCACCGACAAATCCCCAAACAATGCTGAGCAATAGAGCGGTTCCCATGAAATTAGTAACAATGTTTGAAGATTCAGCAACCACTAATGGAAAAAAGGCTTTTTATATCGGTTAAAATTGACATTTCATATCGGTTCCCGAACCGATGCCGAAAAAGGAGATATAAAAAATAGGGACATTTCATATCGGTTCCTGAACCGTTATGAAAAGTTGTTTTTATATCGGTTGCCCCTAGAACCGATATGAAAAGTCTCTTTTTTAAAAAAAAAAAAGAGACTTTTCATATCGGTTCCCATAGAAAACCGATATGAAAAGTCTCTTTTTTTTTTTAAAAAAAAATGAATTTTAACATCGGTTTTCTATGGGAACCGATATGAAAAGTCTCTTTTTTTTAAAAAAAAGTGAGGTTGTCTTCCATCAACTCTAGATCCTTCTGTAATACATAGTTATACAATACATAGTTATACAATATGTATATGAACTTCAACAGGAGGTCCATCCAGCAGCAAGTTTGTCCCACAACACATAGTTATACAATAATAATATGAACTTCAACAGGATGCAGACAGTTACAGAAAATGACTATGTATAAGCTGCATCAGACATGAACCACAATTTTGTCCTAGTTTCCATAAGCTGGAACTTTCTATTTAGACTAAGAAGTTTGTGAATGTTTTACTTTTGACAAACATTAATTAAGTGAGTGGGAATGTGGGATTCATATAATAAGCAATACATCAAAAATCAGATTCTATGGTTCCACAGTTGCCACCTGTTGCCACTCCCCATCAACTGCTTCCTTCCATAATATAACATTATTGTTATAAGTGCCCGTCCGCCAAACTGACCACCATCCTCCATATCTGTAATATGCAACCAGAGTAGACGACCACGAACCAGAGAAGACGACCACGAACCGGGACGAAGCGGTGGTTTGGTCTATTGTTCCCGAGTACAGCAGCTTTGTACATCCAAAAGTAAGGCAAACCACAGATTTAGTGTGGCCAGTTAGTGATGCAACCAATTCAAAAGGGGAATTGGCATCAGAGCTGCATCTCCATGCAGAAATTACACCATCCTGCAAATTAAATAATTAAATTATTCACAAACTCATAAATGGCAGAAAATAACTTTTTAAAAAACAAGAGAAACTTAATGAAAAAGAAAAGATACAGTTAACAATTAGAATGTAAAAATTATGATTTATTTAGATAACAAACAACCATGAATCAATGTGTGGGCGGTAAATGCACATTGTTTTCAAAGTAAATGCATCCTAGTTAGATTATTCCATCAAAGTATCACCATTACCTTGTTATCCGATGCTCTTATATACCCAACAAGACAGATTTGCATCTGCTGCTCAGATTTATGGTCACTGTTTTCATCAATAAGCCAAACATGCTGCAAAATGAGTTTCATAACAATCATAAGCAATTAAGCATGGTCAAATCAAATGGATATAATCTGTCATCAAATAATCAAAGAAATTGTAGATTTATTTAATTGACTACTCACAATTTTTCTGTTAGCCAGTGCCTTAAAGTTCCTATCTGCGGCAACCTTGGCCCAACCAAAGTAGAGCCCAACAACTTGATCAGGAAGACCAATTGTTGCATTTTCTGGATTAAGGAATTAAATCATGTCAGATTGATAATAAATACTAAGTTAAACTAAAAAAACTAAATTTTAAGGAAGGCTTGAAATTTGTTGTTCATGTTACTAAATTTATGAAATGAGAGTTTCACAAACCCGTGGTTTCAAGCAGAGATCCAAAAACATATGAACCACTGAGATGAATTGGCTCAACTGGCAATGTGTTACCTACCCCTGCCAATGTTAGTTTGAAAAATTACCTTTATCAGAGAACACGTTATTTATAGAAATTAATCAACATACTTCAGAATTAGTAAGTGCATACAATCATCGAAAGGTGGAAGACCCCATAGCTCAGGCTGAAACTCTAAAAGTGAATGAAGAACAGTATTTTCTAGTCCATTACAATCAGATTCCCTTCGAGATGGTATAGCTACTACCTTCATTTTTGCAGCATTAACTGCCTTTACACCAACCCTGTTAAAGCGCATTGCAGAACATAAATTATATGTAACAAATATGACTATTACAAGTAAGAAATCCGAGTGGCGTGCATAAAAACTGTGATAAATCCTAATGATGAATCAAAGCAGTGAAAGTGGTATGCTTTATATCTAGAGATGAATTTCTAGTAGTAGAGATTAACTTTGCAGAAAGAGGTTCATCTAATTGCCAAGTGTCAAATTCACTTGAAATTTCAAATTCAAACCTTTTGCACTAAATAGCCAATTGATTGTATGCTAAGTAAAAAGAACAATAACAAATGAAGCATTCATAGTCTCAACTGTTTGACTCTAGAAGACTTACAAGGAATCCTCAATCACAAGGCAGTTAACTGCATCTACACCCATTTTCTTGGCTGCTTCTTCAAATCTGTAACAATTAGGCTTGGTTACTAATACTATATATAATTGGAAGGGTATAGTTCAGCCAGAAGTAAACATTACATTTCTACTAAACAAAAGATGAAAAAAATATTGAGAAAATGTTGGAATATCTGGACCTGGAGTAAATGATAATCGATTGATTACTTTTGGTCATGAGATTTTATGGGGGGATTTATTTTCTACTGAAAAAGGTTAGTGTGATACAGATAGTCATTGCCAATGGATCCAGTTAATGGTTCCATATGTTTCCTAAAAGGTATTAGAGAGGTCAAAGTGTAAAAGTCCATTTATAATGCAACCATAGCTTTTGAAAGAACAGAATCAAGCTCAATAGATTTGTTTGACTTTGACCAAAAATATATATAGTCGTTTTCTTACCTTGCTTTCCTTTCCTAGCTTGGCCCTCTTTCTTACAGCTATTGTTCCATAGATGAGCTTCATATCTTCCAGTCCACCTATGCCTGATCAATTAAACACTCTTAATTAATCAATCTTCAAATACTAAGATAGGAGATAAACAGTTACATATCCTAATGATGGTCCCATATTTTGAGTACAACTCAACTCTACAAAACAGCTTCGTAAACTTTAATGTTTAAGAACTAGTGAAGTAGTAGTGATCATTTATTACAACCTTAATGAAACAACTAAGAAAAAAACATGACTCTGCATACAGTTAGAGATAAATAAACCATCAGCACCAAAATAAAAAAAATTCTCAACAACTAGATCTAACAAATAGTAACCTGAACAGCCTCATCATTAGTATCTATATATCTAGCATAATCCCAAATACTCAAAAGATGCAACCACAATCTCAAATACAAAGTACCAAATCTATATATCTAGCATAATCCCAAATACTCAAAACAAGATCATATAATTGGGATATATTCCAAAAACTTGATAACAACAAAATACAACTTAGTAGTTTTCCATAATACATCCATTGCTTGATACTGCCCTAATAAGGAAGAACCAAAGGTAGCAGCATCTTTCCTTATAATGATAAATCACTCCCTATACGCCTCCCTCCTCCATTGCTGCTGCTGCTGTTAGATACCTGATTAATTCATAATTAAGCTAATTAATTACTAGTAACTCATAAGTTTGAATTGATGCTAAAACATAAACTAATTGAATTGAACAAGTAAGTAGTACTGACATGAAAATTTGAAGGGTGAAGATGTGCATAGCTGTAGGGACCATATCTATGCTGCATTTCATTAGTAGGTTGTGGAGAAGATTGAAGGTGAGTTTGGCTTAGCATTCTCAAGGCTTCACTCTCTACATGCCCTTCATTTCCATACCCTTCAATATTGCTTCTGCTACATGGTTTTGGCAGTTATTCGCCAGCTGAAGTTATAAATTTGATTCATTCAGCAAGATTGGACTATAGTCAGTAAATAAATAACGAACTTTACTACATACCAACTACTAAAAATTACACAAACCTTATAATATGAATTGTCAAAAGTAGTAGGGCTTCCAAAACCTTTACTTCCAAGAGTGTGGGCTCCAGACAAAGCTACCAGTTCTTGTGTTCTGTGAAAGAAAAGTTTCAAATGGATAACAATGCATGAGTAAAATTAATTGTGGTGCAATATGCACAGAATTTTGTCCTAATGATAAATATTAGCGCATGATTCTGTAAATCATTATATCTCCACCCTTGTTGCTCTAGTTTAGAATTAGGACTTCAATAAGATGTCAGATTTTTTTTGACAATCAATAAGATATCAGATTTAGTATGTCTTATCATGTTATAATATAATTTTCATGTTCTTTTTCAAAAAAAAAAGTTTTACTTTTCATGTTAAGTCATGAACAATCAACAATCAGACATCTTTTATAGAAAGTATAGCTACCGAAGTCTTGAAGTAACGATCGATCAAATAACCCCCAAACAGAAACGAATCTGAAACACCAACAAAAAACAACACCCAATCAGAAACGAAGGACAGCGAGACAACCTCAGAAGAGAAACCGATAGGGACAGAAACAACCAAATCTAACACCTTACCAGGACCAAGAAGACAGATCTAGAACACAACAAGAAACTGACACGAAACTCCTCTTCATCTTCGCATTTGCACAGGCAAACCCTCTCACAGACAAGAAACTGAAGATTTACCAACGACGGCGCAGCATTGGCTCCCAGCGACGGCGCAGCAACGGCAACGGCGACGGCGCAGCAACAGCGATGGCGCAACAACAGCGACGACGGTGGCTCGGGGTCTTCTCGCAGCGATGGGTTGGGGTTTTCGTTGAGAGTGAGAGTGAGAGTGAGAGTGAGATGGTTTTCGTTGAGAGTGAGAGTGAGGGGGTTTTCGTTGAGAGTGAGAGCGAGAGGGTTTTCGTAAGATCTAATTAAAATTTGGGGTTTTCATATCGGTTGCAATGGGAGCAGATATAAATTAGGGGTTTTCCACATCAGTTGAAATGGGAACCGATATTAATATTCTAAATTAGTCTTTCAATATCGGTTAAACACTCAACCGATGTGAAAAATGTAATCATAATTTCAAAAATGCCACCGCATTTTTTTCCACATCTGTTAGTTTTTGAACCCATATGAATTGCCGATGTAAAATCCATTTTTTCCACTAGTGAACTGAATAATGCATTGAATTCAGAAAGTAGTCAACTAAGGTTACTTCATTACATATGGTCACCATGCTCTGCATCACCTCCACAACTGTTGCTTAATATTTTTTTTGTTTTATTTTCTAAAATATGCATTTTTGTAAAGAAAAAAAAATACCTTTTTATTGAATTTTTTTTGTAATTGAACGTTACTAATAATTCTTTTTACTCCATAGGACGATCTACTTGATTTAAATGAGGAGATGAATGGACCTTGGGGCCCTTGTGGGGGACTTAATCCCCACTATCCACAATTAGGATAGACATGGCCCACCTTTGCGAAGCCAGTTAAGGCTAGAGACGGGTCTAATGGATGTGATCTCTCATTGCGAGCTGATCGATGCAGGTTTCAATGGGCACACTCTCACTTGGTACAGAGATTGAATCCACAAGCACCTGATAGGGTTTTGGTAAATCAAAGTTGGTGTGTAGGATTTTCTTCTAAGGCTAATGTGGTCCACCTTCACTTCTTCAAATCGGACCACCATCCCATTTTGATGCAGTTGGAAGCTCAGCTCGCTCACAATTGTGGCAGTCGGCCTTTCCATTAGAGGCGGCTTGGCTTACTCGCGATAGCTTAAAGAAATTGACATGTTTGGTGATATTTTCTATAAAAAACGCGAGCTTCTCTGAGAGCTTAAAGAAATTGACAAGAAGTATTGGCAAGTTCTAGCTAATGAGGAACTCCATTGGTTCCAAAAGTCAAAATAGAAATGGCTACATTAACTCTCTGCTTCATTGTTATGGATTTCTTTTTTAGGTTTGATATGGGTGCCTTTGATTTGCTAAAAAGTAGGGGATTGGACTAGACAACTCCAGTTGTACCCTGTTTGATTTGAAAAACTGTTCATGGTACTGGACGACAATGAGGGCAAGGGACTGGACAAAACCCCAAATTCCTGTCCCTCACAAAACTACAGTACAACTTTCTGTCCCACAGTACAACTTTCTGTCTACCCCAAAAATTACAAAAATACTATGTTTATTTTATACTCAATAATTTTTTTCTATCCTATCTCTCTTCTCTATCTTCTCTCTCCTCTACTCTCTCTATCTCCCTCTCCTCTATCCTTTTCTCTCTCCCCTCTATCCCTCTCTCCCTCTATCCTCTTTCTCTTTCTCTTCCGCCCACTCTCTCATATCTCATTCTCCTCTCCCCCCTCTCTCTCCCTCCCTCTCTCTACATCCCATCTCTCTTCTATATATTTTTTCATATCATTAGCCCTCTCTCTCGCTCCCTCTCTCTCGCTCTCTCTCTCTCTCTCTCTCTCTCTCTCTCTCTCTCTCCCTCTCTCTCTCTCTCTCTCTTATTTCATTCTTCTCTCCCTCCCTCTACCTCATCTTTATAATTTATGTCTTCTCATATCATGCCCTCTCCTTCCATCCCCCCTCTCTCTCCCTTCTATCCTCTCTCATATTATTTTCACTATAATTTTCTAATTATATTATAATATATGGTATATAAAATCAATATAAACCGCATATAAGTGAATTATAGTAAATTTTACATTTTTTTGCTTGTGCGGTCCAGTGTTCACCAAACAGTGTACTAGACAACATGCTATCCAGTACTGTCCAGTCCAGTACTTACCTGTTTGCGAATCAAACGGACCCTATAGGTTTCTAAAATATTAAGAAATTTTTAAATAAGTCCATGAATTAAATTTTTTAATTAGGATGTCTTTAAGATTTTAAATACTCTGAAATTAGAACTATGTATTTATTTAGATTGTTGAAATTTCACATAATTTGTAATTAGGTTTTAAATTTATAAATAATTTGTAATCAAGTCTCTAATCACAAGGATCTAATTATACAAATTTTAAAAGTTTATGGACCTATAGAAAAATTACTTCAAAGATTTTAACATGCGGAGACTTAATTACCAAATATTGACAAATTCAATAACTCAATTACATGGTTTTTAAATTTAGAGAATAAGGATCTTTAATTAATAAAAGTTTTTTTTAAGTATCTCTACATTTAAATCCTGGGGTAGTATGACATCAGCATTGATGTGGGCCCTCCCACCAATGATGGCGCCAATTCCGCCCCCTCCCTCCAATTTGGCGCCACTTCTCCCTCCCCCCCCCCACCCCTACCTCTCCTCTTTTTTTCTTCATATTTTCTTTTTTAAGAGTACATTAAAATTTAGGAAAAAAGTTAGATCTATAAATACGTGAAGTTTGTTACTCGATAATCAGATTGGTAAAAAATGAAAATTAATTTCATGATAAATTATGTAAAACCTGTAGTGTTCAAAAAAAATAACCGTTCAAATACTCAAAGTTCATTCCTCAATATCGAATTTTTTTAACTGTTCTAATATGCAAAGTTTGTTCCCAAGTGATTAGTTTGGTGAAAAAAAAATTCAAAACAAAAATAACTGTTCAAATACGCAGAGTTTGTTCCTCATTAATTTTTTTGGTGAAAAAAAAAATCGTAACATATTTATAAAGTGTGATGCGAAGCTAAGAAGTGTGTTTTGAGATATTTTAGTGTTCGAAAAAAATAAGGCTTAAATATATGTTTGGGCCCTGCAAATATGACCATAATCCATTTAGGCCCCTGGAAAAAAATTTCTTTTAAAATGGCCTTTGCAAATATTAAGTGCTTACAGTTAAACCCCTCTGTTAACTTTCTATCCAAAATAACTAACGTGACTAACGGAGATGACGTCAACATGACGTCATCAATGATTAACAACGAAAGATTAACACAGAATGATTGAAACGATTCAGTTCCGCTTCAGACTGTTCCAAAAAAAGGAAATAATTAACAGAGAAAGATTGACATAATTCAAAAACGATAATCTTTCTCTGTTAATTTTTCTATGCTAATCATTCATGATGTCATCTCCGTCAGGCACGTCAGTTTTTTTGATAGAAAGTTAACAGAGGGGCTTAACTGTAAACGCTTAATATTTGCAAGGGTCATTTTAAAAAAAAAATTACAGGGGCCTCAATGGATTATGGTCATATTTGTAAGGGCCAAACATATATTTGTAAGGGCCAAACATATATTTAAGCCTAAATGGATTATGGTCATATTTGTAAGGGCCAAACATATATTCAGAACTTTTTTTAACTGTTCGAATACGTAAAGTTTGTTCCTCAGTGATCAGTTTGGTGAAAAAAATTCAAAACAAAATATGTAAAGTGTGATGCTAAGTAGTGTGTTTTTTGATGCTTTAGTGTTCGTAAAAAATTCAACTATTCAAATATGCAAAGTTTGTGCCTCAATAACTGATTTGGTTAGGTGAATTTTTTTTTAATTTCGTGACAAAATACATAAAGTGTGATACTAAGCAGCGTGCTTTGATAATTTCATTTTTAGGAGTACATTAAAATTTAGGAAAAAAAATTAGATTTATAAATACGTGAAGTTTGTTCCTCAATAATCGGATATATTGGTGAAAAATGAAAATTAATTTCGTGATAAATTATGTAAACTTTGAATACGCAAAGTTTGTTTCTACCTTTAATTTTGTGATTGTTTCTAATTCTCTTTAATTTGTGGGATAATTTTCAATTTATCCAAGAAATTTTAGTATTACAATAATTATGTATTCGTTAAAGCTTTGACCCCGTGCAAAGCACGGGTCCCAACGCTAGTTCAATTTGTATGGACAACGGGTCGAGGGATGGAACTAGCGGAAGGAGAAGAAGGGTGGGGTGTGGGTGGCGGATCGAGGGATAAAAGTTAGTCTTTTTTCTAATGGCAAATATATATATATATATATATATATATATATATATATATATATATATATATATATATATATATATATATATATGAAAAATATAAGGGTACAAGGGATACCCGGATCCGAACAAATGTCTCAGGACAGATACAAACAAAGAAAATGATACAAGAACATGAAGGTAAATACTATGAAATACACAAAAACACCTCCGCCCACCACTCATAGAAGAGACACGACCCCCACCACTTCTAGCCAGAAAGCATCTCAAGGACATAACATTAATCCTCTCCAGTGCTCGGATGCCGTCAACAGGTGTACCTGCAAAGATAAGATTATTCCTCTCCTCCAAAGAACCCAGGTGATTGCATGCCAAAATAATATATTTTATCAGTTTCATGCTAGAATAATATTAATACGTCATTTAGTGTGTCCTTGGATCGTCATGTTGTCCTCACACATTTCAGAAATATATTTATTTATAAAATAAAATTTATGTATTGTTTTCTATTGTAACTCAAGAAAAATCTACATGTATGAAGACATCTTTTTTAAAAAAATTTACAACATCTAATATTTCCTTGTTGGGGATAAAAAACAAAATATTAATTTATAGAAAGTAAATATATTTATAAAGGAAAAATCAAAAAAACAATTGTATCAATAACATGTAATTGTTTTGCCTGGTGAGTCAAAATAAAAATAATCATCGATAAAAAAAGAAAATATATAGAAAGACAAAATATAAAAATTATATTTAGACAATATGTGTGATATTTATTCTTAAGGAGTCAAAAGTAATGAAATTATACCAAATCAAATTAAATATAAAAAATATTTATTACAACAACATTTAATATTTTTTTGTATGGCTAAAAATCAAATAATATTTTAAAAAAATATTCATCTATTTATAAAAAAAATAATAATTATAACGGAGATATACAAAAAAAAAATTGTACCTACAATGCACGTCTAATAATATTAATAAAGTTTGGTAAAAAAAAATATTAATGAAGAGAAATAAATTAATATTTTTTAAATATATTCATTTATTTCTCTTTCTTGGCCCTTAGTTACTTTTTTTTGTTTTTATTTTCTTCAAATCTGCATTTTTGTAAAAAAATATATTTTTTTATTGAATTTTTTTTACTTGAACCTCTTACTCCATATAAAATAGGTATTTTTTTTATCTTTTTTATGTAGAATACGGAGTGCTCAAAAAAGAGATCATTTAGGCGGAAAAAAGTATGCCAAAATGGAGAGTATTTTTGTTATTTACTTTTTCAATATTAATTGTTTTTACCATTGTAATTAATTGCATCAGTGACCTATATTTTTTTTTCCATGGAAATTAGAGAGAATACTCTGAAGCTCTATTATATTGAAGGTAGTGTGATATTATAAAATGAGAAAAGTTTATTACAAATGAACCTATCATCTACCTTATATATTAACCAACTAATGGACCCTACTACTCACTAATGAGCTTACTATTTATATTTTAACAGCCTCCCGCAAGCTGGAAGGTATTCACAACACTTCCAGCTTGGGATAAACAATACAAAGATACTATAAAAGTAATGAAAATAAAGAATAATCTCTGAATTGGTAGTCGTTGGGGTGCATAACTCCTAGAAGTCTTCGACCAACTAATGGACCCCTTCAAGCTTCTTCCAGCATCTCCACAACATTTGCTCCAAAGGAATCAACAAACTCCACTCTTAGGCGTTGTAACACCCTGGTATATTTATTTATTAAAAATACCCAAGTGCACATTAATAACACATCAGAGATATTCTTTCCTGCTCAGACACTGAATATCACTATAAATTTCAAGCTGAATGACAACAAAGCAATCTTATTTAATAATAAGACCATACGGTTCCCTGACCATAAACCATCCGCAAACTATAGTATTCAGTGTCATACAAGAAAGCAGAAGAAAAGTCATAACACTTAAAGACATAGCGTTGTTGTACATAGACAGCAAAAGGAAATAAAAATAACTTAAGCATAAACGCTAAGTCATCAGTAGTCGCCCGAGCCCAACCTACTCGTGCCCCTTGGATTTCCGCTGTCCCTGTGTCTCTGTAAAACAACAACATTTAAACAGTGAGATACAATCTCAGTGAGTTCTATCGAGACCCCTAATAACACTCTCGGTTCAATTATACAACCATTTGAACGCGATACCGACTGCGCGAACGCTAAGCAGCGGTGTATCACATTCTTTAACTTTTAATATAATGCCGACTGCGCGAACGCTAAGCTGCGGCTAACCTGATATAACTTGGTATGGCACCGACTGCGCGAACACTAAGCTGCGATGAACCGCACTGTACGACACCGACTGCGCGAACGCTAAGCTGCGGCGAACCCCCTTTCCAATAGTACTTTCCCTATTGGCACAGGGCCTAGGGTAAGGGATCATGGCTGCCCCGCCTAGTATGTTAACATGGGTCGTCACCCAACTCGATATATGTTAAATATATCTACACTCGATGACCTGTTAGTTCACCTATACTCAATAAACATTTAGTCCATCTACATTTGACCGTTAATCGAACATAATACCCGCATGCCGTTCCCTATAGTCGATATAATATATATATCGTGAATCCTAGACCGGTTTAGACGAATAAGTAATAATCATCCCGCGTCAGTTATACCATACCACGTAGGACTCATAGTCCCCTTTATTATTAATAAAACATATCCGCACACGTGTACTATTATTCGGTCTTTCGAAATAATTTCAATTTCAAAAGTATTTTATAAAATCCTTTTGAAACATACCCAAAATCATGGCATTATAAGCCTAATATCATTATAGAAGGGTTAGGAAAGGATTAGAAGAGGATTGGAATCGAACGGGATCGTTTTAGGCAATTTTGGAAAATTTGGACAGAACACTTTGCACGGTCCGTGCTCCCATACGCACGGGTCGTGCGCCCTGTTGAGCATTTTGAAAAACAGAAACCGAACCAGGCGCACGGATCGTGCCCCTGGGACGCACTGGTCGTGCGCATTTGACAGCATTGCAAAAATGGCCTTTTTCATGAAAATTCGATTTCCGATCAATTCCGATTCTTGTTCCGATCGATTCCTAACTCGAAGACAGACAATACCAGGCAATATTCCAGTCCAATTATTCAGTCATATTACAACATAAATCAATCCTCAATTCATCAATCAATCAAACATATCAATTCACAACACTCAAACATCAATTTCTTCAAAATCCGTTAATTGGCGATTTAACGGTTTTTCCGACTAAAACGACATTTACACACAATTCAAGCCGAAACAGTCACATCAAATAATCAATCGAATCATTCAACATAAAATTCATTTCAATCAATCGATTTAAAATATAAAATCCTAAACGTGAGTAGAACTCACCTATCGTGATGAAAATCACGCAATACCGAGACTTTCTGCCACTCGAACATCCGACTCGCGAAACTCGAGAAATCCTCGCTCAGTGCCAATTTGCACCTAGACACGAACAATGGCTCCTAAGGCTCCAAGCTCCTCTCACAAACCCAAACTCGATTCCTAAGCTTTGAATTTCCAAAATTCCACTTGACTTCCAACAAACACTATTCATCATCCCTAACCTCAATTTGAGCTTCAACACATAAACCCCATTTTTGATTCTCAAAACCCTAACTCATCAACTCATCCATCAAAACCCTAAAATCATGGCTCCTACTCCACCTAATGATGATGAATTCGAACATATCAAGAAGAGGAGTAGTGGGTCGGGTTCTTGGTGGGCTAAAACTTCACTTAAACCTTGAAGCACAAGAATGGTGAGAAGAGAAATAGTAAGCAAGATGAAGTTTCCATGAAAGCTTTCTTTTTCTCTTCTTCCCTACGTTGCCTTCTTCTTCTCACTCTCCTTTTCTTCTTCTTTTCTTTCTTTCCTCACTCACGGCTCAGTATCTCTTTTCTTTCTTAATTCTTTCTTTTCTTTTTTTTTTTATATTAAAAGCAACATAAGTGAGGGTGTGGGGGAAAAGACCTCTATGCCCTCACTTAACTCTAATAGCCCAAAATACCCCTTTCTATCAATTACTCAATTAAAAACCTTACACCAATTAATAATTAGTCTAACACTCAATTAATAAAATCATTAATTAAGCACTAATTTAAATTAATTCGGTCAACTTCAAAATAATTAGTTTAATTATTTTGGGGATGTTACAGACGTAACCATCCAAGTGCCAAAGAAGTCAACAAAAGCTTAACCATCGAGCAGAAACCACAACTCAAGGTTTAACCACTCAGAGGAAGCAACAATCCAACGCTTAACCATCAAGCAAAAGCCACAACTCAAGAGTTAATCACTTGAAGGAAGCAAAATGCTTAACCACCATAGATCAGTGACCTATCCAATTCTTAATGCACACATTAATTATTTACACCCCAGTTCCAATTGCAAATTAATTAAATGTTTTTCCAAAATAATAAACACTTTAAAAAAAAGTAAAGAGCAATAATAGTCTTTTGATACTTCTCGATTAAACACAGTAAATGTCACCTATCATTCTAAAAAAACAAACTTAATCAAAAATCAATCTGCAACTTTTCAACTTGATCAAAAATTATGCTTACCACATGCAAGAGTAGCAGCTCTTAATCCACCATGCTTTTCTGGATCTGCCATCCTGCCTCTGCAGTCGGTATATTCATCATATCCATTGATGAGATCTGAATCCTATATACACTTGAAAGTGAAAATAAAATAGAAAAAAAATCAAAAAATTAAAATACAAAAAAACAAGACACTATCATAGCTCACTATATATGATAAGACAAATAAAAAAACGAAGCCAATTTGAAAGCCAAAGCAAATTAGAGAGGATTTGTTTTCTGAAATATACCGAAAGCAACCAGAACTTGAAGTAAAATGCTTCAATAGTATCAAAAAAAAAATTTAATGTCAATTTTAAGTGCTAATTGACCACCAAAAGCATTTTTCTGAAGCAAGTTAATAGATTCAGAGGCAGTGCAAATACTGTCAGAAATATTTCTCCCTTTCACAAAGCCCCTCTGATTATCAGAAATAATATTAGGAGCAACAAGAGCAAGTCTGTCAGCTATAACCATAGTAATAATTTTAAATTTTAAATTAGCAAGAGCTATAGGTCTATAATGATCCACTCTATCAACCCCCTCAACTTTAGAAATCAGAGCAACTATATTAGAACTAAAGTTAGGAAGCATCCAAACCCACCAAACCCATCCGGCCCAGGGGCGCCGTCCCATTAAAAGAGAAAACAGCAGTTTTAACCTCATCCATAGAGGGAAGACTGGTAAGCATAACATTGTCCCTCTCCATAAAGAAAGGATAACTTCCTGAATAAGACCATTAGGACGATAATCATTGTTAACTAGAAAAAAAAATTGATAATAATTCAAAATGTGGTTCTCAATATCAACAACGTCTGAAATATCATTATCCTCATCCTTCATAACAGAAATTCTCTTGGTAGCATTTTTAATCTTCGTCACTTTATGAAAAAATGCAGTATTTCTATTCCCAAGGTTGTGCCAGTTAACTCTAGATTTCTCCTTCCAGTAAGATTCTTTATAATTTAAAGCCGTCTGCAAATTAATTTGAGCCTCCTTCTCAAGAGAGAGAAGAGAGCCAGAACCTCCTTGATTATTAATTTGTTCCTGGATATTGGCAAGCTTGGCAAAAGCTTCATTGACGTTAGAGAAAACATTACCGAAAACAGTAGTATTCCAGTCTTTAAGCTTAGCCTTCAAGTTTTTCAATTTCTGGGATAGAACATGCATGTGACAACCAACAACAGGAGATTGCCAAGCCTCAGATCTTACAGTCAGGGTGTTGAGTCCACATTTTCATAAACTTAAAAGAAGAACGTTTCTTAGAAGTCTCATTTTTCATAAGCAAGAGAAGAGGAAAATGATCAGACATACTTATTGTAAGAGTGCAACAATCCACACTTTGTCATAGGTGTAGTTTAAACTAGCTCCATTCAAAGTAGGCAATAGGGTGGCCTTCTTGAACTAGCATAGCTCCTATGCCTATATTGGAGGCATGACATTCAAGTTCAAAAGTCTTTGCAAAATTGGGTAAAGCTAAAATTTGGGCATTTATCAATTGATCTTAGAGAGTATTCAAGGCCTCTTCTTGCTCTTTTCCCAATTTAAAGGACACGTCTTTTTTAACAATTTCATTCAAAGGAGCGGCTAATGCGCTAAAATTAGTCACAAATCGCCTATAAAAACTAGAAAAGCCATGGAAGCTCATCACTTCACTTAAACATTTTGGTTTAGGCCAATCCTTGATGGCTTTGATTTGAGCCTCATCAACCTTAACATCTTGTGCACTCACAACAAATCGCAAAAAGGTAAGTTAATTTTTGCAAAAAGTATTTTCAAGATTAGCATAGAGCTTCTCACTTCTCAAAATATTCAAGACACTTCTCAAATGGTCAATGTGATCATGCATATTTAGACTATAAATGAGAATGTCATCAAAGTATACAACAACAAATTTTCCAATGAAATTTCTTAAAATATGGTTCATCAAACGCATAAAACGCTAGGGGCATTATTCAAGCCAAAAGGCATGACCAACCACTCATGAAGTCCAAATTTGGTCTTAAAAGAGGTTTTCCATTCATCCCTCTCTTTGTTCCTTATTTGATTGTACCCACTTTTTAAGTAAACTTTGGAAAAAATGCAAGCACCGTGTAACTCATCAAGCATGTCATCAATTTTAGGTATTGGGTGCCTATATTTAATTGTGATGTTATTAATGACCTTACAATCGGTGCACATACGGCAAGATCCATCCTTTTTAGGGACTAAGATGACCAGCATGGCACAAAGGCTTATGCTTTCCTTAATCCAACAACTATTCACAAGCTTTTGGACTTGTCTTTCTATTTCTTTTGTTTGGTCAGGATTACTCCTATAAGGAGGCCTGTTGGGCAAAGAAGCACTTGAAACCAAATCAATTTAGTTCTCAATGCCTCTTAAAGGAGGTTTGAAGGTTCCGTCAACAAAGGAAATTTTGTTCTTCGAAATAAGTGCAATTAAATTGGAGAGTACCCATAGCTGGAAGTTTTTGGTGCCTTCTAAAGCAAGAGTGACCAATGTGACAGCAAGCGTCTAGCTAGGGTGTAAACGACAGGGATTTCCATTATCTATTGGGAATTTGTGTTATCCATGCACCAACTTGAATGGGGGTGTTGAGAAATGTCAAATATTCTATTAGTTATATTAGGTAGTCAAATATTATGTTAGTTGTAAACTAGCAATTTGTACAACTGTGAAGTTAATTGTGCAGTTGTCATTCCCTTAATAGAAGATGAATTATAGGTACTCTTGTGTATATATCTTGTGCTGCTATGTGAATAATATCATATCAGAATTATTCTTTGAAATTCCTTATTACTTAATTGTTTCATTGTCTTTTTTGCATAGTTTCTTTGATTAAAATACACATTTGTTCTCTGTTATAAAAGAACATTTGTTCACCTGGTTTTTTTTGCATACTTATAAAACCAGGGGCTTCCGACGGTGAAAGGAAAAGAGGCTGGGGCGGACCTACTCTATCCAGGGGTCAAGCGCACACTCTATAAAATTAAATCAACCCATCATATTTTACATACCCTGAAAAAACAATTTGCAACTAAGTCCCTAACTTTGAACTCAGTCCACACTATACCACACTCTCACAATCAATCACATCAATTCCTCTCGCTCCTACGTGCATAGGGGACAATTATGCGTTATGTTATTTAATTAATTAAATAAATTAAAGTTAATTTTTTAATATATTTTTAGTGATGCGATTTTTAAAAAAATGGATCCCCGACTCCGGGTCCTAGATTAGCCACTAAACAGTTAGAGGGCATATGGGCAGAAACCTCCAGTTGGGGTAGAATCGTGACCAACCACCACTATAACACACAAGCAAGGAACTAGGGAAATAGATCTCTACCTTGATGGCAAGAAAAGACACTTACCTTTAGGTGATTTTAGACTTAAAAGAGAAGGGAGAATGTAGAAAAATATGAGAGAGGAGAGAGATAGAGACAAAGACACCTACCTTTTCCCGCTCTCAGGGTAGAGATTTGGCCACCTACCCAGGAACTAATTATTTGGCCACGACACAAAATGGAGAAAAGGTAGGCGCTGAAGTCAGTGAGCAAGAAATTGGAACGCACAGAAGGAATTAATTGAAACACATACAAAACGTTTAAAATTTCTTTTTTAACTTTTTTTATTTGATATTTAGAAATTAAATCTCAACCTCTGATTTTTTTAATGCCACATGTCATTTCGATATGCAAGGAAATAGATATGTCCATTTTTAGTGGAAATTGAGAGGATTCGACTCAAGAAATATGTGGTATCTGATTTTTTATTTTACAAAGGATGTTAAATAAGCAAATTAATAAATACTTTTTTCATTTTTAATAATATTAAATAAGAATTTTTACTCTCTTCCATTCTATTTATAAGAGAAAGTTATAAATAGAAAAAGTTATATTTAAAGTGTATTTATTATGTTGTCAAAAAAAAGTGTATTTATTATTTAAAACACTTTTTCACCTTCATTTAAATTATTTGGGTTTTTAATATTAATAGTTGTATTTAATATCTCCTAATTTTTATGAAGGTTCATATAAAAAATTATTCAAAAAAGGTAAAAAACATAAATTAGTTCATTTATTTGGATAATGTTTTATTTTTTCTTAATTGTTTTATTAGATCATTGTTAGCTACGACGGAGTGGCTCAACGCTTTCAACAAAACACTAATCTTTAGTGAGGTAATACCCAATTTAGTTCCTGACTATTAAAAAATGTTCAATTTGGTCCCTGACTTTTCACATATGTCAATTTAGTCCTCAACTTCTACAAATGTGTGTCAATTTGGTCCCTCTGTCAACAACTGCTAAAAAGCTGTGTTAACGGATCTGACATGGCTGTTAAGTGCCAACGTGGCAAATGTCAGGGACCAAATTGACACACCCAAAAAAATATATTTCCACTTCAACATGCCAAATCACCGAAATCTTGGGGACCAAACTGATACCAAAAAAAACAAAAAAAGGCAAATATAATGTTCCGTTTCTCTTTCTTTTTAATTTCCTTTTCTTCAAAAACCCTTTTCCTTCTTTCCCGCGTTACTGAACACCACCATCGCCCAGCAGACCGGACCACCATCACCCGCCGTGATGCCGCTGTTTTGCTCGCCGACCATCGTTGTTCCGTCGTCGCATCATCATCCTCCACCGCGAGCGCACCTGAAACCCATTTTTACAGGTTTGCGTTTTTTTTTCTCCCTTCAAATAAATCCATTTTTGTTAGTGTTTTTCATCTTCTTTTCACTGATTATTGGTTCCATTAGACCATTATTGTGATTTTAGAGTTTGTTTTGTTTCAATAGTTTAGTTTAGTTTGTTACAAAAACTGATTTTAGGGTTTTTTTAGTACTACGTTTTTTGGTTCCATTTTCGTTTTCCTGCTTCCATTTTCGTTTCAGCTATGCTATTTCCCTGACTTATGTAACCTAATATCAATTTGGTGCCTGACTTATATAACTTATTATCAATTTGGTCCTCATAACAAACGTTTTTTAAAGTATCAATTTAGTCCCCAACATTTGTGTCACGTGGCATGCTGACAAGGTTTTTTTTTGGGTGTGTCAATTTGGTCCGTGACATTTGCCATGTTGGCACTTAACAGCCGCGTCAGATCCGATAACACAGTTTATTAACAGAACGACCAAATTGACACATGTAACATCCCCAAAATAATTAATTATTTTGATGTTCAACCCATTTAACTATTTTATGGTGCATGATTGATACATTTGTTAATTGAGTGTCAGATTAATTATTGATTATTGTGGGGTTTTAAGTGAATAATAGATTCTAAGGGTATTTTAGAAAATTAGAGTTGATTGAGGGCATAGAGGTCATTTCACCCCCACACCTTCACTTATGTTGTTATTAAAAGAAAAAGAAAAGAAATAAAAGAGAGAAAGAAAGGGAGAAGTCGAGGGAGATAAGAGAAAAGAGAAAGAAGAGAGGCGAGGGAAAAGAAAGAAAGGAAAGAAAGAAAGAAGAAGAAGGAGAAGAGAAGAAGAGAGAGTGGAACCCAAACCCTTGCTTCCAATCATCACATCCTTCACTTCCATTTTCGTTTCTCCACCACTAGGTAAGTTCTTCTCTTTTTTCTCTTTCCCCTGGGTTGCGAATTTGAGAGATAAGGTGAGATGTGATTTTTGGTTGAATGTTTGTTTTGAAGGTTCCTAGATGTTTAGGAGCAAACCCATGGTAGATTGATGGAAGATTGAAGCCATGAATTTGAGTTTTGAAACTTTGTTGGTGACTTAGGGTTTTGATTTGGGATTTTGGGTTTGAACTTCAAAGCGTTTGGGTAACATTTGGATCGTTCTATCCACACTTTCGCTATTTGTAGTTGTTGTTCTCGCCGTTTAAAGGTGAGTTCTTACTCCATTTAGGTTTTATTCGATGAAATTGGTGTGTTGAGTTGTTGTCTCGGTTTTGTGTGCGCTATCGTGAAATGGTTTCGAGTAAAAACCGATATTCGATTTGTGTTATGTTTGTGGTTGTGAATTGTGTACATTGAAGTTATGACTTTGAATTGATGATTGATGGTTTGAAATTGGATGTTGAAGTGGTTATCATGATTGTTATGAACTATGTTTGTGTTAGGAATCGAGTAGAACGAGTAACGGAATAGCGAATTTACACGAAAACGGAAAATTTTCAATGTTGTCAGAGGAGCACGGTCCGTGCATTTTTTTAGCACGACCTGCGCGTCCCCTGCTGATACTCAAAAGTTGAAATTTTTGTCAAGCACGACACGTGCGCTTTTGAGCACGACCCGTGCGCAGAGTTCTGTCACCGTTTTTAAAATGCGTCCAAAGCTATTCCTTTTGATTCCAAACCTCTTCCAATCTCTTTCCTAACCTTCCCTAATGATATATGAATGATTATACTTCACTTATGCTTATGATTGAGATGTAAATAGATTGACGGTTGAATTATAATTATTGTTATAAACCTTATGATTTGTAGCAAGAGAGAATACTTCTTTTATAAGTAAAAATTAGTCTTAATTTGGTTCAAAATTTGAATTAAATACGTCAACTCCTATTAACCAATTTTTGCATATAATTATAAAAGATACAGGTACTACTAATTCTCCTTTTTGATGGTTCCGTGTTGTTCTCTCTTCTCATTCAATTCTCACCTCAAAATAATTAACTTCACCAACTCATTTTCATCTGTTTTTTCATTTAAACAACACAACACCAGCATGATAAAAAGATACACTTTCTCTCAAGCTAAACACATTTTCTCTTCTTCATAAAACCTTTTCTGTTTTCTCCTTTCCTTCTCAATTTGGGTGTGTCAATTTGGTCCGTGACATTTGCCATGTTGGCACTTAACAGCCACGTCAGATCCGATAGTACCGTTTATTAACAGAGAAGGACCAAATTGACACATGTAACATCCCAAAATAATTAATTTAATTATTTTGATGTTCAACCCATTTAACTATTTTATGGTGCTTGATTGATAAATTTGTTAATTGAGTGCTAGATTAATTATTGATTGTTGTGGGGTTTTAAGTGAATAATAGATAATAAGGGTATTTTAGAAAATTAGAGTTGATTGAGGGCATAAAGGTCATTTCACCCCACACCCTCACTTATGTTGTTATTAAAAGAAAAAGAAAAGAAATAAAAGAGAGAAAGAAAGGGAGAAGTCGAGTGAGATAAGAGAAAAGAGAATGAAGAGAGACGAGAGAAAAGAAAGAAAGGAAAGAAAGAAAGAAGAAGAAGGAGAAGAGAAGAAGAGAGAGTGGAACCCTAACCCTTGCTTCCAATCATCACCTCCTTCACTTCCATTTTTGTTTCTCCACCACTAGGTAAGTTCTTCTCCTTTTTCTCTTTCCCTTGGGTTGCGAATTTGAGAGATAAGGTGAGATGTGATTTTTGGTTGAATGTTGATTTTGAAGGTTCCTTGATGTTTAGGAGCAAACCCATGGTAGATTGATGGAACATTGAAGCTTGATTTTGAGTTTTGAAACTTTGTTGGTGACTTAGGGTTTTGATTTGGGATTTTGGGTTTGAACTTCAAAGCGTTTGGGTAACATTTGGATCGTTCTATCCACACTTTCGCTATTTGTAGTTGTTGTTCTCGTCGTTTAAAGGTGAGTTCTTACTCCGTTTAGGTTTTATTCGATGAAATTGGTGTGTTGAGTTGTTGTCTCGGTTTTGTGTGCGTTATCGTGAAATGGTTTTGAGTAAAAACCGTTATTCGATTTGTGTTATGTTTGTGGTTGTGAATTGTGTACATTGAAGTTATGACTTTGAATTGATGATTGATGGTTTGAAATTGGATGTTGAAGTGGTTATCATGATTGTTATGAACTATGTTTGTGTTAGGAATCGAGTAGAACGAGTAACAGAATAGCGAATTTACACGAAAACGGAAAATTTTCAATGTTGTAAGAGGAGCACGGTCCGTGCATTTTTTAGCACGACCTGTGCGTCCCCTGCTGATACTCAAAAGTTGAAATTTTTGTCAAGCACGAAAACGGAAAATTTTCAATGTTGTAAGAGGCGCAGAGTTCTGTCACCGTTCTTAAGATGCGTCCAAAGCTATTCCTTTTGATTCCAAACCTCTTCCAATCTCTTTCCTAACCTTCCCTAATGATATATGAATGATTATACTTCACTTATGCTTATGATTGAGATGTAAATAGATTGACGGTTGAATTATAATTATTGTTATAAATCCTATGATTTGTACCGAGAGAGAATACTTCTTTTATAAGTAAAAATTAGTCTTAATTTGGTTCAAAATTTGAATTAAATACGTCAACTCCTATTAACCAATTTTTGCATATAATTATAAAAGATACAGGTACTACTAATTCTCCTTTTTGATGGTTCCGTGTTGTTCTCTCTTCTCATTCAATTCTCACCTCAAAATAATTAACTTCACCAACTCATTTTCATCTGTTTTTTCATTTAAACAACACAACACCAGCATGATAAAAAGATACACTTTCTCTCAAGCTAAACACATTTTCTCTTCTTCATAAAACCTTTTCTGTTTTCTCCTTTCCTTCTCAAACAATGGCTTCTCCACCTTCAATTCCCCTCTTAATCCTTCTCCTCTCACTCTTCTTACCTTCATCTTCATCCCTCACATGCTCAACACAAAACCTCAAACAAAACAACAACAAGGCCTACCCAAACTGCGTAGACCTTCCCGCACTCAATTCCTATCTCCACTATACCCACAACTCCGCAAACTCCTCCCTCTCTATCGCCTTCGTAGCAACGCCGTCAACTCCCTCCGGTTGGATCTCATGGGGAATAAATCCCACAGGAAGCGGCATGATAGGAGCACAAGTTCTCGTCGGGTTCAAAATTAACGGTGTTATGACGGTGAAAACATTGGACCTCAAATCTTATAGTAACATTCTACCTGGGACGATTGATGTTTGGGATATTAAAGGTGAGGAAGATGGTGGTGTTATGAGGATTTTTGCTACCGTTAAGTTGCCGAGTAACGGTATTGACGGCGTTAATCATGTTTGGCAAGTGGGGCCCTCCGTTACAAAAGGGAGAATTGATATACATGGTTTTAGTCCACCGAATATGAATTCTAAAGGAAGGCTTAGCTTTAATGGTGCGCCGAGTTCTGTTGATGCTGGTTCCGCCGTCGATTCCACCACCCAGAAGAAAAATGTGAGTTTTTTTCCCTTATTATTCAAGAAGTTTGGTTTTGTTATGAGTTTGTGCGATTTTGGAAAATGTTTATTTTTCAATCCAGCTAGTGAGCTCGTTAATTGACTCGTTTATTTATTTATTTATTAAAAATTACATGTGAAACTATTTGAAAGAATTTATAAAATTTATAAGATATTCACAACAATATTGTTTATTAAAACATCGTACAATTTATATAAAAAAACAATTTTATTTTATTTTATCTTTTATTATTTAAATAGGTTAACTTAGGGCCATTTGGATAAACAGCTTAATTAAGCACTTATGACATAAGTTTATCATATAAGTGCTTATGCATATTTTTCTATAAGTCATAAGTTGTTTTCATAAGCTATCGTGTAGAGCTTATAGAAATTAGTTGAAAACAGCTTATGAACATGTCATAAGCCGTTTCCTTAAGCTCTCGATCAAACACAGTCTCACAAGTGTTGATGCTAGCAGATAAGCCCAAATAAGTCGATTCAAACGGACCCTAAATGATAAATGCTTACAAGTAATTATAAAATAGTTATAACTTTATAAGCGCTTAATTAGGCTATTTATCGAAAAAGAATTTTCCAGTCCCAGATGAATTGAGATATATTTTGGTGGAAATTATTAGTTTAATTGGTATGAGGGGAATCTGAAAAGGGAGGAGAATTCAATTGAAGGTTATAACTGAGTCCTGATAACCATGTTTTTTATGTTGATTTTGGATTGTTCTTTTGTAATTGGACAACATGTTAATAATATATAAGTGATTTTGTTGAATGGCAGATTCATGGAATACTTAATGCTGTGAGTTGGGGTATACTATTTCCACTTGGAGTGATAATAGCAAGGTATATGAAGACATTTCCATCTGCTGATCCAGCTTGGTTCTATCTTCATGTTGGTTGTCAGTTATCTGCTTATGCTATTGGGGTTGCTGGTTGGGCAACTGGCTTGAAACTTGGAAGCCACTCAGTTGGGATTCAATTCACTACTCATCGCAATATCGGAATTGCCCTCTTTACTCTTGCCACCATACAGGTAAACAACTTAATTAAGTGCTTAAAATAAGAGAATAGTCGAACTGGTTTTTTATACTTAGATTTTTATCGAACTTGAAAACAACTTATAGATATGTTATAAGCTCTGTAGCACCGACACGTGACATGTGTATAGTGTCTGACACATGTCGTGACGGACACCAACACCGGCACTGACACTTCAATTACTTGGATTTTTCAAATTTAAATCGGTGTTTACATGTCTGTGTCAGTGTCGTGTCGGGTGTCTGTCTGTGTTGGTGCTTCATAGTTTATAAGTTATTTTTTAAAGCTCTCTCAAGCTATTTGATAAGCTCTTCCAAATTCAATTGATAATTGTCCATTCCTAATCCAAAAAATAATATGGAAAAAGGAGAAAGTGAGAAGGGTCTCTTTTGCTTTGAAAAAATGTTTTCAGTTTTATTTTCTATTTTGACTTTTAATTACAGAAGTGTATAATTGTTGTAACCTTTGTATCACCTACTCTTCCGGTTGAATACATGTCCGGTGTCCGACACACCGACACTTCAATTACTTGTATTTAGTGTCTGCGTCTGTGTTTCATAGGTTGTAATATTTTTTGTATCTGTCTGATGAACACTCATTCCCTGTCATGATTATGCAGATTTTAGCATTGTTCTTAAGGCCGAAAAAGGATCACAAATATAGATTTTTCTGGAACATCTATCACCACAGCTTTGGATATACTATAATTATCCTGGGAATTATCAACATATTCAGAGGTTTTGACATCTTGAATCCTGAACATAAATGGAAATCAGCTTACATTACAGTGATTATTGCATTAGCTGCAATTGCCTTGTTGTTAGAAATTATCACATGGATTATTGTCTTGAAGAAAAAGTCTAAAAACTCTACCAAAACTTATGATGGATACAACAATGGACAAAGCAGGCAAGAACCCCTCCAAATATAACCAAAACCAAACTCCTCATTCAAAACTCTCATTTTGTAATACCCTTCTTTGATTGAATAGATATTCTACTTCTCTCCGCCCCCCCCCCCCCCCTCCTTTTTCTTTCTTTATTCACTTTTTTCCTGTTATTTATTGCTGCATATTTTGTATAAAGCTTGGTTTCATAGTGGTTTTTTATAATACCAGGGTACATATCTATATCTATATCTATAACATTTGAGAATGAATCTCATTTATTGCTATTCTATGTGTCACTTCTACACAACAATTTGGTAATTAATATTCTTTTTTGTAATTAATACTCTACAAATATTATGCAAAATGAAGACTAAATAACATGTCTTTCTAATGTATCCAAATTGTATTTGAAAAAATTATTTAAACTATCAACACTCACAGACATTTTGATTAAGAGTTATTTAAGTTTCTTTTCAAAAAAAATAATTAATTAAAAACTTAAATTATATAAATTATTTTCATTATGAAATATAAGTTAAATGACAAATTTAATTTAGTTTTTATGTGAGGAGAAGTTTATGAGTATTATACTTAATCACTTTTTTTTACAAAATTATAATGAATCACTTATTAAATCTCATTCATATATATTCAATCTATTTTATTGTATATTAAATTTCAAAATTAATAAAATTAGGTGTTATGAATTATTTAAAATACATTTTAGAATGTATCTTAAGACCCAAATTCTTAGATGTTAGCCTGTTAGACATGTCACCTAATGCATAATAATAATAATAATAATAATAATAATAATAATAATAATAATTTGTTACAATTGCGTGTGGCAAAACTTAAATTGTATTTGAAAAAATTATTTAAACTATCAACACTCACAGACATTTTGATTAAGAGTTATTTAAGTTTCTTTTCAAAAAAAATAATTAATTAAAAACTTAAATTATATAAATTATTTTCATTATGAAATATAAGTTAAATGACAAATTTAATTTAGTTTTTATGTGAGGAGAAGTTTATGAGTATTATACTTAATCACTTTTTTTTACAAAATTATAATGAATCACTTATTAAATCTCATTCATATATATTCAATCTATTTTATTGTATTTTAAATTTCAAAATTAATAAAATTAGGTGTTATGAATTATTTAAAATACATTTTAGAATGTATCTTAAGACCCAAATTCTTAGATGTTAGCCTGTTAGACATGTCACCTAATGCATAATAATAATAATAATAATAATAATAATAATAATAATAATAATAATAATAATAATAATAATAATAATAATAATAATTTGTTACAATCACACATATGGTCATCATTAGAAAAAGCGTGTGGCAAAACACAACTCTTTTTTCACCTAAAAACAACTTAATGTGACTGGCATACATATAATTTAATATTCTAAGTACTTTTTATTTTGAAAATTCTATTATAGTTTAATGCTTTCTCTCTCTGCATTAATTTTAGAAATAAATAAAAGACTTATCATTCTTCTTTATAGTCAATTATGCTAATACAAATTAAAATTTTAAAAAAATGTTACATTCCAGAATTTTCAAGTTTCGTTAAAAAAATTCTTAGAAAACATGTCACACTATTACTGCCCCTGAATAATGAAACTCACGTTTTCTTTTTCCATTTTCTGAAATTATAAATTTCTAAAATAAACTCTCAACGAGTAAAAACCTTTTTTTTGTTCATATTTGTTCTTGGTTAATACACTTAGAAATAAAAAATACATGTGGAAAAAAAATTAACAACTTTTTAGACAAGCAAAGCTCAAGTTTTATTATATTTTTTGGACATTTTTATGTAGACTAAAAAGCACTAGTGATGGAGCCTATAAATAAAAATGACATTTTTTTAATGCACCTATCGATATAAAAAATAACTAATCATTAGTCCAAAAATTATCTTAATAATCACTAAATATAATATAAAAAAATTTAATATTGATTGTTTTTAAAAGAGGCAAATCATACTAATTACTAGGAGAGATAACCCAACATTAGTGACAAGAAGAGAGAGAAATTAAAAGATTTTAAATTTAAAAATTCAATTTAAAAGGAAGTGATGGGTTTTTAGCAATGTTTAGAAAGTTGGACTGGCCATTGAACGGGAGAAGGAACTGGTTCAAGGTTCAAGGGTTTAACTATGTATGAACCGAACCAGTCATTGAACCGGTGAACACACTGATTATATAATATATTAAGTGATAAAATGCAAATAAGTGATGAAGAATTGTAAGAAATGTTATAAGTAAACATACAATAAAATGAAAATATATAATATAATATTATAAATTAAGTGGTGAATAATTGGAAGAAATGAAAAATATAAAAAAGACATTATGGCTGTGGTGAACTAATGTATTCTATCTATAATTATGTTAAGGTATGCTTGTGTGTTGGAGACTTATTCACAAGAGAATTGATTATGTTTTCTCTACATGTTTGTGCTTTTTAATCTTTTTTAGGTTTAATTATTGCAAGAAACGCTTGTTCTCTACTCTGTACTCTAACTGAACTTTTCTTATAAAGAGAAAAATGAATACTAGATATATTTGGTCTATATTATAGATCAAATACATTAGTTCTATAATAAACCTAAGAGAAAAATGCAGTTTTAGGTTTATTGAAGAACTGATGTATCTGATCTATAATACAGATCAAATATATCAGTTATTCAATGAATCTTGAACTGGACCCTTCTAGGGGCGATTAGTTCCTTTGATTAGATGAGTACGTCTATTTTTTTATGTTGGCTATTTGACTTAGGTGTGTGAGGCGTTGTGAGCGGCCTCGAGCTGTGATTGGTTGCTTTCGGAGCTCCCGCGGGGTGTACCTGCAATGGCACTCCAACGCCCAAGTCAGTGGGGTGAATTTCGAGCAGAGTAATGATATGTTTTCGTGCGTCCCTTTTAGCTGAGGTCAGACCCCTATATATATATATATATATATATATATATATATATATATATATATATATATATATATATATATATATATATATGGCGACCGTCGGATCGCATATGGCTTAATCTCCGTCGTCGATTTGTGAATCTAGGTTTTGTAGCGCTGCTTCACTATTGGGCCGTTCGAGGCTGGCCCATTTACTCCAGTGGGCTGCGGCCCGGTCCAGAACAGTTGCCCCCAAGCCGAAACCGTCCAGAGGAGCGGGTTCAGGCTTGAGAATGTTTGCCCCCAGTGGAGCGGCGTAGCCGTTGCGCGGTCACCTGCCCCCAGTGGAGCGGCCTTCAACGGGTGGCTTAGTTCGTCCAAGCATGCTCGACCTACAAGGTGGTCTACTGAGTCGCGGCTCAGGCTCACCTCGCCCCATAGGCTCATGCGGGGCTCAACCGTAGCCTCGCTCTCTGTGCATGGATCGCCCCGGGTGGTCTACTGAGTCGCAGCTCAGGCTCACCTTGCCCCATAGGCTCATGCGGGGCTCAACCGTAGCCCCGCTCTCTGTGCATGGATCGCCCTGGGTGGTCTACTGAGTCGCAGATGTTATCCAACCAATCTGTGAAGATATGATCTTAGGGTCCAACTTTCCATCATATTCAGGGACATCAACTTTGACTCTCCTAGTAATGTCTCCTAAATCCTCATGACCATACCTAGGAGGTTGTGGTGAACGCCTGTTGTGTCTATCTGGAACTCTATGGATTGGTCCTCATGAAAATGATCACCACCATCAACCCTAGGATCTAAGGTTGGAAGGGGATCACCATCAGGACTCAGGCTCACTTCGCCCCATAGGATCATGCGAGGCTCAATCGTAGCCGCTCTCTGTGCATGGATTGCCCTGGGTGGTCTATTGAGTCGCGGCTCAGGCTCGCCTCGCCCTATAGGCTCATGCGGGGCTCAATCGTAGCCCGCTCTCTGTGCATGGATCGCCCTGGGTGGTCTACTAAGTCGAGGCTCAGGCTCACCTCGCCCCATAGGCTCATACGGGGCTCAATCGTAGCCCGCTCTCTGGAGCCGTTTATCGGATCTTGTTCCAGGGGTTTCAATTGAATTTAAGAAGAGGGAAATAAACTTTATCTCAAAGTAATGAAAAATGCCTTGTCTTATTACTGACGGACGGGTGGTGCTCGATAAAAAACCCTGTGGGAAAAAGAGTGTCCCGCCCGGTTATTACAATTTTATTCTTTTTCATGACGTTCGCTCATCTTGGGGTCTCTCAGTAGTTCCCCTTGCGGCTGCTCGCGTGGCCATCGCCCTCTCTTCGTAATTCATGAACCTTTGTGATCGGCGGAGGAATGCGGCCAAGTCTGGGGGTTTGTTTACGCCGACTTCAATTTTGAACAAGCTACCGGTCTTAAGACCGTCTCGTAGGAAGCACAACCTCTTGTGATCATCCAATCCTCTCATATTGGCGGCTTCTTCATTAAAGCGTTCCATATATTTGCAGAGCGGAATCGTTTTTCACTTACCCGATTGCTTTGAGTACCGCGTGTGATTTTGGTTTCACTCTTGATGCTGTGAACCGAGCGGAGAATACTCTGGCTAATTGATCCCATGATGAGATAGTGTTGGGCCTTAACTCGGTGAACCACTCCGAGGCGGGTCCCTCCAAGGTTAATGGGAAGATTTTGCATTTTACCGGCCCATACGCCCCTCTGTACTTCATTACCAAATCGAAATTTTTCAAGTGGGCGTCTGGGTCCTTCACCCCGCTATACATCCTAAGGTATGAGGGAGGCTTCTCTAGTGCTCGCGGGATGGGATACTCCTCTATGTCGCGAGTGAGGGGTCCCATGTCGTCGCCGCTCATTCTCCTATGATGTGGTCGGTCCTCGGGGCGGCGCTCCCAATGATCACGTCGTTCAGAGGTGGAATCATGGCAACGAGGTCGTGCTGGCGGAGGTTCATTGTAGTATGGACGGGGGTACCTGTCGAGCGATCGGCTCCTTGACCGAGCTAATGAATCAATGGAGTTGTACGAAGATTCTTGGTAGGTTTCCTCCTCTGGCCAGTAGGTAGGGTCAGTCGAAGAGGGTGGTGTCCGTGGTCGAACCTGGATCGCACCTCGTCCTGTTCGCCTTCTTGGGGGCGATCGATGCACAGATGACCTCCTCGGGGGCGATCAATGCCTCTGGGACGGGTTGCACAGGGGATTCATCGTCGCGGCGACGTTGCTCGGGTGCGGTACATGCTCTCCCTGAAGCGACCTGGTGCGCGATGTGTCTGTCCCTTACGCTCAACCGATCGCGCAATTCCTGTATGATCGCGCTTGGTAGCCCGATTGTTGCTTGATGGGCGGGGGCCCCTTGGGCGCTAGAGGCAGTATCTTCAGGGTCGGCGACGTGGCCTTCTGGAGTCTGTTGTTGCTGCCGAGGGATCATGGTCGCGTTCCGCAAGCGCGGGGTGCCGCGTGGTCGCCCTCGTGGTGGCATGTCAGTCAGGGTAGGAAAGAAGCTCCCACTGTGGTCGCCAATGAGTTGGACCCTGCTAGTGGCGATTAGTTCCCACTACAAGAAAATCGCTCATTTGCGACGGCAATTTCCGTCGCAGGTGGACCTTTTTCCGTGGCAAATGTGAATTTGCGACGGAAGTTGCGACGGACGAAGAGTCGTGGCAAAACAGCTCGTCGCTAAGCGTTTGCGACGAAAAATCCCGTCGCAAATAATCCGTCGCAAACTCATCGAAGGTCCGTCGTAAATATCCGTGGCAAAGTCGTCGCAAACTCTGACACCTTTTCGTCGCAAATCCGTTGGAAATTTAAAAAAAAAAATTAAATTATACATCTAACATACTATTTAATAGTTATTTCTATACATACTAATCAGTACTAATACATATTATTTAATAGTTATATCCATAAAGAAAAGTTTGAGATAGATAAGTTATACATCCAAAATACTATCATTCCAGGTGTTACTTTGTATCCATCATTTTTTATAGTTGACAACATACCAGGTAATTCCTTTCAGTCCCCAGCATAAACTCATGAGACAAGTAACACACCTCAATTCAAAATGACAGAAACATACTTCAGGAATGGGAATAGTTTACCTAAAATATGGCTAAATAACCATAATTCAAAACTATATCATATAAGTTATGATATCCATGTAAATGACTTCTTCATATTAGCATTTCTTTTTTTCTTTAATAAAAGAACTGTTATGACTACAAGATATAAACTTAAGGTGAAACTGGGATAAACTTAACAAGATAAACTTAACAAAAATATATGTATTCCCACTTCTAAAGAGGTGCCTTTCCAAGCTGCCCTATTGCAAGTGTCTGTCGACGAGCGAGAACTGATCTTCCCCCCAGCAGTATCCAAGTAGTTTCACAAGATTTGCATGAGAGAACATCCCCAAAATATTTCTCTACACTCTGAACCCTAACATTATAAGAATATATATATATATATATATATATATATAATATTAAAACCAAATGCTAGTTCAAACTACTAAACCAATATAAGCAGAAAAACAGAGTTAACTTCTTAAAATCACAGTAATGAACTCTTAACAAAATATAACAGTAAATACAAAGGTGAAGTTCTGCACTTGAGCTTCCCAGCAACAGCTTTGTTGCAGAAGACCTCAAAAGCCTCCTTATATGATCAAACTTTCAGATTTACATGTAATATCATCTTCATTATCCTTATTGTTTTTAGAAACATGGTAAAAGACATTTAAACATGGAAATACTGATTGATACCAAAATGCCTCTATTGAATTTATTTTTTTTGATAAGCGCCTCTATTGAATTTGAACCCAATGATGGGGAAGCTTAACACTGTTTGACACCAAAACTTCTTTTGAATTTGAACACTAGCAGAACTAAGAAACTTTCCACAATCCACACTAGAATGTAATATAGCAGCAAGAACAAAAAACGAAGGATCATAGACTTTTATAAAAACAAAAACAGAAACACAACATATAAATTTTTTGTCTTAGTTGACATATTGTTAAGAAAAAGTACAAATCTACAACAACATAAACCCCAAATCAGTTTCAAATTGAAATTAGAAAATTCCCAATCACATTTCAGTGTTCTATAACTGTGAGAACTAGGAAAAGAAAAGACAATAAACAAAGGAATGCTTCAAATTCAAAGACAATAAACAGGCATCACCAGAAAGTTTAAGCTATCTATCAAAGCCATTCCTAACAAAAGAAAGAAGAATACTTTTTAATCAAAACCATAATTTGATATCAATTATATTTGAATGAAAACCTCCAAGTAAAGAAGACTATAACAGGTCGATAGTAAGTGGAAAATGGGACTTACAGAGAACTGGTTGGCCATGACGGGTGATGCTTCACATAAACCAGGAGTGATTTACCATTGTCTGAAGTCTGAACTCACCTCTAAATCCTCTTAAAATGTTGCCACTCCTGCATAGGCATATAATCACGTTCAAATAAATACAAGAAGAAAGAAAATGCTTATTTGTTCCTGAAAATAGCTACAGAAGGCCAAAGAATTTATTTGTAAAGAATAACACATTAACCATTTGAATGTATGCAGGATTAACTAGTCAAGTAATTAATTGGAAGCTTTTAATTCGACTGTCATACGGTATGCCACACCAACATAAAAACAAGTTTGATTCTAACTCCAAATCTTGATCTAAATGCTTCTGTAGCTAAACAAATTAATTAAAGAAAATGCTAAGTTAGGATTGCAAATCTTTGAGAGTTTTAAAAAGTTGGGATTGCAAAATTGTTCACTATAGCAAAATTGTCCAGGCAATTAACAAAACTGTTAATTAAATAAAATCAATTCAAAGGCAGCATCTTCAAAAAAAAACTTGGATAGCATACCGGTGGCATCAATAGTCCAAATCAGATTGAGTCATACACCACACAACAAGTCTAAGAACAACTGCAAGTCACAAGTAAAAAACTAGTTGTGAAGACTCACTTCTGAAGCAAAATTCAACATTATTCTATTTGGACGTAGCAGTCACAATACAGAAAGTACAAAAAACAAGTAAGAAAAGTACAAAAAACACTGTAAACTTTTGATAGCATAACATCAGCTATAGAAAGTACCCCATTCATTACCACAAGTAAGAAAAGACCCACAATTTAAAAAGAAACTCATACAGAAGGCAAGAAACTGGAATATACAAAGGAAAAAGATCTTAACAAAGAAGCTGCATAAGAACTTACCTTGGAGTAACCATTGGGGATATCCTGCACAATACAGCCAGAAGGAAGCCTCCTACACCTCATAAATGGCTGTGCATTAGCAGCATCATGACCAATATCAACAGAAACATCAACCACAGCCCATACACCTTCTGCATGCTGCTTACAGAACCGGACTAATCTCACTTGACGAACAGGCACAAGTGGTGAAAGCAATTGGACCTCGGCATGCATCTGAAACGTATAATCCTAATCAGCTCCAGCTAACTAAGACGGAGTTAAACAAACAGACAGCAAAGAAACATACCACTTGTATAGCACCATTTCTAGTTCCACCCATGCCACCAGATATAACATCAAGGTTTACAGCTCTAGCAATCGTAGAAGGAAACATCTCCGCCCATCGATTCTATTCAAGAATACAATCAATTTAAAACAACATACTAAACATATTAACAAAAAAAACAACAAACGAAATAAACATGCATAAAAGTTTCAAAGAAAACTGTTAAACTTAAACTTCACTGAAGCATAAGAAGTTGAGTTATCATAACCATACCTCGTCCATCAAAATTTCCACAAGGGCTAAACTGTTGATTATTACTATCCCAGTTTCTTTTGTAGCTTCAGCAATAACTTCAATTGAGTCATACACCACACACCATCAAAGTTTCTTTTGTAGCTTCTGTGAATATATGCCTTGACAGGAATAATTTGGTTTTGATGATTGACAAAAGAAGTTCAAAAAGGTCAAGATTGCAAAAAGTGGAAAATGAGATCAAACTTTCAAGTCAAGAGTTGTTTATTGTATTGTGTGTGTTTAGGATATTTGTGTAAGGGGAAATAAAGCTCTCTAAATTAAATCACACACTCACAATATTTTTCTTGCAAGAAAATAATTTTTAAACAAATCTCATGCATGCATAAATGATTTTAGAAACAAACATAATCGATTATAAGGATGCCACATTCAAGCATACAATCGATTCTTAATATTCCCTATGAATCCATAATCGATTTCATCATGTATTAAGGAAAAGGAAGCACATAATCGATTTATGGCTTTAAGGAAGCACATAATCGATTTCATCTTGTTTTGAGGAAGCACATAATCGATTTCATCTTGTATTTAAGGAAGCACATAATCGATTTATGGCTTTGATGAAGCACATAATCGATTTCATCTTGTTTTGAGGAAGCACATAATCGATTTCCTTTTCCATTTAAGGAAGCACATAAATCGATTATCATCTTATGTTATTCAAGCACATAATCGATTACCTAATTTTCATAAATAACTCAACGTCATATTTTTCCTAAAGCCTATAAATAGAGGCCTCACATTTCACTCTCAACACAACTCATTCTTGCATCTGAAACTCTATCATTCTTCTCATCGCTCTCACTCTTCTTACACTTGCTAAAATCTTTATTTGAGAGCTTTATATTCCATATAGTTTGAGTTGTATTACTGTGCTTCAATTTGTTCTATCTACACTATTGCGTGTATTATCATTGTCTTTGTCATTTCTTATTTTTGGGTGTGATCCCAAGGTATTCAAGAGAGGTGATATCTCTTGGTTTTTGAAGCTCTTTCACATAGGGTGGTGATATCCCGATTTTGTGTAAAGAGGTCTTAGTTTTGGGTGTGATCCCAAGGTATTCAAGAGAGGTGATATCTCTTGGTTTTAAAGTTCTTTTACATAGGGAGGTGATATCCCGGGTTTGTGTGAAAAGGTCTTTGGTTGTAAAGGTTTCTAGCTGAACCTGTTTTAAAAGCTAGTGATTGATTAAAATCCCTTGGAGTTTTCCTTGGGGACTAGACGTAGGCCTCAGGAGTGGCCGAACTAGTATAAATCTCTGTGTGTCTTCTTCTTTCCCTTTATCTCTTTTATTTTCCTCTGCAAGTCATTCTTTTTCAAATTAAAATGTTTTTTTAAGCGCTTTATTTTATTTATCAAACTTTTTATTCAGATATTTTATTTTTAATCACCAGTTTTAATTGCACAATTCACCCCCCTCTTGTGTTTTGAAGTCACTTGGTCAACAAGTGGTATCAGACTAGACTCTTGGTAAAGACTAACTGTCTCAAGAGGCAAGATGACTTCAAACAATGACTCCTTAAACAGACCCCCATCTTTCAATGGTGAAGGGTATGATTATTGGAAAACAAGAATGAAATTTTTTATTGATGCAGTAGATTGTGATATTTGGGATGCTGTCATAAATGGTCCGTTTGTTCCCACTCATCTTGTTAATGATGTAATGGTGAACAAACCTAGATCTCTTTGGACCAAAGATGAAAAAGAAATGTTCAATACAATTTGAAAGCTAAGAACATCATTACAACAGCGTTAAGCATCGATGAGTTCTATCGCGTATCACACTGTAAAACCGCCAAGGAAATGTGGGACGCCCTTCAAGTGATCCATGAAGGTACTACCGAGGTCAAAAGGGCTAGAATGAACACATTAACTCATGAGTATGAGCTATTCTGGATGAATCCGGGTGAAACCATCCAAGAACTAAACAAACGATTCATCCATATAGTTAACCATCTTAGAGGCCTTGGAAAATCTTTCGAAAATGAGGATTTGACCAATAAAGTTCTGCGATGCCTAAATAGAAGTTGGCAACCCAAAGTGACAGCTATTTCGGAATCTAAAGATTTATCTTCTATGGATTTAACCACTTTGTTTGGTAAATTGCAGGAACATGAGCTCGAATTAAATCGACTCATTGAAAGTGAGGAAGGTGAAAAGAAAAAGAAAGGACTTGCTCTAAAAGCATGTATCAAAGAAAGTGACATGGAAGATTATGATAGTTCCAATGAAAGTGATGAAGATATGAGTGCAATGGTTCGAAGTTTCAAAAAGTTCATGAGGTATAAAAGTAAACCAAAATCATTTTCTAATCCTCAAAACAAAAATGAGGAAGGAACTTCCTTCAACCCAACATGTTATAAATGTGGTAAAAAGGGGCACATAAAGCCGGATTGTCCTCAAAGTCAAAAATATGAGAAATCGGATAGAGATCTTCGAAAGAAATCAAAAAGAAGAAGGGCGTATATCGCTTGGGATAAAAATGATATCGAATCATCCGATGAATCCGAAAATGAGGAAGCAAGACTATGTCTTATGGCAAAGCATGAGGAAGATGAGGTAAACTCCGTTGAAACTGAGCCTAATTTAACTTATGATGAGTTGCTTAGTGTTTGTAAAGAATTAAATAATGAGTCAAGTAAGCTTAGAAAAATTGTTTCCACTTCAAAGAAAACTAATTTCCACTCTTCAATCTAAAATCGAAACTTTAAACAAGGAAAAAGAAATTCTTAAAGAGAAACAAATTTTTGTAAGTGAGGTCTCCTCTTGCAACTCTTATAAAAATAAGGAGAATATTCCCAAGTGTGAAGAGTGCAATGTTTTGAAAAATAAAGTTGATGATTTGCACAATACTCTTGCAAAATTCACCATGTGAAGAGACAATCTAAATATCATTTTGGGGAATCAAAGGGGAACTTATGATAAAGCTGGTTTGGGCTATCAACAAAAGATTCATGAAAAATATTTCAAAAAATTTTTTAGTCCCAACATCGCATCTAATAGCCCGTTTGTGAAATGTTATTATTGTGGTAGAAAAGGTCATACATCTTCTATTTGTAATGCAAGAAAGAACTTTGATGTGGATGACAAAAGGAAGTGGATTCCAAAGGGCACAATTCTAAAGGGCACAATTCTAAAGACTAACCCAAAAGGACCCAAAATGGTTTGGGTACCAAAAGCCAAAAATTGATTTTGTGTTGTAGGTGTGCTTGAAGGCCAAAAACTCAAATTGGTATCTTGATAATGGTCATTCGAAGCACATGAAGGAGGATAACAGAAATTTCTCCTTTTCATCAACTAAAATGTGGCTATGTTTCATGTGGTGACATATTTTAAAGTTCCTCTTCAAAAAGAGAGTTGCAAATTGATTTTTACTTATCATTTGAATATATCCCTTGACATGATTTATTTTTCCCCGCTTTTTGATAATGCCAAAAGGGGGAGAGTTATGTGATTTGCATGTTTCAGGGGGAGCATTTTTTTAATGCTTGCATATTGAAAGGAGGAGTATAATCTGCGCTTATCTCTGATATATACATTATTACTAAATATTTTTATCCTAACCCTTTCATTGAGCAAATCCCTTCTAATGATGTTTGTCATCATCAAAAAGGGGGAGAATGTGAATATATGCCTTGACAGGAATAATCTGGTTTTGATGATTGACAAAAGAAGTTCAAAAAGGTCAAGATTGCAAAAAGCGGAAAATGAGATCAAGCTTTCAAGTCAAGAGTTGTTTATTGTATTGTGTGTGTTTAGGATATTTGTGTAAGTGGAAAAAAAGCTCTCTAAAATAAATCACACACTCACAATATTTTTCTTGCAAGAAAATAATTTTTAAACAAATCTCATGCATGCATAAATGATTTTAGAAACAAACATAATCGATTATAAGGATGCCACATTCAAGCATACAATCGATTCTTAATATTCCCTATGAAACCATAATCGATTTCATCATGTATTAAGGAAAAGGAAGCACATAATCGATTTATGGCTTTAAGGAAGCACATAATCGATTTCATCTTGTTTTGAGGAAGCACATAATCGATTTCATCTTGTATTTAAGGAAGCACATAATCGATTTATGGCTTTGAGGAAGCACATAATCTATTTCATCTTGTTTTGAGGAAGCACATAATCGATTTCATCTTGTTTTAAGGAAGCACATAATCGATTTCATTTTCCATTTAAGGAAGCACATAAATCGATTATCATCTTATGTTATTCAAGCACATAATCGATTACCTAATTTTCATAATTAACTCAACGTCATATTTTTCCTAAAGCCTATAAATAGAGGCCTCAAATTTCACTCTCAACACAACTCATTCTTGCATCTGAAACTCTATCATTTTTCTCATCACTCTCACTCTTCTTACACTTGCTAAAATCTTTATTTGAGTGCTTTATATTCCATATAGTTTGAGTTGTATTACCGTGCTTCAATTTGTTCTATCTACACTATTGAGTGTATTATCACTGTCTTTGTCATTTCTTATTTTTGGGTGTGATCCCAAGGTATTCAAGAGAGGTGATATCTCTTGGTTTTTGAAGCTCTTTCACATAGGGTGGTGATATCCCGATTTTGTGTAAAGAGGTCTTAGTTTTGGGTGTGATCCCAAGGTATTCAAGAGAGGTGATATCTCTTGGTTTTAAAGTTCTTTTACATAGGGAGGTGATATCCCGGGTTTGTGTGAAAAGGTCTTTGGTTGTAAATGTTTCTAGCTGAACCTGTTTTAAAAGCTAGTGATTGATTAAAATCCCTTGGAGTTTTCCTTGGGGACTAGATGTAGGCCTCAGGAGTGGCCGAACTAGTATAAATCTCTGCGTGTCTTCTTCTTTCCCTTTATCTCTTTTATTTTCCTCTGCAAGTCATTCTTATTCAAATTAAAATGTTTTCTTAAGCGCTTTATTTTATTTGATCAAACTTTTTATTCAGATATTTTATTTTTAATCACCAGTTTTAATTGCACAATTCACCCCCCTATTGTGTTTTGAAGTCACTTGGTCAACAACTTCTGCAATAACATCGGAGTGACGCTGCCATGTCATCCATAACAAAAGAAGCATGGAAAAGCCAAATATTGCTCAGCCTTACTCATGATTCTTATAAAAAGTAAATAAACAATATAAATCTTAATCATCATCTTTGAAAGACAAACTCAAACGCCGCCAAGATTTGAATAGCAATTTAAGTAACAGAATAGCAATTTCTTGTTGATAACTTAACTAACAAAAAAACTCAGTCAACATATAAGCCATTAAGCACACAAATAGACAAACTAATAATTAGGAAACCCTAAAACAGAAATAGAAATAGGCAACTAGCAAACCCTAAAATATATAGAAATAGAATACCTTTTGTGTCTTTTTTTTTCCAATCCCTTGTTCAATAATCAATCCCTTGCATGTATGTCTGCACTCTGCAACATAAAATGAAACAGAAAAATACCAGAAGTAAGTTAAATCATAAAACGAAATTGAAATACCTAAAAATAAAAAATGAGTAACTGAAAGAAGCTACAAATAGAAAACGAAATCGAAATGCCTTGATGAAGGAGGCGCTGAGAACCTACAAATAGAAAACGAAATGTTGATGATGATGAAGGGAGCGAACGGAATAGTATCTCAGCCTCTGCAACATAAAATGAAATAAATAAAAAATCAGAAGTTAACACTTAAAACGAAATCGAAAAAAGAAGAATTAGTGACGAAGGATTAGCGATTTGGGGTTTTTGCGTAGAAGGAAATGACGAAATACCTTATGAGAACTGAGATTTTCTGGGTTTTGCAGAGACGAGAGAAAGGGAAACAGAGATGAGAAAGAAAGTGAGAAACTGTGAGAGATTTTGGGGGGTTTTGCAATTTGGATTTTGAGGGAGATGAGAGAAACTGAGAACGACGAGAGAAGAAAGAAACGATTTTGAGGGTTTTGCAATTGCTATTTGGATTTTGGGTTTTGCAATTAGGTTAGGGTTTGCGAGATTGAGGGTGAGGGAGGCGCGATGGTGGAGGGTGTGGGTGGAGGCGCGATGGTGGAGAGTGACAGTGTGGGTGGAGGCGCGATGGAGGGAGGGGGACAGCGTGAGAGGGGGACGGCGTGAGGGAAGAAAGAAAGAGAGAAGAAAGAAAGTGATGATATTTTAAGTGAAGATCAGAAACATGTGATAAGAAGGAAACTGATGACATTTGCGATGGGCTTGTGACGGGATCTCCGTCGCAAATTTGCGACCATTTTCTAATCCGTCGCAAACGCTAGCGGGAAATTTCCCGCTTCTTACTTTTTACTACTACTACTACTACTACTAAAATGTCATTAAGAGATATCACAAAAAGTTTTGGTTATTTTTTATGAAGCTTTTTTTGGTTCGAACCATCGCTGACTACTCACGGAGTGTCCCAACAAATAACGCTTACAAATGAAACACTTTTTTTTTTTGGGTAAACTAGGTATTCCATGCGCACAATTGTAAAGACTAATTTCTCGAGGTACTGCGATCCATTTAAGAAGCTCAAGTATCTACCACTTGTGCTACACCAAGTTATTGAAATACAACACTTTTACATGTTATTATAAGAATAGAAAACTAATGACAATTATAATTAAAATTTGGTTTAGTTGATGACGTTGTTTATAGTCATTAATTGTGATATTAAGCTATGTAATTAATTCCCGGACTTTATTGGCCATGTAATTGAGTTAAGACCAAATTGCAAAATCCTTCCTACACACAAGGCTATGGATACTACAGAAAGGTTGAGGGTCACATGCGTCAATTCAGGTGTAAGGCCTTTTTGAAATTTGAGTTGTCAAGAAACACTGTTCCAAAGTCAAAGGTCCGCAAATGAGTTATTGCATACATTAAAACTCTTCAAAAACATTAAACTCTCCTCATTTTTCACACTACACACTTTCTCATTGCATTTACTACATTACATTATATAAAACAATAGCACAATCTCAATCTCAATCTCAGCGCTCCCCATATGCTCTCTAAATCCAAACTCCCCCAAAGACAAATGCACACACACAACACTTTTTCATTGTGTCGTCATTTCCCCTACCCCTTGTCTTTCTGTAATCAAACTCTTTTTTTTTTATTTGTGCCTCAATCAAAACTTGTTTGTGATTCTGTAATTTTGTTGTTATATATTAACATTATGTCACACTGTAATAGCTTTGCATTGGGAAGGATTCCGAGTCCCAACTAGATCTATACACCTCTGGTTATTCACAATAGCGAAAGGCAATAGTCGTACAAACCCGAATCGGTTGAACCAGAGGGTTAAATCGAGTCAACGTTGCCAAGGCTTGGCTATATGAAGAACCTGTATGGCCTTTTGTCCTCATTCACCGCATCGATCCCTGTTATCTACTAAGGTGCTAAGTTCAATCATTTGGTATTTTTTTTTGTTTCGTGGCAATACCACAAAGAGTATCAAATTATTTTTACGATTTAATTCCCCATACATGTTTTGTTGCTGTTGTTGACCTTTTTGAAACAATTCACTTGATTTCATGTTAATCTCATGTGTCTTGTTCCTCAAAGTACTTTGGCGATCCTTGTCTTTTGCACCAATTATCTCCCAAATGAGACAAAATTAATTTGAATTTTGATCACTTGATATTATTTTCATTTTAGCATTTTCATTAATTACTTATCTTGAATTTAAAATTCAAGACAACTAATTAATGCAAATGCTAAAATGAAAAAAATAAATCAACTGATAAAAACTCAAAAGGGTTCTTCTCATCTGTCAGAAAATTGATAAAAAGATGAGAATCACAAAGTACTTCGAGGAACAAGGCACATAAGATTAACATGAAATCAAGTGAATTGTTTCAAAAAGGTCAATAACAACAACAAAACACGTACGATGAAATCGTAACTAAACAATTGATAGTCTTTGTGGCATTGCTACAAAACAAAAAAAAAAAGAGACCAAAGGATTGAACTTAGCACCTAAGTAGCAAATTGAACATGGATCGATGGGGGTGAATGAGGACAAAAGGCTATGCATGTTCTTCGTATAGGCTAGCCTTGGCAATGTCAACTTGATCTAGCGCTCTGGTTCGATCGATTCAGGTTTGTACGACTATATTGCCTCTCGTTATTCCGAATAATCAACGGTGTATAGACCCAGTTGGGGTTGTGATTCCCACCCAATGCAAAGCCACTACAATGTAACATAATTAATAATGATATATAGCAAGACATTTGCAGAATCACTAATAACTTTGATTGAAGCATAAAGTAAAAAAAGTTTAACTCGAGAGAGGAGGGAGAGAAAGTGAATGAGAAAGTTTTTGTGTCTAGAAATAGGCCAGTTGCCTCCCAAGAAATCATGAAAATAATTCTTATATTAAAAGTTTCACTTATACACATAAACTCCTTCTAGATGTCATTTTTGAACATGCTTTTCAAATAAAATATGACAAGTTGAGGTGTTGGAAGGCGAGAATTTTAGAAATAAATGTGAAGTGAATGAATATTTAGGTTTTAAAATTAATTTTTTTGACAAATTAAAATAAAATATTTATCTTTTTAAAAATAAAATATTCATTACTATTCAATACTATTTCTCTCCATTGAGAATTTCAAGTGTCAAATCTAAATCACTCAATACTATTTCTTTCTTTTTTCATGTGTTAAAGTTTATAATCTCTCATTCTTTCTAATTAATGGTTGAATTTCCACATGATAGTAATGTCATTTGAGAGAATATATTATTATAGGTTTTATGTAATAAATAACTTTTTAAAAGGTAACAAATAAGTAATAATTTGTTCGCCCAAAAACTTGTTGTATAAAATAATGTGCAAGTATACACAATCAACAAGTAGTAAAGTGATATGTAAAGTTCGTTCCCACGAGGATTGGAGTTCAATAAATGCTTAACTTGGTTAACAAACTAGTGAGGCAAAATAAAGTAAAACAAGTTTTTGTAACCATCATTTATATCAACAATAAAAGTAAAGAGTGTGAAAATCAGAATAGAGAATACGTTGGAATGCATTTACTATGTAAATTCATCAAAGTATATTAATAATGTATCTGATGCAGTAGCATTAGGTGCTGTAGCATTAGTATGTACTTTTCAGTTACTTTCACCAGTACTTCATTATAAGGGCTTACGTCTAAGCCCTAAATAGGCCCACCCTAGGCTATTACGCACCCATAGTGTTCACATTATGGAATTTTTTCTCCTATGTCCAGGGTTTAAAAAATGGGTGTTAATAAAGTGTCATTTAACACCCACTATACATATTATCTTTTGAGATTAATTCATAAAATTTTTCAGAATTCATAAATGCTACTTAAAATTAGTTGGCCATTCCTAATTTAAGATGGAAATATTATCACACAAAAGATAAAATGCCAAACATCAAATACACTTCATTAAATATACTAAGACTTCATTACATAGATATTAGCATCTCATCTAAGAGTATTTAGCTCATGATGAGCGAACAACACAAGAAATAAAGCTTAAACATAAATGCTAAAGCCATAACACCATAGATACAAAGAAGAGATATACTAAGAATAGGTAGACTGAAGAATGACTGCAAGAACAGTAGCTTGAAGGTACAAATCAACCCCCAAATCCACGATAATCTTCAAGTAAGTCAGCTCCTGTGATGCTGCAGCATCGTTCCCACCATTAGAATTTGCACTTTAGTATTTGAAGGTAGCTTGGTACAAAAATGGAGGAAAGGTTATTCCTATACTTTAGTATTTGAAGAGAGAATGCTGCCTTTTATAGTGCTAGGGTACATGTTCAAAGGAAAACCCTAAAAGAGAAGCGTCCCTTGTCCTATATGTGCCCAATAGTACAATGTGCGTTGTTGTGGCACCTGATGCTGTGGCAAAAAGGAACGCATACATAAAAGAAAAAAGGGGGCACCAAGGTGCCAAATGACTTCAAACCAGAAATTAGTCCTCTAATCTACTAAACAACTTATTTACATGAATTAAACACACTCTTACTTGAGAACTTACAATAATTTAAGCATAAGAAAGCCTAAAAAACTCTTATAATTAAGAGTTAACACACCTCCAAACTTAACCCATTGCTTGTCCTCAAGTAATGACACTTGACAAAGACAAACAACTATAATCAAGGCAATGTTCACCTGCATAAGTTGTTTTGACAAATTTTTCAAAGATAATCAGATTGGGCTAAACTTTCGATCCTCAATCATTCAATACACCTTAAGTTTATCAAGATATCCTAAATTTATTCCTGCTCAAAGTGTGTGTGTTACAGCTAGGTTTAGTTCAGCTCTTAGCAAGTTTCAAAATTTCACCTAGCTAGAGAAAGAATGGTTTTCTTTTGGTTATGCCAATGAATTTTTCAAAAGGAATGGTAGGCTAACAACTTCAGCATAAGAAAGGGGGCTTCAAAGTACAACAAAGGGCTTGATTAGCCAATTCAGATTATTGGTCAGTGCACTACTATTTAACCTGACTTTAACTAGAAGCTGCAGCATTTGCTACCACAGCATCAACAACTTGACACACAACTTTGCTGCAATGCCTATTTTTCATAATTCTTTTTTTTGAAATATAGGAAATTGCAACTTTATTCACTTATAAATGACTTTATACAATACATAACAAACATTTTGTGCACTGACCATCCTAAAATCTTCATGCTTCGCCTTAATATAACTGATGCACCCCCAAACTTAGTTTCATATGCTATCCTAAATTTTTTGTAGAAACTTTGCACAACCTAGGTCTACCAATGTCTAACATCGCATCAGACCATTTCTAGTTTTCTAAGATTCTACCTAATCCTAGAGAAAAAGTATAGGAGATGAAACAATTTAGTCATCCATCAAACAAAGCTATTCTCTCAATCTCACCATCATCACCATCATCATCACCATCATCAGCATCATCATCATTAAGCTAGCCCAACTTAATCACCCCCTTTACTAATTTTTAACTTTGATACAACTAACATGCCTTTCACATAAACAAAACATAGTAAGGCCTCCCTCCCAACCTAAGACTCAGCAGAATCCCCACTGCTCATGCAATTACTAATGGGGAAGGCTTACGACTCAAAACAGCAAACATATAACACATAAATCTAGACAACTGTTGGGTGCTTTTACAGATGCTACAACATCCAACATGTTTATTCAAAACATAAAAACAACACAATAGCACAAGGAAGACTAGGTAGAGGGATTCCGTGGTTTTACCCTTGAGCTAGTTCTAACAGCTCCCCCTCTTTTGACTTTGTGCTTAAAAACCTTGGGATTCTTAAGCTAGTTCTGACAGCTCCCCCTCATTTGACCTCTGATGCTACAACATTAGATTGCTGCAGCACTGAGACAACATTTGCAACTGTAGTCCTAGCATCAGAAGTGGTTCCTTTCTTTCCCAACAGTGTAGCAGCGACTAACTCTTTAACAGCCTTAGTAGAAACAATTTTCCTTTCTTCCTCCAATGCTGCAGCATCTTGCTCTGCAGTTTCTTTGACATCTGCAATAATTGAAGCAATGATGTGCTGCAACTTAGTATCTTCTTGGGCATCAAGACCTTCCTTCTGAACATGCTCCTCTTCAACAGTTGAGACCTTTGCTTTAGGGGCCTTGACGGCCTTTTCCTTAGTTCTTTTCCTCTTCAGAGTTCTTGCAGCGAATGCTACAACATTGTCAGTATGAACACATGTTGTGGCATCTGGTGCTAAAACAACTTCAGTCACAATATCAATTTCTGGCTGAGGTGGTGGCTGATTTGTCTGGTTAGTAGGTTGGTCAACACTCTTGGTGTCTTCTGTATGGGGTGGGTTCTGGTCTCGGGATGGTGGATTTGGTGGTATGGGTTGTGAAGTGATTTGGGGATATTGAGGTGGTGAATTGTGAGGTGGAGGTATTGGTTGGGTAATTGATGGTTTTGTGGGTGAGGTTGAGGTATGCTTGGGACTAGGGGATATGGGTTGAGTGTTGGGGTTAGGCACCATCTCAATGTCAGTGGCTTCCTCGGAAACTTCCCTGCTCTCAATACTTTCTTCAGCAATTGTCTCATATTCCTCTTCACTCTGTTTCTCCAATTCCTCCATTATCTCCCTGTTCTATTCTTTTTCTACATCACTCAGTGATTCAACATCATCTATCAAAGCGTCCTCCTCCACTACCTTTTTCTTCCCTTTATTTTTCTCAGCAGCTACATGTTTCTTTTTCTGCACAATAGCCTGTGCTACGAGTTCTGGTTCAGCTTCTACACCAACCTCCAGTTTTGCTTCATCCTCTTTCCTTTCCTCTTCTCCCATTTCTTCTTCAAACACCCAGTCTGGAAAGGTAGGTGTGTCTCTCTGACTCTTATTCTTAAAATTCTCATCAAACAACTCCTTCTGCCACTCAAAGTGGTTCTTTTGAAATTCCTACATAGCACGCTGCTACAACATAAAATGTTGCAACACAACATCACTTACAAATGCTGCGGCAGAAGATGGCTTCACTTTGAGGACAATGGGGAAAGCCCCCGGAGTATATCCTTTATGTTCTCCTTTGATAATTTCTACCCCTGCCTTGACACAGAGGTCAATTATGAGGCAGGGGAAAACAAATGCCCTGCCGACTTCTCTTTACAAACTATGAATTCCCTAGCCAACCAGTCTTCCAACATCCATCTCCTTGGCACTCAGAATAGAGTTTAGAAGAATCATTCTTTCCTTTTCAACCATGATAGTGTGAGAGGTGGGCAATATTGAATGCTTGATGAAATTAAACCAAACCATAGCATCATGAATCAGCTTACCTTTTCTCACTTTGAATTCCTTTCCCGATTCTTTGTCCTAGTCAGTTCCTTCAACAGTAATCCTCTTTTTTATATCCCCCATCTCATTCTTTCCAAATTTCTCAACTTTCTTACTAAAGTCCAGTCCGTTATAGTCTAGATTGTAGATTTCGTTGATATCCCTAGACTCAAAACTAACAGGAAGACCCCTGATGATGGAATAAAGTTGGGGCTTACCTTCTTTTGCCTCGGGGATTCCTTCGAAGAACTCTTGAACAACCGTAATATAGTACGATGAGGAGTGTTGATGATTTTTTCCCAACCCAAAGTTTTCACAGTTGATGTGAAAGCTACGAGTGCCCCTTTAAGATCGAACCCACGTTCTACCCAAAAGTTCATGTTTCTAAACTTTTCAGGATCGTCGGGTTCAAGATCATGTTTTTTAGAACGCCTTCTTCTTCCATGGCTGGACTCAACAATATCCACCATTGTCTGTCTTTTTCCAGAAGTTTTCATTGTGCTTTGCTTCTTCCTAGGCATTTTCACACACAGAAATGAAGTTTAGTATGCAAAGCTTTAGGGATTTGAGTGTGGTAAGGTTCGGGATTAACGAAGCAGTGGGTGGTTTTCTTTTGGGGAATGGAGGTTTCACTGGTTATGGAGTTATTTGCGAGAGAGATGGTAGGTTGGTTGAAAGGTTTGAGGGTGTATTTATGGTGAGTGGACGGGTTTTTGATTGATATGACCGTTGCAAGCTTTTGACAGAGAGAGGGGAACGTGATTGGTGGACGTGTGGTGGGGTTTAAAGGGATAAGTCTGTACAGTTTTGCCACCTCAGCAGAATGAGCAGTTTGAAATCTTTTCAACTTTGTGACTTTGGCAGTAACTGCTGCAACAAATGTTGTAACATAAAATCTGAAAGCAATGCTGCAGCATCATATGCTATCACAACAACAAACCAACTTGAACCACAAATTAACTTGGAAACCTGCAACACACAAACAGAAACAAAACACATTTTATTAGTTTAAAACACCGGGCTGCCTACCAGTAGCGCTTGCTTTAAGAGTCCTCAGCTAGACTACCCTCTAATGTTAGAGGTCTTGCGATTCTATGGTGACTTTGTCCCTCACCACAGGCTCTCCGAAATACTGCTTGACCCTTTCACCATTTACCTTAAGTGTTGAATCAGTAGCTTCATCATACAAGTCCACAACACCATGGGGATACACCTTCAGAAGCTTGAATGGGCCTGACCACCTTGATTTGAGCTTCCCAGGGAACAATTTGAGTGTTGAATTGAACAATAGATCTTGTCCCCCTGTAATAAGCTCTTTTTTTTGAATTTTTCTGTCATGCCAAGCCTTAGTCTTGGCTTTGTACATCTTTGCACTCTTATAAGCAAAATGTCTCATTTCTTCCAATTCATTCAATTGTAAAAGCCTACCTGCCCCTGCCTTTTCATAATAAAAACTGAGCTTTTTGATAGCCCAAAATGATTTGTGTTGTAACTCCAAATACCAAGCTGTGTAAATATAGATTTGGGCATCAAATTGATGCTTGCATCCAAATCACATAGAGCATGACCAGTATAGGACTCCCCAATGAAACAAGGAATGGTAAAACTGCCAGGGTCCTATAACTTTCTTGGAAGCTTGATTTGTATGATCATACTACACTCTTCAGCCATTGGTACAGTTTCAAAATACCCCAATCTTCTCCTCTTGGTTAGCACATCTTTCATAAACTTTGCATAATTGGGCATTTGTTGAAGTTCTTTCACCAAAGGAACATTGATGTGAAGTTGTTTCAGCACCTCTAGAAATTTGCCAAATTGCTTGTCTTGCTAAGCCTTCTTCATCCTTTGAGTAAAGGGTGCAAGTGGCACATCTTGATCAAGCTCAGGGGATGGTACTGGTGCAACATCAAATACTACAGCATCAGTTGAGATAGCATCTGTTGTACTCTTTTTTTCATTTTTTTCTTTTCTTTTTGTACCACCACATGTATCAGTTGATGGCCTATCAAATCCTTCCCACTCCTCAAAGATATAGCCTTTCTTTCCCCTTTGAAGTTGATGCTTCGGCAGTGAAAGGCAATGATCCACTAGGCCTCTGGGTGACAGCAGTAGCTAATTGACCTATTTGATTTTCCAAGTTCATGAAAGCAGCCCTCTGAGTTTGGTACTGAGTTTTTGTTTCATTCATGAAAGCTTTAAGCATTGATTCCATAGAATTATCAGCTGTTGGTGCTGCTTGCTTGGGTTGAGCGGGGAATCCTGGTGGTGTTGCTGGAGCTGCAGCAGGTGCTGTATTGTTGCTCCATTCAAAATTGGGATGGTTCTTCCACCCAGGATTGTAGGTATTTGAATAAGGGTTATTGTTTTTGTTTTTGTTGTATCCCACATAGTTGACTGAGATAGAGTTGGATGGACATTCTTCATATATGTGACATCCTCCACAATAGACACAACTGGTAGAACCTGCAGGGGCTTGCTCAATGGCTGCTACGGTAGCTTCTTGTTTAGCTTCTGTTGCTGCAGCAGCCGGTGCAGCAACACTGGGTGTGGTTAAATTGTGTTATCATGTTGGTGAGGGATGCTACTTGAGCAGATAGTCCAATGACTTCACTCACTTCATGCATCCCAGCCACCTTCCTCTGAAAACTGACCCTAGCTGTAGGCCATTGGTAGCTATTTGCAGCAATAGTCTCTATAGGATTGTAGGTATCATTGCAAGACCCATTTAACAATTCTCCTCCAGATGATACATCAAGCATGAGTTTAGTTTGAGGTTCCAGCCCATTGTAAAAAGTTTCCATTTGAACAATAACAGGCAATCCATGGTGAGGGCATTTCCTAAGAAACTCTTTAAATCTTTCCCATGCTTCAAACAATGATTTAAATTCAGTTTGTCTAAAAGAGGTAATTTCAGTCCTCATCCTGACATTTTTTATGGGTGGAAAATATTTAGTCATGGACTTTTTTGCCATTTCATTCCAAGTAGTGATAGAGTTAGGTTCCAAGGAATTTAACCAACCCTTAGCTCTATCCTTCAAGGAATATGGGAAAAGCTTAAGTTTAAAAGCATCATTAGAAACACCAGGGAGTATGAAATTACTACAAACTTTTACAAATTGTTTTGAATGTAAATGTGGATCTTCAGTAGGAGGACCTCCACCAAATTGACCAATTGTTTGAAGCATTTGAAACATCACAGGCTTAAATTCAAAATGAGTTTGGCAAGTTCAGGCCTTACTATACTAGTTTTCATAGTTTAAGGGTCAAAAACAGCAGAATTCCTAATAGGCATTTCCCTGTCATTTGCCATGCCTATGACAGTTTGGTTTATGAGTTGTTGCCTATGAAATGGCTCACCAGTACCTTGTTCTGTTGGAGTTTCTGTAATATCGGTTAACGGGCCCCATTGACCCATGTTGAGAACCATGATGAGAGGCCATGGCAGCAGCTCTGCCCAATTCAATAAGTCCTTGATTACTGTGAACCCTACCCAACCTTCTGAACAATATTTCTATCTCAGGATCCAACTAAAACTCTAGTGAACAACGCCCGTGCATATGCTAGAGCACTTAATGCTGTAGCAACAGAAATGGCTTACCAAAGTTAGGTAACAAATCACTAACTTGCTAACTACTTAAACAGTCTATTAAACTGTTGATTATGTTATATCTTATTTGTTAGAATAACAGGCTTAATTTGTATTAGTAGACGTTGACTAGGTTATGATTCAGCAAATCATTTTTAATTAATGTGTTAGATCCTCCTTGTACTATATATAGATATTACTTGTATATTGTTAATCACTCAATAATACAAAATTACTTTAGGGTGAAAATACTTTGTTACCTTTATTGATGATTTTTCTAGTTGCACTTGGTTATTCCTGATGAAAAATAGGTCCGAGTTATTCGATATTTTTGAACAATTTGGTGTTTCTATTTGATCTCTGCGTAGTGATAATGCCCGTGAGTATTTGTTCCAATGTCAAGCTTCACCTTTTGGTACTTCACTTGACATTTGGGTTATACAATTCACATAATGAAATTAGATTAAAAATCAAAGCTCTAATAAGATAGGGTTTAGCTTTGAGATTATTAAGGGACCATCATTGGATTGTTTCCCATAATCCCAAGACTAAAGAAGTCTACCCACTAATGATCATAGTAGACAAATGAGTAGAAGAGAATAACATAATTTAAATGGCAAAATGTAAATAACAAGAAATAAAAGAAAGCTTATAAAAGTGCAAGAACCTTAGATTAAACTTTGGAATGAAACTACAATGATCCAGGATGCCTATGAAGATGCATTGGGGCCTTTTTTATAGTCTAGGATCAGTAGACAAAGCACTAAATTTGAATTACAATCCATAAAGATGAGAATGGGAAGAGTTTGTAACATCAGCACTAAATTCGAATTACAATCCATAAAGATGAGAATGGGAAGAGTTTGTAACATCTTTTGAATTCATGGCTGATTTTTCCACTTTTATATTACTTGATTCTTTCCCCCATCCTATTGTCTTTTGATCCTTGCTCTTTAAACATTAAATTTCCTCATTTGCTCCATAATTAACCTTGAGAATAAAAACTAACAATAGGTAGTAAAATAGTTCTAAAATAGAATCAAAACATCAAATAAATTACTTAAAATAAATACTAAAAACACACTAAAATATGGCTTATCAAACTCCCCCACGCTTGAATCTTTGCTTGTCCTCAAGCAAAACTATGAAACTCAATGGGCCAATTTTTGAAACAATTATGAATTCCTACAAAACTTCAAGTGGACCGGAGGTATATTTCTGCACTTCTCTGGTTTGAGACATACTACTTTGGGCTTTTGTGATTTATGAGACAAGTTTTAGGTACTAGCACAATAGGAAGGATATCAATGTCAGCATAGAACTTGTTCCCTAGCATTCTTAAGCTTGGGTCTTCCATTCACTAGACCGGGTCTCAAAGGAGGGTCTTTATACGCTGGGCATTCAAGCACTTTTCTTTTTTCTTTTGCTTTTTCTTTGATGCAGGCCAACCACTTTTAATTAACAATTTTTTTCTGAACTTAAAGTGGTCAGCCTTTGATGCTCTTTTCTTTTCTTTTTCTTTTTTTTTGATACCCCAACTCAGACGTTTTTCTCCAATAACCTCGCATCCGATGAATGTCACCAAGAGAACTAAGTTTCTAGTTTCTTTACTAAACCTACTAATAGTACCAATAACCAAAAACAAATCTCAAGAGTGTGTGTGTGTGAAAACCCAAAAAGCAGTAACAAACAAACATTTATTTTTACCAGTCAGTCCACCTAGATGAATACTATGAATTTCAAAAAAAAATAATCCCCCTAACCAAATAAAACATGCTTTCAAAAGTCACAAAGATTTGAGAAAAGGGGAGATGATATTTATTCAAAAATAAACTAGACTAAAAATAACGAGAAAACAGTAAAGAAAATGCAAGATACCCCCCCATGCTTGGACCAAACATTGTCCTCAATGTAAAACAGAATAGAATATATGAGAGGAGTAAGAAAGCTCACATTGATTGCCATTTTGTAGCTTTCTTCTTATTCCAGGAAAACAAACATAGGTAAACCAGTGGGTTGCCTCCCACGCAACGCTCGTTTATGGTCATTAGCTTGGCCTTTGCCCTTTGTAGACTTATTCCTGGGTCCCATTGCTTGAAGTATAAAGACCAAGTGACACATGAAGAATGAAAGCATATTCCTGGATCCCATGGCTTGTAAAATGGAAGTTGTATAAGCAATGAGATCTTATTTTCAATTCCCCTAGATCAAATGTTATTTTCACAAAGGAAGGTGAAAAATAAGATAAAGGAGACAACATTGTAACATCCACACATGCATTTAAATTAATATACTTATCCAAGGGAGAAATTACAATTTCCTTTGTAATCTCCATTTCATGGTATATCTCTTGTGAATCATCTTCCACTACCACTTTACCATTGTTTTGATCTACCTCAACAACAATATTTTTCTCAGTTTCATGTATTTTTTTTGAATAACCCTTGTAAGAAAGGTGGTGGTGGTGGCAACGATGCACGTAAGATTCCCATTCCTCCTTGGAGAAAACAAATACATTTTTGTATATCCCTTTTATACAACATGGTGGTGGTTGCAATAATTCCTCAAAGTATTCCCATTCCTCCCTGGAGAATGTAAATACATGCTTTTTCATAGTAACAAGAAAAAAACATTTAAAGAAGAGAATAAGAAAATAAAATAAAAGAAAAATTTCAGTCTAACCGGTACCAAAAAGTTGATTAATATCACTAACTCCCCGGCAACAGCGCCAAAAACTTGATACACCGCAAGTATACGGTTATATCGCGTAATAAGAATATCGATCCACAGGGAGTTGTATGTGATTACCAATCTAGTTTTCAGTGGTGATTAGCTAAAAGGGAATTGTTGCGCCCGAAAAATCCGGTTTGGGACTTTTCGTTTGACAACGTGGAAAAAGTTTGGAGCCGCCACCAATATTTTAATTTTAAGACCAAAACATTGAAAAAAGGTCTTTTAAACAAGGCGGATGGTCTTTTGAAAACGTAGAGATGTAGGTTCGGGGGTCGGTTAGGTACGAGGAAGGTATTAGCACCCTGCACCTCCTTTCTACCGAAAGGGAACCATTAACTTGATGTGTGGCTTGGACAAAAGTTTGAGTTTGAAAGCGGTTTATTCTACTTCTTTTCTTTTCTTTTCTTTAAGGTTTGTTTTATTGAAAACAGGAGGGAAGAAGAATATTTTTGGTTATCTTTGAAAATCAGGATAAAACAAAGATTTCTTTAAAAGTGTGCTTGACAGGACAGGACTTCGTTCCTACGTACCCTCACTGGAAGAGGGATCAAAGCTACGTAGTTCTCGGCTTTTGGTTTTGAAAAAGGATTGAGCTTTCGCGAAGACCGAACAACAACGGTTAGAATGGTCTCGCTACTAACTCCTTTTGAAAACAATATCATCATTAACGACCTAATCGGCAACGGTGCGATTGGTGTTTAATGACAATCGATTTATTTTTGAGAAATGAATAAGTTTTCAAAAATGGGATAGAGCTTTTGCGATGACCGAACAACAACGGTTAGAATGGTCTCGCTTCTAACTCCTTTTGAAAACAATATCATCATTAACGACCTAATCGGAAACGGCGCGATTGGTGTTTAATGACGATTGATTTATTTTTGTTTTGAAAGTAAAAGTTTCTTTTTGTTTTGAAATGATTTTAGGAAATGGGTTTTAGAAAAGGAGTAGAACATTTCATGTCAATTCTAAATCCATAACCAAATGCAAATGAATGAATAATACTCAAGCAAACATGAACATATCATTCATTAACCAAGATTAAACATGCCCATACAATCAAAGGATTCAATTATTAAAGATGCAAAACAAAGTTCTCAAAGTAATTGTGTGTGTGCAAGAAGGATTGTATTTACCCTAATGGCTCTATGCTACAACATGCGTGTAGACTTACGTCTCCATTAGGAGGTCATACAAGTGGAGAGGAGGGCACACAATCAAGTCAAGACATTTACATGGCATCAAGAACAAGTGAATACAATTGATTGTAAACATAGAGTATTCTAAGTTAAATGATTGAATATGTAAGCAAGGATGCATGATTAGGTAAGCATGTAAGTGCATGAGTGTACAAGGAATGGATGCATAGCACTTTATTTATGAATGGATGGCATACAAGGATGCATAAGAGGATGCAAGAGATATAAGCATATGAGGATGCATGAGAGTGTCACATAAACTAAGTATGAATGAAGATGCATGAATGTGAAAATGTTTTGGGTATTTTTGCAAGTTGATAAGTTGTAAAACTTTAAGTAAGAAGTTAGTGAAAAGTAAAGTAAAAATGCATGAAGTAAATGGTAATTATTTAATGAGATGGTAAAGTAAAAATGCATGAGGTAAATGGGAAGTGGTAAATTTTTTTTATGTTTTAGTAAAAATTAATGAAGTGGTAAAAACCAAAGTAGTAAAATATTTTTATGATTTGGTAAAAAGTTAATGAATGGTAAAGTAAAATGGTAAAAAGTAAATAAACACTAAAACCAAGTTGAATCACATAGAGCAATCCTCTCACTTTGAGAAAAGTGCACTAGGCACTAGTGAGAATCAACTTGCCTATCATCAACAATTTACAATAAGCAAACTAAGACACAAGAATAAGTGGACACACAAACTAAATTGAGTCATTTCTAGCAATCTTCACCACTTAGGTCAAGGTGCACTAGGCACTAGTGGGAATCATATTGCTAGATCATCAACCAACAACAAAAAATAACATCTAACACTAAAATAAAATATTAACAACAAGATTAAACATCATCAAGCAAAGAACAACAACAAAATCAATTTGAAAATGTTTTTAAACATAAGCATGCGAACCCAAAGGGAACGTAGATCCACACTTTTATTAAAAAAAAACAAAAGTTAACATAAAGCAACATAGATCCATTTTTGCAAAGGATTCACATGATTAAGCAAAGGATGGCATAAAACTCACATGAACCCTAAGTTTTTTACAAGCATGCGAAATGAACAATGCCATAAAACAACTCTTATTTCATGAAATTTAGTGCAAAATGTTTAGAGATGCAAGGGAAATTAATCAAGTAGAAGAACAACTCCTTCAAGGCCAAGGACCCATCTCAAACACCCAAGGCTCCCTAAGTCCTTGTCAAAATGTTTGAAATGGATCCTCAAAGCAACAACAACAAGCAATCAAGAAGGAGTTGGGAGTAGAAGAGAGATTATGCAAGAAAACTTAAATATGAGATGCAAAGCTTCAAGGATTACCTCAAAACTACAATGAAATGAAGAAGGAGATGATAAGCTCAAAAATTGCTAGCTCTTAGCAATTTAATGATGCAACCTTGAAGAGAATGGAAGGAATGATGGTGATCTAACAAGAAATGGAGGATTTGATGGTTGAGTTTTGAAGAAAAATGGGTGAGGGAGAAGAGGATGGTTTCGCAAGAAGATAGGAGAAGGGAGAAGCTTTGGTGTGCTAGGGTTTTGTGTAGGAGAATGAGAGGCTAAAGGATCCTTAGGTGTGGGAATGAGGGAGTATTTATAGAGTTATTTTAGGTTTAGGGGCAATTGAGTCATTGGTCTTACTAAGTGCTCTAGGATTGAACTTTGATTTTGAATGGAGGGTTGAGATCACTTATCACAAGGATTGAGGGTGGAGAGAAAACACAAAATGGAGAGTATGGGAGAGGGAGAGGTGTCGCATGGAGAGAGAATAAAAGAAAAAAATGAACTTTTATTTATTTTGGGAATGGAATTCTCATGTGTGGTAGGGTTAGGGGTATTATTGAGATGGATTGTTCTCAAAGAGGAAAATTTGTGTTTTCTTATGAAGAGGTTAGTGTAAGTGAGTGAGGTAATTTACCAAAGAGGGCATGAATCTTCATGAGAGTGAGTGAGAATTGGTGATATGCACCAAAGGAGAAGGTTTAAGGATGGTACAAGGCATATTCCTTCAAGACAAGGAATAATAGTACAATAGAAGAGTGTGGAAGAATTTTGTGAGAGGGAGAGAGAGAGAGGGGATTTCGAAATTGTGAGGGGGAGAGAGAGAGAAAATTTCGAAATTGTGGGGGGAGAGAGAGAGAGGAAAAAAAACTTGTTTTTGGTCTTTTGTCTTATTGAGGACACTTCCTTTTTTTTGAGTTTTTGAATTTTGGGCATGGAAGTGAATGTGCACCTATTAAAAAGTGTCACATTTTTTTGGGCACCATAAAATATCCTTCTAATCATTCCTGACAATAAAAATTGTAATTTAATAATTGAGGAATATTTAATGGTCTTTTTTCATTTTTCTATGCACTAAAAATGGAAAAAATGTATTTTTAAATTATTTTGGACTAGGATTTTCTTTCTAAAGATTGTTCAAAAATTATCCTTGATAGAATAAAATGTACTTTTTGTGGATGTATATTTTTGACGAGAAAATCATCCTGTTGTGAAAAATGACCAAAATACCCTTTTTGACCCTAAAACCCTAATTTGCCCCAAAAGTGCATTCCAACCCTAAAAATGATTTCAAAACCTTGGAATGGCCTCTAGGACCCAAAATGCAATACATAATGCCCTTCACTCTTGAATTTATTTATTTTTTGTGGAAAATTAGGGTTTTGACCTAAGCCGGACAAAATTAGGGTATGACAGGAATGACTTAGTAGAAAAATATTTGATTTTAACTTAAAATATAAAAAGCGCCTTGGGATCATGGTTAGATCGCAATGATGGTACTAAGAAAACCCCTTAGCTATTCTCTATCTTATAATTAAGTTTGTTTTTAAGGACAATGTATTCTTTTGGTTTAATTCAAGTTTCCTTTCGGAATACAAGAATGTGTCTTGACACAATGATCAAGCCTATTCTCATGGTTGATCATTGCGGAAACCCATTAAGCACAACCTTATTGTCCCAAAGTCACCAATGCTCTTCTCATGCTTTGGTTTACTTTGTCTAATTTCATTTGTTCCAATGTCAAGCTTCACCTTTCGGTGCTTCACTTGACATTTGGGTTATACAATTCGCATAATGAAATTAGATTAAAAATCAAAGCTCTAATAAGATAGGGCTTAGCTTTGAGATTATTTAGGGACCATCATTGGATTGTTTCCCATAATCCCAAGACTAAAGAAGTCTACTCACTAATGATCATAGTAGACAAATGAGTAGAAGAGAATAACATAATTTAAATGGCAGAATGTAAATAACAAGAAATAAAAGAAAGCTTATAAAGGTGCAAGAACCTTAGATTAAAGTTTGGAATGAAACTACAATGATCCAGGATGCCTATGAAGCTGCATTGAGGCCCTTTTTATAGTCTAGGATCAGTAGACAAAGCACTAAATTTGAATTACAATCCATAAAGATGAGAATGGGAAGAGTTTGTAACGTCAGCACTAAATTCGAATTACAATCCATAAAGATGAGAATGGGAAGAGTTTGTAACATCTTTTGAATTCATGGCTGATTTTTCCACTTTTATATTACTTGATTCTTTCCCCCATCCTATTGTCTTTTGATCCTTGCTCTTTAAACATCAAATTTCCTCATTTGCTCCATAATTAACCCTGAGAATAAAAACTAATAATAAGTAGTAAAATAGTTCTAAAATAGAATCAAAACATCAAATAAATTACTTAAAATAAATACTAAAAACACACTAAAATATGACTTATCAGTTAGTGGCCAAATGATAGACTCAGATATTTGGGTTGGATTACAGTGACACTTTCTCACCTGTGGCCAAAATGACATCTCTTAGACTCCTCCTCTCGATTGAAGCCATCCAATATTGGCCTCTCCATCAGCTTGACATGCATTAAAAATGACTTTTTGCATGGTGATCTGGAAGAGGAAATGTATATGGAGCAACCACCTGTGTTTGTTTCTCAGTAGGAGTCCTCTAATATGGTATGTAGGCTTCACATGACTCTTTATGGTCTTAAATAGTCTCCACGAGCTTGGTTTGACAGGTTCAGCGTTGTAGTACAACAATTTGGTATGATTCATAGCGAAGCCGACCACTCTGTATTCTTTCGACATTCAGCCCAGGGATGCATCTATCTAATTGTTTATGTGGATGATATTGTTATAACTGGTAGTGATCAACAGGGCATACTCCAATTGAAGCAACATCTCTCTAACCAGTTTTAAACAAAGACCTTGGCTGTAACATCCCCAGATTGGCTAATTTAAATTAGTAAAATTAACAAATATTTTATTTATTTAATTAGCCAATGTAAATAATAGGGCATAATTGATTATATGTCATAGTGAATTTTATTGTCAATAATATGAGTTTGTGCCTAGTTGCAATGTTAGTTAGATTAAATTAGACTAGATAAGAGTGATAGGAGAGACATACCAAGTTAAGGGTATATTGGACTCTTCCCCCTCCTTTTCACTTACACCCTCAGCTGATTCACTTAATTCAACCCTCACCCGCATAACCAAAACACACATTCACTCGAGGGCTGAAATTAAAAAAGAGAACAAAACAGAATTTAGAAAAAGAGAAAAAAGCTTGGAGAGAGAGAGAGAGTTGGCGAAGAAGGAGAAGAGAAAGGGTGAGCTTCAAAACTTCGATGCATGTTTCACTTCTTCACACCATTGAATTCAGCTCACTCTCCTTTTCCCATTGATACTAAAATCACCACCCATTTCATCTCCCTCTTCATTTCGCCATGGTTGGAGCTCAAAGCTCAAAGTAAGAAAAATAGAGTTTTTGGAGTGTGTGAAGCATTGCATGTCGAGTTAGGTGTTGGATCGAAGCACTTCCGAAGTCACATTGTAAGTTGAGGTAGAAAAGTCAGAACGTTATAGCTTGGAGTCAAATTTGGGGGTTTTGGAGAGTTGTTGGTGTTCTTGAGAGTTGGTTCAAGCTCAAAGTTCCAAATTCTGCTGTAAACCCGTATTAACAGTCTCTGGTATTCCCTTTGTAACTCACAGTACATACCTTCTTTAAAGTTCATTTTTGTTGCTTTAGAATTTAGACACGAACCCCTTCAAAATAGGCACAAGAATCACCTGATTTCGTTATGTATTGATGAAGATATCATGCCAACAAGTTAGGTATCTGAATCAGTTACAGTTTTGACCTATTCTCAGTGTTTTCGCTGTAACTCCCCAAATACTTGTCGTATAAACACAACCAAAACCCACCGAAACTAGACAAAATTTCATTCATAATAGACCCTTGAATTGGTGAATTTGATGAAGTATTGAATCAGATATGCATGATACAAAACTGCTCACTGTTGCTGTAAAACAGAATTTTGAAAAGATTTCATTTGCACCTAAATTCCAACTCCCGGGGTGTGTTATGGAAGGAGCTGGAGTGTCATTTTGTGGATGTAATAGGGACCTACATTATAGTTCAGGAACCTTGGAGTGAAGATCAAGGGGTAAGGATAGCGATTGGAGTCGTGCGGGTAGATTGAGTACGAGTTAAAAAGCGTTTCGTGTAGTTCGTGTTGATTGAAGCCTACACTTATTGCCGTTTGTTGTGGTTGTTTGTGATTTCATCACAATGAGGTGAGTTCTATACTCTCTTATGGATTTAATGTCCGTGTCAAATACTGTATATGACTGAAATGTGTGCTGGTTTTCGTTTCGTTGAGTTTCCAGTCAAAAACTGTAAATTTGCGAAAGTGTGTTTCGTTGTGAATGTTTGATGGATTGAAAATGAAAGATTGATTGATTGGTGATTATGTGATTGCTTGAATTCTGTTTTGTACTGGAAATAATGTGTTGATAAGTTTGGGAATCGATCGGAACGAATATTGGAATCGAACGGAATAGCAATTTACATGAAAATGCAAAGTTTTGGAAACAAATGATGATCAAGCACGGACCGTGCGTGTGGTTCGGATACCTGCGCAAATATTTTTTAAAACATGTTCTAAGTTAATCCAATTGATTCCAAGTTCATTCTAATCCCTTCCCTAACCCTATGTATTGACAAATAAACCGTAATTCACATAAATAGGCGTAGGTATGAATGAGATATTGGAAATTGTCCAAGTATGTTAAATGTACGATAACCGATTAGGCTGACGAGTGAGAAAACACAAGTATATGTTAATACAATGGACTAAAGGTTCATTGAGGTTTTGGTAACCACTAAAATGAACTACTTGATATAATTCAAGGTATGATAATGAACTACTTGATATAATTCAAGGTATGATAATTAATGTAAAAGACATTAATTGGGGTGACGACCTCTATGATAACACACTAGGGGAGGGAAGTCATGAGGCCATAACCTAGGCCCCTTCTATGTTTTCCCACTAATGAAAGGATTAGTGGATTGGGTTCACCGGGGGACTGAAACTGCAGGTCTTCGGTGTTGTGTTAGTATGAAATGTTACATGTAGCTATCCAGACTAGGACTACAAATAAAATATTACACGTAGTTATCCAGACTTGGGCTACGGATGAAAATGATGCATAATGAACCGTTAGTGTTAGTGAGGGGTCTCGATAGGACTCACTGAGATAATGTTTATCTCACCCTTTAATTGTTGTGGTTTTTACAGAGAAACAGGGAAAGTCAAAAGCAAAGGAGCATGGTTAGTCGGTGCACCATATGAAGGTCATGGAGATTTTTGAGAATTTAGTTTAGGGTTTATGTTGCTTCCTTGGTTTTCTTTGTAATTTCGATATTATGACTTCTATCGGTACTAGAAGTTATAAATCGTTTCCGCTATTCTGTATTGGATATTGGACAGTAGGATGTGGGAAGGAAAATAAAATATGGTTTTTATGTTAGTTGAGTACTTCCAATTGAAGGTATGAAATATGAGAGATTGCTTGATGAGTTTTTATCAAGTTTTAGTTTTATTCAATATCTAAAAACCGGAATTTATCTCTGATATATGCCTTAAAGTGCATTCTAGTATTTCTTCTACGGTTGAAATATTAGGGTGTTACATTATTGTAACATCCCTAATTTTGGTTAATTTCGTTTTATGAAATTAACTAGCGCATTATTATTCGATAGAATAATAAATCGAGTCATGGTCATATGCGAGGAATAAAATCGTTACTTAATTGTGTGATTGTTGGGGTAAAAATAGAGTTTAAATGAGAATTAGAGCACAGGGGCATTTTGGTCATTTTCTAGTGTTTAAAACACCTTCAGCTCCCAAATACTAAAAACACCCAAAACTCACTTTGTTTTCAGCAAAAACTGAAAGTTAGAAATGATATAAGCTATGGTTTAATAGTGTAGTGATGTGTTAGGAATAGAGGGGTAGCTTTGTAATTGGAGACAAATAAGGGCAAAAATGACTTTTCCCACCCACTTAAAACCTTGTTCAGCTGAAACACTCTCTTTTCCCTCACAAAAGCTGAAAATAGAAAACATAGAGTTGAGAGAGAGAGAAGAGCTTGAGGGTGAGAGGGAGAAGAAGAGGGAGCTCAAGCTCAATCCTAGTTGCAAGTAAGTGTTCTTATATCCATTCTTTTCCATTTTTCATTCTCTATCCAATGATACCAAATTCATAAGCTCATTCACCCTCTTCTCCATTTTGCCATTTCTGATTTATGAAGCTCAAAATGGTACTCTTGGAGTTTCAAAGCCTTGCTTGCTAAATTGGAGCTAGTGAGAGTAGAATTGTGAAGCCACATTGTTGTTTTGAGCAAGTACAGCAGCCTCATTGTAGATTGGAATTGATAGAGAGTGATTTCAGTAGCTCAAGGAGGTTGAGTTTCGAATTTGGAGTGTGGGAATTTCAGTTTCGAAGTTTGACCAAGTTCGGTGCGAGTTCGTGATTACGAGGATTGTTAGAGAGGTTACGGTTCGATCGTTTTGTGTGAGGACGTGATTTCTCGCGAGTTCGTCAAATCGGTGAGTTCTACTCATGCTTAGGATTGTTTTTGTGTTTCTGAAATGAACGTTATGTGACTGAGTTCGTGAATGTTCTGTCGTTAGAGTGATTTTGAGTCGAAAACTGTATTTTTATAACAACTAGTATTTTGAACTATGGAACGATTCAATTGTTGATGCATTGTGATTTAATGATGTTGTTTGGGCTGAAATATTGTCTGGTATTATCTGTTTTGGGGTTGGATTTTAATCGGGTTATGGATTGGACTCGAACGGAATTGCGAAAACGAGAAAAGCGGAACGAATTGGTGTGCTGATAGAAGCGCACGGGTCGTGCGCCTATGGCACACGGACCGTGCACCAGCTTCGGGAAGGGTTTTAAAAAGAATATTCAGTGCGCACGGGTCGTTCGCCTAGTGCACACGGACCGTGCGTGAGTGTTACACCCCGGTATTTTTAACATGTAAAAATACCCAAGTGTACCATTCCTAAAACATCAGAGATATATTTCCTGTTTAAATACTGAACACCACTATAAAATTTTCACTGAATAACAACAGAACAGTCTTAAACATAAATAAGACCATAAACCATCAGTGAAATACAGTGTTCAATATCGCACAAGAAAGCGGAAATAAATACATAACTTTACAACAGTTAAAGTCATAATGTCGTGATACATAACTAACAAGGGAAAACATAACTTAGGCATAAAAGCTAAGTCTTCAGCAACCATCCGAGTACCACCTACTCGTGCCTCTTGGATCTCCACTTTCCCTGTTTATCTGTAAAACCACAACATATAAACAATGAGATACAATCTCAGTGAGTTCTATCGAGACCCTTAACTACGCTCTCAGTTCATTTATGAATTCTCATACATTCGTAGTTTACTTTATAAATTACATTCTTTTAGTTTAGCACGACACCGACCCCAGCTTTGGTAATCCCGGTGACTCGTACTAGTCAACATAGTATGATACCAGCCCCAGCTTTGGTAATCCCGGTAACCATACTATTGATATCTTTAGAATGACACCGACCCCAGCTTTGGTAATCCCGGTGACCATTCTTTCTAACTTTAACACGGTACCGGCCCCAGCTTTGGTAATCCCGGTAACCCGCTTCATAACTTTATTACAGCACCGACCCCAGCTTTGGTAATCCCGGTGAACCCCCTTACCAATAGTACTTTCCCTAATGGCATACGGGCCTAGGGTAAGGGATCATGACTTCCCCGCCTAGTATGTCAACCTCATGGGTCGTCACCCAAACTCGATCTAGTATATATATATATATATATATATATATATATATATATATATATATATATATATATATATATATATATCCACCCGCATTTGGGCTAACTCCTATATTCGATATAATTTATATATCGTGAGTCATAGACCGTTTTAGATGATTTAAATAATAATCATCCCGCGTCAGTTATATCATACCACGTAGGACTCATAGTCTGTTTTATTAATAATAAAACATATCCGCACACGTGTACTATTATTCGGCTTTTCGAAACTATTTGAACTTCAAAAACAGTTCTTTTTACCCTTTTCAAATTGTATATTTAGTTAGGCCTCGGAATAAGCTTTCAAACGCATCTTAGAACACCTTAATCGGGTTCCCGGATCAAAAGTTATTGCGAAAACAAAATCAGTGAAAAACTGTTGAAAATCTGTAAAGCGTCGCGACGTGAACTGCTTCCGTCGCGACGCGAAAAGTGACAGAAACTTTTTGCGTGACAAAACTGGGCCAGGTCGCGACGCGAAGGGGACGGGTCGCGACGCGACCATCTGCCGAAAAGTGCAGGTTTTCCGTTTTCTTGCGAAATTCGCTATTCCGCTCAATTCCGATTCTTGTTCCGATTGAAAACAGTTTTGACAACTATAAGAACAGTCTCAATCAAAGTCACACAATCAATCAAATCAATCAAAAACTCATTTTAAATGAATTGTATCAAAACACGACATATTTTTCGATTAACGGTTTTTAAGTCAAAATCTTTCGAAATCAAATCACCAAAAATTCCATTTCAACACGACACAACTCGAGACTCGCTCCGATTGATTCCTAACCCGAAACAGACAATATCAAGTAATATTCCAGACCAGCGAAAGCGATAAAACGATCAATCAATTAGTTCGAAAACAAAAATCCTAAACGTGAGTAGAACTCACCCTTGACGCGTGATCCACGATCGAGCCGAAATCACCGAGTAGCCACACGAACGCTCCCTGCTCCGGCGACACCCAATCCGCTTCCAAAGCTTTCCACTCGATCACGAAACCTCTTTTTGACCGAAATACCGAATTCCTCGAAATCCTCCATGGACACTATTCATCATCTTCAACCTCTAACCAAGCTTCCATAACCAAAAACCCCCAAATTGTAACCCTAACCCTTGATTCCTCCAAATGCTCCAAAACTCTAGTGCTTGAGCTACCCAATCAACAACTTGACTTCTATGGAGCACTAATCACCATCCTCTTCTTTCCTTGGAGCTTCAATCATCAAAAACTCTCTCAAAATCGAAAATGGTAGGAAGAGTGAAAGTGGGTTGATGGTAATGATCTTGACATCAAAGTGAAGAGGATGAAGTATGGACCAAAATGGTGAAAAGAAGGAAAATGTTTCATGACTTATTCTCCTTCCCTCACCTCTTCTCACCTACGACTTCCTCTCTCCCTTTCTTCTCCATTTTTTTCTCTTTTCTTTCTTTCCTTTCTTTCCCTCACGGTTTCTGTATCTCTTTTTCTTTTCACTTTCTTTTATTTCTTTTCTTTTCTTTTTCACTCACACACACTCACACTCATATATATTTATTTAATATATACGTGGTAACGTTGTCAAATTACCATATTGATCTAAATCCCTTATTTCGATTCCAAAACTTCCTTGACCCGTATTATCCGGTTAACGATCCGTTGACAACCAATAAATAATTTTAGCACTCAATAAATTTACCAGTCAAGTACTAAATTAATTCAATTGGGTTAACATCTAAATAATTCTATTAATTATTTTGCGGATGTTACATTCTCCCCAACTTAAAAGAATTTTGTCCTCAAAATTTCGCTAAGTCTTTCATCCGACTAACCGAGGATCGACATTCCCAGAAAGGTCTAAATTTGCGAGAAAACAATCTTGAATTAACGGAATGAGTGTAGAAAATCTTTCTAAAGTTGACACATCAATCTCCAAGTATGATCCACTACTACCTTGATATGAACTCTCTTGTTACGAATTTACACGAGAAACTCATTATTCGCCTACATAGGCTCGGCACCACGTTTGAAAACACTTCTGAAGCTTCATTCCAATTATCCTCGTTTACTTCCCAACTTTGATTAATCTAAATCAAAGAGTCTAATACGAGACACTTGATAGAAATACGGATTGAAAAATGAGATCCACATACTGGTACTCCTCGGAGGGTGTAAACGCGTTCTCAACAAATCTTATAAAATCCATAACAGTTCTCGTACACACCGACAATGTGACGAAAGAGTCACTTGTGAAACTTCTTGACTCGCCCCCGAGATTTCGAGATAACACTTTTCGAAAGAAGATGGAATGAGGATTTACCAGAAACGTTTATCTTAAACGTAGAAATAAACCGTGGGAACATCAAATAAATTTGAACGTAATGCAAATTACCTAAGTTGTTCTCAAAACAACTATCAAACAGAACTCAGAGCTCCTTTTCTTATATTGCAACTTCTTCACGAGGTTTTCACCAACAACGCACCTGATTCCTTTCCGAATTAGTCAATAGCATTGAGAGCTTCCCTTCAACCTAAGTAATCCTTCTAGGATTTTCCTAAATCAGATTTCATTAGCCTCTTGATTCGCTCCCAAAATTAACTTTAGCATGCGGGTTTTCACAAAAATGATTTTTCAAAACTACCATACCGCACGCCAAACTTCACTTGGGAAAGTTCAGTCCCTTGCAGCAGATCCATCAATTAATCCTTTGGTGCTTATTCGCAATGTGAAAAACGGTCAACAGTCACCTCATTTTCATATTCGTATTCACGTTTGACTTGTCAAACGGGATCACATAATACTATCTCCTTGTTAACCTTCACAAAGGAGAGGTTAACAAACTAATACCTCGCCACTAATACATCTGCTTTATATTCTGTACACCCTGGAACAGAATATAAACTTCGGTGTGCTTCCTCTAACACTTGCCTTTTATTGTTCTCATCATCGGGCGCACAAATTCTACCGTTGAAACAACTGACTCCATCACTAGCTATGGTAAAATCTGGAAATACCTTTTGTGATTGTAGCTTCACATCAACTTCCTGTGCTAAGCGTATAGAATCCCTTAGGGAACTAGAGATCCTCATATGGCTCAACACTAACCGGTTCCTCCTTGATCTTGAATTCAGATTTAGGTCTCTGAAGGACTCCGATAATTCCATCTCATGCATCAATAAACTCGGCCATGTGGATGGACTTCCTACTCAGTGCATTAGTTACAACACTGGTCTCTCTTGAATGCTACATCAACACTAATTTATAATCCTCCAGAAACTCAACACACTTCTCTGCCTGCTATTCAGTTCTTTCTGATCAAACAGATACCTTTAAACTATTGTGATCACTAAAGACATCGAAACGAGACCCATACAGGTAACGTCTCCAAATTTTCAGTGCATACAAAATAGCTGCCAACTCATAATCATGAGTCGGATAAACCTTCTCATGAGACCTTAATTGTCTGGACGCATAAGCTACCACTTGTTGATTTTGCATTAGAATACATCCTAAACTCTTCCCTGAAGCGTCATGGAAAATTTGAAATTCCAATGACGAATCCGGAAGAATCAGGATTGGAGCAGAAGTCAAAATCTTCAACTCTTGAAAACATTCTTCACAATCGGCATCCCACGTAAACGGATGACCCTTACGAGTTAACCGAGTAAGTGGAAAACTAACTGTGAGAACCCTTGAACAAATCTCTTATAGTAACCGGCTAGACCCAAAAACTTCTGATCTCTGTGACTGGGGTCGGTTGTTCCCAGTTCAACACAGCTTCCACCTTACTGGGATCTACAGAAACTCCCGACTTGGGAAATCACATGTCCCAAAGACTTTACCTCAGGCATCCAGAAATCACACTTTGACGGCTTCGCGTACAACTTCTTTTTGACTAGCAACACCGGAGCACTCCTTAGAGAAGCGCTCGGTCGGATAAACTTCTTAGATATCAACTCTCCACGTTGGGATTTTAATTCTTTAAATTCTAAAGGAGACATCCGATAAGGAGCAACAGATATTGATCCTGTGTCAGGAACTAATTCTATAGAAAACTCCACTCCACGCTCTGGAGGTACAGAAGAAACTTCATCCTGAAAAAACCTTCCAGAAAAACATTCACAACTCGAACGTTCGCCAAATCTAAACTAGTTTCAGTGGACGCAGATAACATAATAACATAAGCTTCTGCACCTTGAAATAAGGATTGGCCGGCTAAGGTGAACTAGGTAACTGCTTCAGAATTTGTCTTAGACAATTCAACTGGTCCTGAAGCGAAGCTGATAGTTGATTAATACAGTCGATTGCAACATGATTTACAGTCATCCAATTCATACCCAAAATGGTGTCCACACTTCTCATAGGCAAACAATAAATTCTACAACGAAATCTCTGCCTCCTATGACAAGTAGACAATCCTATACAAAGATTATGTCTGGACACGACCCTTAGCAGCAGTTAAAATAGTCATCGGCTCGGATAGCGATGATAAGGCTAATCCCAACCGATTCACACGCGATCGGGATATACAGCAATAGGTTGCACCTGAATCATATAATATACTGATCGAGTTATTGAAAACTGATCCCATACCCCTCAGTAGATTGTCTGCCGTTGTAACTGTCTAAACATCCAGAATGTTGACTCGTCCTTGCCTTAGAGCTGCTTGTAACTTCTTGAAACTCTCCCTTACAGGGCACTCTTTACCATAGTGACCCTCTTCATTTCTATAATAGCACCGATTAGATCTTCGCTTGCAATCACCACAGTGAGGCTTTCCTTAGTTAGAACACCTTCTGACCTTTGAAGAATCAAAGAATTGCATCTGCTTTTCCTTTGATGGAATTATCTTAGGACTTTGCATTCGGAGTTGATAAATCAACTACCTTCTTTCCTTTCTAATATTCTCTTTAAGATCATCCTCGGCGACATAGGCTGGTTGCACTAAGGCAACATAGTTGGTAATAGTATAAGAGTTGAGACCATAAGTCATAAAAGCACGTATGCCCCTCTTATACATCTTCATTCTCCATTCGTCATCCGGAGCTTACTTTACCACTTGGTAAAACTGAAACAAACTTTCCAAACTTTGCGGTGTATCCTTCCACCGTCATGTCACCTTTCCTGAGGATGCACCGGTTGAAGATTCCGATTGTGGTCGAGGATTGCATCTTGATCATCCAGTCATAATTCCGCTTATGATGCACTAAGTATTAAGTTGATCAGGCTCAATGTCTCTTAGCATCACAAGTGTAATTACAATCAGGACTAACAAGGAATCGACTCAACCCTAAACTAAGTTCGACTAGGTCGAACTGCTCTGATACCAACTGTAACACCCCGGTATTTTTTACATGTAAAAATACCCAAGTGTACCATTCCTAAAACATCAGAGATATATTTCCTGTTTAAATACTGAACACCACTATAAAATTTTCACTGAATAACAACAGAACAGTCTTAAACATAAATAAGACCATAAACCATCAGTGAAATACAGTGTTCAATATCGCACAAGAAAGCGGAAATAAATACATAACTTTACAACAGTTAAAGTCATAATGTCGTGATACATAACTAACAAGGGAAAACATAACTTAGGCATAAAAGCTAAGTCTTCAGCAACCATCCGAGTACCACCTACTCGTGCCTCTTGGATCTCCACTTTCCCTATTTATCTGTAAAACCACAACATATAAACAATGAGATACAATCTCAGTGAGTTCTACCGAGACCCCTAACTACGCTCTCGGTTCATTTATGAATTCTCATACATTCGTAGTTTACTTTATAAATTACATTCTTTTAGTTTAGCACGACACCAACCCCAGCTTTGGTAATCCCGGTGACTCGTACTAGTCAACATAGTATGATACCAGCCCCAGCTTTGGTAATCCCGGTAACCATACTATTGATATCTTTAGAATGACACCGACCCCAGCTTTGGTAATCCCGGTGACCATTCTTTCTAACTTTAACACGGTACCGGCCCCAGCTTTGGTAATCCCGGTAACCCGCTACATAACTTTATTACAGCACCGACCCCAGCTTTGGTAATCCCGGTGAACCCCCTTACCAATAGTACTTTCCCTAATGGCATACGGGCCTAGGGTAAGGGATCATGACTTCCCCGCCTAGTATGTCAACCTCATGGGTCGTCACCCAAACTCGATCTAGTATATATATATATATATATATATATATATATATATATATATATATATATATATATATATATATCCACCCGCATTTGGGCTAACTCCTATATTCGATATAATTTATATATCGTGAATCATAGACCGTTTTAGATGATTTAAATAATAATCATCCCGCGTCAGTTATATCATACCACGTAGGACTCATAGTCCGTTTTATTAATAATAAAACATATCCGCACACATGTACTATTATTCGGCTTTTCGAAACTATTTGAACTTCAAAAACAGTTCTTTTTACCCTTTTCAAATTGTATATTTAGTTAGGCCTCAGAATAATCTTTCAAACGTATCTTAGAACACCTCAATCGGGTTCCCGGATCAAAAGTTATTGCGAAAACAAAATCAGTGAAAAACTGTTGAAAATCTTTAAAGCGTCGCGACGCGAACTGCTTCCGTCGCGACGCGAAAAGTGACAGAAACTTTTTGCGTGACAAAACTGGGCCAGGTCGCGACGCGAAGGGGACGGGCCGCGACGCGACCATCTGCAGAAAAGTGCAGGTTTTCCGTTTTCTTGCGAAATTCGCTATTCCGCTCAATTCCGATTCTTGTTCCGATTGAAAACAGTTTTGACAACTATAAGAACAGTCTCAATCAAAGTCACACAATCAATCAAATCAATCAAAAACTCATTTTAAATGAATTGTATCAAAACGCGACATATTTTCCGATTAACGGTTTTTAAGTCAAAATCTTTCGAAATCAAATCACCAAAAATTCCATTTCAACACGACACAACTCGAGACTCGCTCCGATTGATTCCTAACCCGAAACAGACAATATCAAGTAATATTCCAGACCAGCGAAAGCGATAAAACGATCAATCAATTAGTTCGAAAACAAAAATCCTAAACGTGAGTAGAACTCACCCTTGACGCGTGATCCACGATCGAGCCGAAATCACCGAGTAGCCACACGAACGCTCCCTGCTCCGGCGACACCCAATCCGCTTCCAAAGCTTTCCACTCGATCACGAAACCTCTTTTTGACCGAAATACCGAATTCCTCGAAATCCTCCATGGACACTATTCATCATCTTCAACCTCTAACCAAGCTTCCATAACCAAAAACCCCCAAATTGTAACCCTAACCCTTGATTCCTCCAAATGCTCCAAAACTCTAGTGCTTGAGCTACCCAATCAACAACTTGACTTCTATGGAGCACTAATCACCATCCTCTTCTTTCCTTGGAGCGTCAATCATCAAAAACTCTCTCAAAATCGAAAATGGTAGGAAGAGTGAAAGTGGGTTGATGGTAATGATCTTGACATCAAAGTGAAGAGGATGAAGTATGGACCAAAATGGTGAAAAGAAGGAAAATGTTTCATGACTTATTCTCCTTCCCTCACCTCTTCTCACCTACGACTTCCTCTCTCCCTTTCTTCTCCATTTTTTTCTCTTTTCTTTCTTTCCTTTCTTTCCCTCACGGTTTCTGTATCTCTTTCTTCTTTTCACTTTCTTTTATTTCTTTTCTTTTCTTTTTCACTCACACTCATATATATTTATTTAATATATACGTGGTAACGTGGTCAAATTACCATATTGATCTAAATCCCTTATTTCGATTCCAAAACTTCCTTGACCCGTATTATCCGGTTAACGATCCGTTGACAACCAATAAATAATTTTAGCACTCAATAAATTTACCAGTCAAGTACTAAATTAATTCAATTGGGTTAACATCTAAATAATTCTATTAATTATTTTGCGGATGTTACAGTGAGCTTCTGTTACCGCACAACGAATTCTCGTTTCGTCGCTCCTTTCGACTCCAAACCTCTTCTAATCTTCTTCCCAACCATCCCTCATGTCATGGAACCAATAATACTCTATTTCTGAACATGATTGCAAGGTTTAAAGTGAATTGTTTTTGAAAGTCAAAATTGTTTCAAGAACCGTAAAGTAGTACACGCGAGCGAACATGTGTTATGTTTACTATCATGGAACTAAATGTTCAAGCGATTGTGTATTCATGGAACTAAATGTTCAAGCGACTGTTTATTCATGGAGCTAAATGTTCAATCAAGGTTAAGATATATAAATTATATCAAAGCACGGGTGACGACCCAGTTAATTAGTATACTAGGGGAGGGGAAGTCATGAGCCCCAGAACCTAGGCCTCACGAGGTTTGAAGCTAGTGTAAGCTAGTGGAGAGGTTCGACGATAACGGCAGAGCCTTTACCGGAGATGTACTATGGCATGTCAGGAAAAGCTATATGCACGTAGGACCTAAATGGACTACGATTTAATGAACAATAATAAATGGACCGAGAGTCATTGTGAGGGGTTACGGTAGAACCCACTCAGATAATGTTTATCTCACCCTTTATATGTTGTTGTTTTACACATACTCAGGGAAAGAATAAGGCAAGGAAGCATGGTTGATGAGACCTTAAGGAGAGCATGAAGTTTTAAACTTATGTTCATGTTGTTTTTCCCTTAGTGATTGTACTTCGATTTAATGACTTGTACTAGCTACTAGTTAATGATCATTTCCGCTATTTTCTTGTTGTTGGATATTGAACAATAGGAGTTGTTAGTAAGAAGGACATGGTACTTGGTTTTAAATTGGAAGTCTTGAGCTATTTATGCCTCTTGATTTTGGATTAAGTTAAGAGTTTTAAGTTTTGTTCAATATCTGAAACAGGAAATTCTACTCTGATGTATGCCATTTCGTGCATCTTAGCATTTCTACTTGATAGAAATATTAGGGAGTTACATTTTGGTATCAGAGCGGTTCGACCTAGTCGGACTTAGATGTTAAGAGTCTTTTACGTCTTCTAAGTCTGATTCTTCTTAGTATGCTATTAGACATTGAGCCTGATCAACTTAATACTTTGTGCATATTTCGCAGAATCATGGCTGGAAGAGGTAGGAGAAACCCACCCATTGATCCTCATCAGGAGTGGATGCAGAATGTATTTGAGAATCAGCAAAAGATGATGCAGGACATGATGCAAATGCATCAGCAGCAGATGAACCAGCAGCAGCCTAATGTTCAACAACCTCCTCCAGAAGATCCGAATAGAGCTTATTTCCATTTCCAAAAGATGAATCCCCCAAGTTTCAAGGGAGGACCTGATGTGATGGTATCTCAATACTGGTTAGACTCTATGGAGAAATTTTTTAGAACCCTGCAATGCAGCGAAGAAGAAAAGGTACTCTTTGCGGCTCATATGCTAGAAGAGGAAGCCCAAACCTGGTGGACCAATGCTCATGAACTGATGGCGAATCAGGAAACTCCTATTATCTGGTTTAACTTCAAGGAATTGTTTATTGAACATTTCTTTCCTCCAGTGATGAAGCTTAGCAAGCAGACTGAATTTGTGAATCTCAGACAAGGAGATATGACGGTGGGTGAATTCACCGCCAAGTTTGAGAAGTTGTCTCAATTCTATCAGTTAGCAAGGTATGCTTCGAATGATGAATGGAAGATGCAGATGTATAAGGCAGGTCTCCGTGCTGATATTGCCCAAGGTCTTAGCTCTTATGCTATGACCAACTATGCTGCTTTGGTACAACAAGCCTATGTTTCCGAAGCAGATCTCAATAGAATGTATGAAGAGAAAAGAGAGTATTGGAAAGGAAAGAAGAAGGTGGCTGAATCATCAACCCCGCAGGCAAAGTCAAAGGGTAACTTCAAAAGAGGAAAACAAGCTCAGTCATCTGATTCCTCAAAGTTCAGTGCTTGTTCTAAATGTGGTAGGCTTCATCATGGAGTATGCCAAGTTGGGTCTAATACCTGTTACTACTACAAGAAAGAGGGACATTATGCTACCCAATGCTCTGTGAAGAAGAAGCGTGAAGTTGGGTCTAATACCTGTTAGAGCTTATTTTCGTTTCCAAAAGACGAATCCCCCAAGTTTCAAGGGAGGACTTGATGTGATGGTATCTCATTACGGGTTGGACTCTATGGAGAAAAATTTTAGAACCCTGCAATGCAGCAAAGAAGAAAAGGTAGTCTTTGCGGATCATATGCTAGAAGAGGAAGCCCAAACCTGGTGGGCCAATGCTCATGAACTGATGGTGAATCAGGAAACTCCTATTACCTGGTTTAACTTCGACTCCGTTACTTCCTGAGTATTGAGGTAGCCCAATCCAAGGATGGTCTAGTAATTTCACAGTGGAAATATGCCATGGATATTCTTGAAGAGACAGGTTTGTTGAATGCCAAACCAGTTGAGACCCTCCGTTCAAAGTCCTTAAAGGGCGGCCAAACTCTTATTCTGGCAAGAAAAACTTCACTTCCCAGGTGATCTTCTTAGTGTAGACACGCTCATCCTCTTTTGGAGCTCGGATCTCCCATTGTTAATCTATGTCACTTCCCACCTTTGAGACCATCTTTGAAAAATGTGGATATGGTATAAAATAGCTCCTCACCTTGAGAACTTTGGTTGAAATACAGTCATAGGTGTCAGCCATACTGGTGGCCTCACGGTCATCAACTGCCTTTTCGGTCTAAACTTCGCACCACCAATAATGCACTTCTGCCGGGGTATAAACTTGTTTAGAATGGTCTTCAAGAACGACCTTGAAGGCATAGAGACGAGATTGAGGAACCTCGACGCCCCGTCAGGCGAGGAAGGGCCTTGATTATCGAGCGAGTTGGGCCAGTAGCATACCGCATCGCCTTACCTCCAGCTTTATCCAGATTACATGATGTGTTTCATGTGTTGCAACTGAGGAAGTACATTCCCAATCCGGGTCAGCCGTTGAGTTTTGAGACGGTTGACATCCGACCGGATTTGTCTTATCAGCCTAATCCAAGCCGAATCATCGAACGTGGCGAAAAGACGCTCCGGACGAGATCAATTCCTATTGTCAAAGTGCTTTGGGATGGTGCCTCACCTGGCGAAGCAACATGGGAAATAGAGGACAACATGCAGATGAAATATCCCCATCTTTTCAATTGAGGTATGTTTTCTTCAATTTTGAGGACACATTTTTTAAAAGTTGGGGTGATTGTAACATCCCCAATTTAGCTAATTTCATTTATTGAAATTAGCAAGAGGTTATAATCAAGTAATTAGCTAAACTGAGTGTGATTAGCATAAATTATTAATTGTGAGATGATAGCCATGGGCTAAATAAATAAATTGTGTGTTGGCTGTTTAACTATATAGATCATAAGAATTATTGTTTGATTATTTGATTGGAATTAGTTTTAAGTGGGAAATGGAAACCAAGGGTAATGTGGTCTTTTCACCCTATTTAAATGAATCCTCAGCTGAGTCATTAAATCCTTCCACTCACTCCCACAAAACCAACCTCACACCCATACAGCACATACCATTTTTCAGAACCTGGGAAAAAGAGAGAGAACCTTGAGAGAGGGACAGAGTAGGCGAAGAGGAGAAAAGGGAGAGGGAAGATCAAATTTGAATGCATGTTTCGATTTCTAACACCATTGAAATCAGCTTTTCATTCTCTTCACATTGGTACCAACAACATCATCACCACCCTTCTCTATTTCAATTCGCCATTTATGAGCACTTTAAGCTCAACTTGACCAAAATGGAATCCTAAGTTTGCATGTATTATTGGGAGCTGAATAATCAGTAGCTAGAGACACACCAAGCATCTACATGGTAATTTCAGTAGTTTGAGTAGCTATTGGAGCATTTTGGGTAGTTCAAGATTGGATCGAAGAGCACTAAGGGGATAGTTCGAGTGGTATTGTTCGGTGTGAGAGCTCCATAGATTGTTGTTGTGTGATTTTCATCACCACACGGTGAGTTCTATACTCGGTTAGGGATTTGTTTTCGAATATGTACGTGTTTGCATGTGTTATGAACCGGGTCACGCTGTTTTCATTTCGTAAAATTCCATCGAAACTGTAATTTCGAATATGTAAGAATTGTTGTTTTGTGTGGAATGAACTGATGAATGTTATGTGACTGTTTGCATTATTTGATGGCCATGACTGCTGTTTGTACTGGTTGTTGCTCTGTAATAATGTTTGGTTGTGTTAGGAAATCGATCGCAATGAACATTGGAATCGAACGGAATGGAAGAATAGCACGAAAACATCATTTTCTACACACTGTTAGACACGCACAGACCGGGCGCCTTGTGGCACGGGTCGTGAGCGTCATTCTGTTTCGTGTGCGCAAATTTTTTAAAATGCGCACGGGTCGTGTGCCTCTGCGCCCGGACCGTGCGTCCCTGTCTGTAACTATGCGCCATTTTCTTTGAAAATGCGCACGGGTCATGCGCCTTAGCGCACGGACCGTGCGTCCACTTCTGTTACCCTCTTTCAAAACATGTTTTAGGCCATTCCAATTGGTTCCAGGTCCATTCCAATCACTTCCCCAACCCTATGTATTGACAAATAAACCGTAATTCGCTTAATTAAGCGTAGGGATGATTGAAATATTGGGAACTCCTCAAGTATGTTAAATGATGATAACCGAATAGGGTTCCCGAGTGCGAAACACAAGCTTATGTTAATACAATGGACAAAATGTTTATTGAGGTTTTGGTAACCAATGTAATGACTTGATATCGTATCAAGGTAAGTTAATTAATGATATGATAAAGAATTACTTGATATAATTCAAGGTATGATAATTAATGTAAAAGACATTAATTGGGGTGACGACCTCTATGATAGCACACTAGGGGAGGGAAGTCATGAGCCCATAACCTAAGCCTCTTCTATGTTTGCCCACTGATGAAAGGATTGGTGGATTGGGTTCACCGGGGGACTGAAACTGCAGGTCTTCGGTGTTGTGTTAGTATGACATGTTACACGTAGCTATCCAGACTTGGGCTACGAATGAAAATGATGCATAATGAACCGCTAGTGTTAGTAAGGGGTCTCGATAGGACTCACTGAGATAATGTTTATCTCACCCTTTATAATTGTGGTTTTTACAGAGAAATAGGGAAAGGCATAGGCGAAGAAGCACGACTAGACGATGTGCCTTATGGAGTTATTGAAGATTCAGTTTTATAATTATGCCATTTTTCCCTTTTCCGATTGTATACCTATTACTCGCTAACAGTTGTAAATCGTTTCCGCTACTTATGTTTTGGATATTGAACACCAGGTTGTAAAAGTTTATAAGTCATGAGACTTAAGTACTTTATGTTAAGTTAATGGATAAAGTGACAGTTTGGATGTTTATTCAAGAAAAGTTTTTTGTTGTGTTCAATATTCTAAACAGGAAGTCAACTCTCATGTATGTCATGCTGTGTATCTTAGTGTTTCTCGGTGTTAGAAATACTGGAGTGTTACATTATGGTATCAGAGCAGTTCGACCTAGTCGGGCTTAGATTAGTTTTAGGGTTGTTTGTCCCTTGAGTAATTCTGCTATCTTACTTCTTATGATACTAAGAGACATTGAGACTGATCAACTTAATACTTGGTGTATCGTTTGTAGAATTATGGCAGGAGGATCAAGGAACAATCCACCAATTGACCCACATTCTGCTTGGATGCAGAACGTAATAGAAAGGCAGCAAAAGATGATGGAAGATATGCTGCAAATGCAACAAAATGCTTATGCTTTGCCTCAGCAAGCTCCTGAGCCAGAAGTTAACCCAAGACAGATCTACTCTGAATTCCTGAAGATGAAACCCTCGGAGTTTAGAGGAGAACCTGATGTCATGGAAGCCCACCATTGGCTGGACGACATTGAAGAGATTTTCCTCACCTTGCAAGTTACTGATGAGGATAAGCTGAGATTGGTGTCCCATATGCTGAAGGGAGAAGCCAACCACTAGTGGGATAATGCTAAGGCCATGATGGAGACTATGGGAACTCCCCAGACTTGGGAAAATTTTAGGCAAACGTTTCTGGAGCAATTCTTTCCAACTGCTATGAGGTTTGATAAGGAGAACGAGTTCTTAGCTCTCACCCAAGGAGGCTTAACTGTGGGCCAGTACACAGCTAAATTTGAAGAAATGTACCAATTTTTCGGTTTAGCTGGGTATGCTTCCAACGACAGATGGAAGACTGACAGGTACAAATTTGGGCTAAGAGAAGACATTACTCAGAGTCTAAGTTCTTTTGCTTGTAACAATTTTGCAGCTATGGTACAATAGGCTCATATTGTTGAGAGTGACCTGAAGAGATTGTATGCAAGCCGAAAGGCGTTCAGTCAGAACAAGAAGAATGTTGGATCATCTAATTCTCAGATGGGTCCCAGGCACAACTCAAAAAAAGGGAAGCAAGTGCAGTCGTCTGATTCCTCAAGATTCAACAAGTGTTCTACGTGTGGGAATCCCAACCAGGGTGAATGTCGTTTGGGTTCCAAGCAGTGTTTCTACTGCAAGAAGGAGGGCCACTATATTCATGAGTGTCCAGAAAAGAAGAGGAAAGAGTCGGATTAGCCTACCTCAACTTATGGGAGAGTCTACACATTGGATGCTCAACAAGTCAAACCTTCAGACAACTTGCTAAGGGGTATGGGATCTCTTTTCTATAACTCCGTTAGTATTTTATATGATTCAGGTGCAACCCATTTTTTTATATCTCAAGCTTGTGTCGATCGGTTGAGATTGGCTTTAAATCCGTTGCCTCAACCAATCTCCATTAAAACTGCTGCTGAGGGTAGTGTTCAAACCCAAGCCTTATGTGAAAACTGTCTTCTATCCATCGAAGATAGAAATTTTGTGGTGGACTTTATTTGTTTGCCAATGAAGGGTATGGACATTGTCCTAGGTATGAGTTGGATGTCTGCCAACCATGTGACTGTTGATTGCTTCAACCGGACTATTAGTTTTGCCTCCGAGTCGGTGGAGTTACCACCGGCCAACTCCGAAACGGTTATCTCATTCACTTCTGCAAGTCAGTGGCTCTTCCAAGGCGCGAAAGCTTATGTCATGATTGTTACCAAGTGGCTTCAGTCTTAAGAAGGGAGGTGAACTGAGATTTAAAACTTTTGAAAACTTTTTCCCCTTTTCAATGACTTAGATTAATTTTCGCGCAGGTTAAGTGGAAGCGAAGGAATTAGAAAATAAAGCGATAAATCACACAAAGATTTATCCTGGTTCGGTCACCTTCTAGTGACCTACGTCCAGTCCTCACACCCTTGTGAGATTTTCCACTAACACAAAACAACAAGAGATACCCCACCCTTGTTACAACAAGCTGCCCCTGAAAGATACCCCACTTCCTAGTCCAAATAGCTACCCTAAAGAGATACCCCACTCCCTAGTACAAATCACAACAAATAAACAATTACAAACTTAAAGACTGAAATACCTCTTACGTAGGTAGATAATACAAATTGAAGATTCCAACCCCTGACTAACTCTTTCGAAAGATCATCTTTGACAGACCAACAGTGCGTGAAGAGTAGAAATAAAAGTATGAAGAGTTTTTCTCAAGTGTGTTTTTGAATCGTGAAATTGGGTTGTGAGAAATGAAGAGTATGAAGCCTCTATTTATAGGCCATGAGAAAAATATTACCGCTGAGACAATTTTGGAAATGTCAGAATCGATTGTTTGCCTGAATGCACTGAAGATGAAAATCGATTTCATGCCTAAGTAGGTCTAGGATGAGAAATCGATTATGTGTTTGTTTGAAGTAAGATGGGAATCGATTCATGGATTTAAAACAGGTAAAGAATCGATTTTGTTATAAGTGAAAGACAATGTGAATCGATTCTTTGCTTGTTTAGAAAGAGATGCAAATCGATTGTGCACTTTATATGCTATAGAGAGAAAATCGATTATGCACTTTTAAAATAGGAAGAGAATCGATTGTATACTTAGAGAAAACAATATGAATCGATTTCTTTCCTTTTTAAAACAAGTTGGTAATCGATTCTTTGATTTAGAAAAGAGTTTATGAATCGATTGCTTTCTTTCATAGTGAGATAGAAATCAATTTTGAGGTTTAGTTAAAAGTAGGGAATCGATTTCTTTCTTTTTCAAAATTGGTTTTTGTGTTTATGTAACCCCCAAATATTTAATTAAATTATTTAATTAAATATTTAGGTATTCAATTATTTATTTAATTGGTGTAATTATATTAATGTTGGATTGAGAGGTGTGTATTTGGGTTTTAGGTGATGGCGTTAGTGATCGGGCTTGAGGAAGCCCGTGATCCAAGCCCTCTACCTAGGCGCATACTTAAGCCAAAAAATTAGAGTTTGGCTCATTTGTGCAAAAACAGAGAGGAATTGCGAAGAGGAGAGAAAGAGAGAAGAAGGGCGGCGCAAATCCCAAGGAGGAGAAGAAGGGTTCGCGAAAACCAAGGAGAGGAAGGAAGCTTTGTTGCTGTGTTCTGTTGGTGACTTCTCTCCAGGGTCTTCTAATCCTAATAATCAAGGTAAGGGTGAGACCTCTCTTTCACTATAATGGTGGGTATGATGGGTATTAGGGTGGGGGCTTAGACCTATGTTGCCATGATCTTGTTTGAATTGCTTGAAATTGTTGTTGATTGAAATCGTTGATTGATGGTGACTTGGTGAAATTCTAAAATAATTGGTGCTTGATGATGATTTTGTAAAGATTCGGTGTCTTGATGATGGCTATTAAAAAAATTGGTGTTTGATAAATTTGGTTGCGTCGTTGTTCAAGCCCTAGGCGCCACGAGCGCCATTGTTGTTGCCATTGTCATGTGTTGTTGCTGTCTGGGCGCTGGGATCCCTTGTGTGTTGTTGCTGTTCTGGCGCTGGGCGCCAGGATCCCTTGTGTGTTGTTGCTGTTCTCGCGCTGGGCGCCAGGATCCCTTGTGTGTTGTTGATGTTCTGGCGCTGGGCGCCAGGATCCCATGTGTGTTGTTGCTGTTCTGGCGCTGGGCGCCCGGATCCCTTGGGTGTTGTTGCTGTTCTGGCGCTGGGCGCCAGGATCCCTTGTGTGTTGTTGCTGTTCTGGCGCTGGGCGCCAGGATCCCGTGTGTGTTGCGCTGTTCTGGCGCTGGGCGCCAGGATCCCTGTTGTGTTGCTGCTGTGTTGCCTGTTGCTGGCGCAGAGGGGCGCCAAGGGCGCCTAATTTTGGCTGCCCGTGTTGCGTTTCTAAGTTGTGTTTCCGTATAGTTATGTTGCTTGGATGTCATTGGTGCTGAGTTTTGGTTGCTAAGTTGCGTATTCTGAAATGTCACTGGGATCCCCTCCCCTGGGTGCTAGTTTCTGCCTGCGCCAGTTTTTCTGTGTTGCGTTGACCCTGGGCGCCAGGATCCCATTCTTGCGCCAGTTTTCTGTGTTGCTTGTTCCTGCTAGGCGCCCAGCGCCAGGGCGCCAATTTCAGCTTGTTCCTCAAATTTTTCCCGGTTTTGTTTTTGACATATCTTTTGACTCGGGTGTCCGTTTTAAGTGTTTCAAAGTGCGTTGTGAAGCTTATTCTGTTGCCTACTGGTATATTCTATTTTAACATAAAAACTAGTATTTTTCAGATAGTTTCTGGGCGCCTCAAGTGGCTTTCGCCGGTGGTTGTTGTTGTTGGCGTTGTATAACTATTTCGGTGTTTAAAACCCTTTTTGGTGTCCTATTTGGTGTCGTGAGCTGAAGTAAAACCCTTTTGATGTAATCGGTAATATTAGTGTCCCGGTGTCAATAATGATGTGTTGATGTTTTTGACGATAATGCCCCTAGTGGCTATTACTTTGATTGACGATGGTATTGATAATGAATTAAAGCTGTGGTTTTATAAGTGACGATGATGCCATAAAGGCTATTAGCGACGATGATGTTAATGACGATGAATGTTAGTGGCAAATATATGTGTGACGATAACTTGACAGGTGATGTGCCTTTCATTGGCAAATTGGTAAGTGATGGGTCGTTAAGTTGACTGTGCTTGTATGGGACTGTCTATGGTGCATGTCATGGTGTCTCATACATCTCATGTGCATAAACAAGTGACGATGATGCCATAAAGGCTATTTAGCGACGATGATGCCATAAAAGCTATTTAGTTACGATGATGACAGGTACCACATGCATACGCCCGTTGCGATGGGTTGCATTTCATACATGCTCATGACATTGTGATGACTTGCTGTGATGATTGATTTGATGTGCGATGTGGTTTATATAGCGTTCTAGCTCTAGCATAATACTTATCATATGCACTATTATATTGTTAGATGAACTCACCCCTTCTGTTTGAATGTTACCCCTATGCGGTAACATGCAGGTGATCTCGAGTGAAGGCTTAGGTACCTTTGCTAGCTGAGTTTGGTCGTCTGCTCTGATACGTAGCACTCGGTGGGGAGGGAATGAACCTTAATTTTTATAATCATTTGATTGTTGTATTTGCTGTTTTATGACTTTCCGCTGCGTAGTTGCTGAGTTTTTATTATATTGGTTGAATTGAGCGTTTTGAGCTCACCCCAGTTGTGATGTGCTATGTATCTCATTACTATTGACGATGAGGACTATTTTATATCGATGCATGATTATGTGTGGATTTATGTGTGACATCCCATGTGGTGAAATATGACTTTTAAAGAAGAAAAAAAAGAAACTCTGATTTTTAGTAATTAAATTACCGGGTAGAAACGGGGTGTTACATTAGTGGTATCAGAGCAAAAGTTCGGTCTGTCCGGCCAAGTTGTCCAGTCATTGAGAATCTAGTATTGTCGACTTATTCTAACTGTTGTTTTTTGTTTCAGCTTGAGTTGATATGGCTGGGAGGAACGACACTGCGATTGCTGCTGCTTTCGCTGCCATGGCTCAGGCCGTGCAAAATCAGCAGAATGCTGGAGAGAATGCTGGGTTTCGGAGTCTGACTAAATTCCAGAGAGAGAATTCGCCCACTTTCAAGGGCAAGTATGACCCAGACGGTGCTATGGCCTGGTTAAAGGAGATCGAGAGAATTTTTAGGGTGATGGACTGCACTGTGGAGCAGAAGGTCCGTTTTGGTACTCACATGTTGGCAGAGGAGGCCGACGATTGGTGGTTGGCTACTAGGCAGAGGTTAGAGTCTGTGGAGGAAGAGGTTACTTGGGAGGTGTTCAGCAGGGAGTTTCTGAGGAAATACTTTCCGGAAGATGTCCGAGGGAAGAAGGAGATAGAGTTTTTGGAGCTGAAGCGGGGTGGCATGTCTGTGACTGAGTATGCGGCAAAGTTTGTGGAGTTGGCGAAGTTCTATCCGCACTATAGTGAGGCTACAACTGAATTTCCAAAATGTATTAAGTTTGAGAATGGTTTAAGGCCTGAAATTAAAAAGGCAATTGGCTACCAGAAGATCCGTGTGTTCGCTGACCTGATTGATAGCTGCAGAATTTTTGAGGAGGGCAGTACTGCGCACTACAAAGCTGTGACTGAGAAAAAGGGCAAATTTCCGAGTCGAAGCAAGCCGTATGAGGTTCCTGCGGGTAAGAGTCATCATAGAGCTGCTGGAGGCAAAAAGGCTAGTGGGGGAGATGCTCCTGCTGGTATTGTATGTTTCAAGTGTGGCAAGGCTGGTCACAAGAGTTTCATGTGCAAGTCTGATGAGAGGGTTTGTTACCGTTGTGGTAAGGCGGGTCATTTAGCGGCTGAGTGTGGGCGCAATGACATGGTGTGCTTCAACTGTGGTGAGTCTGGGCATATCAGCGCGAAGTGTTCAAAGCCGAAGAAAGAAGGGTCCAGTGGGAAAGTGTTCGCATTGGCAGGAGAGGAGCCCGCTGAAAATGATGGTCTCATTAGAGGTACGTGCTACATTCAGGGTACTCCTCTAAAATCTCTTATTGATATTGGTGCTACCCATTGTTTTATCTCTGTTGATTGTTGTAAAAGATTGGGCCTTGTTTTGTCTGCTATGTGTGGAGATATGGTTGTCGACACTCCTGCTAAGGGGTCGGTGACCACTTCTTTGGTGTGTTCTCTGTGTCCTTTGTCGATCTTCGGCAGGGACTTTGTCGTGGATTTTGTTTGCTTTCCGTTGAGAGGATTGGACGTAATCTTGGGCATGGACTGGTTAGAGCATAACCATGTCTATATCAACTGTCGTAGCAAATCGGTTAGTTTCGGAGAGGAAGATTCTGTTTTGTTATCCGCTAGTCAGTTGAAGAAGTTGATGAAGGAGGGAGTTTAGCTATTTTCGTTGATGGCATCGTTGTCTGCTGAGAGTCGGGCTGTCATTGAAGAGTTGCAGGTGGTGCACGAATTTCCAGATGAGATCCCTAGTGTTCCACCTGAGAGGGAAGTGGAGTTTTCTATTGATCTTGTACCTGGTACGAGGCCTGTGTCTATGGCACCGTACAGGATGTCGGCGTCAGAATTGTCTGAGTTAAAGAAGCAACTTGAAGATCTGCTTGAGAATAAGTTTGTTAGGCCAAGTGTATCGCCGTGGGGAGCTCCTGTGTTGTTGGTGAAGAAGAAGGATGGAAGCATGAGGGTGTGTGTTGATTATAGGCAGTTGAATAAGGTGACCATTAAGAACAAGTATCCACTGCCGAGAATAAACGACTTGATGGATCAGTTGGTGGGTGCTCGAGTGTTCAGCAAGATTGATTTGAGGTCAGGTTACCATCAGATCAAGGTGAAGGATGAAGATGTTCAGAAGACTGCTTTCAGAACGAGGTATGGGCATTATGAGTATTCGGTGATGCCGTTCGGTGTCACTAACGCGCCGGGTGTATTTATGGAATACATGAATCGTATATTCCATACATACTTGGATCGGTTCGTGGTTGTGTTCATTGACGACATCCTGATTTATTCGAAATCGGAGGAAGAGCATGCAGAGCATTTGAAATTAGTATTGGAGGTCCTGAGAGAGAAGAGGCTGTATGACAAGTTGTCTAAGTGTGAATTCTGGTTGTCGGAAGTGAGTTTTCTGGGTCACATCATTTCTGGTAATGGTATTGCTGTGGATCCTTCTAAGGTTGATGCTGTGATGCAATGGGAGAGTCCGAACTCAGTTACGGAGATTAGAAGCTTCTTAGGGTTGGCTGGTTACTACAGAAGGTTCATCGAAGGTTTTTCTAAGTTGGCCTTTCCGTTGACGCAGTTGACTTGTAAGGGTAAGGCTTTTGTGTGGGATGCTCGTTGTGAGGAAAGTTTCCTTGAGTTGAAGAAGAGGTTGACGACGTCTCCTGTTTTGATGTTGCCAAAACCGAAAGAACCGTTCGTGGTGTATTATGATGCTTCGAAGATGGGTCTAGGTGGCGTCCTTATGCAAGATGGGAAGGTGATTGCTTATGCGTCAAGGCAATTAAGGGTTCATGAGAAGAATTATCCAACGCATGATTTGGAGTTGGCTGCAGTAGTCTTTGTGTTGAAGGTTTGGAGGCACTATTTGTATGGTTCCAGGTTTGAGGTGTTCAGTGATCATAAGAGTTTGAAATATTTGTTTGACCAGAAGGAGCTGAATATGAGACAGCGCAGGTGGTTGGAATTGTTGAAAGACTATGATTTCAGTTTGAACTATCATCCGGGTAAAGCTAATGTCGTGGCTGATGCTTTGAGCTGGAAGTCGTTGCATATGTCGGCGATGAGGGTCAAAGAGTTAGGGTTGATTGAGGAATTCAGAGATCTAAGTCTGGTTTGTAGGACGACACCTCATAGTGTCAAGCTGGGAATGCTAAGGACCGATAATGATTTTCTGGGCAGCATCAGAGAGGCTCAGAAATCAGATGCTAAGTTGGTGGATTTGATGAATGGGATTGGTCAATCTGAGAACGAAGATTTCAAGTTGGATTCCCAAGGTGTGTTGAGGTTCCGTGGTAGGATCTGCATTCCGGATGATGTAGAAATGAGGAAGGCAATTTTGGAAGAGGGTCACCGAAGCAAGTTGAGTATTCATCCTGGAGCGACAAAGATGTATCAAGACCTGAAGAAGATGTTTTGGTGGCATGGTATGAAGAGGGATGTAGCACAATTTGTGTATGCCTGTTTGACTTGTCAGAAATCGAAGGTGGAGCATCAGAAGCCTGCTGGATTGATGCAACCGTTAGAAATTCCAGAGTGGAAGTGGGATAGCATTTCGATGGATTTTGTGACTAGATTGCCAAATACAGTTAGAGGTCACGATGCTATTTGGGTGATCGTTGATAGGTTAACGAAGTCTGCTCACTTTGTTCCTATTAATATCACTTATCCAGTGTCGAGGTTAGCAGAAGTTTATGTCAAAGAGATTGTGAAATGGTGTTCCCAAGAGTATTGTTTCGGATAGAGATCCGAGGTTCACTTCAGATTTCTGGAAGAGTTTGCAAGAAAAGTTGGGGTCTAAGCTGAGGTTGAGTTCGGCGTATCATCCTCAGACCGATGGTCAGTCAGAGAGGACAATTCAGTCCCTAGAAGATTTGTTGAGGGCTTGTGTTTTGGAAGACGGAGGTTCGTGGGATTCCTATCTTCCTCTGATAGAGTTCACGTACAACAATAGTTACCATTCTAGTATCGGGATGGCACCTTTTGAGGCATTGTATGGTCGGAAGTATAGAACCTCGCTGTGTTGGTATGAGTCTGGAGAGAGTGTGGTGCTTGGACCTGAAATTGTTCGGGAGACAACCGAGAAGATAAAGATGATCCGTGAAAAGATGAAGGCTTCGTAGAGTCGTCAGAAAAGTTATCACGACAAGAGGAGAAAAGATCTAGAGTTTCAGGAGGGTGAGCATGTATTTTTGAGAGTCACTCCAGTGACCGGTGTTGGCCGTGCTTTGAAGTCGAAGAAGCTCACTCCTAGATTCATTGGTCCTTATCAGATTTCTGGGAGAGTTGGGAATGTGGCGTATAGAGTGGCCTTACCGCCAAATCTTTCGAATTTGCATGACGTGTTTCATGTGTCGCAACTTCGGAAGTATGTTTCGGATCCATCTCATGTGATCCACATGGATGATGTGGAGGTGCGGGATAATCTCACAGTGGAGACTATGCCTGTGCGGATTGAAGACCATGAGGTGAAGGTGTTAAGAGGCAAGGAAATTGCATTGGTGAAGGTGGTCTGGTTAGGAGCTGCCGGTGAGAGCATGACTTGGGAGTTGGAGAGTAAGATGCGGGAGTCCTATCCAGAGCTGTTTGATTCAGGTGAGTTTTCGTGGACGAAAACATTCTAAGTGGGGGAGAATTGTAACGCCCAAATATTTAATTAAACTATTTAATTAAATATTTAGGTATTCAATTAATTAATTAATTATTTATTTATTTTATTGGTGTAATTATATTAATGTTGGATTGAGAGGTGTGTATTTCGGTTTTAGGTGATGGCGTTAGTGATCGGGCTTGAGGAAGCCCGTGATCCAAGCCCACTACCTAGGCGCATACTTAAGCCAAAAAATTAGAGTTTGGCTCATTTGTGCAAAAACAGAGAGGAATTGCGAAGAGGAGAGAAAGAGAGAAGAAGGGCGGCGCAAATCCCAAGGAGGAGAAGAAGGGTTCGCGAATCCCAAGGAGAGGAAGGAAGCTGTGTTGCTGTGTTCTGTTGGTGACTTCTCTCCAGGGTCTTCTAATCCTAATAATCAAGGTAAGGGTGAGACCTCTCTTTCACTATAATGGTGGGTATGATGGGTATTAGGTTGGGGGCTTAGACCTATGTTGCCATGATCTTGTTTGAATTGCTTGAAATTGTTGTTGATTGAAATCGTTGATTGATGGTGACTTGGTGAAATTCTAAAATAATTGGTGCTTGATGATGATTTTGTAAAGATTCGGTGTCTTGATGATGGCTATTAAAAAAATTGGTGTTTTGATGTTCTCATGGTCGTACATGCGGTGTTTGATAAATTTGGTTGCGTCGTTGTTCAAGCCCTAGGCGCCACGAGCGCCATTGTTGTTGCCATTGTCATGTGTTGTTGCTGTCTGGGCGCTGGGATCCCTTGTGTGTTGTTGTTGTTCTGGCACTGGGCGCCAGGATCCCTTGTGTGTGGTTGCTGTTCTGGCGCTGGGCACCAGGATCCCGTGTGTGTTGTTGCTGTTCTGGCGCTGGGCGCCAGGATCCCTTGTGTGTTGTTTGTAACACCCAAAAATTATTTAATTAATTTAATTAATTAAGTAATTGGGGATTTAAATTAAATTATTTGATGTAATTTAATTAATTGAATTTATGTTAATATGCGTAGGAAGCATTAGAAAGTGGAGGTGCCAAACCAAATGGACTTGGGCCTAAGTGAGAAGCCCAAGCCCATTATCCTTGTCATATGCGAAGTGGAGTAGCGCATGGGGGTTAGGGTTTTGCTAGTTGTTGCGAAATCAAAAGAGAAAAAAACAAGAAAGAAAGAAAAGAGCGTGAGATAGAGAGAGAGCAAGGCGCCGTAGGAGAGAAGAGGAAGAGGAGAAGAAGTCGCAACCAAGGAAGAGCAAGGGCGTGGTCTTGTTGCTGTGGTCCTGTACGTGACTATCTCCGGAGCCTCCGTTCTTCAATTTCGAGGTTAGGGGAGCTCTATCATTCTATCTAATAATTCCTATGATGAGTTCTAGATCTAGGGCTTGTATTAGAATCGTACGTTTTCTTGATGTTCTTGCGTTTTTGAAGTCTCTTGCGTTTTGATGTTCTTGCGTTCTTGATGTTCTTGATGCATTGTTGATGTTGGTTTTTATATATATATGTATGCAAATTGAGGGATACATGAGTTCTTGATGTTTCTTGATGCATTGTGGTATTGGTTATTATGTGTACATATATATGCGAAGTGAATGGTTGAGTTTTCCTATACATATGTGTGCGAATTGTAGTGTGGGATTGTGCTTGTGTTGTTCGCAAAAATTGATGGATGGTGTGTAGGCGCCTAGGGCGCCAAGGGGATAGGGAAAACAATGCTCAAATTGAATTTTTGGAGGAATTAATTAAAATTAAGTGTATTTTTGGTGGCTGGAAAATGCTGAGTTTTTATAATTTCAAGTTGTCAAGAAAAACCAATTTTTAGTGTTAAACAGTGTTGAACAAATTCTGGGTGTGTTGCTGTTTTTCTGGGCGCTGGGTGCTTGTGCAGGGCGCTGGGCGCCTGATGGAGTGTGTGCTGTGCGTGTCTGGCGCGCCTGGGCGCTGGGCGCCTGGGGCGTGCGTGTTGCGTTTTGCGCCTGGGCGCTAGGCGCCCGTGTCTTGTTTGTGTTGCGCTGTGCGCGCGTTGTTGTTCCCTGGGCGCTAGGCGCCCGTGTCTGTGTTGCGTTGTGCGCGCCTGGGCGCTGGGCGCCTGTGGCGCTGTGTTGCGTTGTGTTGTGCGCGCCTGGGCGCTGGGTGCCTGTGTTGCCTGGGCGCCTAAGGCGCCAATTTTCAGAACGTTGTCTAATTTTTCCCAAACTTATTTTTATCATAACTTTTGACTCCGACGTCCGTTTTGAACGATTCAAAAAGTGTCGTGAAGCTTTTTACGCTGTCCATCTATGGGTCTAATTTTTAAAATGAAAAATTGTTATTTTCTGATGGTTTGTGGGCGCCCAAGTGGCTGTCCCCGGTGATCGTCCCAGTGACATTGAAAAATGACGTGGAACTCTTTAAAAAACCCCTTTTGGTGTATAAACAACAGTTTCAACACGGTAGTGTCAAAATGACCGTTTTGCCCCTAGTGGCCAAAGTTAATGATATTGATGTGTAAATGACGAGGATGCCCTTGGTGGCTAGTCAAATGACTGTTTTGCCCAAGTGGCCAAAGTAATGATAATGATGTGTAAATGACGAGGATGCCCTTGGTGGTTAGTCAAATGACGTTTTTGCCCTCGGTGGCTAATGTTTGAGTTGAATGATGTTTATGTGTAAATGACATTTGGGGCCTGAGTGGCTAAGTGATGTTAAAGCCTAAAAGGCTAAGTGACGTTATTTGTGTGTGAATTATGAAATGACAGGTGCTGTGCCTTTAATCGGCAAACCGGTAAGTGACGGGTCACATAGTTGACTATGAATTGAGTATTTGTGTATTTGTGTATTGTGAGTGGTGCATGTCATAGTGTCTCATGCCCATATGCATAAACCCAGTGATGTTTTGAGGCCTGAGTGGCTAAGTGATGATAAGGCCTGAGTGGCTAAGCGACGTGTTGTGAAAAGGTACCTTCATGCATATACCCGCGAGTGGGTTGCATTTCATAAATCTACATGATATGTAATGAGTTATTGTAAATGATGTAAGAGATGACTATGATGTGAGTATTGGGTGTTTGGATGCTGATTGTTCTAGTGCGTAGCCTATGATTAGTGCTTATCATATTTTCTATTATATAGACTGAAATGATGCTCACCCTTTCCTGTTTGAATGTTACCCCCGTGTTGGTAACGTGCAGGTGATTCCCAGTGAAGGTATTAGCTTCACTTTTGAGTCGAGTCGTCATGCTCTGATACGTAGCACTCAGGGGGGATAACGAACTCGGCATTTATTTATGATTTTTGATTATTATGTCCATGTGGACTATTTGGTTATGTTTTACTATTTTCCGCTGCGTATTGGGTTGTGTTATGTTGAGTTTTATAAGTGACGTTGAAATGAGATTGGAGATTCTTTATTTGTGATGTGCTACGCGAATGCATGAGTATTGAGTTGAACTGTTTTTCAAAACTGCTAAACGACGTTTTATTGAAGTATGTGTAACATTTCCCTATGAACGAGATTTTCAAACTCTGATTTTATAAACGAAGTAACGGGTAGAAAGGGGTGTTACATTGTTGCTGTTCTGGCGCTGGCCGCCATGTGCGGGGCGCCAGGATCCCCTGTGTGTTGCGCTGTTCTGGCGCTGGGCGCCATGTGCTGGGCGCCAGGATCCCCTGTGTGTTGCGCTGTTCTGGCGCTGGGCGCCAGGATCCCTGTTGGGTTGCTGCTGTGTTGCCTGTTGCTGGCGCAGAGGGGCGCCAAGGGCGCCTAATTTTGGCTGCCCGTGTTGCGTTTCTAAGTTGTGTTTCCGTATAGTTATGTTGCCTGGATGTCATTGGTGCTGAGTTTTGGTTGCTAAGTTGCGTATTCTGAAATGTCACTGGGATCCCCTCCCCTGGGCACTAGTTTCTGCGTGCGCCAGTTTTTCTGTGTTGCGTTGCCCCTGGGCGCCAGGATCCCCTTCCTGCGCCAGTTTTCTGTGTTGCTTGTTCCTGCTAGGCGCCCAGCGCCTGGGCGCCAATTTCAGCATGTTCGTCAAATTTTTCCCGGTTTTGTTTTTGACATATCTTTTGACTCGGGTGTCCGTTTTAAGTTTTTCAAAGTGCGTTGTGAAGCTTATTCTGTTTCCTACTGGTATATTCTATTTTAACATAAAAATTAGTATTTTTCAGATAGTTTCTGGGCGCCTCAAGTGGCTGTCCCCGGTGGTTGTTGTTGTTGGTGTTGTATAACTATTTCGGTGTTTAAAACCCTTTTTGGTGTCCTATTTGGTGTCGTGAGCTGAAGTAAAACCCTTTTGATGTAATCGGTAATATTAGTGTCCCGGTGTCAATAATGATGTGTTGATGTTTTTGATGATAATGCCCCTAGTGGCTATTACTTTGATTGACGATGGTATTGATAATGAATAAAAGCTGTGGTTTATAAGTGATGATGATGCCATAAAGGCTATTAGCGACGATGATGTTAATGACGATGAATGTTAGTGGCAAATATATGTGTGACGATAACTTGACAGGTGATGTGCCTTTCATTGGCAAATTGGTAAGTGATGGGTCGTTAAGTTGACTGTGCTTGTATGGGACTGTCTATGGTGCATGTCATGGTGTGTCATACATCTCATGTGCATAAACAAGTGACGATGATGCCATAAAGGCTATGTAGCGACGATGATGCCATAAAGGCTATTTAGTGACGATGATGACAGGTACCACATGCATACGCCCGTTGCGATGGGTTGCATTTCATACATACTCATGACATTGTGATGACTAGCTGTGATGATTGATTTGATGTGCGGTGTGGTTTATATAGCGTTGTAGCTCTAGCATAATACTTATCATATGCACTATTATATTGTTAGATGAACTCACCCCTTCTGTTTGAATGTTACCCCTATGCGGTAACGTGCAGGTGATCTCGAGTGAAGGCTTAGGTACCTTTGCTAGCTAACTCTGGTCGTCTGCTCTGATACGTGGCACTCAGTGGGGAGGGAATGAACCTTAGTTTTTATAATCATTTGATTGCTGTATTTGCTGTTTTATGACTTTCCGCTGCGTAGTTATTGAGTTTTTATTATATTGGTTGAATTGAGCGTTTTGAGCTCACCCCAGTTGTGATGTGCTATGTATCTCATTACTATTGACGATGAGGACTATTTTATATCGATGCATGATTATGTGTGGATTTATGTGTGACATCCCATGTGGTGAAATATGACTTTTAAATAAAAAAAAAGAAACTCTGATTTTTAGTAATTAAATTACTGGGTAGAAACGGGGTGTTACAGTTTACGTGTGCATGCATCCATTTTGAAAAACGTGGGACTTTGAGAGATGAGCTGACCTTCGTAAGAGCTTACACTTTTTCCTAAGACACGCCCAAACCCTAGGGACTACCCTTATTTATAAGGACTACCCTTATATCTTGAAACTTCAGTTCTTGAGCTTGATTGTCTTGGATTGTGACTTTGATACTTTGTCACTTTCATCACCTTTGGCCATCAACTTTGGCTTTGGTCAACTTTTACTCTTATCACCTTTAGCTCTTGTTTTTTTCATTATCAAAACTTTGACCTGCAATACAAGTCTTGCAGTACAAGATATCCACATTCTCCCCCTTTTTGAAGATGGCAAAACTTTACTCGTCTAAAGGTGGGAGGTTAGTTCAAGCAGATAATGCATGATACTCCCCCTATCATGATGCTGCCCCTGTTTCATTTACTATATGCAAAGTGACAATATTTCTCCCCCTATATGTTTAATATGACAATATTATATGCTTATTTTATATGCTTAATGCAACACTATATTTCTCCCCCTTTTTGTCATGATCAAAAGGGGCGACATATGATAAAGTTTGCGAGTCGAAACAACATTTGTTTCATTCAAATAGAAGAGGAATCAATGATTCCAAGTTCTCTTCAAATGAAAAAGAAGCTTTCTTTTTGTAAAGGTTTCATGAAAATATCAGCTAGCTGTTTTGACGATTCAACAAATTCAATCAAACAGTCACCTTTTTGGACATGATCTCTAAGAAAATGATGTCTAATTTCTATATGCTTGGTCCTAGAGTGCTGAACGGGGTTCTTTGTAAGATTGATAGCGCTGGTGTTGTCGCATTTTATTGGAATGTGATCTAGTTCTACGCCATAGTCTAGAAGTTGTTGCTTCATCCAAAGGATTTGTGCGCAGCAACTTCCTGCTGCAATATATTCTGCTTCAGCAGTTGACAGTGCGACACTGACTTGTTTCTTACTGTGCCATGAGACTAATGCACTACCTAGTATGTGACATGTTCCACTGGTGCTTTTTCTATCCAACTTACAACCTGCAAAATCAGAGTCTGAATATTCTATAAGGCTGCATGTGGCGCCTTTGGGGTACCACAGACCAACATTTTGAGTGCCTACAAGATATCTCATTATTCTTTTGACACCTACTAAATGCGAATCCTTTTGGATTTGCTTGATATCTAGCACACATGCAGACACAAAACATGCTATCCGGTCTACTAGCAGTTAAATAGAGAAGAGAGCCAATCATACCTCAATATTTGCTTAGTTCTACCGGTTTACCTTCTTCATCTTTGTCTAAGTAGCATGAAGTGCTCATTGGAGTGGACATTTCTTTTGCTTTGTCCATTTCGAATCTCTTAAGTAGTTCTTTGCAATATTTTGATTGAGAGATGAAGATGCCATTGTTGGTTTGTTTTATTTGAAGCCCAAGGAAGAAGTTGAGTCCTCCCATCATTGACATTTCAAACTCACTCTGCATAATACTAAAAAATTCTTTGCAAAGCAATTCATTAGTAGCACCGAAAATATTGTCATCCACATAAATTTGCACAAGTAAGATGTCATCTTTTGTCCTTTTTATGAAAAGTGTAGTGTCAACTTTCCCTCTTTGAAAATCATGATTGAGTAAAAACTTGCTCAATCTTTCGTACCAAGCTCTAGGGGCTTGTTTCAGACCATATAGAGCCTTTTTGAGTTTAAAAACGTGATCTGGTTTTTCATAATTTTCAAAGCCAGGTCGTTGTTCAACGTACACTTCCTCTTGAATAAAACCATTTAAAAATGCACTTTTTACATCCATTTGATACAATTTAAAATCCATAACTGATGCAAAAGCAAGTAGCATGCGAATAGCTTCTAATCTAGCTACGGGAGCATATGTTTCATCATAGTCTATTCCTTCTTCTTGATTATAACCTTTAGCAACTAATCTAGCTTTGTTTCTAACAATTATGCCTGATTCATCTAGTTTATTTCTAAACACCCATTTTGTACCTATTATTTGATTCTTTTCAGGTCTGGGGACAAGATCCCATACATTGTTTCTTTCAAACTGATTTAACTCTTCTTGCATAGCAATATTCCAATGTTCATCTATTCATCTATATTTTTAGGTTCAATTTGAGATACAAAAGCTATATGATTACATGCATTTCTAAGACAGTTTCGAGTAGTTACTCCCTTTGATACATCACCTAGGATGTTCTCAAGCGAGTGGTCCCTGGGAATTCTCCATTCCTTTGGTAACTCACTGCTTGATTCTTCTTCAGTTCTTTCTTGAGAAGTGGACTTAGTCCCTTCCTCTTTTTCTTTCTCCTTTTCATCTAACTTTGATACTTCCGGTTCATCTGCAACATTATCAATAACCTTTCCCAGCCCTCTGGGGTTAGTCTCATCAAATGTAACATGCACAGATTCCCCAATTACTTTATTTCTTTTGTTGAAAATTCTAAAGGCCTTGCTAGATAAAGAGTAACCGAGAAAAATTCCTTCATCAGCCTTAGCATCAAATTTTCCCAAGTTATCCTTTCCATTATTTAATACAAAGCATTTGCAACCAAAAGTGTGTAAGTGTGAAATATTTGTTTTTCTCCCCTTGTAGAGTTCATAGGGTTTTCTTTCAAATAGGCCTAATCAAAACTCTATTCATAACATAACAAGCAGTACTTACAGCATCTGCCCAAAAGTATTTTGGGACGTCGAGATCATTTAGCATTGTTCTAGCAAGTTCTTCCAATGATCGATTCTTCCTTTCAATGACTCCATTTTGTTGAGGAGTTCTAGGTGCTGAGAAGTTCTGATTAATACCAAGGTCTTCACACAAGCTTTCAAACCTTTCATTTTCAAACTCTCCACCGTGATCAGATCGAATGGAGATGATTTTCAATTCTTTCTCATTTTGAATACTACGAGCAAGCTTGTTGAATGCTCCAAATGCATCACTCTTATTTGCGAGAAAGTGTGTCCAAGTGAACCTTAAATAATCATCTACTATAACAAAAGCATAGTAGTTTCCACCATAACTTTTTGTCCTTGAGGGACCGAATAGATCCATGTGTAACAGCTGCAGTGGTTTGTTAGTAGACATAATATTCTTTGATTTGAAAGACACTTTAACTTGTTTACCTTTTTGGCATGCATCACACAGTTTATTCTTTTCAAACTTGATATTTGGAAGACCACTAACTAGATCCTTAGACACTAACTTGTTAAGATGATCCATATGAATATGAGCTGCTCTACGATGCCATAACCAAGAATTTTCTTCCTTACTAATGAGACAGTATGCATTATGGGGTGAAACACTATCAAGACTCATCATGTATATGTTTTCTACTCTGTTTCCTATCATTCTAACTTGTTTACTTATTTTATCCTCAATGATGCATGAACCTGAATCAAATATTGATCGTACCTGATCAATACGATGGGTTGTTGTTGGAAACGTTGATCGGTCGCTGTGATGAGGGACCGAGTTGTAAGCCGCACGCGGGTGGTACCTGCAAAGGCACTCCAACGCTCAAGTCAGAGGTGCTTCAACGGGCAGGGTCACAAGGTGAGTAAAACATACCTGAAGCCACATGCTGGTGTGGTATATATAAGACTGGCGTTCTAGCCGTTGCGCAATTTACGGGATCGGCCGCATCTTGCGGAGCAAGGTAGATGATGGGCCGCGTTGGGCCGGCCTTGGTCGAGTGGGCCGCTGGCCCAGGTTGCACCTGGCTGCTGCGCGCAGCACCCCCTTGCTGTAGGCTGCGCTAGACTGTCTCGTTGGGCCTATTGGGCCACTCCAGAACAGTTGCCCCCCAAGCCTAGGTCGCTTGAGAGCGGGCTGAGGCTTGAATCGTTGCCCCCCTGCATTCGAGTTGTGGAAGGGAACTGACGGTCGCTGCCGCCTATTGATCGTTGAGTTTGGAGTCAGTCGCTTCTGACCTCCGTTTGAGATGTGACGTTTGGCCGATGGGAAGGCGGTCGCTGCCACCCGTGTGGTCGCACGTAACCTGGTCGATCGCTGATAATTTGATTGCGTGGTCGCTGCCACGCGGCCTGGCCATACGGGCCAGGTGCCGTCTCGGGGGTGATGCCTGACAATAAATCGTCATGAGTGCTGAGGCGACAGCTGCTTTAATGAGGTGACGTTTAGAGATTCGAGGAGTTTAAGTTATGATGGTACATGAAGAGTCGCGCCTCTTCACTTCCGGCCCATGATGACGGTTGGCCCATTATATAAGGGACTCATAGGGCACATCATTTACGCTTTTCTCTGAATTCTCCCCTGCTCTCGCTGATCGCTCGCATCGAGCTCGCTCGCTTCTGCCAACGCTCGCTCGCTACCGTCTAAGCTCGTTCGTTCTCGCGAAGCTCGCTCGTAATCACCTTTGATCGTATTCCAGGTAACTACGACCGCTCTTACTTTGTTTGAATTTTTATGTTCCACCTGATGGAGGGGGTGTCAGGTCTGGGGACGACCACGTCGCCCCTTCCCACGCGCGAGTAAGACCCTGACCGTTATTCCCCTCCACAGGTTCATTCTGGCGCGGACTAAACAAACCCGCTGCATATTTGGAGTCCCGGCCGTTTCTCTAGCGCAAAACATGACACGACCAGTGGAACAGAGTCCTTCACACGCCCGGTCGTCCTCTTCTAGCGACGAATCTTCCTCTGGGTCTTCGTCCCAGAACAACAGATCCGGAACGCGGCCGGACAGAAGTGGGGCCCCGTACTCCGAGGGGGTAGTTGCTGATATTGCAGAGAGCAACGCACGGGTTGCCTCTGAGGAAGGCGCTGACCGTACTGCGACCGACGTGGCCGAGACGGCCGACAGAGATCAGCAGGGCAACCAAGGAAAAGATCCTGAGGTCGCTGCTACACAGGAGATGTCTTGGGTTTCTCTCAACCTGAGGGGCCAGCGTAGCAAGATTCAGCGGGGAAGCCAAGACCTGGAGTTTCTTGCGACCGAATTGAATGAAGGTTGGAGGGTAGAAGGAATGGCCAAGGGCGAAGATATTGCGGCCTGCACTGATGTGTTAAAATTCACCATGTACCGCATCGTTTTCGAACGTATGGGTATAATTCCACCATTCTCCAGGTTCCAACGCATGGTTCTAAGGTATCTTCAGGTCGCCCCCTCTCAGCTGAACCCGAACGCTTGGGCGTTCCTGCAGGCGTTTGAAGATGTCCTAGTGGTTCTGAGACGACCGGTCTCCATCCGACTGTTCTTCCATTTGTTTGAGATGAGCTATATTTACGAAAAAGGCTCCAAGGGTGCCCGCAAGGAAGCGGTCTCATTAAAGAACCGGTCGACATGCAATTTGTTCAAGCCATATCTGGAATCATTGACGACCGGGTGGAAAAAAGAATACTTTTGGGTCGTTCCTGAGTCGGCCGAAGCCCAAAATGCGATCGCCCAAATGACCAACGATCAAGAAGGAACCCCCCTGTTTCCTACAGAGTGGAGTTTCAACCACTTCTCCAAAAAACCGGGACAATATGCTTTTAAGGACGCTGATTTGGACGACCTGGACAGGGAAACGATCCATAGACTGAGAAGGATTGCGTCCCTAGTCCCTGAGGGTCGCATCAAAGTTAAAAGCATTGTTGATGCTCGTACCAAGAAGAATGTCAAGGCCGCTCTTGGTCGGTGGTCGCTCACACCTTTTATTTTCTGTCACTTTATTTTGTTAAATGTTTCTAACCATCTGCTTTTGCCTTTGCAGTTAAGATGGCCAACATGGGTGACTTCGACCTGCTGGAGCAATGGGCGGCCGAGGATGGCGATACTTCGCCCGTCCGCGTCATACCGGCGGCTCAATCTGGGGGTACACCTCAAACTGCTGCGACCGGATCTCAGCCTGATCGTCAGGCTCCTCGGGCGGGCACACCAGCCCAAGCAATCGACTTGAGCAGCCCACCCAAACATCAAGGAAAATCCAAAAGACCCAGGTCGGTCGATGATGGGGGCGAGAGGAAGAAGCACAAGAGTGGAAAAAGCCACGGGCCCAACATCGACCTGCTTGGGTTGGGTGATGAAGATTGTGCCCGCTTCAAGGAGGAACCTTTCGAGGTGATGGCCGAGGCGATGAAGGCCGCTGGCGTTCTGTTCAAGAAATACCAAGATGGAGAATCAGATCGCCTGGAAGGTAGGCGCCTTGCCCATAGATATTCATTGCTTGAAGACGACCTAGTCGATAAAAACTTTAAATTGAATTCTGCCTTGTCATTGCTCGCAGAACTGAGGGGCGAGCGCGACGACCTGCTCAAGAAAATGAAGGAGCTCGAACCAAGAGTCGAAGCGGCCGCTGACAATGAGAGGAAGCTTGGCGAAGCAGAACGCCAGCTTGTGGCTGCTGTCTCTGCTCAAACACTGGCCGAGTCTTCTCTGGACAAGGCGGTCGCTGACAAGGAAACAGCTGAGAAAGAGGTCGAACGCTTCTCTTCCAAGAATAAAGAGCTGTCGAGCCAGGTCGCTGGGCTGAAAACTGAGTTGGAGGCAGTGGAGGCGGAAAAGAACAGTTTAAGAGGTCGCTACAAGGCCGTTCTTGACAAGGCGAAGGGAGCTGCAGAGGGTCAGTTCGAAAATGCGGTCGGCCAGATCAAGATTCTCTATCCTGATTTGCAGGTCGATCGCGAGATCGTTCAAAGCATGCATCGTGCGACCGAGCAGAAGATCATTCGCCCTGTGAAGATGTTAAAGGGGAAGGTTATTCAAGAAGAGATGGTCATCTTTCAAGCCCCCAGCGACTCTTAAATTGTTATTCCTTGGTGTAATCTTTGCCCGCCTGCGAGCGGTGTTTAAATGGGGCGCCCGGGTTTCGACCGAGGCGTCCTTATTTGTAATTAATGACAATTTCTGACAATTTCTATCTGAATTCCAGCCCGTTTAATCGCTTTATACTTGGATTTGATTCTTTATTGATATGGTCGGTCGCGACCAAAGAATGTCGTATGGGCCATTCGATGGCACTCTTTTTAGGCCGCTCGGCGGCTTTCGCTTGGGCCATTCGATGGCACTCTTTTTAGGCCGCTCGGCGGCTTTCGCTTGGGCCATTCGATGGCACTCTTTTTAGGCCGCTCGGCGGCTCTCGTTTGGGCCATTCGATGGCGCTCTTTTTAGGCCGCTCGGCGGCTCTCGTTTGGGCCATTCGATGGCACTCTTCTGGTCGCTCGACTGCTACTCGCATGGTGAGCGACCGTGCATTCAATTTGCATGAAAATAAAACACAAGTGAAGTTTTAAGGTCGGTCCTCAGTAAAAAACCCCAGTGGGGAAAAAGAGCGACTGCCTGTTCTTTATTGATCAATTGGTTTTTACAAAATACTCTCAACTTGTCAGCATTCCAAGTTCTGGGGGTGGTCGCCCCTTCAGTTCGTTCTTTAGCTCGCGGGCTAAGTCAAGGTCGTCCTCCGGGTCGCTATCTGGGTCGTATCGAGCATCCAGGTCGGCCACATTGACCTGATGCCCCCCTCTGAGATTCTGAGGTTTAGCATTTACCGCCTCCATATCACAAATCTCTTGATAGAGGAAATGGCTCCTCATGGCCGCTTCCATGTCGGCCATAACAGTCACAACTTGGTCGCTTTTACTATAGAACTTCACCTTCAAGTGTACAGTTGAGGCTACGGCCTCCAATTTTCCCAGTGTTGGGCGGCCAATGATGCAGTGGTAACATGATTTGATTGGCAAAACTAAGAACGTCGTTCTGACCGTCCTGTATGAGGTGCTGCCGTTCGTATCATCTCCAAAAGTGACAAGTAATTCTATCGTGCCCAGTGGGTAGGTGGTCGCCCCATTGAACCCGGTCAATGGGGTTGGTACTGCTTGTGGAATAATTTCGTTCCTGTCCACGTTTAACTTGTCAATCAATTCTTCGAACATGATGTCGGCCGAGCTTCCTTGGTCGACCAGTATTCTTCTGACCTCAGTGTTGGCTATTACGGCCGATACTACCAAAGGGACGTAATTATTGACTTTGCCATCGAGCAAGTCTTCGTCTCCAAAGGAAATGGGCGGCCTATTCGAGGCCGACCGTGGGGCTGAAGTTGAGCCGACCATCATAAGTTCATTCCACTTCTTCTTCATTGCCTTCTTGGACTCTCTGATATCCAACGGATTACCTCCATGGATGACCATGGCTACATTGCGGCCCTTTGACTGTCTAGGGTCGCGACCTTCCTCGGAATTGTTAAGCTCTTGCTCGACCGTCGAGTTGACGATCGCCTTACCCTCATCTTTGACATATTGCCTCAACTTTCCCTTCTGTATGAGATCTTCTATGTCATCTTTTAGGGCCATACAGTCATTGGTGTCATGCCCCTTACTCTTGTGATATCTGCAGTATTTCTTGGTAGGCCGACCCCCTTTCTTCAGTACTAAAGGATCAGGTCGCCTTACACCAGTGAATTCATTGTTCTGGCACTCCGTGAAGATCTGTGCGATCGGAGTGTTCAATTTGGTACGCTGCTCGTACTTCTTGGGCCGGTACTCAGGCTTACTCTCACGGTCTTGCCCCTTGGCCGACCTGCCAGTTTCTTCCTTGGGACGCGCGCGGGCTCCCTTGTCGGCCGCTAGTTGCTCCTCATAACCCATATGGTCGTTGGCTCTTCTAAGGAACAGGCCGAGGTCGTAGTAGCGGTTCAAAGAAAACTCTTCGGCAAATCTGTGGTTCTTTCTTATGCCGCGCTTGAGGTACTTCAGTTTGTCCGTGTCTGATAGGTTGCGGACTGTGTCGGCCTCTGTCATGAACCGGTCGATAAACTCCCTTAACGGTTCATTTTCTCCTTGGACGACCGAATCCAAGTGTTCTTCGTAACGATATTGACAACGGTTGGCCGTGTAATTGGCCAAGAACATTGCCACAAGACCTTCCCAAGAAGCGACTGAGTTGGGACGCAGAGATTCCCACCATTCTAGCGCCCGACCTTCGAGCGACTGAGGGAAGAGTCTGCACTTCATCGTTCGTCCCAGCTCCCTGTAGCTACAGTAGTTGTTGAAGTACATCAGATGTTTGTCTGGATCCCCGCGACCGTTGAACTTGTTCAGGTTTGGGGGCTTCCTCAGGTCCCTTGGGATGCGATAGCGCCTAATCTCGCTGGTGAAAGGCCCCTGTCCGGTCGGGATGGGATTCTGCCCGTAAGGCTGCATGGCGGCATAAGCTTGGTCGACGGGCAAACCGTAAAGGCCGACCGGTTGACCAAGGAGTCTATCAGCAATTGGAGGGCGTCCATGGTATTGTGGAGCACGTGGCGACGACCGTCTTCTAGGCCGCTCTGAATTGTTCCTTCTCGGTCGGCTGATGGCATGGGAGACATCTCTAATCTCCCCGTTGCTGTAGTCGTCGAACTCCTCATACGAGTCCCACGACCTGCTTCTTGATCGGCGGGATCCTGTGGACTCGTTGGACGAGTATCTTGTTGGCGACCCTTCTGACTCTGGTCGGTAGCTTGAGTCAGCGTAGTCGGAATCTTCTTCGGGGGAGCGATGATGGCGACTTCTTCGAGGAGGCGACCTGTGAACGATCGCCCTTCTTGGAGGATTGCGTCGGGATACGCCACGACGAGGAGGAGCTTCTCTTCGTGGTGGTGAACGATGGGGCCGGGATGGTTGGCCTCGGTGACCGCTGTCCGCTCGCGGGCGGATTGAGATCGAACCTCTCTCATAACGTTCGATCAGTTCGTCTCGATCAGCGATCACTTGATTCTTTTGCTCCAGAATTTGTATGAGCGCTTGGGTTACGTGCTCTGGCAACGCTTCTGGAATTCCTGCTTCGGCCAGCTCGGCCGGTAGTTGCGGGGCTGGTTGGGTAACTGGCCCGCGACTGCCCTGTACTGAGGGTTCTTGGCGAGGCTCATCTTGTGATTCATGAACGGTCACAGGCATGCCCTCTGGGGTCCGTTGAGGTCGGTTCTGCCCAGAGGTGTTGAGCCTGGAAGAAGTGCGTTTCTGGCGTGGCGGCATGGTTTGACGTGGAATAGCGCTCGGGCCTCCCACTGTGGTCGCCAATTGATCGTACCTGATCAATACGATGGGTTGTTGTTGGAAACGTTGATCGGTCGCTGTGATGAGGGACCGAGTTGTAAGCCGCACGCGGGTGGTACCTGCAAAGGCACTCCAACGCTCAAGTCAGAGGTGCTTCAACGGGCAGGGTCACAAGGTGAGTAAAACATACCTGAAGCCACATGCTGGTGTGGTATATATAAGACTGGCGTTCTAGCCGTTGCGCAATTTACGGGATCGGCCGCATCTTGCGGAGCAAGGTAGATGATGGGCCGCGTTGGGCCGGCCTTGGTCGAGTGGGCCGCTGGCCCAGGTTGCACCTGGCTGCTGCGCGCAGCACCCCCTTGCTGTAGGCTGCGCTAGACTGTCTCGTTGGGCCTATTGGGCCACTCCAGAACAAATATTACTCTATTTCCTTTATCACATAATTGGCTAATACTTAATAAGTTATGTTTAAGACCTTCAACATAAAGCACATTGTCAATAGCAGTAGATAGGTCTTTACCAACTTTACCTTCACCGAGGATTCTACCTCTGTTATTGTCGCCATAAGTCACATGACCGCTTGACCTCGGGTAAGAGTTAAGAAATTTGTAATATCTCCAGTCATGTGCTTTGAGCATCCGTTGTCAAGGTACCAATCAGACCCCCGTACCTTGAAGCATACCTCATTTTCGTTGTTGCTGTCATGATCAGCCATTAATGCAACTTGAGCTTCTTCATCCTCTGATTCATCTGATGAATCCATGCAGTTATCTTCCCATGCGATGTTGGCTTTTCTCCCTTTGTTTTGGTTGGATGCCTGATAACTCTATTTTATATAGAGTTATTCATATGTTTAAACTTAGTAAATTGCTCTCTTTCAAGCAAAGATAAAGAGTTTATATAGTATTTTATGTAATATGTGATAACTTGAGTGTTTAACATGGTTATAGTTGTTAGTAGGCCATTTTGGATATATTGTGGTATGTTTGATAAGTTTGTTCAGTGCAGTCTAGATGCTCCTGCATTGATCCTGCACTTATAACTGCGCTGGTTTAGCACAATACTACTGCATTCCAACTACATTGCTTGAAGGTTGGAGCCATCCACTTGCACATCCACTTGCCATCCACTTGCACTTGATGACCTCATGCTTGGTCTCCTAAAGCAAGAACACCTCATATTTCGGCGCCTACAATTCCCACATAGCTTTGAAGAGTCATCAACATAGGGACACATGTTCTTATCTCATTTGACCTCCCTATACACTTGATTGAAGACTTCACATGGGAATCAACTGCTGTAAAGTAACCATGAATACAGACACCAAAGTTACTTCAACATGAAGGAAGGAAGCACCTCTCTTGAAGACTATATAAAGACCTCACTCCTTCACTTGAAGATAGATCACAATCCATAAGTTAGATTAAAATTTCACTCCACATAGATAAGTTCTATTTTGTAAGAAGGAAAGGAAGGAAGGGACAAATCCTCCTTACCCCGATTTCATAGTTTTACCAAAGTGCTAAGGAGCTAATGCAATTACATTGCTAGGAGAATTCATGCTAAGAGTTACAACTTGTGTAAACTCTATCTTGTTGTTTTGTCTTTTGTGATTTCATTTATATAAACATGTTCTATTCTGTTTATATTTGCCTTGCAATGTCTATGTTGAGCTAAACCTCTCTTAGTTGAAATGTTCTAACCATTTAATGAGCTTTTAAGTAAGTTTAATACAAGTATATGATGTGTGCACTTTAGTTCTTGCTTGATAATACTTTCAACACTTATTTTGAGATTGATCACTTAGAATAAGTAGATTTGTAAAAGCAGACATGGTTTACAATTAAGAACTCAAGAACTAATATGGGTGAGTGTTTTACATAAAGGAAACTTTGTGAAAACCATACTAAGTCCTAGACATAGGATAGTATAGTCCATAGGGTGATACTGTGGGTACTTTAAAAGACAAGAGTGAACTTATTTAGCAAGCCTAGACATAGGAAGCTTGTAATGAAACTCTGAAGAAAGTGACTGAAAGGCACACAACTAATGCAATAGCATTCAGTGCAACTGCATCATAACTGCATTAAACACTTATAAGTAAATTACTTGGGGAAGACATTCCAACTAGCTTTTCTCTATTGTATTACAACTACTTACACTTTGCTTTATTCTGACTTATTTGTGATACTCACCATCATCAACTATCTTGTTAAATTGGTTACTTTCCTCTAAATTACATAATATTGACTTTTGAATGAATTCATCAATCCCTGTGGGTTCGACCTGTTCTAAACACTATATTACTTGTTATGGACTGTGTATACTTGCACATGTTTTCCACACACCAAGTTTTTGGCATCGTTGCCGGGGATTGTAGTTAAATTCTTTTAAAAATCTGATATACTGTAATTTAGTGTATATTATTCTGGTATTTGCAAGTTTCTGTCATGCAGGAGCACATGGTGCTTTAGCATATGTACAGGACCAGAAACAGGACACCAGAATACAACTTAGATCCAGAGATAGAAAGAAGATTTAGGAGATTGTTAAGACTCCAAAAGCAAAAGAAACAAGCCTGCAAGATGTCTCACAGTGAAGGACAAAGCTCAAGACCACACTCAGTAAGAGGAGGTCTTGTCTCTCATCAAGATACAGAAGAAGATCACAGAACGATTCATTCACATGGATCCCATAGGTATGATTAATGATAGAGATAGACCCATGGGGGACTATGCTCAGTTTGATCATCAAAACATGCAAACTAGCATATCTAGACCTCATATTGATGCTGTGCATTTTGAATTTAAACCTATGATGTTTCAAATGCTTCGAACTATTGGTCAATTTGGAGGAACTCCTCTAGAGGATCCTCACTTGCATTTAAAACAGTTTATAGAAGTATGTAGTAACTTTATCTTACCTGGTGTTAGTGAAGATGCTTTCAGATTAAGGTTGTTTCCTTATTCTTTGTAAGATAGAGCTAAGGCTTGGCTAAACTCTTTAGAGCCTAACTCAATCCATTCATGGAATGAAATGGCTGAAAACATTTTAGGAAAATATTTCCCACCTATCAAAAATGCCAGGATGAGAACTGATATTACATCTTTTAGACAAAAAGAGTTTGAATCATTATTTGAAGCATGGGAAAGGTGGAAAGAACTTTTAAGAAAATGTCCTCATCATGGTTTACCTGTTATTATTCAAATGGAAACTTTTTATAATGGTTTACAACCTCAAACCAGAATAATGCTTGATGCATCTTCTGGTGGAGTGTTATTAAATCTGTAATACAATGAAGCATGTGAGTTAATTGATAGAATAGCAGCTAATAGCTCAAGTAGCCACTTTAGCCAACTTGATAAAGAACTTCACTTCAGTTAATGCAATTGCATCTAATGCAGCTGCATCAACAGACAGCACTGCAGCAGCAGTAGAACAAGTACCTCTAGGTACCACCAGTTGTGTATATTGTGGAGGAGGTCACTTATATGAGGAATGTCCTAGCAACCCTATTTCTGTAAATTATGTAGGTTATAATAGAAATAACAACCCCTATTCTAACAATTACAATCCTGGGTGGAAAAATCATCCCAACTTTAGATGGAGCAATAACAATGCACCTGCATCTAATACTGCACCATCTACACCACCAGGATTCCCACCTCAAAAACAAGCCACCAATGAAAATTCTCTAGAAAATATGCTCAAAGCATTCATAGGAGAAGCAAGAACAGCTAGACAAACTCAAGATGCTTCCATTAAGAATCTGGAGACCCAAGTAGGACAGTTAGCCACAGCTTTGTATCAAAGGCCATCAGGTGCCTTACCTTCCAATACAGAAGCTACTCCTTCCCAGAAACAAGGAAAAGAGCAGGTTAAAACTATTTCCTTAAGAAGTGGCAAGGATTTGATTGAATCAAATGAGAGGGAAAGTGTAGATGAGGGAGAAAAAGAAAAAGAAAAACAGAAAAATAGCAAAGAAAGAAATGTGGAAGCATCCAATGCTCCTGCATTAGAGGAAGAAGTTCAAATCCCTACACCTAAGTTAGTACCTGAGTACCCTCCTCCTCCTTATCCTCAAAGATTAAAAAAGGCACATGAGGAGAAGCAATTCAGTAAGTTTCTTGAGATTTTAAAATAGATACACATCAATGTTCCCTTAGTTGAAGCACTTCATCAAATGCCTAATTATGCTAAATTTATGAAGGATGTGCTTTCAAAAAGGAAAAGATTAGGGGAATTTGAGACAGTTGCCATGACTAAAGAATGTAGTCAGATCATGCAAAGTAAGATTCCTAGGAAATTGAAGGATCCAGGAAGTTTTACAATTCCATTTTCCATTGGAACCTCTTATACTGGTAAAGCTTTATGTGATTTAGGGGCAAGTATTAACTTAATGCCTAAATCTATTTTTAACCAGTTGGAAATTGGAATTGTAAGACCAACCACTGTGACACTTCAATTAGTAGATAGGTCAATATCCTATCGTGAAGGTATAATAGAAGACATCTTAGTTAAGGTAGACAAATTTGTGTTCCCTGCAGATTTTTTCATTCTTGACTTTGAAGTAGATAAGGATGTACCTATTATCCTAGGAAGACCATTTCTAGCAACTGGCAAAACCTTAATAGATGTGCAGAGAGGTGAACTTACAATGAAAGTGAATGATCAAGAGATAAAATTCAATGTGATGCGTGTTATGAAGTATCCCACAGAGGATACAGAAGAATGCTCATCCATTTTTTCTCTAGATAAATTGGTAGAGAAACAGTTTTACAAACAGTATGATCATTTGGCTAATGCAGATGCACTTGATGCACCTGCATTGCTAGATGAGGAATTACTAGAAAAGGAAAACCTGCCAATAGGAAACTCTTGTAAGGAAGTCTGGGCCAGAACTTATGAACCTCTCAATCTTGAGGATCCAACCCTCAAAGAAAATTTACCCTCCATAGAAAAACCTCCCAAGCTAGAATTGAAGGAACTGCCTAAGTATCTTAAGTATGTCTTTCTTGGAAAAAATGAGACTTTACCAGTTATTATTGCTTCTGATTTAACCTCAGAACAAGAACATGATCTCATCAATACTCTAAAGAAACATACCAAATCAATAGGTTGGAAAATGGCAGATATCAAGGGAATTAGTCCTTTTGTGTGTATGCATAGAATCATCTTAGAAGAAAATTCTAAGAATAGTATAGAAAGCCAAAGAAGACTAAACCCTATCATGGAGGAGGTTGTGAAAAAGGAAATCATTAAGTGGCTAGATGCTGGCATCATATACCCAATATCAGACAGTGCATGGGTAAGCCCTGTCCAATGTGTACCAAAGAAAGGGGGTGTGACAGTAATAGCCAATGAGAAGAATGAGTTGATACCTACTAGAACTGTAACAGGTTGGAGGATATGCATGGATTACAGAAAACTCAATAAGGCTACCAAAAAGGATCACTTTCCTTTACCATTCATAGACCAAATGCTAGATATGTTAGCAGGGAAAGAGTTTTATTGTTTTCTAGAGGGCTATTCAGGATACAATCAGATAACCATTGAGCCTAAAGATCAAAATAAAACCACTTTTACATGCCCTTATGGAACCTTTGCCTTTAGAAGGATGCCATTTGGATTATGTAATGCACCTGCAACTTTCCAAAGATGCATGATGTCAATATTCTCAGATTTCATTGAGCAATCAATGGAAGTGTTTATGGATGATTTCTCTGTCTTTGGAGAAACATTCCAAGATTGTTTATCAAACTTGGAACAAATTCTCAAAATATGTGAGGATACAAATCTAGTGTTAAACTGGGAAAATTGTCATTTCATGGTGCAAAAGGGCATTGTGCTAGGACACAGAATCTCAAAGAAAGGTCTAGAGGTAGACAAAGACAAAATTGAGGTGATTGAGAAATTACCCCCACCAACAACAGTTAAAGGTATCAGGAGCTTTTTAGGCCATGCTGGTTTTTATAGAAGGTTTATCAAAGACTTTTTAAAAATTTCAAAGCCATTATGTATGCTTTTACAACATGATGTACCATTTAACTTTGATGAATCTTCTATTTATTATGCTAACAAGACATTAATTAAGCTCAAGTAAATTACACAATCACAGAAAAGGAATTAATAGCTGTAGTATTTGCATTTGAAAAATTTAGATCATACTTAGTTGACACTAAAGAAATTGTTTATACTGATCACTCTGCCATTAAGTATTTGATTTCAAAGAAAGATGCAAAGCCAAGGCTGATAAGATGGATTCTACTCCTACAAGAATTTGATCTTGAAATTAGAGACAAGAAAGGAGTAGAAAACCAAGTAGCAGACCATTTGTCAAGGCTTGAAGGTGAATCACTAGAGGGAGAAATCAAGGAGAGTTTTCCAGATGAGAAACTATTGGCAATCACAGTCAATGCACATAGTGTAACTGCATGTGCTACAAGCAATGCAGGGGCATCAAATTCATCTGCACCATGGTATGCTGATATTGTAAACTACCTTGCAAGTAGAGTGACACCAGTGAATATGACATATCAACAAAGGAGAAGATTCTTCCACATAGTAAAACAATACTATTGGGATGATCAATTCCTTTACAAAATGTGCCCTGATCAGTTAACAAGGAAATGTGTTCCTAATGATGAACAACAAGCAGTGCTTCTGCATTGCCATGCTGCACCATATGGTGGCCACTTTGGAAGCACAAGAACAACAACTAAGGTATTACAGTTTGGTTATTTTTGGCCTACTTTATTTAAAGATGCATATTTTATGGTCAAGGAATGTGACAAATGTCAAAGGGCAGGAAATATCTTTGATAAACATGAAATGCCAAGAACCAATATTTTAGAAATTGAATTATTTGATGTATGGGGAATGGATTTTATGGGCCCTTTTCCACCTTCTTTTGGTACTTTGTATGTAACGCCCCAAATTTAATTAGTCATCTAATTGAATTATTTATTTTAATCAACTGGGGATTATGTGGTGATAGAAAATAAAATAAATATATATGAGGTAATTGGACCTATTTATAAGGTGAGGGCTAGTATTAATTAATTTAGGGTTTTAATTTATTTAGGAGGTGTTGTCATGAATTAGGTGGTGCACAAAAAGGGCCCATGATCCATTAGTTGGCCCATGACCCATCATTTATCCTTAAGGGTCGAATATGTAGGGGTTGCTAGGGTTAGTTCATTTTCCCACTTATCACCAAAAGAAAGAAAAAGAAAAGAAAAGAGAGAGAGGAGAGGAGTGGCCGAAGCCCTCAAGGAGGAAGGGGAGAGAGAAACTCGTGGAAGCAAGAAAGGGAAAGAAGAGGAAGGCTACAATCCTTGGTGTCTATCTCCCTAAGGTTTCTACTCATCTAAATCTAAGGTTAGGGGGCTCTCCTTTGCATCTTTAATAGTGTATGTGATGAGTGTTGTCTAGGTTAGGTCCTAGGGTGATTTCCATGAATGGTTGGTGTGTTTTAATGTTGTTATCATGCTGAAAATGTGTTTGTGCAAAGACTTGCTTGATTGGTGTTGAGTAGGACACAATATGAATGATGCATGCTAGGTGTTTGATGTTATGACTAAATGGTACCTTTTTTGGTGGAAAACGTGATGGTTAGCATCCATAGTGATAATTGGTGTGGGGTTTTATTCAATTCGATGAAATTGTGGTGTTGGTGATTGAGTATGATGAGTCTATTCACTTAGGGTTTTCGGTGCATTCTGATACTGTTTCGGTTTTCTGAAAACTGGTACTGTTTGGTTAACCCAAAAATTATGTGGCTGATTGTTTTCGAAAATAGACTTAAAGCCGGTCGTTTTGGCACTAGTTTCGTTCAATTTGGAGCTGTGAAGCTCAAGTTATGAGTCTCCAGAGTTGGGTCAAATTTCTGGAACCAATCTGTGTATAGGTTCGGTCTTGGCAAGTTTTGTGTCCTCATTCGAACTCCGTTTTTAATGATTCTTGCTTAGTTGGAAAGTAGACTCAATTCCCTTCAAAATGAGCACTGGTTTCATCAAATCTAATTAAGAAATGAGAAAGAAAATTGATGTGTAAGATGGGCAAACAGTTTTGTCAATTTCTGGTACCTTAGGGTAGTATTCTGTAAAACTGTACCACCTGGGTGTGTATTTTGAAAAATGAAAATTTTGGGCAGAAACTACACTCAGAGGGCTTTCCAATGAGTGGTCTTTTGTTGAAATCCGACATCGTTTGCCATTTCAATTAATTCGCCGAAGTAGGTGCACTGCTGTAGGAAAATGCTACTGTCCCGAATTTAATAGTGCTGCTGTATGTCAATTTAAATGTTGCTGTTTGCAGAATTAAAGTGCTGCTGTATGTCAATTTCGAAATGTTGCTGTTTGTCATTTAAATGTGTTGCTGTTTGCTGTTTTTGTCAAGGAAAAATGCTGCTGTTGCAGAATAAAAATCTGCTATTTATCAAATAAAAATCTGCTGTTTATCAAAATAAAAAGGGGTCATTTATCTAAATAAAAGGGTGCTGTCTTGCTGTTATTTTTTTTTATAAAAGAGTGGCTGTTTTATGAAGGAAATGCGCTACTAATCTACAAAAAGTAAAGCGCTGTTTTGTGTGTAAAATTGTGCTGTTTTCTCACTGCTGTTTGCGCAAAAAGGCCCCTAATTTGATGTTGTTTTTGGACTCGAAAAGAAATACCGCTGTTTTCCACACTGTTTTTCTCAAGTGTAGTTGTGATGTCGAAAATGAGATGTTTGTCCAGAAATTTAAACAAGTTGTACTCGAATTTTTTGTTTAGATAGGATGTCACTCAAATTGTTAACGTGTAGTTAATTAAATTTAAATGGTCTGTCACTTAAATTTTAAATTAGTGTTATTTAAGATTTAAGGACGTTGTTACTCCAATTTTGGATGGGATGTTTTATGAGAAAGTGGTGATTTTATTATGGTGATTATGACGAGTACACTATATTAGTGTTTTTATGACGACAATGACGAGTACTCCGGGTGAGTTGAAATTGGTGATTGCACATGTGTCCATAGTGTCTCATAGCATGTGCATACTATGACGAATAGGCTTCGGCCTCTTATTGACGAGAACCAGTGACGATGTGCCCAAGTGGCTATTTATGACGAGTATGGTACCATCATGCATATGCCCAGGCGTGGGTTGCATTTTCATGTGCATACATTTTTTTTATGACTGGTGATGTGATTGTGACTTGGGTTTTGTGTGTACTGACGAGGAAGTTGATAATAACGATGATGTTGTTGTGTTGATTGTGGTTGTTGGTGTTGAGGTGCCATGATTGTTGTTGTTGTTGTTTGGTGATGTCTCGTGATGAGCATGAGTTGAGGTGTTATAGATGATGATACGTGTTTGTTTATTTAGCATTGGTGTTTCTTGGAGTTTGTGAAGTAAATAATATATATTGATATTGTTGTGAATTGGTGTTTAGTTGCCTTCCTCAATATAATGCTTGTCATATTTACTATTATTTAGGTAAAGAGACTCACCCTACTGCTTTTATGTTGCTTCTCATGTCGGCAACGTGCAGGTGTTAGCGAGTGAAGGTTCTACCTTCTTCTGGTCGATTGTGTCTGGCTCTGATACGTAGCATTGGGTGGGCGGGTAGTCTATTTGTTGTTTTATTTTATTTAAATGTTGAGCTATATCTTGAGATATATTTGTGATTGAGGATTCACCCAGTTAAGTCGTGCTATGTATCACGCAGTTAATATTTATTAATGAAAGGTATTGTTGACTAGATTAAAGTTAAGTTTGGTTAAACGTAGCATTCCCTTGAGGATGTATTTGTAAAAAAAAAAAAACGATTTTTGAACTCTGATTTTAAATCAAATTACCGATTAGAAAAGGGGGTGTTACATTGTACATTTTAGTAGCTGTTGACTGTGTGTCCAAATGGGTAGAAGCAATAGCATTACCAAATAATGATGCAAAATCAGTGAGTAAATTTCTTCAAAGGAATATATTTACTAGATTTGGAGCTCCTAGAGCAATAATTAATGATGAAGGTTCACACTTCTGCAATAAGATCATTGAAAACCTTCTAGCTAAGTATGGAGTTAAGCATAAAATTGCTACAGCTTACCACCCTCAAACAAGTGGGCAAGCAGAAATCTCAAATAGAGAAATCAAAAGAGTGCTAGAAAAAATGGTAAGTCCAAATAGGAAAGATTGGTCTTTACATTTGGATGAAGCTTTATGGGCTTATAGAACAGCATTCAAAACACCCTTAGGAATGTCTCCTTATAGAATAGTCTATGGAAAAGCATGCCATCTACCTGTGGAGTTAGAAAATAAGTCTTATTGGGCTATCAAAAAGCTCAAATTTAACTTAGACAAAGCAGGTACACAAAGAATGCTAGAGCTTAATGAGTTAGAAGAGATTAGGCAATTCTCTTATGAGAGTGCTGAAATCTACAAAGCCAAAACAAAGGCATGGCATGACAAGAGAATTCAAAAGAGAGACTTAAAAGAGGGAGGACTAGTTCTGCTATACAATTCTAGATTGAAACTTTTCCCTGGAAAGCTTAGATCAAGGTGGTCAGGACCATTCAAATTGGTTAAAATTTATCCTCATGGAGCAGCTGACTTGTTGGATGAAGCCTCAAACACCATCTTCAAGGTAAATGGTCAAAGAATCAAAATGTACTATGGTGAACATGTGGTGAGAGAAAAGTTCACCACTCATTTGAAAAATCTCTAAAAGAAAGAGGTAGTCAGGCTAAAAAGACTCTTAAAACAAGCGCTTAATGGGAGGCAACCCATCATTTTTACTTAATTTTGTTCAATTTGATGTTTTAAGTGTTTTGTAGGAAAAGCAGGAAACTGATGCAGTTGCATTGCAATGCTACTGCATTGCATCTGCATTGAAGAAATTGGTCAAATGTGAAAATGACAACTCATCAGAAGCAAAGTTATCCCAACTGATGCTACTGCATCAAGTCTTGCAGCAACACCAGAGGAATCAGGTGCATCTTGTCATGCCCCAATTTTGTCCGTCCAAAAATAATAATGATTTTCTTCTTTGTCGTTATATATCTTACTTCGTAAAAGTTGAAAAATATAAATTCATTTTCAAGTTATATTTTATTTCCTATTTAGTTAGTAGATATATTTAATGGTAAAAAAAAAAAGAAAAGAAAGTAAAAGAAAAAAAACAAGAAAAGAGAAAGGGAGAGGCGATTAGTAAAAAAGGGGTGTAGGTGTATAGTGCAGCGAATTTGGGCTGCTGAGGGCCCATGCGGGTAAGCCTGACCCGGTTCGCCCCATCTCACTCTCTAAACCTAATTGCCTCCATCAAACCCTAATTTCCCATCACTCCCATCACTTCCTAAAAATCTGCCGTACAATCCTCCTTCCTCTCTCTTCACGCGTTTCTTTCTTTCTTTCACACGTCTCTTTCCCTCTCTCTCATACGCTCCCCTTTCTCTTTTCTCTCATACGCTCCCTCCACCTCCCTTCTCTCACACAACTTCCAAAACACATCACCTCCACCTCTCCCATCAAACCCTAGCCGTCCCCTTCCTCTCTTCTCTTCCTTTCACGCTTCCTTTCATCTCCTCTCACACGAAATCGGCATTTTTGACATCAACACACAAGTTGCTGATGGTCTCTCCATAGTTCGAAGGTCCATCCAAAGGAACGCGTTTTTCATCTCGTTTTCTTTAAGGCTAGCACGCAAACGGATCTGTGCACAAGGCTTGGTGAAAAAACCGAAAGACAAAGCGCATCACTACAAGATCAAGTTTTAGTATAAATAGGGGTACGGTTTTGAGGAAGAGGACGTCTTTTTTTTGAGTGGAAAGAGGGGAGAGGTCGAAATCTTGAAGGATCCAGGAGCAAGAGGAAGCAAAAGCGGATCTGGAGAAGTTTCAGTGAGAGAGAGATTTTTTCGTTCCTTTTTTTTTCTCCATAAAATTTTCATAGTTTTTTGTATTCTGTTGTTGTTGGTGAAATCTGGAAACGTGCTTCACTGTACAAGCATAATATTGGGTAATCATTTTTATTTCTATTTCATCTCCATTTTACTGTAAATCTTGTCTTCTTTTATGATGTTATAAGTTATTTGTTGCTAATCTCAAAAAAATTAATCCGTTCTTACTTATATCTTCATGTAGTGTTCATATAATATCCAAAAAATAGGCTCATTATGTTTAATCTGCTCATGCTTCGATAAACGCACAATGGCTTTAATTTTGTTTATCAAATCCAAATAATTCCTTTTCTGTTTTTTTAAAAAAATGATAACAAAAGAACCCCAAAAACAAAAGAAAAACATTTCCTAGTAATTAATAAAAAAGGGTATAGTCAAGACATTTCTTTTATTATTATTAAGTAAACAAGTAAACTGTTTTTTATGTTTTATTCTTTTATTTATTTATTTATTTTTTTATTATTTTTTTTTAACCAAAAATTATCTCAACCAAAAATGATAACAAAAGAATCCCAAAAAAAAAAGAAACAAAAAACATTCCCTTAGTAAAAAAAAGAGGCAGATGAGACATCTTTTTTTTAGTAAACAAGTAAACTGCTACTCACACCCCCCAGACTCAAGCATAAGCCCCTTTTCTCACTTAAGCCCAGTTTCGCTAACTGGGCCCTCCTATGCGAACTGGGCTTCCTTTTTTTCTCACACCCCTCATTTTGATAACTTAACCCCTTTGAGAGAGCCCAGCATTTACGCAGCCCATTAGAACTATTTCCCGATTTCTGCACCCCCTATTTTAAAATGCAACCCTCCTCACTGTTTACACCCCATCTTTAATAATACAGCCCCCCTGTAACTTGCACTCCATTTTACTATTGCACCTCCCCGTTTCTTTTTTTCTTAAATTTTTGGTCCTTTCCCTTAAGTAAATTTATTTATTTATTTATTTTTTTTCTTTCTCTTCACAAACCCTTTTTTCCAAACAATAGATTTTCTTTTCCCCAAACAAGAATCAACCCAATTGCGAAAACTCTTCAAAATCAAACTTTATTAGTAATTCTGCGAAGCCTTTGCTTGCATGATTATTAGCAATGGAGTGCTAATGGTGGTCACTTGGAGCCCTTCCCCCATTGATCATCATGAAGGCTCAACTTTCATAATTCAACAAGATAAAGAATAAAAACCTCTTCCTTTCCAAAATCATTTTCAACCCATCGCCGCTAGTGGTTAATCAGAACCTTTGTTCGTCTTGCCATTGGTGGCAATGTCGCTTTCCTTCAAAGAACAACGAGAATGATCACTCAAAACCTTTGTTAGTTTGATCATTCGTGCCAATCAATCTCTCTCGAAAATTACTTTCAAAAGTAAATAAAAACGAGTCGCTACTAATAGTCAATCAGAACGTTTGTTCGTCTGACCGGCGGTAGTGACTCTCATTTTCAAGAGCACTTAGCGGTGATTACCCATAACTTTGGTTAGTTTAACCATTCGCTAATGCTCGTCCTATCTCAAAAACTCACTAAAAAAAGATAAAAAACAAAAACTTTTCAAAAAGACAAAGAAGAACTACGTAGCTTTGAGTTCTCCATCGCACCGGGAGATACGTAGGAGCGGGCCATGTCCCGTCAAGCGTTTTTTTTCTAAAAACCCATTTTCCCCCCATTTTCCTAATAAATAAAGATTTTCATCAAGACTTTTTCAATAAGAAGTAGAGAGGCAAAATTAAGTATTTTCAAGTCAACACACTAAAACCACACATTTAATTAAAGGTTCCCTCTCAGTAGAGAGGACGTGTGGGGTGCTAACACCTTCCCTGCGCGTAACCGACCCCCGGACCCTATTCTCTAGTTTCGCAAGACCAATCGCTTTCCAAAAAAGGTTTTCCTAATATTTTCCTTAATAAATATTGGTGGCGGCTTCATTGTCTTAGGAAAAGTTGTGAGCGAGGAAGGTTCTCCCTCGGGGACTTTTTCGGGCGCAACAGCTGGCGACTCTGCTGGGGACAAAAAAAAGGGAAAACTTTTTTTAAAAAAAGGTGGGTCAAGCCTAATTAATTAAGTGTGTGATTTGTGTGACTGATTTGAATATCTTGTTTTGCCTCTATGTTTTTTTTCTTTTTAATACTTTCACGTTGCATTCCTGTGCATTCTTCTTCCTCTCTTTCTATGTTTGCTTTTGTTTAGAGTAATAGATGGTTGCTTCTTTGCTTATATGCTTAATTCCCTCATGATATTGAACCCTAGAGTAGACAACATGCTATTGTCTGGACTGTTCTGGATTTTCATTTGCAGGTGGGGTAGTTTTTAAGGAAATGCCCTTCGCACACACACACTTGTACCTTGAGATTATATGATTAAAGAAAGAGACCATAACCCAGGTCTGTTAGGATACCATAGGATGAGTGGATTCGAGTAGTGGGAGCCCATCAGGACCTTTGTCCGTTTGGCTACTCGCGAAAATTTCAATCAGAGTTGTGCTCTTTCGTGATACCTTGTACCTAGCAGTTTGCTGCATTTACAAGGAATTTCGTGAAAGGGACTGTGGCTCTGATGACCTTTGTGAGGGTGTGAATAGAGCTACATGAGAAGATTACCCCTAAATTGCCTTAGATCATAGGTTCTACCCCTTTTTAGGTCACAAGGGCTTTTCAAATTGTGTGCTGCATCGTTGCATTCAGTTCAAATCAATTTTTCCTCCAGAATTTTCGAAAATCAAAAAAGATATGCTTTTCCTTTTCAATAAATGCCTATATGAGATGGCATGTAGTGCGAAAATTTTCGAATTACCACCTGCAAATATCCTCTTCCTGCAAAAACACAAAAAAGAAGCATCATGGCATCATTGCATCATTGCACCATTTGCATCATCTGCATTAAATAAAACCCAATTTTGAAAATCATTCATCAGACATCTGAGTTGTTTGCCGGGATTGTAAAGTAACTTGGAATCTTGCCTTAGGTGGGAAAGATAAAGCAACATGGGATCAAGAAGCGAGATTGTACTTAATTCAAGGTTCCCGATTGTCAAGAGAATAGATGTAGAGGGTTTGAAAGAGTTTGTTTCCTTGATGGAGTCGGAAGAGAGGGATCTATTCCGGAAGGCTTATGGTAACCTCCTCAGATTGTTACAACTAGATGTCCAAGAGAGTGCTATAATGGCCCTGACTCGATTCTATGATCCGGACATTCGATGCTTCCTCTTCAAAGACTTTCAGTTATCACCAACTCTCGAGGAGTATGAGCAGATTCTGGGGTTCTCAAAGTCAGAGTTAGCACCTTACCAATGTCAGAAACATCGGTATTCAGACCAGAGACTCTCTTTGTTGTTGCAAGTCAGTGTGAAGGAATTAGAGCTTCATAAGGAAAAGAAGAACCGTATCAGGGGTTTCCCGCTATGTTATTTCGAAGGTTTATTGAAGTTTTATGCCCAGAATAAGAAGTGGGGTCCTTTCAAGCAGCTGTTAGCCCTAACTATTTTTGGGATCGTCCTCTTCCCTCAGGTCGAGAAGTTCATTGATGAGACCGCTATTGGGCTTTTTCTAGCATTCATAAGTAAGGAAAATCCGATTAACCCTGTGCCAGCAATCCTTGCAGATACCTATTATTCCTTCACTCATCATCGTGTGTTAGGAAAGAAGAAGGTTGCTTGCTCTTTCCATGTTCTCAACGCCTGGTTCCTTAACCATGTGGTCACTCATAAGACGAAAGCCGCGGACTTAGTAGAATATGCCCTGTGTTGTGACATAGAAGCCAGAAGTGCACAAAAATGGGTGCACACTTTAGAGAATCTCAGCGCTCTCAAAGTCTGTTGGTTCAATCATCCGTGTTGGAAAGATAGGCCTTCAATACTGTTCCGGTGCGGCAATTTCCAGAATGTACCCTTAATGGGAACCCAAGGCTGCATCAATTATAATCCTTCTCTCACCATCAGACAGCTTGGGTATCCTATGAAGAACGCACCCACTGAAGACATGTTGGCCCCAATCTTTCTCGATAAAGAAGATCCAAAGAACCAAGGCTTGCTTCAGAAAATTTCAAAGGCTTGGGAAGGTGTAGTTTACAAGGATAAAGCGGAGATCATAAAGAAAACGGATGATGTTACTTTCTACCAATGGCTTCACCAAAGAATTCAAAGTGTTGGCCCGCCTCGTCAGAATTCATCGTCAGTTGAGAAAGAAGTCCCAGAGCTTCACGTTCCAAGTCTCAAAGAACTAAGTGAGGTCAAATCTGCTTTGTTCAAGGTAGAAGAAGAAAAGAAAGCCTTACGAGATGAGTTGGGGAAAGTAATTTCTGAGAAGAGAAAGTTAGAGAACGAAAACGAACGCAGGGCCGAAGCCCTTAAAGAAAGCAGCAAGAAGCTTAAGAAAGAAGAGGAAAGTAGTCAAAAATGAAGGAATATCTGAAAGGTGCCAAAGACGAGTTGAAAAGATTGAATGCCAAGGTGGGTGAGGCCATGGTTAGAGCCAACGAATGGAGGGAGTTGTGCAAGAAGTCTGCGCAAAGTGAGAGAGCTACAAAGGAATCACTAGAGAAATTCAAGAAAAAGTCACAATCTGTGACGCGTGAGCTTGAAAGTCAAATAGAGTGCATCAGACAAGATAGAGATGCAATTGTGAACATCCTTAGAGAGTATCAGCAGGCTTTAAGGGTGGAGCAAGAGAATTCAGATGAGCTAAGGAGGAATCTGGGTCACATCAGTGATGCTTACCGACAGGTAAGAGAGGAGAGTCAGTACTGGGAATACCGTCTTCTCGAGCTAATGGGTAGGATTGAAAAGCAAGAGGTCATAGTTGAGATGAGGGCAGAAATTCAGCAGTGGAAGAACAAGTTCTCCAAATTGGCATGGTTGGCTAACCAGGCGGTGAAGGATGTTCCCAAGAGGTTGAGAAAGGCAGAAGCCGAGATGCTGCCTTACAACACTCCGGTGCAAGTATATGAATTCGTGGAGTACTGCAGATCTCTGACCGAGGAACTCATGGAAAGGGCAAGAGAAGCTGCTGCAGCTAGCAAAAAGGAGAAGAACCGAGAGAAGATAAAGGCAATAGGTTTTTAGATTTAAATTCTCTTTTTTAGAATGTTCACTAGGAGATTGTAATTTTTCTTTTCTTAAGGGATGTTGTGTTTTTCTTTTCAAAGCGTTGTATTGCACATTTAAGGATATTGTATCTTGTTCTTGGAATGATGCTTGAATGAAGTACGTTTATCTCACTTGTTGATCCCAGCCGCGTTATGTCCTTGAAAATATTTGAACATACACCTACGACAAGAGCAAGTTGCACTGTGATTCCCGACAATAAACAACAAATAACATAAAAAAATATAAATAAAAAATAATAAAAAAAATCATGTGCATTGCATTCATTAATTTGCTCCTTTGCTTATGAAAATGTTTTCAACTCAAACAGAAGATAAGGCAAGCTGGTGCGACCACATCCGTATTGGACACGTTCAAAGGCCAGAGGAATGGCAATTTTGAGTGACCCCGATCAACCTCAACCAGAGAATCAGAATCCTCCAGTTTCAGGCTCAGAGAATGAAAATGGAACAGGCCAAGGCCCCGAGGTACAGAATCAGAACCATTCAGCTCCTGGTAGCTCCAGTCAAGGTGATCCTGAGTTGAGAAATGAAATGAATGCCATGAAGGCACAAATGAGCGAGATGACGAGACTCCTGTTGTCCTTGAAAAATGGAAATGACTTTCAAGCTGCTCAGTGGCCTCCTTATGGCCTTCCTTTGGGTTATAGTCCCCCAAGTCAAGGGGCCAACCCAGGAGCTGGTCCCGGGGCAATAGACGAGAATGTACGGCCAACGTCTGTCGGGTGAGAAGGAATGGCTGGTGAACCCCAGGTTCAGATCCCGCACTCAATTGTTATACCTCAGCCTACTCCTCAGAACCTCACTCCACAGCCAGTTGCCTTCCCACAGACTCAAGGCTTCGTATCCGGAAACTCCGTTTACCCTCAGGCTCAGCACTCAATGCCTCCACCTCCTTATGGTGTAATTCATTCCCCTCAAGTCTATTCCGCTGAGCACCAACAGACCAAAGAGCAGTTCCAGATGTTAGAAGAAAGACTAAGAATGATTGAAGGCTTTGGCTCCAGGGCTAGGGAGGCCAGAGACCTATGCCTTATTCCTGATGTGGTGTTGCCGCCAAAATTCAAGGTCCCCGATTTTGACAAGTATAGAGGGGCGACCTGCCCGAAGAGTCACTTGACAATGTATTGTAGGAAGATGTCCACCTACTCCCGTGATGACAAATTGCTAATCCATTGCTTCCAAGATAGTCTTGCCGGGGCATCCCTTAATTGGTATATGAAGTTAGAGCCATCCCAAGTCCGCCGCTGGAAGGATTTAGCAGATGCATTCCTCAAGCAGTATCAATATAATACGGACATGGCGCCAGACCGAACACAGCTGCAGAATATGAGCAAGAAGGAAAATGAATCATTCAAGGAGTACGCCCAGCGATGGAGGGCTTTGGCCGCACAAGTCACACATCCTCTTTTAGACAAAGAATTGGTTTCTATGCTCATGGAAACCTTACCACCGCTATATTATGATCGTCTGATCAGTAGTGCATCATCCAATTTTTCAGATGTGGTGATTGTGGGAGAGAGATTGGAGAACGGATTGAGAAGTGGAAAGATTGCACAGGGGTCCACAAGTAGCACAAGCTCCCAAAAGAAGCCATTCCCCGGCTTTCCCAGAAAGAAAGAGGGAGAAACTAATGCCATCACTATCAGCCCACCATACCAGCCGCCCAACATCCCAGTCCCCACTCCCACACAAACAGCCCATCCATTCCAAAACAACAACCAAATCAACCACCAAAGGACCTATCAAAACAGAACAACCTTTGACCCAATTCCCATGTCATACACAGACCTATTCAACTACCTCATCACCAATAAGCTCATCAATACAAGACCCATGAAACCTGTTCAACCACCTTACTTCAGAGGATACAACCCTAATAGTGCCTGTGCCTTCCACGAAGGGGCAGTTGGGCACGTTGTGGAGGATTGCAAAGCCTTCAAGATAGTGGTGCAGGACTTGATAGACAAAAAAGGCATAACTTTCAAGCGGGAGGATCCAAATATCACGACTAACCCGCTGCCTGGTCATGGGAAGCATGCCACTAATGCAATCATGGATATGAAAGAGCAGTCCCTAATCAGATCAGTTGAAAATATCCAGACCCCCCTAGAAATCATTCATGCAGAATTGTGCAAATGCGGGATTATTAGGATGGGCTGTGTTCAGAAAGGAGTTTGTGCTAATGTCAGCTGTGTAGGAGCATGTGAAGCATTCAAGGTGGTGTTACAGGATCTGATGGACCGCCACATCATCCAGGTGGGTATACAATGGAGAGAGGGGGATGTTCTGACCCTCCAATCGGAAGGGGGCAGAGATGTGCAGAGACCTATCGAGGTGCCATACAGTCGGAATTCGGCTGTGGCAAGACCAAAGACTATTGTGATTCCAGTTCCAGCTCCTAGCCAGAAGAACACTGATGTCCCATGGAGCTACAGTGTGCCAATTCCAGCTCCGAGATCTCAAGCTGCTCTCGACGTCACCAATATTGCAGGAAGTAGTGGGGTCACTAGAAGTGGGCGTGTGTACGTTCCCCAAGCTCAGGAAGAAGATCCTTCTAAGACAACAGAAGAGAGAATCCGAAAAGGAAAGAATGTAGAGCCGGAGCCTGTAATAAATAGGAAGGTGTCAGACCCAGAGGTTGCTGAATTTTTGAAGATAATGCGACAGAGTGACTACAAAGTGGTGGATCAGCTACACCACACCCCATCCAAAATTTCCATCATGTCCCTACTACTAAACTCAGAAGCCCACCGTGACGCCTTGGTGAAAGTACTAAATGAGGCCCATGTCGCCCAAGATATTACTGTTAATCAGTTGGATGGTATAGTGGGGAACATTGTCGCATCTAATTACATTACTTTCACTGATGATGAACTCACCCCAGAGGGGAAGGGGCACAATAGGGCGTTGCATATCTCAGTGAAGTGCGGTGAATACACACTCTCCAGGGTTCTCATTGACAATGGATCCTCATTGAATGTTATGCCCAGATCGACGATGAGCAAGTTAGAGGTAGATTGTTCCTACATGAAACCCAGCTCAACCCTGGTCAGAGCCTTTGATGGGTCTAAGAAAGAAGTCATAGGGGAAATGGAGTTCCCAATGCAAATAGGGCCTGAGGTGTTCTGTGTGACTTTTCAAATTATGGATATTGAGTCCTCGTACAGTTGTCTCTTGGGGAGACCTTGGATCCATGCAGCAGGCGCTGTCCCTTCAACACTTCACCAAAAACTCAAGTTTATAGTCGACGATAAGCTTGTAGTTGTCTGTGGGGAGGAAGAGTTCACAATCAGCAAACCTGTCCCCTCTCATTATATTGAAGCCGCAGAGGAATCCCTCGAATCCGCCTTTCAATCCCTAGAAATTGCGAACGCTATGTTCGTAAGTGAAGAGTCCCCAGTACCGGTACCCAAGTGGTCCAGTGCTAATATTATGGTAGCGAAAGTTATGCTGAAGAATGGCTATCAGATTGGGAAGGGGCTGGGAAGATCTGAGCAAGGAATTCTGTCACCCGTGCATCTGCGAGAATACAAGGACAGACGTGGGTTAGGTTATTGGCCCACTCCAGCTGATAAGAAAAGAATGGCTGAGGAAAAGCGTGAGAAGAGATTGGCTAGGCTTCAAGGGAGGGAACCCCGATTGATGATGGTCCACATAGATGACCTCAAGCGGAATTTCAGGAGTGCTGGCATGCTGAACCCTAATCAGATAGCTTTCATCGAGGAGGAGTTAGCTGAAGAAGGCGTGGATCGAGGCCTGGTTCGTCACAGTGTTACAGGAGAAGAAATTGGCAACTGGAAGATCGTTCATTTCCCTGTTGTTTTCATTTCAAAGTAATGATCCTTGTAATGCAAGTCCTTTGGCTCTGCCCAAGGCCTTAGGACCTTTTCATAAGGGCACGCATGTTTTTTATCATCTATCAATGAAATGTAGTTTTGAATTCTCAAATGAATAAAAATAGCTTTTTTTCGCGTCTTCATTTTGTGTCTCTATTTTTGCTTGTTCATTGCTTTTCTATTCCCGCAAATGCAGATCTAAAATGAATACCTCTGAAAATAGTGATGCCAGCGGTTCATATGTTAATTTTGATTACCCCGTTAGTCAAGCTGAGGAGGATGCTGAGGATGACTGGGAAACTCCACCGGAATTGATGAGAATGGTTGAGCAAGAAGAAAAGGTTATTCAGCCACATGGGGAAACTATTGAGATCATCAATTTAGGCACAGAGGGCGAAAAGAAAGAAGTCAAGGTTGGCACTTCAATGAAAAAGAGTGAGCATGAGAAGTTGGTTCAACTCCTGCGTGACTACATTGATGTCTTTGCATGGTCGTATGAAGATATGCCCGGGTTAGATACTGATATAGTGGTGCACAAGCTGCCAGTCAAGCCTGGGTGCCCTCCGGTTAAACAGAAGTTAAGGAGGATGAAGCCTGAGATGTCTTTAAAGATCAGAGACGAAGTGAAGAAGCAGTTTGACGCTGGTTTCCTAGCCGTAGCCAAGTATCCACAGTGGGTTGCTAACATTGTGCCAGTGCCCAAAAAGGATGGAAAAGTTAGAATGTGTGTTGATTACAGAGATCTGAATCGTGCCAGTCCCAAAGACGATTTTCCCTTGTCTCATATTGACGTCCTAGTAGACAGCACAGCGCGGCACTCCCTTTTCTCCTTCATGGACGGGTATTCGGGGTATAACCAGATTAAAATGGCTCCTGAGGATATGGAAAAGACTACTTTCACAACTCTCTGGGGAACGTTCTGCTATCAGGTCATGCCATTTGGGTTGAAGAATGCCGGCGCTACTTACCAAAGAGCTATGGTCACGTTATTCCACGATATGATGCACAAAGAGATCGAGGTGTACGTGGACGATATGATCGCAAAGTCCAGAACAGATGAAGAGCACATTGTTAATTTGCGGAAGCTCTTTGAACGGTTGAGAAAGTTCAAGCTCAGGTTAAACCCGACTAAATGCACCTTTGGGGTGAGATCAGGAAAATTATTGGGGTTTATTGTCAGTCAAAAGGGGATAGAGGTTGACCCAGATAAAGTGCGTGCAATTCTCGAGATGCCTACTCCTAAGACCGAAAAAGAAATTCGGGGTTTTCTCGGAAGACTGAACTACATTTCCAGGTTTATCTTCAAGTTAACTGCCACATGTGAGCCGATTTTCAAATTGCTGTGCAAGAATCGAGAGACTAGGTGGAATGATGATTGCCAAGAAGCTTTCGAGAAGATTAAGAAATACCTGCAAGATCCGCCTGTTTTGATGCCTCCGGTGCATGGCAGACCTTTGATCCTGTATGTAACACCCTAAATGATTTAATTAAGTAATTGATTAAATTATTTAAAGTGTTGCACTAATTTTGATTAAATTATAATATAGCATTTTATTTAATTGAAGGGGATGGCATTGGAAATACCGGAACTGCAAGTAATGGCCCAAGAAGCCCAAGCCCATTGGCTTAGGCGCTCCTTTAGGCGCTGGGGGTCTAGGTTTTCGCCTCAGTTGTGCCAAAAGAGAGAAAGAAATCGAAGGAGAGGAGAAGAGAAAGAAAAAGGCGATCTCAAGCTAAGGAGTTAGGGTTTCGTTCATCTTGATCCTAGGTAAGAGTTCCTAGTCCTTTCTTATTCGATTTTTCTTCTCTTTCAAGTGTTTAAGTTTTCGATTTCCTAACCCTTACTATTGTTGATCCTTCGTGATGGTCCAAGAGAGAGAGAGAGAGGGCGCGATCGTGAGAGAGGGAAGAAGAAGGAGAAGATTCTTTGTTGCGGTGGTTTGTCGGTGTTTCGGTGGAAAGAGCTCTATTTTCGGCATAATCAAGGTAAGGGGAGTCTCACTCTATAATAGAGAGTATAATAGGTTGTATGTAGATCATAGGGTCTTATTTGATGTTATTTGATAATTGTTTGATTGTTTGGATTGGTTGAAATTGATGAATTGTATGATGAAATCGATTCCCTATGCTAAGGTTAGGGTCTCATATCTTGATTTTGTGTCTTGATGTGTTCTTAATGTATAAGTGTGAAATTGAAGTTGTTGGTATGAGCATAACATGTTTTACGATTGTTGTTGTGATTTGATTTGGAAAAGAAATTGGGAATTTGATGTTTGGTGGGTATTGGGACGCATGGGGCGCCAAGTGCCTAAGGGAAATGGCGCCCTGTGTACTGTAGCAGTGGGCTTGTGTTGTGTTGTGTATGTTGTTTGCTGTCTGGGCGCTAAGTTGCTGGGAAAAGGGCGCCCTGGGCACTGTTCTGGCGCCTGGGGTGGCGCCAAGGTGCTGCCTGTGTCTAGACATGGCGCACAAATGGTGTTTTTGGGCAAAACTCAATTTCTAAGCAGATTTTCCCGAGCCAAATTTTGTATTCACCTGCCCAAATTGTATTTTAAGCACTGTGGCTAAGGTATTTTCAGTTTTGCACGCGTTGTTTTGAAATGGTCCTATTGGGCATAGTTTTAGCATGAGTAAAGGGGGCTTTGCGTGCAAATCAGTTTCTAAGCAGATTTTCCCGAGCCAAATTTTGTATTCACCTGCCCAAATTGTATTTTAAACATTTTGGCTAAAGAATTTTCAGTTTTGCACGCGTTGTTTTGAAATGGTCCTATTGGGCATAGTTTTAGCTTGTGTAAAGGGGGCTTTGCGTGCAAATCAATTTCTAAGCAGATTTTCCCGAGCCAAATTTTGTATTCACCTGCCCAAATTGTATTTTAAGCACTGTGGCTAAGGTATTTTCAGTTTTTCACGCGTTGTTTTGAAATGGTCCTATTGGGCATAGTTTTAGCTTGTGTAAAGGGGGCTTTGCGTGCAAATCAATTTCTAAGCAGATTTTCCCGAGCCAAATTTTGTATTCACCTGCCCAAATTGTATTTTAAGCACTGTGGCTAAGGTATTTTCAGTTTTGCACGCGTTGTTTTGAAATGGTCCTATTGGGCATAGTTTTAGCTTGTGTAAAGGGGGCTTTGCGTGCAAATCAATTTCTAAGCAGATTTTCCCGAGCCAAATTTTGTATTCACCTGCCCAAATTGTAGTTTAAGCACTGTGGCTAAGGTATTTTCAGTTTTGCACGCGTTGTTTTGAAATGGTCCTATTGGGCATAGTTTTAGCTTGTGTAAAGGGGGCTTTGCATGCAAATCAATTTCTAAGCAGATTTTCCCGAGCCAAATTTTGTATTCACGTGACCAAATTCCATTTTGAACATTTTGGCTAGAGCGGTTTTAATTTTTCAGGTGGCCTACTCTGTTTGGTCCTTGTGAGGGGTTCTAGTCCTCTAGCTGAGTTTAGTCCTAGAGACGTGATTGAGATGAGATAATAAATGAGTTGATTGATGATATCATGGGGATATGGGCCATGGGGGCCAGAGTAATGGGGACTCAATTGATTGATGATGAGGCCATGGGGGCTATAACTAAGATTAATAAAGAGGTGATATATGATGTATGGACTGTGTCGTTAAGAATTGTGATTGTGATCCTTGTCATGGAGTCTCATGCATACATAAGGCTGAGGTCTGAGTTTATATTGTGATGATAAGGCTGCGGTCTGAGTTCTATATTGTGATGATAAGGCTGCGGTCTGAGTTTGATATTATGATGATGAGGCTGCGGTCTGGGAAAATGGTACCACATGCATAACTGTATTGCATACATTCTCATGATAAGCATGTGAGTTGTTGGTTGTATGAACTATGCTACTGTGTGACTGTATGAGTGTGATACTATGATAAAATATACTTCTTATTATAGTCTTTATTATGTGGTTTGAGACTCACCCTTCTGTTGTTGTTTACCACAGGTAGCCCTGAGTGAAGGCTTACTCCCTTCATTCCCGAGTCGGTCTGCTCTGATACGTGACACCTAGGGGGTGGGCTTAGGATTCTAGTGTTATTCCTTGGCTGTCGAACTATATATGTATTGATTTAATGATTTTGATGAGGCTGTTGTTCGACACTTTTGAGATTATGGTATTTTCCGCTGTGTAACATTCATTTTCTAGTGCGTGGATTTTATTGATGAATTTCTTGAGTATTCCATCCCATTTAAGGGTGTTGCGTATTATAAAGATGGAATGAAAGCTTATGCTGATCTTGTCGTTGTTAGATTAAAGTTATGTGTAGCATTCCATTGAAATGAAATTTTGAAACTCTGATTTTTATGATAAATAGCCGGGTAGAAATGGGGTGTTACATTAGTGGTATCAGAGCAAAAGTTCGGTCTTTCCGGCCAAGTGTGTCTGTCTGTCATATTGTGTATGACAATTAGATGTTTTTAATTTAGTTCTGAATTGTCGTTTATGCTGCAGTGCTAGGTTGATATGGCTAGAAGGGATGATGCTGCTTTGGCTGCTGCTCTGCAAGCCATAGCCCAAGCTGTTGGGAATCAACACACTGCTGCTGATATGAATGCCCGTAACCTGGCAACGTTTCAGAGGGAAAACCCACCCACCTTCAAGGGTCGGTATGATCCCGATGGAGCCTTGTCGTGGTTGAATGAGATAGAGCGGATCTTCCGTGTTATGGAGTGCACTGCTGCCCAGAAAGTGAAGTTTGGGACGCACATGCTGGCGGAAGAGGCTGACAAGTGGTGGTTAGGGATGCTGCGTAGGTTGAACACTGCTGGTGAAGAGGTTACTTGGGAAGTCTTCACAAGGGAGTTTAAAAGAAAGTATTACCCTGAAGACGTTCGGGCCAAGAAAGAGGTAGAATTCTTAGAGTTGAAACAGGGAAATAAGACGGTGGCTGAGTATGCAGCCAGATTTGAGGAGCTGGCCCAATTTTGTCCTACCTACGCCAATGATGCTGATTCAGAGTTCTCCAAGTGTGTGAAATTTGAGAGTGGCCTGCGACCTGATATTAAGAAGGCAATTGGATATCAGGAGATACGAGATTTTGCTAGACTAGTTGACAAGAGTATGATTTATGAAGAGGACAGTTCTGCTGCCTACAAGATTGGGAAAGAGAAAAAGAATACTCAGTTTAGGGGAAAACCCTATGATATGGCTGGAGGTAAAAATAAGTGGAAGGCAGGTGCTGGTAAGAGATCTTCTGAGGGTAAGAAGCCTAGTGGGGGAGATGCTCCCGCTGATATTGTGTGTTTCACGTGTGGCAAGCCGGGTCACAAAAGCTTCGAGTGCAGGACTGGAGTAATGTGTTTCCGTTGTGGGAAGAAAGGTCATATGGCGTCTGACTGTGATCGTAAGGAATCAGTGTGTTTCAATTGTGGTGAAGCTGGTCACTTTAGTTCTAAGTGTACCAAACCAAAGAAAGAGAAGTCCAGTGGAAGAGTTTTCGCGCTACCAGGTTCAGAGGGGCCCAATGAGATTAGAGGTACTTGTTTTATTTATGGTACCCCTTTAGTTGCTATAGTTGATACTGGTGCTACGCATTCTTTTATTGCTGCTGTTTGTGCTGAAAAGTTAAATTTAGTATTGTCAGCTATGAAGAGGGAAATGGTTATCGACACACTCCAGCTAAGGGTTCGGCGACTACTTCTCTATTGTGTGCTAAGTGTCCTCTGTCAGTCTTCGGCAGAGATTTTCTGGTTGACCTTATATGTTTGCCTTTGGGTGGGTTGGATGTTATTCTTGGTATGGACTGGTTAGTGGATAACCATGTGCACATCAACTGTTTCATCAAGTCTGTGAGTTTCCTTCCTCCTGAGGAGGAAAAGTCTGTTTTGTTGTCTGGGGATCAGCTGCATAAGGTAATGAAGGATGGTGGTCAACTATTTGCTTTGATGGCGTCTATGTCTGCTGAAAACCAAGCTATAGTTGAAGGGTTGCAGGTGGTGTGTGAGTTCCCTGAAGTGTTCCCTGATGAGATTCCTAGTGTGCCACCAGAGAGGGAAGTAGAGTTTGGGATTGACCTTGTGCCTGGTACTAGGCCTGTGTCCATGGCACCGTACCGGATGTCAGCTTCTGAGTTATCTAAGTTGAAGAAGCAGTTGGAAGAGTTACTTGAAAAGAAATTTGTGAGGCCTAGTGTGTCACCATGGGGAGCTCCGGTTTTGTTAGTAAAGAAGAAAGATGGGAGTATGCGCCTGTGTGTGGATTATTGACAGTTGAACAAGGTGACTATCAAAAATAAGTACCCTCTTCCGAGAATTGATGATCTGATGGACCAGCTGGTGGGTGCTAAGGTTTTTAGCAAAATTGATTTGAGGTCAGGGTATCATCAGATTAAAGTAAAAGACGAAGACGTCCAGAAGACAGCATTCCGAACGAGGTATGGACATTATGAGTACTCTGTGATGCCGTTTGGTGTCACCAATGCACCAGGGGTGTTTATGGAGTACATGAACCGTATCTTCCATAGCTACTTGGATCGGTTTGTGGTAGTTTTTATAGATGATATTCTGGTATACTCTAAATTTGAAGAGGAGCATGCAGAGCACTTGAGATTGGTGCTTGAGGTGTTGAAAGAGAAGAAGCTTTATGCTAAGTTGTCCAAATGTGAGTTCTGGCTGCGTGAGGTAAGCTTTTTGGGTCACATTATTTCTAGTGATGGCATAGCTGTAGACCCAGCCAAGGTTGATGCAGTGTTACAGTGGGAAAGCCCAAAGTCTGCGACTGAGATCAGGAGTTTCTTGGGGTTGGCTGGTTACTACAGGAGGTTCATTAAGGGTTTCTCAAAGCTAGCCCTTCCGTTGACTCAATTGACGTGTAAGGGGAGAGTTTTTGTGTGGGATGCTAAGTGTGAAGAGAGCTTCCAAGAGTTGAAGAGGAGATTGACAACATCTCCGGTGTTAGTGTTGCCCGTGCCGGATCAACCGTTTGTGGTATATTGTGATGCTTCCAAAATGGGCTTGGGGAGGCGTATTGATGCAGGATGGGAAGGTAGTTCTTATGCGTCCAGACAGTTGCGGACACATGAGAAGAACTATCCTACTCATGATTTGGAATTGGCTGCTATTGTGTTTGTGCTGAAGATTTGGAGGCACTATTTGTATGGCACTAGATTCGAGGTATTCAGCGACCACAAGAGTTTGAAATACTTGTTTGATCAGAAGGAGCTGAATATGAGGCAGAGGCGTTGGTTAGAGCTGCTGAAAGACTATGATTTTGGCTTGAACTATCACCCCGGCAAAGCTAATGTCGTGGCTGATGCTTTAAGTCGAAAGACTTTGCATATCTCAGCAATGATGGTAAAGGAGTTGGAGTTGATTGAGCAATTCCGTGATATGAGTCTGGTTTGTGAAGTGACACCGCAGAGTGTTAAGCTGGGTATGCTGAGGATTGGTAATGACTTCTTGGTTAGTATCAGAGACGCCCAGAAATTAGATGTGAAGCTGGTAGACTTGTTGGTTGCGGGTGATCAGGATGTGGATGGGGATTTCAGGTTGGATTCCCAAGGTGTGTTGAGATTCAGAGATAGGATCTGTGTTCCCGATGATAATGAGATGAAAAAGGTGATCCTTGAGGAGAGTCATAGGAGCAAGCTGAGTATTCATCCAGGGGCTACAAAGATGTATCATGACTTGAAAAAGTTATTCTGGTGGCCTGGTATGAAGAAAGATGTGGCACAGTTTGTGTATGCCTGTTTGACTTGCCAGAAGTCAAAGGTTGAGCACCAGAAGCCTGCGGGGTTGATGCAACCTTTAGATGTTCCGGAATGGAAATGGGATAGCATTTCCATGGATTTTGTGACTGGGTTACCAAGAACCGTTCGGGGATTTGATTCTATTTGGGTGATCGTAGATAGGTTGACGAAGTCTGCTCACTTCCTTCCTATCAACATCACGTATCCGGTATCGAGATTGGCCGAGATATATATTCAGGTGATTGTGAAGTTGCATGGTGTCCCGAAGAGTATTGTATCTGACAGAGATCCGAGGTTTACTTCGGAGTTTTGGGGGAGCTTGCAGGAGGCATTGGGGTCCAGATTGAGGTTGAGTTCAGCCTATCATCCTCAGACTGATGGGCAGACAGAGAGAACCATTCAGTCATTGGAGGACTTATTGAGATCGTGTGTTTTAGAGTAGGGAGGTGCGTGGGATACACATCTTCCGTTGATTGAGTTCACTTACAACAACAGCTACCATTCGAGTATAGGGATGGCTCCTTTCGAGGCACTGTATGGGCGGAGGTGTAGAACTCCTTTGTGTTGGCATGAGTCTGGCGAGAGTGTTGTTCTTGGACCTGAATTGGTGAGAGAGACTACAGAGAAGATAAAAATGATCAGGGAGAAAATGAAAGAGTCTCAAAATCGGCAAAAGAGTTACCATGATAAAAATGGAATTTCAGGCTGGTGAGCATGTTTTCTTGAGGGTCACGCCTATGGCTGGTGTTGGGCGTGCACTGAAAGCAAAGAAGTTGACTCCTAGATTTATTTGACCGTACCAGATCATCGAGAGGGTTGGAAAGGTTGCTTATAGGGTGGCTTTACCGCCTAACCTTTCGAACTTGCACGACGTATTTCACGTGTCGCAACTTCGGAAGTATATTCCGGACCCGTCTCATGTGATTCATATGGATAATGTTGAGGTGCGAGATAATCTCACTGTGGAAACTATGCCAGTGAGGATTGATGATAGAGAAGTGAAGGTGCTGAGGGGGAAAAACATTGCTTTAGTAAAGGTGGTGTGGTTGGGAGCTACTGGTGAGAGCATGACTTGGGAGCTGGAGAGTAGGATGCGGGAATCCTATCCAGAGCTATTTGACTCAGGTATGAATTTCGAGGACGAAATTTCCTAGGTGGGGGAGAGTTGTAACACCCTAAATGATTTAATTAAGTAATTGATTAAATTATTTAAAGTGTTGCACTAATTTTGATTAAATTATAATATAGCATTTTATTTAATTGAAGGGGATGGCATTGGAAATACCGGAACTGCAAGTAATGGCCCAAGAAGCCCAAGCCCATTGGCTTAGGCGCTCCTTTAGGCGCCGGGGGTCTAGGTTTTCGCCTCAGTTGTACCAAAAGAGAGAAAGAAATCGAAGGAGAGGAGAAGAGAAAGAAAAAGGCGATCTCAAGCTAAGGAGTTAGGGTTTCGTTCATCTTGATCCTAGGTAAGAGTTCCTAGTCCTTTCTTATTCGATTTTTCTTCTCTTTCAAGTGTTTAAGTTTTCGATTTCCTAACCCTTACTATTGTTGATCCTTCGTGATGGTCCAAGAGAGAGAGAGAGGGCGCGATCGTGAGAGAGGGAAGAAGAAGGAGAAGATTCTTTGTTGCGGTGGTTTGTCGGTGTTTCGGTGGAAAGAGCTCTATTTTCGGCATAATCAAGGTAAGGGGAGTCTCACTCTTTAATAGAGAGTATAATAGGTTGTATGTAGATCATAGGGTCTTATTTGATGTTATTTGATAATTGTTTGATTGTTTGGATTGGTTGAAATTGATGAATTGTATGATGAAATCGATTCCCTATGCTAAGGTTAGGGTCTCATATCTTGATTTTGTGTCTTGATGTGTTCTTAATGTATAAGTGTGAAATTGAAGTTGTTGGTATGAGCATAACATGTTTTACGATTGTTGTTGTGATTTGATTTGGAAAAGAAATTGGGAATTTGATGTTTGGTGGGTATTGGGACGCATGGGGTGCCAAGTGCCTAGGGGAAATGGCGCCCTGTGTACTGTAGCAGCGGGCTTGTGTTGTGTTGTGTATGTTGTTTGCTGTCTGGGCGCTAAGTTGCTGGGAAAAGGGCGCCCTGGGCACTGTTCTGGCGCCTGGGGTGGCGCCAAGGTGCTGCCTGTGTCTAGACAAGGCGCACAAAGGGTGTTTTGGGGCAAAACTCAATTTCTAAGCAGATTTTCCCGAGCCAAATTTTGTATTCACCTGCCCAAATTGTATTTTAAGCACTGTGGCTAAGGTATTTTCAGTTTTGCACGCGTTGTTTTGAAATGGTCCTATTGGGCATAGTTTTAGCATGAGTAAAGGGGGCTTTGCGTGTAAATCAATTTCTAAGCAGATTTTCCCGAGCCAAATTTTGTATTCACCTGCCCAAATTGTATTTTAAACATTTTGGCTAAAGAATTTTCAGTTTTGCACGCGTTGTTTTGAAATGGTCCTATTGGGCATAGTTTTAGCTTGTGTAAAGGGGGCTTTGCGTGCAAATCAATTTCTAAGCAGATTTTCCCGAGCCAAATTTTGTATTCACCTGCCCAAATTGTATTTTAAGCACTGTGGCTAAGGTATTTTCAGCTTTGCACGCGTTGTTTTGAAATGGTCCTATTGGGCATAGTTTTAGCTTGTGTAAAGGGGGCTTTGCGTGCAAATCAATTTCTAAGCAGATTTTCCCGAGCCAAATTTTGTATTCACGTGACCAAATTCCATTTTTAACATTTTGGCTAGAGCGGTTTTAATTTTTCAGGTGGACTACTCTGTTTGGTCCTTGTGAGGGGTTCTAGTCCTCTAGCTGAGTTTAGTCCTAGAGACGTGATTGAGATGAGATAATAAATGAGTTGATTGATGATATCATGGGGATATGGGCCATGGGGGCCAGAGTAATGGGGACTCAATTGATTGATGATGAGGCCATGGGGGCTATAACTAAGATTAATAAAGAGGTGATATATGATGTATGGACTGTGTCGTTAAGAATTGTGATTGTGATCCTTGTCATGGAGTCTCATGCATACATAAGGCTGAGGTCTGAGTTTATATTGTGATGATAAGGCTGCGGTCTGAGTTCTATATTGTGATGATAAGGCTGCGGTCTGAATTTGATATTATGATGATGAGGCTGCGGTCTGGGAAAATGGTACCACATGCATAACTGTATTGCATACATTCTCATGATAAGCATGTGAGTTGTTGGTTGTATGAACTATGCTACTGTGTGACTGTATGAGTGTGATACTATGATAAAATATACTTCTTATTATAGTCTTTATTATGTGGTTTGAGACTCACCCTTCTGTTGTTGTTTACCACAGGTAGCCCTGAGTGAAGGCTTACTCCCTTCATTCCCGAGTCGGTCTGCTCTGATACGTGACACCTAGGGGGTGGGCTTAGGATTCTAGTGTTATTCCTTGGCTGTCGAACTATATATGTATTGATTTAATGATTTTGATGAGGCTGTTGTTCGACACTTTTGAGATTATGGTATTTTCCGCTGTGTAACATTCATTTTCTAGTGCGTGGATTTTATTGATGAATTTCTTGAGTATTCCATCCCATTTAAGGGTGTTGCGTATTATAAAGATGGAATGAAAGCTTATGCTGATCTTGTCGTTGTTAGATTAAAGTTATGTGTAGCATTCCATTGAAATGAAATTTTGAAACTCTGATTTTTATGATAAATAGCCGGGTAGAAATGGGGTGTTACACTGTACCTGACCGTGCTAGAAAATTCAATGGGTTGTGTGTTAGGACAACATGATGAAACTGGCAAGAAAGAGCGCGCGATTTATTATCTGAGCAAGAAGTTCACCGACTGTGAGACGAGGTATTCGTTACTAGAAAAGACTTGTTGTGCCTTGGCTTGGGCTGCTCATCGCCTAAGGCAATACATGTTAAGTCACACCACCTGGTTGGTGTCGAAGATGGATCCCATCAAGTATATCTTCGAGAAGCCCGCGCTTACGGGAAGAATTGCGAGGTGGCAGATGCAGTTGTCAGAATATGATCTTCTTTATGTCACTCAAAAGGCCATCAAAGGTAGTGCGCTAGCTGAATACCTGGCACATCAGCCTATTGAAGATTACCAGTCGATGCAGTGTGATTTCCCAGATGAGGACATTCTGGCTTTATTTGAAGAAGGAAAATCCCCAGAGAATGAAAGGTGGAGAGTAGTGTTCGACGGTGCTTCCAACAGCTATGGGCACGGGGCTGGGGCAGTGCTGGTGTCCCCTGACAATCGCTTCATACCATTCACTACTAGATTGAATTTCTATGTCACAAATAATATTGCGGAGTACGACGCATGTATTCTGGGTATTCAGGCAGCTCTGGACTGGAAGGTTAAAAGATTAGATGTGTACGGAGACTCAGCCTTAGTTATTCATCAGGTGAACAGAGATTGGGAAGCCAGAGATCCTGAGTTGATACGGTACAGAGACTACATCCGAGAACTGGTTGAGTCCTTCGAAGAAATCACGTTTCAACATCTTCCTCGCAGAGAGAATCAGTTGGCTGATGCACTGGCCACTTTAGCTTCAATGTTTAATATCAATTGTGATAAGAACTTGACCCAAATCAGAATCCAGCATCGAGGTTTGCCGGCACACTCCTACTCCTGCGCAGCAATTGAAGACAGCGGAGATGATAAACCTTGGTATCATGACATCAAGCAGTATTTCCTGAATAGAGAGTACCCTCCAGGGGCATCGGAAAATGATAAAAGAACACTTAGAAGACTGTCAATGAAATTCTTCCTGAGTGGCGAGGTGCTTTACAAGAGGAATCATGATAAGGTACTCCTTAGGTGTGTGGCGAAAGAGGAAGCAGAAAAGATCATGAGAGAGGTGCATGAGGGCTCGTTCGGAACTCATTCCAACGGGCATACTATGGCAAGGAAGATATTAAGGGCTGTCTACTATTGGCTGCAGATGGAGGCAGACTGCTACAGTTTTGTAAGAAAGTGCCACAAATGCCAGATTTATGCCGATCACATACACGTGCCACCGGCTTCGTTAAATGTCATGACTGCACCCTGGCCATTTTCAATGTGGGGCATGGATGTCATTGGTCCCATAGAGCCCAAAGCGTCAAACGGGCACCGCTTCATCCTAGTTGCAATTGATTACTTCACTAAATGGGTTGAGGCTTCTTCATATTCCAGCATAACCAGTTCTGTGGTTACCAAGTTCGTAAAGAAAGACCTGGTGTGTCGTTATGGTCTTCCGGATAAAATCATCACAGACAATGGTAGCAATCTGAATAGTAAAATGATGAAAGAATTGTGCACAGAGTTTAAAATCAAGCATCATAACTCTTCTCCATACCGTCCTAAGATGAACGGGGCAGTTGAAGCAGCCAATAAGAATATTAAGAGGATTGTGCAAAAGATGGTAGTAACCTATAAAGATTGGCACGAGATGCTTCCTTTTGCTTTGCACGGGTATCGTACTTCAGTGCGTACCTCAACCGGGGCAACTCCCTTCTCTTTGGTGTATGGGTCGGAAGCAGTCCTCCCTATTGAAGTTGAGATACCCTCCCTACGGGTACTAATGGAAACAAAGTTAGAAGAAGCAGAATGGGTTCAAGCTCGTCTAGATCAGTTAAATCTCATTGAAGAAAAGAGAGTAGCCGCTCTGTGCTATGGGCAGTTGTACCGGCAAAGAATGAGGAAGGCTTTTGAGAAGAACGTTCGTCCTCGACAGTTTCAGGACCTAGTGCTCAAGAAAATCCTGCCTATCCAAAAAGATTCCCGGGGAAAATGGACCCCTAATTATGAAGGACCTTATGTGGTGAAGAAAGCATTCTCTGGAGGGGCATTAATCCTCACAAAAATGGATGGTGAAGACCTCCCACTCCCAGTGAACTCAGATGCAGTTAAGAAGTACTATGCCTAAAAGAAATATATAGAGAAAAAAGAGAAAGATGATCCAAGCAAGAACCAGCTCGCTAGGTTGAAAACCCGAAAGGGCGGCCTAGGCAAAATTGAGCGACCCGGTGGATTGAAAGCCCAAAAGGGCGATCCAGGCAAAAATTAGGGTTAGAAAAGTTGGGCATAAATAGAAAAGGGGCAAGCATAGCTTCCAAAAGCTTGGGTAAAAGGGTGATCAGGGCTATAACTATGAGCGGTTGGCATCGAACGCTCCAGAGACAAAGAATATTCATAAGATCTGCTGCGTCCATTCTCCTTTTTCTTTTTCTTAGTTTCAGGAAAATTTCCAATGTACCCTTTTCAGTCAGCGTGACATTCTGCGCGTCTGACTCCCGTATGAATAAAAGTCCAAATTTTTCACTCCATCAGTTCGCTGTCTTATCATTGCTTTCTTTTCATTTCTGATTTTAAACTCCGTTTTATGATAGATGATAAATAAATCATGGAAATGTGCATAAGTCATGGCGTTAAGGTCATTGCGAAATTTTTGAAAATGACAACAAAAAGAGATGATCTTTCAGCCAAGTAAGCTCACAAAAATCAACTAAGAAGCGTTGATTGCATTAAAGCAAGAGGACGAAGCTCGACTCCCAAATAATTATCATAAATAATCATGGTGTCTCATAACGCAAGTCCCGCGAGTGGGTCGGACCAGCAAAGGAAAAGCCAAAAGAGCGAAAGAGCAAAAAGAGAAAAATATATATGAAAAATAAAAAAAAAAGAAGAGAAAAGAAAAGAAAAGGTTGAAAAAGCAAAAGAGCAATAAATAAATAAGGTCATGCATTACATTCACCAAACATAAAATCATGCACTCATCAGACATAGAAAATAATAATAATAAAGTAAAGAAAAAAAGAAATTCAGGCATTTGCATTACATTCATCATAAGAAAAAGAAAAAGAAAACAGCAATCATGACATTTGAATTGCATGCATTTGTTCATTTTCAGCTGCAGGTACAAAGAGAGGATGAGCACTTCGGTGTTAGCCCTCACCTCCATATTCCAAAAAATGCTCCCCCAAGTTGGGAGAGTTCTGAAGAAAAAAAGAAACAGAAAAGAAAAGAAAAGAAAGAAAGAAAAGGAAAGAGAGCACTCAGGCGCGCATTGCGGATTGGAGCCCAGAGAGATCATTGCTCCCTTCTGCCCAGGTCTCACATCGTGTACGAGCAACGCGATGGACCGCAGCCCCATGTGAGGTTCAACGGAATAGTTGTATCAGCCTAAGATACAGTGGACGCCGTGCATTGATCTGTATATCAGTTCCGGAGCTGATAACGATCCCCCCGGCCGCTCGAAAAGGCCAACAGGAAGCGTGCTCCTCAAAGCCACGCGCAAACTCGGATTCGTCAAGAGTTCGTTTAAGGATTACAGGTTCTAGGCAGCCTGGGCATTTTACCGTTTTCTTTATCGCTTTCTTCATTTAGCGCTTTCCTTGCCTTTCGCAGTTAGCGTGCATGTTGTTAACCGCTTCGTTTATGGTTTCTTCATTGACACTCCCAGTGTTGATTCAAAAAAGGAAAAAAAAAAAAGGAAAACTCAGGTCTCTCTAAGTAGACAAAATTGGCATGATTTCTAAATTCTTTATTTCAATTTTGCCTCAGAATATGTTTCGGCCAATTCATATTCCTTGTCAAAATCCAAATAAAGAGGGGCAGCTGTCATGCCCCAATTTTGTCCGTCCAAAAATAATAATGATTTTCTTCTTTGTCGTTATATATCTTACTTCGTAAATGTTGAAAAATATAAATTCATTTTCAAGTTATATTTTATTTCCTATTTAGTTAGTAGATATATTTAATGGTAAAAAAAAAAAAAAAGAAAAGAAAGTAAAAGAAAAAAAACAAGAAAAGAGAAAGGGAGAGGCGATTAGTAAAAAAGGGGTGTAGGTGTATAGTGCAGCGAATTTGGGCTGCTGAGGGCCCATGCGGGTAAGCCTGACCCGGTTCGCCCCATCTCACTCTCTAAACCTAATTGCCTCCATCAAACCCTAATTTCCCATCACTCCCATCACTTCCTAAAATTCTGCCGTACAATCCTCCTCCCTCTCTCTTCACGCGTTTCTTTCTTTCTTTCACACGTCTCTTTCCCTCTCTCTCATACGCTCCCCTTTCTCTTTTCTCTCATACGCTCCCTCCACCTCCCTTCTCTCACACAACTTCCAAAACACATCACCTCCACCTCTCCCATCAAACCCTAGCCGTCCCCTTCCTCTCTTCTCTTCCTTTCACGCTTCCTTTCATCTCCTCTCACACGAAATCGCCATTTTTGACATCAACACACAAGTTGCTGATGGTCTCTCCATAGTTCGAAGGTCCATCCAAAGGAACGCGTTTTTCATCTCGTTTTCTTTAAGGCTAGCACGCAAACGGATCTGTGCACAAGGCTTGGTGAAAAAACCGAAAGACAAAGCGCATCACTACAAGATCAAGTTTTAGTATAAATAGGGGTACGGTTTTGAGGAAGAGGACGTCTTTTTTTTGAGAGGAAAGAGGGGAGAGGTCGAAATCTTGAAGGATCCAAGAGCAAGAGGAAGCAAAAGCGGATCTGGAGAAGTTTCAGTGAGAGAGAGATTTTTTCGTTCCTTTTTTTTTCTCCATAAAATGTTCATAGTTTTTTGTATTCTGTTGTTGTTGGTGAAATCTTGAAACGTGCTTCACTGTACAAGCATAATATTTGGTAATCATTTTTATTTCTATTTCATCTCCATTTTACTGTAAATCTTGTCTTCTTTTATGATGTTCATGGGATCAACCTGTCTGGTTTCCAATGGCGGAAATCTATTCCTGACTTTATTAAATATGATTTTATCCGTAATAGGATTGGCCTTCCTTATTTTCGTTTCAGATTGTAATGATTTGTTTGCATGGGTTTTGGTCTATGTCCCCCCATGCTTCTTGTATTTTTGTTTTTGTTTTTCTTTAATGAAATAGGGGGGAGTACTCTTTCCTTCTAGATGTTTTTATCCCTAAGGAGGGTTTTGCATCAGAAGGTTTTAACGAGGCTCCTTCCCTTTTGTTTAAAAAAAAAATTTTTTTTGCTAATCTCAAAAAAATTAATCCGTTCTTGCTTATATCTTCATGTAGTGTTCATATAATATCCAAAAAATAGGCTCATTATGTTTAATCTGCTCATGCTTCCATAAACGCACAATGGCTTTAATTTTGTTTATCAAATCCAAATAATTCCTTTTCTGTTTTTTTTTAAAAAAATGATAACAAAAGAACCCCAAAAACAAAAGAAAAACATTTCCTAGTAATTAATAAAAAAGGGTATAGTCAAGACATTTCTTTTATTATTATTAAGTAAACAAGTAAACTGTTTTTTATGTTTTATTCTTTTATTTATTTATTTATTTATTTATTATTTTTTTTTTAACCAAAAATTATCTCAACCAAAAATGATAACAAAAGAATCCCAAAAAAAAAGAAACAAAAAACATTCCCTTAGTAAAAAAAGAGGCAGATGAGACATCTTTTTTTTAGTAAACAAGTAACCTGCTACTCGCACCCCCCAGACTCAAGCATAAGCCCCTTTTCTCACTTAAGCCCAGTTTCGCTAACTGGGCCCTCCTATGCGAACTGAGCTTCCTTTTTTTCTCACACCCCTCATTTTGATAACTTAGCCCCTTTGAGAGAGCCCAGCATTTACGCAGCCCATTAGAACTATTTCCCGATTTCTGCACCCCCTATTTTAAAATGCAACCCTCCTCACTGTTTACACCCCATCTTTAATAATACAGCCCCCTTGTAACTTGCACTCCATTTTACTATTGCACCTCCCCGTGTCTTTTTTTCTTAAATTTTGTTCCTTTCCCTTAAGTAAATTTATTTATTTTTTTATTTTTTTCTTTCTCTTCACAAACCCTTTTTTCCAAACAATAGATTTTCTTTTCCCCAAACAAGAATCAACCCAATTGCGAAAACTCTTCAAAATCAAACTTTATTAGTAATTCTGCGAAGCCTTTACTTGCATGATTATTAGCAATGGAGTGCTAATGGTGGTCACTTGGAGCCCTTCCCCCATTGATCATCATGAAGGCTCAACTTTCATAATTCAACAAGATAAAGAATAATAACCTCTTCCTTTCCAAAATCATTTTCAACCCATCGCCGCTAGTGGTTAATCAGAACCTTTGTTCGTCTAGCCATTGGTGGCAATGTCGTTTTCCTTCAAAGAACAACGAGAATGATCACTCATAACCTTTGTTAGTTTGATCATTCGTGCCAATCAATCTCTCTCGAAAATTACTTTCAAAAGTAAATAAAAACGAGTCGCTACTAATAGTCAATCAGAACCTTTGTTCGTCTGACCGGCGGTAGTGACTCTCATTTTCAAGAGCACTTAGCGGTGATTACCCATAACTTTGGTTAGTTTAATCATTCGCTAATGCTCGTCCTATCTCAAAAACTCACTAAAAAAAGATAAAAAACAAAAACTATTCAAAAAGACAAAGAAGAACTACGTAGCTTTGAGTTCTCCATCGCACCGGGAGATACGTAGGAGCGGGCGATGTCCCGTCAAGCGTTTTTTTCTAAAAACCCATTTTCCCCCCTTTTTCCTAATAAATAAAGATTTTCATCAAGACTTTTTCAATAAGAAGTAGAGAGGCAAAATTAAGTATTTTCAAGTCAACACACTAAAACCACACATTTAATTAAAGGTTCCCTCTCAGTAGAGAGGACGTGTGGGGTGCTAACACCTTCCCTGCGCGTAACCGACCCCCGGACCCTATTCTCTAGTTTCGCAAGACCAATCGCTTTCCAAAAAAGGTTTTCCTAATATTTTCCTTAATAAATATTGGTGGCGGCTTCATTGTCTTAGGAAAAGTTGTGAACGAGGAAGGTTCTCCCTCGGGGACTTTTTCGGGCGCAACACATCTGCACCAGTAGAAGAAACTCCAATCCCAAAGCCAAAAGGAAAGAAGCAGAAGGTGAAGAACACTCCTCCTACTAGGCAGAGTGCAAGGACAAGGAGTGGAGCAAAGAAATGAGTATCTGTTACATGCTTTCTGTAGTTTAACTACTATATTTTGGATGTTATCTTACTACTAACTCTTCCCTGATTGTGTTTTTAATCCCTCTCCCCCTATTTTGAACAAATATTTGCAAGCATTTTGTGAACTTCTAGCAGTGAGGACACCGCTACCCCTTAAGTTTGGGGGGAGAACTTATCATATTAAGTATGAGGAATACTATAAATTGTTAAGAACATTTTAGTAGATGATCAGTTTGAAATTTTTTTTACAAAGATATGGTGCACCTATGGATGGATTTTTGAAAAGCAAGAAAAGAAAAAGAAGCCTTATTTCTCACAAAAATAACCAGAATTATTTTTCTTCCAAATACCTCAAAACTGAGTTTGTGAAAGGAACCTTGCTATTTAAAGAGCAATCTGATGCAAGGGAAATTTTAGTGAGCTAAGGTCAAAACAAATTTTGATTAAAAAGTTGGAATAGCTTAAAGAATTAAGTTTGGGGGTGTTTTTATGAAAACCAAGGCTAAATTTGAAAAGTGAGAGCAAACAATGTAAAAGAATACAAAAAAAGTGGTGAAAAGATCAAAGATCAAAAGCCATATTGACCTGAATCAGATTGAGCTATACCTCTGCCTAAGTGCATGATTGCATCTGGAGGTCAAAGACCTGTGTCATGCATGAATGAATGCATCTGGAGGACAGTTCAAAACTGTACCTGTGCCAAAGTGCATAAATGCATCTGGAGGTCAGTGAAAAGCTGCACCTGTGCCATGCAGGAATAAATGCATTTGGAGGACAGTGAGGAAGGCAATATAGGCTACAAAAACAGTGCAGAAGCAATGCAACTGCACTGCATAAAATAAATGCAGAAAAAGATCAATGCAAAAAGCACTTCAAAAAAGTGATGCATCTGCGTTAAAGAAACCACCAACACAAGAAAAATAGTGCATTAACTCAAAAAGCTTTGAAAAATTCAGTCAAGTCCTTGGTTGTGTTTAAAACTCCCCAATACTTGAGGATTTTGTGAGTCTAACCTTTCTTTTGAAAAAATATTTTGATGTGACCAAAGATAAACCAATCTTTTCAAAAAAAACCCTCTGCTAGGGTTGGGCGAAATTAGAAACTCATGCTAGGGTTTAGACGGTGGTTAGCTGCGTGATATCTTCTCTTGCGATCTGAATCCTTTACATGCTTTTGCGGTTTGAGTTAGTCTCTTGCTGGGTCGGTTGCTTGAAGGTATCGTGACTACATGTGAATCCTCTTGCTGGGTTGGTCCTTGCTTTGCTACGTTTGGGAATACTTTACATGCTTAAGGTTGTTATCGTGATCTGTCTCTTGCTGTTATCGTGATCTGGCTGCTTAGTAATATCCTAAGCTCTTGCGGTGATTCGTGATATCCTCCACGTGATCTTGCTGGGTCGGTGGCTTCAAGGTAATTGCTTTGATCTTGCTGGGTCGGTGGCTTCAAGGTAATTGCTTTGATCTTGTGTGATATCCTCCACGTGATGCTTTGGCTATTATCATTCGGTGCATAGTTTATTCTTTCGTGAAATCTGGCACTCTATTGCTACTTTCTATATCGGCATAGTTTATATTGTTCATCGTGATATCTGGTCTGCTGATCTGCGTTTCGGTTTTCGCGGGGTTGGTTCTGGGTTGCGCTAATGGATTTCTATCCATGGCCATGCTCGGCCGATACGGCACCGGCAGCAGCGCCTCGGGTTCAGCCTCAGCCAGTATCCGCATCAAAATCCTTTGCTGCTGCGCTCACAAACTCATGCGTGATTCCTCCAAGTCAGTTGCCCAAGCCTTGCATCAAAGGCGATGCAGTCACTATTAAGATTTCCGAAACTGAATATCAAGAGGGTGTCAAAGAATGCAAGAATGTATTGCATGGCCGCCTTACTCTGTCTAAAGGGGATTCTCCTCTAAAAATTAACGATCTCAGAGCAAAACTCTTGCAAGAATGGAAATCCATAGGTGCTTGGAATATTGTCTCCTTGGGAAAGGGATACTATGAATTTTGGTTTCAATCGTTTGAGGAAATGCGAAGCCTTCAAGCCATTGGGTCTTGGTCGTTGCATCCGGGATTTCTACGGCTATTTGCATGGACGCCAGACTTTGATCCAAACAGGATCCGAAACACCAATGTTCAATGCTGGGTGCGTATACATGGACTGGCGCGTGAGTACTGGCGTCCAATCACTCTTTTTGAGATTGCCGGTGCAATCGGGGGTCCTCTTGCTTTGGATGATGCTACAAAGAAACGCACTTTTGGCCACTTTGCAAGAGTACTTGTTGATATTGATCTGAATGGAGATCTTCCTGAGCGTATTATGGTTGAGCGTGAAGGCTACGCATTCTATGTGGAAGTTGTTTATGAAAGGTTGCCACAGTTCTGCTCATATTGTCATATTATTGGACACAATTTTTCCAATTGTAAGCAGGCTCATAAACAGGAGCCACGTCTGCAGCCCCCAGTCAATAGGCAAGTTTGGGAGCCAAGGCAAAAAAATGTAATTGATGACATTAATGTTCGTGACATGCACGTGCCTGACGCAGTGAAAGAAGCTCAGGTCAAAGGTAAGGCTACAACTAATGATACTGTTGTTATTGCTAACACTATTGAGAATGGTGCAGGCAAATATATCCAAAAGGACAATGGAGTTGATATCGAAGCCACGGTGAGTGTGGGAAAAGATAGTCACTCGACTCATCCCAGAGATCTCATTTCTATTGAACAGATCACTATCCCTAACCAGTTTGGAGGCCCTAACAATATCCCTCATGATGATATTAATCCACTGCTTGGATTTATTTCTAATCATTTTGAAACAGGATCCCCAAGTGGTACAGCTCCATCCACAACGACCCCTGATCAAATTTTAGCAGGTGACTCACAAATGGAAGCAACCTTTGAGGTCGATAGAAACCGAGTCCAAGTGGTTGCAGACCAAGAAGCAGCTCAAGTTGTGATTGATGATTTGAACATCCTTAAGCAGCCTTGGGTTGATGTTGTTGAGGAGGATGATAACTTGGAGAAAGATAATGCCCAGAATGATGAGGGATCCGAATTTGAAATAGTTCGCACCAAGTCTCAAAAGAAAAAACAAAAACAGCGCCAAAAGAAAGTTGTTACCCCAGTTACAACCCGTTCTAGGGCAGGATCACACAGTCTTGCTCAATGAAGTACTTATATTGGAATACAAGGGGCCTGGCTAATCCCCCTACAAGATTAGCTCTTAAAAAGCTTTGTTCATCTAACAAGCCTGATTTCGTTTTTATCTCTGAGCCTTGGTGTCCTCTTGAGGATTTCCCGCGCAGGTATTGGTCTCGTCTTGGTATGAAAGTCTTTGCTATTAATGACAGGAATAATTTACCACCTAATATTTGGTGTCTCTGTACGGACAATTTCAATCCTACTGTTATCGCTTGCTCAGATCAGCAAGTCTCTTTTACAGTGGAGGTCAATAATGACACAGTTGGTATTTCTGCAATCTATGCTTCTTGTAACTATCTGGGCAGGAGATCTCTTTGGCAGGATCTTTCTCTTCTTCAGCAAACTTATAAAATCCCTTGGTGCTTTATTGGGGATTGGAATGCTGTTCTGGGCAGCCATGAATATAGAGGTAGTGGAACTCCCTCTAAAGCAGCCTGTGAAGACTTTCAAAACTGGACCAATTTGAATAAATTGATTCATCTGCCAACTAGGGGTGTTCAGTACACTTGGTCTAATGGTCGTAAAGGACGGGCATTCACGGAGAAAAGGCTTGATCGCGCAATTTGCAATGACGCCTGCTTCACTTTTTACACAGGTATCTCTTGCTATACTCTTACTAAATCTAAATCTGATCATTTCCCTTTATTGCTTGATCTTCAGACTACAGATGGGGCGCATCCCTCTTCTTTTAAATTCCTTCGCACTTGGGCGAGTCACTCTGACTGCCTGAATGTGATTAAGGAGGCTTGGCAATCTCATGTGGTTGGATGCCCTATGGTGGTCCTCAATCAGAAGCTTAAAAACCTTAAGTTAAAGCTTAAGGCTTGGAATAAAAATGTCTTTGAGGACGTTAATATGAGGGTGCAGGTGGCGACCGCATCCCTAGATCACGTTCAAGCGCAGATTGATAATGAAGGCTATTCAGAGTTGTTAGAGGAGCAAGAAAAGGTCCATCAGCTTGAGCTGCAGCAAGCTTTAGCTTCCCAAGAGGATTTTTGGCTCGAAAAATCTAGACTTAACTGGCACTCACATGGTGATCGCAACACAAAATTTTTCCATCAGATGGTCAGAATTAGACATATTACCAAGCAAATAACTGCCCAAAACATGGTGATGTTCTTCTTACTTCTCCGAATGAAATTGAATCTCATGTTGTTAATTATTTTGAGAATATCTTTGCCTCTAATAACCAGTGTCTTGATAATGGTATGGTGGAGGAGATTATTCCTAATCTTGTTACAGGTGCGGAGAACAATATGCTCACCAGCATTCCTAATAGGGAAGAGATCAAGCAGGCCATATTTGCTATGAATTCTAACGGTGCCCCTGGGCCAGATGGCTTTGGTGCTTTCTTTTTTCAGCAGTTCTGGGACATCATTGCGGAGGACACGGTGAACGCAGTCCAGCAGTTTTTCAAGCAGGGTTGGATGCTCCCGAACTTCAACTCTAATTTGGTTGTCCTTATTCCTAAAGTCAACGGAGCTGACAGTATTGAGAAGTTTTGGCCTATAGCCCTTGCGAACTTCAAGTTTAAGATTATTACTAAGGTTCTTGCTGACCGTCTTTCCAAAATTGCTCCCCGTATTGTTTCATCTCAGCAGCGTGGCTTCATCCCCGGTAGAAATATATCGGACTGCATCTGCTTAACCTCGGAAGCCATTAATATGCTTCATAATAGGGCTTTTGGTGGTAATATGGCGCTCAAGGTTGACGTCAAGAAAGCTTTCGATACTCTGGATTGGAATTTCCTTCTTCGAGTCCTAAAGGCTTTTGGGTTTAATAGCAAATTCTGTGATTGGATTAATGCTCTTTTACATTCGGCAAAGCTTTCAATCTCAGTCAATGGCAAGCCTTCTGGGTAATTTAGCTGCAAGCGGGGTGTGCGTCAAGGGGACCCCCTCTCCCCCCTTCTTTTCTGCTTGGCTGAGGAGATTTTGAGCAGAGGCATTTCCAAGTTGGTGTATGATGGGGATCTCCAGTTAATTAATGGTCCTAGAGGCACTCAGGTTCCATCTCATACCCTTTATGCGGATGATATCATGATTTTTTGCAGAGCTTCGCTGAAAAATATTCATAGTCTTCTCAACTTCTTTAACAAATATGGGGAGGCTTCTGGTCAGATTGTTAACTCCAGTAAATCTACCGTTCATTTGGGCACTGTTCCCAATCAACGCCAGTGTCACATTGCCGCGCTACTGGGCTTCTCTATTGGCCAGCTGCCGTTCACCTACCTGGGCATCCCCATTTTCAAAGGTAAGCCTAAAGCTGGTTATTTAATGCCTATAGCTGACAAGATTAAAGCCAAGTTATCAGCTTGGAAAGCTTCGCTCCTCTCTATTGCCGGAAGAGCGCAGCTTGTCAAGTCGGTTATTCAAAGTATGTTAGTGTACAGCTTCCTAATATTCAAATGGCCTACCTCTCTGTTGAATAAGGTCGATTTTTGGATCAGAAATTTCATTTGGTCTGGTGACGTCAATCAGCGTAAAGTGGTTACAGTGGCGTGGCATAAGGTTTGTAAACCAACATCTGAGGGGGGTCTCGGGATTAGATCCCTTAAAGACACAAATAAGGCAGCCTGTCTTAAGCTTAGCTGGGAACTCAGCATTTCCCAGAACAGTTGGGCGGTCTTATTAAGATCTCGGGTTTTCAGAAATAGGACTACGATCTCTTATCATATCAGTTCGTCTTTGTGGGGTACTTTGCGTGCTCATTTATCCGATATCCATGAAAATTGCATATGGAAAATTGGTAAAGGTGACTGTATCAACTTTTGGATAGATTCGTGGACGTCGGACCCTCTGGTAAATCTTCTCAATGTCCCTGAGCATCGTCAGAACTCTCTAAAAGCCCGTGTTTGTGACTTCATTCAGAATGGTCACTGGCGTATTCCAGCATCTCTTTCTAATTTCTTTCCTCAGCTGGCTTCGCTCCTTCGTGAAAAAGATCTGCCTTCATTTGACTCTCAGGATCAACTGATTTGGAAAAACTCTACAGATGGTATGCTTACTTTTAAGACTGCTTATCTTCATTATAGGCCTATTGGGCAGCCTATTAGGCGATTCAGAAATATTTGGAGTAGTGTCATCCCTCCCTCCAAATCTCTTCTTGTCTGGCGTATCCTTCATAACCGTATGCCTACAGATGAGCAGCTTAGAAACTGTGGTTGTGGAACTGTTTCCATGTGTAGTCTTTGTGAAGCGGAATATGAGACATCATTGCACCTTTTCTGTGAGTGTTCTTTCGCTAAGAAGCTCTGGGACTGGCTTAGCGGTAAGCTTTCAATTAATATTAATGTTTCCTCCCCGGAGATGATTTTTGAGGTTTGTCAGCGCCCTTGGTCCAACCAAGTGAAAGATGTTGTTACCGCCGCTGTTATTAATGTATTTTGGGCTATTTGGCATTCTCGGAATCAGATTCGTTTTGACAACAAGAAGATCTTGCCCAATCACATGAAGAACTTGATCACGACAAATGTGAGCATTTCTGGTAATCTCAGCAAGGGCTCCACGTCAAACTCCATGCAGGATTTTTTGATTCTTAAAGCATTTTCGGTTGATTGCAAGCCTCGTAAGGCTCCGACAATTATTGAGGTTATTTGGAAGTCCCCTCCTTGCTTGTGGGTTAAGTGTAATACAGATGGCGCTGCTAGGGGTTCGCCTGGTTTAGCTGCTGGTGGGGGTATCTTTCGCGATAGTAATGCTGAATCTCTGGGTTGCTTCATGCTTCCTCTTGGTACAAATTACGCTCTGCATGCTGAGCTTGTTGGAATCATGATAGCCATTGAGGTGGCTTTCCATAAAGGTTGGCATCGTTTATGGATTGAGATTGATTCTCAGCTTGCTGTTATGGCCATTTCGTCTCACTCCATTGTGCCTTGGAGTATCCGCAACCGCTGGCTGAATTGCATGGGTCTTCTAAAATCCATGACTTTCAGTTGCACTCATATTTATCGGGAAGGAAATCACTGTGCTGATAAGCTTGTGTCTCATGGAACTACCCTATCTGGCTTCCAATGGTGGAATTCTATTCCTACTTTTATTCAGGATGATTTTAACCGTAATATGGTTGGTCTTCCTTCTTTTCGTTTCAGACAGTAATTTTTGTAATTTTTGTTTGCAGGGGTTTTGGTTTATGTCCCCCCTTGCTTTTTGTAATTTTGCTTTTTATTTAATGAAATAGGGGGGAGTACTCTTTCCTTCTTGGTGTTTTTATCCCTAAGGAGGGTTTTGCATCAGAAGGTTTTAACGAGGCTCCTTTCCTTTTTGTTTAAAAAAAAAAAAACCAATCTTTTCAAAGGCTAGGAGGAAGTTTTCACTTAGTCTTGGAACCAATCTCAAACTCAGTGGGTTCACACACACACAAAGAGTGTAAATAATTCTGGAAGTTTGAAAAGAAATAAAGGCACAAGAAAAATTGATGAACAAAAAGTTCATAGAGAGCACCTCATGAAAATCCAAATATCAAAGCTGATTTATCTTCTAGAAACTATAGTATTAGTTGGTTTGTCTTTGTCATTACTTGAGGACAAGCAATTGTTTAAGTTTGTGGGTTTGATAACTCTATTTTATATAGAGTTTTTCATATGTTTAAACTTAGTAAATTGCTCTCTTTCAAGCAAAGATAAAGAGTTTATATAGTATTTTATGTAATATGTGATAACTTGAGTGTTTAACATGGTTATAGTTGTTAGTAGACCATTTTGGATATATTGTGGTATGTTTGATAAGTTTGTTCAGTGCAGTCTAGATGCTCCTGCATCAGACGCTCCTGCATTGATCCTGCACTTATAAGTGCGCTGGTTTAGCACAATACTACTGCATTCCAACTACATTGCTTGAAGGTTGGAGCCATCCACTTGCACATCCACTTGCCATCCACTTGCACTTGATGACCTCATGCTTGGTCTCCTAAAGAAAGAACACCTCATATTTCGGCGCCTACAATTCCCACATAGCTTTGAAGAGTCATCAACATAGGGACACATGTTCTTATCTCATTTGACCTCCCTATACACTTGATTGAAGACTTCACATGGGAATCAACTGCTGTAAAGTAACCATGAATACAGACACCAAGGTTACTTCAACATGAAGGAAGGAAGCACCTCTCTTGAAGACTATATAAAGACCTCACTCCTTCACTTGAAGATAGATCACAATCCATAAGTTAGATTAAAATTTCACTCCACATAGATAAGTTCTATTTTGTAAGAAGGAAAGGAAGAAAGTGACAAATCCTCCTTACCTCGATTTCATAGTTTAACCAAAGTGCTAAGGAGCTAATGCAATTACATTGCTAGGAGAATTCATGCTAAGAGCTACAACTTGTGTAAACTCTATCTTGTTGTTTCTCTTTTGTGATTTCAATTATATAAACATGTTCTATTCTGTTTATATTTGCCTTGCAATGTCTATGTTGAGCTAAACCTCTCTTAGTTGGAATGTTCTAACCATTTAATGAGCTTTTAAGTAAGTTTAAAACAAGTATATGATGTGTGCACTTTACTTGTTGCTTGATAATACTTTCAACACTTATTTTGAGATTGATCACTTAGAATAAGTAGATTTGTAAAAGCAGACATGGTTTACAATTAAGAACTCAAGAACTAATATGGGTGAGTGTTTTACATAAAGGAAACTTTGTGAAAACCATACTAAGTCCCAGACATAGGATAGTATAGTCCATAGGGTGATACTGTGGGTACTTTAAAAGACAAGAGTGAACTTATTTAGCAAGCCTAGACATAGGAAGCTTGTAATGAAACTCTGAAGAAAGTGACTGAAAGGCACACAACTAATGCAACAGCATTCAGTGCAACTGCATCATAAGTGCATTAAACACTTATAAGTAAATTACTTGGGGAAGACATTCCAACTAGCTTTTCTCTATTGTATTACAACTACTTACACTTTGCTTTATTCTGACTTATTTGTGATACTCACCATGATCAACTATCTTTGTAAATTGGTTACTTTCCTCCAAATTACATAATATTGACTTTTGAAAGAATTCATCAATCCCTGTGGGTTCGACCTGTTCTAAACACTATATTACTTGTTATGGACTGTGTATACTTGCACATGTTTTCCACACACCAAACCTCTTTTAAAATTTTGATTCTTTTCTTTGTAGATTAGGACATTCCACCTTCATATGCCCGGGTTTCCCACATTCATAGCAAGTAAGAGGACCGGATGAGCTTTCTTTCCTTTTAGGGTTGAAGTTCCTTTTAGAATAATTTTTCTGTTTCATAATCGTTTGAACCCTCGAACCATAAGAGCCATACTTTCTTCATTTTCATCATCCTCATCGTTTGAATCTTCGCTCTCACAGCGTTGACTTGAACTAGATGCTTTCAGTGCCAAGCTTTTCTTTTTCTTGTCATTATTTTCGTGCTCAGCCAGCCGGGTGAGCTCTAGTTCATGCTCTTGAAGTTTTCCAAATAGAGTGGCAAGTGACATGGTAGCTAAATTTCTCGATTCAGCTATAGCGGTAACCTTGGGTTGCCATTCTCGATTCAAACATCTCAGAACTTTGTTGATTAGATCCTCGGCAGGGAATGACTTTCCTAGCAGGCTTAGTTGATTCACTATGTGAGTGAACCTCTTTTGCATTTCCGGTATAGTTTCACCTGTATTCATTCTGAACAGCTCGTACTCTCTGATAAGAGTGTTGGTTGTTGCTTTTTTAACCTCACTTGTACCCACATGAGCTACTTGGAGATTATCCCACATTTCTTGAGCAGATTTACAGTTTGAAACTCTAAAAAATTCATCAGGACTCAAAGCAGAAGTAATTATGTTTTTAACCCGCAGATTATGTTGAACTTTTCTTTTCTCCTCATCAGACCATTCATTTCTACCTTTTATTGTAAGAATACCATATACCGTGTGCGTGGGGACGAAGGGTCCTTTTTCCATAGCATCCCAAACATCTAAGTCTACCCCTTCAATAAAGATTCTCATTCTTTCTTTCCAATATGCGTAATCTTTCCCATTGAATCCCGGAGGATGGGTAAGAGAAGCACCCTCTTGCGTAGACCAACCTGAAGCCATTACTCTTGAAGCTGCTAGGCCCTTTATACAAGAGTTTAGCTTTGATACCACTTGTTACTAAGTGGTTTCAGTCTCAAGAGGGGGGTGAATTGAGATTTAAAACTTTTGAGAACTTTTTCCCCTTTTCAATGAATTAGATTAATTTTCGCGCAGGTTAAGTGGAAGTGAAGGAATTAGAAAATAAAGCGATAAAGCACACAGATTTATTCTGGTTCGGTCACCTCCTAGTGACCTACGTCCAGTCCTCACACCCTTGTGAGATTTTCCACTAACACAAAACAAGGCTTACAGGTGCCTTGGAAAACCTTTACAGACTCAGGCACTCTTCACCTAGGATACCCCACCTATTGAAGAGCCCTCAAATCTAACAACAATACAACAAGAGATACCCCACCCTTGTTACAACAAGCTGCCCCAGAAAGATACCCCACTCCCTAGTACAAATCACAACAAATAAACAATTACAAACTTAAAGACTGAAATACCTCTTACATAGGTAGATAATACAAATTGAAGATTCCAACCCCTGACTAACTCTTGCGAAAGATCAGCTCTGACGGACCAACAGTGCGTGAAGAGCAGAAATAAAAGTATGAAGAGTTTTTCTCAAATGTGTTTTTGAATTGTGAAATTGGGTTGTGAGAAATGAAGAGTATGAAGCCTCTATTTATAGGCTATGAGAAAAATATTACCGTTGAGAGAATTTTGGAAATGTCAGAATCGATTGTTTGCTTGAATGCACAGAAGATGAAAATCTATTTCATGCCTAAGTAGATCTAGGATGAGAAATCGATTATGTGTTTGTTTGAAGTAAGATGGGAATCGATTCATGGCTTTAAAACAGGTAAAGAATCGATTTTGCTATAAGTGAAAGACAATGTGAATCGATTCTTTGCTTGTTTAGAAAGAGATGCAAATCGATTGTATACTTTATATGCTATAGAGAGAAAATCGATTATGCACTTTTAAAATAGGAAGAGAATCGATTGTATACTTAGAGAAAACAATATGAATCGATTTCTTTCCTTTTTAAAACAACTGGGTAATCAATTCTTTGATTTAGAAAAGAGTTTATGAATCGATTGCTTTCTTTCATAGTGAGTTAGAAATCGATTTTGAGGTTTAGTTAAAAGTAGTGAATCGATTTCTTTCTTTTTCAAAATTGGTTTTTCTGTTTACGTGTGCATGCATGCATTTTGAAAAACGTGGGACTTTGAGAGATGAGCTGACCTTTGTAAGAGCTTACACTTTTTCCTAAGACACACCCAAACCCTAGGGACTACCCTTATTTATATGGACTACCATTATATCTTGAAACTTCAATTCTTGAGCTTGATTGTCTTGGATTGTGACTTTGATACTTTGTCACTTTCATCACCTTTGGCCATCAACTTTGGCTTTGGTCAACTTTTACTGTCATCACCTTTAGCTCTGGTCTTTTTCATCATCAAAACTTTGAACTGCAATACAAGTCCTGTAGTACAAGATATCCACAATGATGTTGTCTACATCGACTGAGACAAGTCTAGATCCATCTTCTGTGCAAATTGTTAATGAATTCCTAGATGTATTTCCAGATGAAGTTTCTTCTTTACCTCCGGATCGCGAGGTAGAATTCTCAATAGAGTTGGTTCCGGGCACAGGGCCAATTTATATCGCTCCATATAGGATGTTTCCTTTAGAGCTTGAGGAATTGGAAACCCAACTTGAAGAGTTAATTTCAAAACAATTTATTCGACCTAGTGCCTCGCCATGGGGTGCTCCTGTATTGCTTGTCAAGAAGAAAGATGGGAGCATGAGATTACGAATTGATTATCGTCAGTTGAACAAGGTGTGGATACCTGTGTTGCAGGTTATCTAATATTGCAGGATTAGTTTTGATGATGAAAAAGACAAAGCCAAGTTGATGGCCAAAGGAATGAGAGTGTCAAAGCAAAGATGATAAAAAGTATCATATATTCAAAAGTCAATCCAAGTCAACCAAGCTCAAAGTATTGAAGATTCAAGCTTAAGGGTAGTCCTTAAGTATAAGGGTAGTCCTTTGGGTTTTGGGTGAGTCTTAGGATAAATGTAAGCTCTTACGAAGGTCATCTCATCTCGCAAAGTCTCTCGTCCCAAAGCTTTTTCAAAATACATGCATGAACAAGTAATCCTAAAAAGTATTTTTGAAAAACTCTAAAATCGATTTCACTCTCTTTGAAACTAAGCCTAAATCGATTTTCAAACACAATGGCTAAGCTCCTAATCGATTTCATAAGCATTCAAGTGATTCATATTGTTTCCTTATTTGAAGAAATCGATTTCCACTTATGTCTAAATTGAAAGAATCGATTCACACCTTTTCCATACATGAAAGAATCGATTCACATATTTTCCATACATGAAAGAATCGATTCTCAGGCAAAGAATCGATTTGCATCTCTCTTCAAATAAAGTAAAGAATCGATTTGCACATTACTTGTTTTAAAACACATAATCGATTCCTTGATTTCTTATTCAAATGAAGAATCGATTTCAAACTCTTTCAAAGAATCTCACAATCGATTCCTTCCTAAATCAAGTAAACAAGAATCGATTCCTAGATCAATTCAAATAACAAAGAATCGATTCCCACATATTTTTTAACGTAAACTTGATTTTTCCAAAGCCTATAAATAGAGGCCTCATAGCCTCCATTTCTCAACCAACCCATTCTCATAATCTATTCTTTCTGAAAAACTCTTATATTTTATTTGTGTTCTTCTCGCACCGCCGGTCCGTCAAGAGCTGATCTTTTGCTAAGAGTTAATTGGGGTTGCGTTCTTCAAATTGTGTAATCTTCCTACGTTAAGAGGTATTTCTGTATTTACATTTGTTATTTAATTGTTTGTGATTTGTACTAGGGAGTGGGGTATCTCTCTAGGGTAGCTGTTTGTTCTAGGGAGTGGGGTATCTCTCTAGGGTAGCTGCATGTACTAGGAAGTGGGGTATCTTTCTAGGGCAGTTGATTGTAACAGGGGTGGGGTATCTCTTGTTATTGTTGTAATATATTTGAGGGCTCTCCATAGGTGGGGTATCCTAGGAGGAGAGTGCCTGAGTCTGTAAAGGTTTTCCAAGGCACCTGTAAGCCTTGTTGTTTTGGTTAGTGGAAAATCTCACAAGGGTGTGAGGACTGGACGTAGGTCACTAGGAGGTGACCGAACCAGGATAAATCTCTGCGTGCTGTATTGCTTTCTTGCTTTACTGTTATACCGCTTTACTGCTTTACATTCTAATTCCTTCGCTTCCACTTAACCTGCGCGAAAATTGATCTAAGTCATTGAAAAGGGGAAAAACGTTTTTGAAAATCTGAAGAGTTTTTAAATCTCAATTCACCCCCCCCCCCTCTTGAGACTGAAGCCACTTGGTAACAAGTGGTATCAGAGCTAGACTCTTGTATAAAGGGCCTAGCAGCTTCAAGAGAAATGGCTTCAGGTTGGTCTACGCAAGAGGGTGCTTCTCTTTTCCGTCCTCCGGGATTCAACGGAGAAGACTATGCATATTGGAAAGAAAGAATGAGAATTTTTATTGAAGGGGTAGACTTAGATGTTTGGGATGCTGTGGAAAAAGGACCTTTCGTCCCCACACACATAGTAGATGGTATTCTTACAATAAAAAGTAGAAATGAATGGTCTGATGATGAGAAAAGAAAAGTGCAACTTAATTTACGTGCTAAAAATATTATTACTTCTGCTTTGAGTGCTGATGAATTTTTTCGAGTTTCAAACTGTAAATCTGCTCAAGAAATGTGGGATAATCTTCAAGTTACTCATGAGGGTACAAGTGAAGTGAAAAGGGCAAGAATAAATACTCTTACCAGAGAGTACGAATTGTTTAGAATGAATACAGGTGAAACAATATCAGAGATGCAGAAAAGGTTCACTCACATAGTGAACAAATTGGGTTCATTAGGAAAATCATTTCCTCCTGAAGACTTGATCAACAAAGTGCTAAGATGCCTAAACAGAGAATGGCAACCAAAGGTGACTGCAATAACTGAGTCAAGAAACTTGACTACCATGACTCTCGCCACCCTGTTTGGGAAACTACTAGAGCACGAGTTAGAGCTCACTCGCCTAGCAGAGCATGAAGGAAAAGACAAGAAGAACAAAAACTTAGCTCTCAAAGCTTCCAGTTCAAGCTCATCAGACGATAGTGATGATTCGGAAGATGAAGATGAAGACGAGGAGAAAATGGAACTAATGGTTAGTAAATTCAAAAAGTTCATGAGAAGGGAAAGATCTCTCAAAAAGAATTCTCCAACCAAAAGAGGCTCAAGCAAAGAAAACTTCTCAAGTCCTCCAACTTGCTACGAATGTGGTAAATCCGGACACCTGACGATGGAGTGCCCGAACTTAGAAAGAAAATTGTCAAAGTTCAAGAAAAAGGGGTCCAAAGGAAACAATGGTAGAAAAGCCTACATAGCTTGGGAAGACAATGACATGAACTCAACAGATAACTCAGAAAGCGAAAAAGATCAAGTCGCTCTCATGGCCGACCACGACAGCGAAAGTGAAACTGAGGTATATTCTAACTCTGAATCTTTACAAGATGCCTATGATGAATTATATGAAGCATTTACTGAATTGCATGATAAATCCTTAAAACTAGCTAAAGCATTAGATAAATCTAAGAAAGTTATCGCTCATCTTGAAAATGCTGTTATTGCTTTAACTAAAGAAAAGTCAGAGCTTAGAAAAGAAAATGATAGCCTTGCATGCCTTAAAGAAAATTATACTTGTGATAAATGTGTTGAATCTGAAAAGAAAATTCATGAACTGGAATGGACTGTTGGGAAATTGTCTAGTTTACAAAATGTGCATCATAGATTCCCTAGAAACAAACCCATAGAAAGGCATGTTCATTATAAACCAAAATTTTCCACTAGACCTTATATTACATGTTATTATTGTGGTAAACCTGGACATACAGCTTCTGTTTGCAGGGCAAGAGGTAAACAAAATATGAAAAAGGTGTGGGTTCCCAAAGGAACCATACCAAACACTAACCCACAAGGACCCAAAGAGATTTGGGTACCGAGAACCTTGTTTTAGATCTTTGCAGGTATGCTTCAAGGTATGGGGGCAGATTGATACCTTGACAGCAAAGACTCGAAGCGCATGACCGGAGACGCAATAAAGTTCTTAACACTCACCCCCGGAAAAATCCGTCATGTGACTTGTGATAAATAGAGGAAGAATCACCGGTAAAGGTCATATTGGTTAAAAATTTTATTCACCTCTATTTTGAAAATGTGCTTAAGAATAGTTTATCAAGTCAAATATGTGACTACTAAAATAGAGCAATTCCTGAATCTCATTTCATGTTTCTTTAAAGAACAAATATGTATAAGGCATGAAAGTATTTTGGTCATCCCTCTAGGACTAAGCATATAGAAATTATATATCACCTTCTTAGAGGTTATGGTTAAAAAGGCGATAGTATGATTGAGTTAGTTGAGTCGTCACAAACAACTAGTTGACATTTTCAGAAATCCATTGCAAAAGAAAACCTGGTCTTCATTTACTCAAATGAGTTTTTTTTTTAAAATGTTTTTCAAGTGATTTTATAAAATATGAATTTAAGAGAATTTGTGACTTATGAATTTTTGCATGCTCAAAAAGCGTTTTATAAAGCAGCTGAAATGCTACCTTTTCCCGAAATCCATTTTCTCCTGTCACAATCAATTGCTGGCTCTGGCATTAAAATTCAGAATACATACTCACAATCATTGTTTAACTAAAATAATTTTTCTCCCATATTCTGGCCGCCATCACCAACTTTCAAACTAAGCAGCATGAAATACATAAAGCCTTAAACAACTGTTTCACAGATTTTTGAGACTCATGATTATCTTTTACCTGTCTTGATGAAATACTCTCTTCATGGTTTCAAATATGTTTTTCTTCAAGTTTTGATGATCACTTACAAATCAGCAATGGCTCTTTTACCTTGTCAAATAGCTGTGACATTTGATTCGCAAACTTTATCATATATTGACCCTCTTTGATCATGACAAAAAGGGGGAGAGAAATATAGGGTTGCATATGAGCATATAGAACTTGCATATTATGCATCTAGTCAACAAGTCAGGGGGAGCATCATGATAGGGGGAGCATCATATATATATTATCTGTTTGAACTAACCTCCCACCTTGAGATGAGTTAATGTTTTGTCATCATCAAAAAGGGGGAGAATGTGGATACCTGTGTTGCAGGTTATCTAATATTGCAGGATTAGTTTTGATGATGAAAAAGACAAAGCCAAGTTGGGTTTTGGGTGAGTCTTAGGATAAATGTAAGCTCTTACGAAGGTCATCTCATCTCGCAAAGTCTCTCGTCCCAAAGCTTTTTCAAAATACATGCATGAACAAGTAATCCTAAAAAGTATTTTTGAAAAACTCTAAAATCGATTTCACTCTCTTTGAAACTAAGCCTAAATCGATTTTCAAACACAATGGCTAAGCTCCTAATCGATTTCATAAGCATTCAAGTGATTCATATTGTTTCCTTATTTGAAGAAATCGATTTCCACTTATGTCTAAATTGAAAGAATCGATTCACACCTTTTCCATACATGAAAGACTCGATTCACATATTTTCCATACATGAAAGAATCGATTCTCAGGCAAAGAATCGATTTGCATCTCTCTTCAAATAAAGTAAAGAATCGATTTGCACATTACTTGTTTTAAAACACATAATCGATTCCTTGATTTCTTATTCAAATGAAGAATCGATTTCAAACTCTTTCAAAGAATCTCACAATCGATTCCTTCCTAAATCAAGTAAACAAGAATCGATTCCTAGATCAATTCAAATAACAAAGAATCGATTCCCACATATTTTTTAACGTAAACTTGATTTTTCCAAAGCCTATAAATAGAGGCCTCATAGCCTCCATTTCTCAACCAACCCATTCTCATAATCTATTCTTTCTGAAAAACTCTTATATTTTATTTGTGTTCTTCTCGCACCGCCGGTCCGTCAAGAGCTGATCTTTTGCTAAGAGTTAGTTTGGGTTGCGTTCTTCAAATTGTGTAATCTGCCTACGTTAAGAGGTATTTCTGTATTTACATTTGTTATTTAATTGTTTGTGATTTGTACTAGGGAGTGGGGTATCTCTCTAGGGTAGCTGTTTGTTCTAGGGAGTGGGGTATCTCTCTAGGGTAGCTGCATGTACTAGGAAGTGGGGTATCTTTCTAGGGCAGTTGATTGTAACAGGGGTGGGGTATCTCTTGTTATTGTTGTAATAGATTTGAGGGCTCTCCATAGGTGGGGTATCCTAGGAGGAGAGTGCCTGAGTCTGTAAAGGTTTTCCAAGGCACCTGTAAGCCTTGTTGTTTTGGTTAGTGGAAAATCTCACAAGGGTGTGAGGACTGGACGTAGGTCACTAGGAGGTGACCGAACCAGGATAAATCTCTGCGTGCTTTATTGCTTTCTTGCTTTACTGTTATACCGCTTTACTGCTTTACATTCTAATTCCTTCGCTTCCACTTAACCTGCGCGAAAATTGATCTAAGTCATTGAAAAGGGGAAAAACGTTTTTGAAAGATCTGAAGAGTTTTTAAATCTCAGTTCACCCCCCCTCTTGAGACTGAAGCCACTTGGTAACACAAGGTAACTATCAAGAATAAGTATCCTCTGCAAAGAATTGATGATTTGCTAGACCAACTACGAGGAGCTTTAGTGTTTTCTAAAATCGATCTAAGGTCGGGCTATCATCAAATCAAAGTTAGAGCTTTAGATATTCCGAAGACAACCTTCCGTACTAGGTATGGACATTACGAGTTTGTAGTGATGCCCTTCGGTCTAACCAACGCTCCAGCTGTATTCATGGACTACATGAATCGAATTTTCAATCCTTATCTGGACCGATTTGTCGTGGTGTTTATTGATGATATCTTGGTGTATTCTAAGACTATTGAGGAGCTTGTGCAACATCTCCGAATTGTTCTAAACGTACTCCGAGAGAAGAAGTTGTATGCCAAGCCATCTATGTGTGATTTCTGGATGCCTGAAGTAAAATTTTTGGGCCATGTGATATCTCAATCTGGTGTTGTAGTGGACCCCAGTAAAATTGAAGTTGTGGAAGACTCGGAACAACCATCTACAGTCATTGAAGTGAGAAGTTTCTTGGGATTAGATGGGTATTATCGGAGATTCATTCAAGGATTTTCTCAGCTGGTTCTTCCACTCACTCGGTTAACTCGCAAGGGTCAACCGTTTGTTTGGGACTCTGACTGTGATGAATGTTTTTCAGAATTGAAGAATTGTTTAACTTCTGCACTCATTCTAATTCTTCCAGATCCGTCAATGGAATTCCAAATTTACTGTGACCCCTCTGGTAAGGGTTTAAGATGTGTTCTTATGCAGAATCAACAAGTGGTTGCTTATGCCTCTAGACAGTTAAAACCGCATGAAGAGAATTACCCGACTCATGACCTAGAGTTGGCGGCAATTGTGTTTGCCCTAAAGATTTGGAGACATTACTTATACGGTTCTCGTTTCGAAGTCTTTAGTGATCACAAGAGCCTTAAATATTTGTTTGACCAAAAGGAGTTGAACAACAGACATAGGAGGTGGGTAGAGTTTCTAAAAGACTATGACTTCGAATTGAAGTACCATCCAGGGAAGGCTAATGTTGTAGCTGATGCTTTGAGTAGGAAACTTATTCCCGCGGCAGAATTGATGATTCATGAGATGGCATTGTTGGAATCGTTTAGAGATCTCGACTTGAAGGTGAAGCCAAGAAGAAACAGATTGGTGTTGAGTCATATCCAGATTTCGAGTCCCTTGAGAAATCTGATTTGCTGAGCCCAAGATATTGATCTAGAGCTCTAAACGCAGAAGAGGTTGCCAAATTACACTGAAGATAGTGATGGTGTGATTTGCTTTGATGGTAGGATCTGTGTGCCGATTGATGAAGATGTCAAGAAGCAGGTTTTAGAAGAGGCTCACAAGAGTCAGTTCTCAATACATCCTGGGTCTACCAAGATGTAAAGGGATCTAAAGTAGTTGTATTGGTGGCCGGGTATGAAGCCTGTCGGTTAGTTACAGCCTTTGAATGTGCGAGAATGGAAATGGGAAAGTATTTCTATGGACTTTGTCTTGGGATTACCACGGTCCCAAGCCGAAAATGATTCTATTTGGATAGTGGTGGATCGCTTGACCAAGTCTGCTCATTTTATTTCGGTACATTCGAACCACAGGATTGCTAAGTTAGCAGAAGAGTATCTCAAGAATATTGTGAAGATGCATGGAATTCCCACGAGTATCATCTGTGATCGTGATCCCAAGTTTACATGACGATTCTGGAGAGCCCTGAATATGGCGTTGGGCACAACGGTATGTGCTAGTACCGCTTATCATCCGCAGACGGACGGACAGACTGAAAGAACAATTCAGACTTTGGAAGATATGCTTAGAGCTTGTGTACTTGACAGTGGAGGCCGATGGGAGGATCATCTTCCATTGGTGGAGTTTGCTTATAACAACAGTTACCATTCTAGTATCAGAATGGCTCCATATGAAGCATTATATGGAAGGAAGTGTAGAACACCATTGTGTGGTGGGATGTCGGTGGGCAAAGATTGTTGGGTCCTGAATTAGTCCGTGAGACTACTGAGAAGATCTGTCACATTAGAGAAAGGATGAAGACCGCTCAGAGTCGATAACAGAGAAAGGATGAAGACCATTGTGTGGTGGGATGTCGATGGGCAAAGATTGTTGGGTCCTGAACACCATTCTGGAGACCATGTATTTCTGAGACTTTCTCCAACTATTGGTACCGATATAGCATTGCGAGCGAAGAAACTCAGTCCTCTGTATATTGGACATTTCCAATTTATCGAACGAGTTGGGCCAGTAGCATACCGCATCGCCTTACCTCCAGCTTTATCCAGATTACATGATGTGTTTCATGTGTCGCAACTGAGGAAGTACATTCCCGATCCGGGTCAGCCGTTGAGTTTTGAGACGGTTGACATCCGATCGGATTTGTCTTATCAGCCTAATTCAAGCCGAATCATCGAACGTGGTGAGAAGACGCTCCAGACGAGATCAATTCCTATTGTCAAAGTGCTTTGGGATGGTGCCTCACCTGACGAATCGACATGGGAAATAGAGGAAAACATGCGGATGAAATATCCCCATCTTTTCAATTGAGGTATGTTTTGTTCAATTTTGAGGACAAATTTTTTAAAATTTGGGGTGATTGTAACATCCCAAATTTCGCTAATTTCATTTATTGAAATTAGCAAGAGGTTATAATCAAGTAATTAGCTAAACTGAGTATGATTAGCATAAATTATTAATTGTGAGATGATTGCCATGGGCTAAATAAATAAATTGTGTGTTGACTGTTTAACTATATTGATCATAAGAATTATTTTTTGATTATTTGATTAGAATTAGTTTTGAGTGGGAAATGGAAACCAAGGGTAATGTGGTCTCTTCACCCTTTTTAAATGAATCCTCAGTTGAGTCATTAAACCTTTCCACTCACTCCAACAAAACCAACCTCACACCCATACAACACATACCATTTATCAGAACTTGGGAAAAAGAGAGAGAACCTTGAGAGAGGGAGAGAGTAGGCGAAGAGGAGAAGAAGGAGAGGGAAGATCAAACCTGAATGCATGTTTCGATTTCTAACACCATTGAAATCAGCTTTTCATTCTCTTCACATTGGTACCAACAACATCATCACCACCCTTCTCTATCTCAATTCGCCATTTATGAGCACTTCAAGCTCAACTTGACCAAAATGGTATCCTAAGCTTGCATGTAGTATTGGGATCTGAATAATCAGTAGCTAGAACACACCAAGCATCTACATGGTAATTTCAGTAGTTTGAGTAGTTGTTGGAGCATTTTGGGTAGTTCAAGATCGGATCGAAGAGCACTAAGGGGATAGTTCGAGTGGTTTTGTTCGGTGTGAGAGCTCCATAGATTGTTGTTGTGTGATTTTCATCACCACACGGTGAGTTCTATACTCGCTTAGGGATTTGTTTTGGAATATGTACGTGTTTGCATGTGTTCTAAATTGGGTCACACTGTTTTCATTTCGTAAAATTCCATCAAAATCGTAATTTCGAAAATGTAAGAATTGTTGTTTTGTGTGGAATGAATTGATGAATGTTATGTGATTGTTTGCATTATTTGATGGCTATGACTGCTGTTTGTATTGGTTGTTGCTCTTTAATAATGTTTGGTTGTGTTAGGAAATCGATCGGAATGAACATTGAAATCGAACGAAATGGAAGAATAGCACGAAAACATCATTTTCTACACACTGTTAGACACGAACGGACCGGGCGCCTTGGGGCACGGGTCGTGCGCGTCATTCTGTTTCATGTGTGCAAAACTTTTAAAATGCGCACGGGTCGTCCGCCTCCGCGCCCGGACCGTGCGTCCCTGTCTGTAACTACGCGCCATAACCTAAGCCCCTTCTATGTTTTCCCACTAATGAAAGGATTGGTGGATTTGGTTCACCGGGGGACTGAAACTACAGGTCTTCGGTGTTGTGTTAGTATGATATGTTACACCTAGCTATCCAGACATGGGCTACGAATGAAAATGATGCATAATGAACCGCTAGTGTTAGTAAGGGGTCTCGATAGGACTCACTGAGATAATGTTTATCTCACCCTTTATAATTGTGGTTTTTACAGAGAAACAGGGAAAGGCAAAGGCGAAGAAGCACGGCTTGACGATGTGCCTTATGGAGTTATTGAAGATTCAGTTTTATGATTATGCCATTTTTCCCTTTGTTGCATTTGAGTTCCGATGGTATAACTATTACTCGCTAACAGTTGTAAATCGTTTCCGCTACTTATGTTTTGGATATTGAACACCAGGTTGTAAAAGTTTATAAGTCACGAGACTTAAGTACTTTATGTTAAGTTAATGGATAAAGTGATGGTTTGGATGTTTATTCAAGAAAGGTTTTTAGTTGTGTTCAATATTCTAAACAGGAAGTCAACTCTGATGTATGCCATGCTGTGTATCTTAGTGTTTCTCGGTGATAGAAATACTGGGGTGTTACATTATGGAATCAGAGCAGTTCGACCTTGTCGGGCTTAGATTAGTTTTAGGGTTGTTTGTCCATTGAGTAATTCTACTATCTTACCTCTTATGATACTAAGAGACATTGAGACTGATCAACCTAATACTTAGTGTATCGTTTGCTGAATTATGGCAGGAGGATCAAGGAACAATCCACCAATTGACCCACATTCTGCTTGGATGCAGAACGTAATAGAAAGGCAGCAAAAGATGATGGAAGATATGCTGCAGTTGCAACAAAATGCTTATGCTTAGTCTCAGCAAGCTCCTGAGCCACAAGTTAACCCAAGGCAGTTCTACTCTGAATTCCTGAAGATGAAACCCTCCGAGTTCAGAGGAGGACCTGATGTCATGGAAGCCCAACTTTGGCTCGATGACATTGAAAAGATTTTCCTCACCATGCAAGTTACTGAAGAGGATAAGCTGAGATTGGCGTCCCATATGCTGAAGGAAGAAGCCAACCACTGGTGGGCTAATGCTAAGGCCATGATGGAGACTATAGGAACTCCCCACACTTGGGAGAATTTCAGGCAAACATTTCTGGAGCAATTCTTTCCAACTGCTATGAGGTTTGATAAGGAGAACGAGTTCTTAGCTCTCGCCCAAGGAGGCTTAACTGTGGGCCAGTACACAGCTAAATTTGAAGAACTGTACCAATTTTTCGGTTTAGCTGGGTATGCTCCCAACGACAGATGGAAGACTAGCAGGTACAAATTAGGGCTCAGAGAAGACATTGCTCAGAGTCTAAGTTCTTTTGATTGTAACAATTATGCAGCTATGGTACAACAGGCTCATATTGCTGAGAGTGACCTGAAGAGATTGTATGCAAGCCGAAAGGTGTTCAGTCAGAACAAGAAGAATGTTGGATCATGTAATTGTTAGATGGGTCCCAGGCACAACCCAAACAAAGGGAAGCAAGTGCAGTCGTCTGATTCCTCAAGATTCAACAAGTGTTCGATGTGTGGGAAGCCCCACCAGGGTGAATGTCGTTTGGGTTCCAAGTAGTGTTTCAACTACAAGAAGGTGGGCCACTATATTCATGAGTGTCCATAAAATAAGAGGAAAGAGTCGGATCAGACTACCTCAACTTATGGGAGAGTCTACACATTGGATGCTCAACAAGTCAAACCTTCAGACAACTTGCTAAGGGGTATGAGAGCTCTTTTCTATAACTCTGTTAGTATTTTATATGATTCAGGTGCAACACATTGTTTTATATCTCAAGCTTGTGTCGATCGGTTGGGATTGGCTTTAACTCCGTTGCCTCAACCAATCTCCATTAAAACTGCTGCTGAGGATAGTGTTCAGACCCAAGCCTTATGTGAAAACGGTCTTCTATCCATCGAAGATAGAAATTTAGTGGTGGACTTTATTTGTTTGCCAATGAAGGGTATGGGCATTCTCCTAGGTATGAGTTGGATGTTTGCCAACCATGTGACTATTGATTGCTTCGGTCGGACTATCGGTTTTGTCTCCGAGTCGGTGGAGTTACCACCGGCCAACTCCGAAACGGTTATCTCATTCGCTTCTGCAAGTCAGTCTCTATTCCAAGGCGCGAAAGCTTATGTCATGATGTTTTCTACATCGACTGAGACAAGTCTAGATCTATCTTCTGTGCAAATTGTTAATGAATTCCTAGATGTATTTCAAGATGAAGTTTCTTCTTTACCTCCTGTAACATCCCCTAATTAGCTAATTTAAATTAGCGAAGAGGTCAAGGTAGATTATTGACTAAATGGAATATTTCGCACGGGAGGTTATCATGAATCGATTAAGTAGCATAATTATTAAATTATGTGATATTGGAATAAATAAAATTTTAGTCATGCATAATTGAAATGTTTTATTAAATTAGTAAGTTATGGTATTATCATATGTTAGGAGTATATTAGAGAGTTTTGAGGGAAGGGGGGCTTTTTGGTACTTTACCCCACCTAAATGAGTGATCAGCTACATGGGTCAAACCCACACTCACTCACACCTCACTTAGTCAATTCTGAAACATAACACCCAGCCACACTTCACTTTCCAGAAAATTAGAAAAAAGAGAGGGTTGAGAGATAGAGAGAGAGGGAGAGCTGCGAGAGGGAGAGAAGAAGAGGGAGGGAGAATGATTCTGGATGCATGTCTAAACTGATTTCACCATCTTGATCCCTACATTCTCCTCTTCCAACTGATATAAGTTTAACCATCAGCACCTTCCTCCTCCACCATCCACCATTTTCGAATCCCCAAGCTCCATGAGAGCAAAAATGGAGATTTGATGCTCCCAATAGCTTGCATGCTGTGCTAGAACCAGAGTAGAACTTCAGAAGGAGTCACATTGTAGATTTTGGTAGTTTAGAAGGAAGACCAGTAACTGAAAGTGGTTGAAGTTCGAGTTTGAAGGCTTTTACTAGGAGCTCGTTGGTGACATTTCGAATTTTAGCCTAGTTCGTCCTCGTCTCAAACTCCTCTTCGGTATTGTGGTGAGTTCTATACTCGGTTAGGGATGTTTAATGTTGAGTCTTTATGTTTTCTAAAACGATGCCCCTTTAAAAATCCGCTTTGTGAAAATTAGACAAAACGTTTTATCGAAAAACCGTAAATCGCATAATTGCTCGAATTTATTGGATTGTTGATTGATGATATGTGTTGTTTGATTGTTTAAATCGCTTTTACTTGTCTGGAATAATAATTGTCATGTTAGGATATCGACCGGAACGAAATTGGAATCGAAACGGACTTGGAAAAATGACACGAAACCAAAAAATTTGGCTACTGGCAAGGACGCACGGATCATGCCTCACAAGGGCACGGGTCGTGCGCCTTGTTCGCAGCAGCCCAGGAAATGAAATTTTTACACAGCACGGATCGTGCGCCCCTGGGCACGAACCGTGCGTGACCTACGCAAATCAGCCTTTTTAAAATTTAAGACACGCACGGATCGTGCGCCCTTGTGGCACGGACCGTGCGTCCTGTAAGTTTTTCAAAACTGAAATTTAAGTGATACGCACGGGTCGTGCGCCTCTGGAGCACGGACCGTGCGGATCCTTCTGTTACCCTAACTCAAAACCCCTTTAATCCGTTCCAAACGATTCTGATTCCTTCCCGATTGATTCCCCAATGTTTCCCAAGGATGGAGACCTACTTATGTCATGAAATGAAAGAAGTTTGAGGTAAATCTCACAAGTTATAAATGTTAAGGAAAACCGTACATTAGTAAGACGCGAGTGTACACCCTTAATTCATAAAGGTCAAGGTAAGGAATGTTAATTCACGACGAAAATACCTTCCCTCGTGGAAGGATAGACGGTACATGACTGAATTTTACACGGCCCAATGCGGGTACATGAATACATAATATATAATAAATACAAGAGGATAAGGGTTACGAACCTTAGAGGATTAGCATACTAGGGGAGGGGAAGTCATGAGCCCCAAAACCTAGACTCAAGAGGTTTCGCCCACTAGAAATAGCGGGATGGGTTCACCAAAGCCAAAGAAGTGCCTATAAAATAGGTAGGCCGAGGTGTTATGCTAAAATCATGGAATGAAATGTAATGCGTAGTTGCTTAGTAGGTCTACAAATTACAAGAGGTAAAATATGATATGCTTCATGTGTCGCTTAGGAGGGCCATGAGCATAAAAGTTACTTGAAATTAATATATGTCCACGTGGTCGCCTATTAAGGCCACGAGTTCAAAGTAAAGCATAATGAACCGCTAGAGTTAGTAAGGGGTCTCGATAGGACTTACTGAGATAATGTTTATCTCACCCTTCATATTTGTGGTTTTTACAGAGAAACAGGGGGAAGCAAAGGCGACGAAGCACGGTTAGCCGGTGCGACTCATGGAATTATGGGGAATTGGATTTCCTGTTTAGCCCTTTGTATTTTATTTAGTTATGTCACCGATTGTATGACTTTCCTTGTTTAAGTTGTAAAATCGTTTCCGCTACTTTCTGTTTTGAGTATTGAACACCGGGATTATGTACAAGTCTTAAGTTTTGAAACTTAAGCATTTTCAGGAAGTTAATGAGGTTCAGAGAACCATTTGATATGTATCATTGAAAGTTTTAGTTGTGTTCAATATTTCAATAACAGGAAATTACTCTGATGTATGCCATTTAGTACATTTCGGTGATTCTACAAGTTAGAATTTATCGGGGTGTTACACCTCCGGATCGCGAGGTAGAATTCTCTATAGAGTTGGTTCCGGGCACAGGGCCAATTTCTATCGCTCCATATAGGATGTCTCCTTTAGATCTTAAGGAATTGAAAACCCAACTTGAAGAGTTAATTTCAAAACAATTTATTCGACCTTGTGCCTCGCCATGGGGTGCTCCTGTATTGCTTGTCAAGAAGAAAGATGAGAGCATGAGATTATGCATTGATTATCGTCAGTTGAACAAGGTAAATATCAAGAATAAGTATCCTCTGCCAAGAATTGATGATTTGCTAGACCAACTACGGGGAGATTTAGTTTTTTCTAAAATTGATCTAAGGTCGGGCTATCATCAAATCAAAGTTTGAGCTTTGGATATTCCGAAGACAGCCTTCCGTACTAGGTATAGACATTACGAGTTTGTAGTGATGCCCTTCGGTCTACCCAACGCTCCAGCTGTATTCATGGACTACATGAATCGAATTTTCAATCCTTATCTGGACCGATTTGTCGTGGTGTTTATTGATGATATCTTGGTGTATTCTAAGACTATTGAGGAGCTTGTGCAACATCTCCGAATTTTTCTAAACGTACTCCGAGAGAAGAAGTTGTATGCCAAGCCATCTAAGTGTGATTTCTGGATGCCTGAAGTAACATTTCTGGGCCATGTGATATCTCAATCTGATGTTGTAGTGGACCCCAGTAAAATTGAAGCTGTGGTAGACTGGGAACAACCATCTACAGTCACTGAAGTGAGAAGTTTCTTGGGATTAGCTGGGTATTATCGGAGATTCATTCAAGGATTTTCTCAGCTGGTTTTTCCACTCACTCGGTTAACTCGCAAGGGTCAACCGTTTGTATGGGACTCTGACTGTGATGAATGTTTTTCAGGATTGAAGAATCGTTTAACTTCTGCACCCATTCTAGTTCTTCCAGATCCGTCTATGATATTCCAAATTTACTGTGACGCCTCTGGTAAGGGTTTAGGATGTGTTCTTATGCGTCTAGACAGTTAAAACCGCATAAAGAGAATTACCCGACTAATGACCTAGAGTTGGCGGCAATTGTGTTTGCCCTAAAGATTTGGAGACATTACATATACGGTTCTCGTTTCGAAGTCTTTAGTGCTCACAAGAGCCTTAAGTATTTGTTTGACCAAAAGGAGTTGAACAACAGACAGATGAGGTGGGTAGAGTTTCTGAAAGACTATGACTTCGAATTGAAGTACCATCCAGGAAATCTATTCACACGGCAGAATTGATGATTCATGAGATGGCATTGTTGGAATCGTTTAGAGATCTCAACTTGAAGGTGAAGCCAAGAAGAAACAGATTGGTGTTGAGTCAAATCCAGATTTTGAGTCCCTTGAGAAATCTGATTTGCTCAGCCCAAGAGATTGATCTAGAGCTGCAAATGCAGAAGAGGTTGCCAAATTACACTGAAGATAGTGATGGTGTGATTTGCTTTGATGGTAGGATCTGTGTGCCGAATGATGAAGATGTCAAGAAGCAGGTTTTAGAAGAGGCTCACAAGAGTCAGTTCTCAATACATCCTGGGTCTACCAAGATGTATAGGGATCTAAAGCAGTTGTATTGGTGGCCAGGTATGAAAGTGGAAGTTGCAGAATTCGTGTCTCGATGGTTGACTTCTCAAAGGGTTAAGATAGAGCACCAGAAGCCTGCCGGACAGTTACAGCCTTTGAATGTGCCAGAATGGAAATGGGAAAGGATTTCTATAGACTTTGTCATGGGACTACCACGGTCCCAAGCCGGAAATGATTCTATTTGGGTAGTTGTGGATCTCTTGACCAAGTCTGTTCATTTTATTCTGAGACATTCGAACCACGGGATTGCTAAGTTAGTAGAAGAGTATCTCAAGAATATTGTGAAGCTGCATGGAGTTCCCACGAGTATCATCTGTGATCGTGATCCCAAGTTTACATCATGATTCTGGAGTGCCATGAATATAGCGTTGGGAATAACAGTATGTGCTAGTACCGCTTATCATCCGCAGACGGTCTGACAGACTGAAAGAACAATTCAGACTTTGGAAGATATGCTTAGAGCTTGTGTACTTGACAGTGGAGGCCGATGGGAGGATCATCTTCCATTGGTGGAGTTTGCTTATAACAACAGTTACCATTCTAGTATCGGAATGGCACCATATGAAGCATTATATGGAAGGAAGGGTAGAACACCATTGTGTTGGTGGGATGTCGGTGGGAAAAGATTGTTAGGTCCTGAATTAGTCTGTGAGACTACTGAGAAGATCTGTCAGATTAGAGAAAGGATGAAGACTGCTCAGAGTCGACACTAGAGTTATGCCGACTAAAGAAGAAGGCCATTAGAGTTTGAAGAAGGAGACCAACTATTTCTGATACTTTCTCCAACTATTGGTACCTGTTCTGGAGTGGGCTCGAAGCCCAATTTTGATCAGTAGGCCCAGCGCGGCCCATCATCTACCTTGCTCCGCAAGATGCGGCCGGTCCCGTAAAAACCGCAACGGCTAGAGCGCCAGCGTTATATATACCACACCAGCATGTGGCTTGAGGTACGTTTTACTCACCTTGTGACCCTGCCCGTTGAAGCACCTCTGACTTGAGCGTTGGAGTGCCTTTGCAGGTACCACCCGCGTGCGGCTTACCACTCGGTCCTTCATCCCAGCGACCGAGCAACATCATCAAACAGCAGCAACCCATCGTATTGATCAGGTACGATCAATTGGCGACCACAGTGGGAGGCCCGAGCGCTATTCCACATCAAACCATGCCGCCACACTAGAAACGCACTTCTTCCAGGCTCAACACCTCTGGGCAGAACCGACCTCAACGGACCCCAGAGGGCATGCCTGTGACCGTTCATGAATCACAAGATGAGCCTCGCCAAGAAACCTCAGTACAGAGCGGCCGCGGGCCAGTTATCCAACCGGTCCAGCAACTACCGGCCGAGCTGGCCGAAGCTGGAATCCCAGAAGCATTGCCAGAGCATGTGACCCAGGCACTTATACAAACTCTGGAGCAAAAGAATCAAGTGATTGCTGATCGAGACGAGCTGATCGAACGCTATGAGAGAGGCCCGATCTCAATCCGCCCGCGTGCGGACAGCGGTCACCGAGGGCAACCATCCCGGCCCCATCGTTCACCACCACGAAGAGAAGCTCCTCCTCGTCGAGGCGTATCCCGACGCAATCCTTCAAGAAGGGCGATCGTTCACAGGTCACCCCCTCATCGAAGAAGTCGCCACCGTCGTTCCCCTGAGGAAGATTACGACTATGCTGACTCAAGCTACCGACCAGAGTCAGAAGGGTCGCCAACAAGATACTCGTCCAACGAGTCCTCAGGATCCCGCCGATCAAGAAGCAGGTCGTGGGACTCGTATGAGGAGTTTGACGACTACCGTAACGGGGAGATTAGAGATGTCTCCTATGCCATCAGCCGACCGAGAAGGAACCATTCAGAGCGGCCTAGAAGACGGTCGTCGCCACATGCTCCACAATACCATGGACCCCCTCCAATTGCTGACAGACTCCTTGGTCAGCCGGTCGGCCTTTACGGTTTGCCCGTCGACCAAGCTTATGCCACCATGCAGCCATACGGGCAGAATCCCATCCCGACCGGACAAGGGCCTTTCACCAGCGAAATTAGGCGATATCGCATCCCAAGGGACCTGAGGAAGCCCCCAAACCTGAATAAGTTTAACGGCCGTGGGGATCCAGATAAGCACCTCATGTACTTCAACAACTACTGTAGCTACAGAGAGCTAGGCCGGACGATGAAGTGCAGACTATTCCCTCAGTCACTCGAAGACCGGGCGTTAGAATGGTGGGAATTCCTGCGTCCTAACTCCGTCTCTTCTTGGGAAGGTCTTGTGGCAATGTTCTTGGCCAATTATACAGCCAGCCGTTGTCAGTATCGCTATGAAGAGCACTTGGACTCGGTCGTCCAAGGAGAGAATGAATCGTTGAGGGAGTTTATCGACCGGTTCATGACAGAGGCTGACACAGTCCGCGACCTATCAGACACGGACAAGCTGAAGTATCTCAAGCGTGGTATAAGAAAGAACCACAGATTTGCTGAAGAGTTCTCTTTGAACCGCTATTACGACCTCGGCCTGTTCCTTAGAAGGGCCAACGACCATATGGGCTATGAAGAGCAATTGGCCGCTGATAAGGGCGCCCGCGCGCGTCCCAAGGAAGAGAACGGCAGGCCGGCCAAGGGGCATCGTACAAAGTTGAACACTCCGATCGCCCAGATCTTCACGGAGTGCCAGAACAACGAATTCACTGGTGTGAGGCGACCTGATCCCCTAGTGCTAAAGAAAGGAGGTCGGCCCACCAAGAAATACTGCAGATACCACAAGAGCAAGGGGCATGACACTAATGACTGCATGGCCCTAAAAGATGACATAGAAGATATCATACAGAAGGGAAAGTTGAGGCAATATGTCAAAGATAAAGGTAACGATCGCCCTGAACAAAGAGTTGTTGGCCAACTCGCCAATGACAAGGGTAAAGCGATCGTTAACTCAACGATCGAGCAAGCGCGTAACAGTTCAGAGGAAGAACGCGACCCCAGACAGTCGAAGGGCCGCAATGTAGCCATGGTCATCCATGGAGGTAATCCGTTGGACATCAGAGAATCCAACAAGGCGATGAAGAGGAAGTGGAACGAACTCATGATGGTCGGTTCAACTTCAACCCCACGGCCGGCCTCGAATAGGCCGCCCATTTCCTTTGGGGACGAAGACTTGCTTGATGGTAAAGTTAATAATTATGTCCCTTTGGTAGTATCGGCCGTAATGGCCAACACTGAGGTCAGAAGAATACTGGTCGACCAAGGAAGCTCGGCCGACATCATGTTCGAAGAATTGATTGACAAGTTAAATGTGGATAGGAGCGAGATTATTCCCCAAGCAGTACCAACCCCATTGACCGGGTTCAATGGGGCGACCACCTACCCACTGGGGACGATAGAACTACTTGTTACCTTTGGAGATGATACGAGCGGCAGCACGTCGTACAGGACGGTCAGAACGACGTTCTTAGTTCTGCCAATCAAATCGTGTTACCACTGCATCATTGGCCGCCCAACACTGGGAAAATTGGAGGCCGTAGCCTCAACTGTACATCTGAAGATGAAGTTTTACAGTAAAAACGACCAAGTTGTGACAGTGATGGCCGACATGGAAGCGGCCATGAGGAGCCATTTCCTCTATCAAGAGATTTGTGATATGGAGGCGGTGAGTGCTAAACCGCAGAATCTCGGCGAGGGGCATCAGGTTAATGTGGCCGACCTGGATGCCCGATACGACCCAGATAGCGACCCTGAGGAAGACGACGACGATTTAGCCCGCGAGCTAAAGAATAAACTCAAGAGGCCTGAGGCCCACGGGGAATTGATCGATGTTCAGTTAATGGACGACCCAACTAAGACAGTTAAGTTGGGGAGCGACCTACCTGAAGCAGACAAGCAAGAGCTCATCACCTGCCTCAGGGAGTACGCAGACCTTTTTGCATGGCAGGCATCAGACATGCCCGGGATCCCAATTGAAATTCCCTGCCACCAACTGTCCGTTGATGAGACAGCAAGGCCGGTCGCACAAAAGAGGCGAACTCAGAGCGAAGAGAAAGCATTGGCGGCCGCCCAGGCAGTTGACGACCTCATCAAGGCCAATTTCATTGAGGAAATTAAGTATACAACATGGCTTTCCAACGTCGTGTTGGTAAAGAAGAAAAATGGTAAGTGGCGCATGTGCGTCGACTATACCGACCTGAATAAGGCATGCCCGAAGGACGCCTTTCCCCTGCCAAACATTGACAAATTGGTCGACGGGGCTGCGGGCTATAAACTTCTGTCTTTTCTAGACGCCTATTCAGGATACAATCAAATCACCATGTACCCACCCGATCGGCATAAGACCGCGTTCATGACCGATCGTGGAAATTTCCAATACAAGGTAATGCCCTTTGGTCTGAAGAACGCCGGAGCGACCTACCGGAGGATGATGAACAAAGTCTTCAGGCGGCAGATCGGTCGAATATCAGAGGTCTACTTGGATGATATGATCATCAAAAGCAAAACCGATCAAGACCACAGTAACGACCTAAGGGAAATCTTTGAGGAAGCAAGGAAGAATTCTTTGAGGTTGAATCCAGAGAAGTGCACCTTCGGAGTAAGGGCGGGCAAGTTCCTGGGCTTCCACTTAACAGAGAGAGGGATTGAAGCGAACCCTGATAAGTGTAGGGCGGTCGCCGACATGAGGCCGCCCACTACGAAAAAAGAGATCCAGCAATTGAATGGCATGGTCGCTGCCCTGTCACGATTTATACCTAAATCAGCATGCAAGTCACTTCCACTGTTCAAGCTCTTGAAGAAGGAGGTCGAGTTTGAATGGACTGACCAATGCCAGCGAGCATTAGACGAGCTGAAGGCGGCACTGACCAACCCGCCCATCATGACCAAGCCACAACCGGGTGAGACACTTTACTTATACTTGGCCATAACGGACGAAGCCCTGAGCGCCGTTCTAGTCAGAGAAAGCGACCTGAAGCAGAATCCGGTCTACTTCATAAGCAAGGTATTTCAAGGCCCGGAGATCAGATATCAGAAGATCGAGAAGCTAGCCTTAGCGTTACTTGTGGCCACCCGTAGATTGCGCCCTTATTTCGTGGCCCATCAGGTCGTGGTAAGGACCGACCAGCCTATTAGGCAAATCCTTCACCGACCTGACCTTGCAGGGCGTATGATCAAGTGGGCTGTGGAACTCAGTGAGTTTGGGATCAAGTTCGAGGCCAGATCGGCCGCTAAGGCACAAGTGTTGGCCGACTTCATCGCTGAAATGACTCCAATACCCAACGATCAGACCATCACGACCTGGACTTTGCACGTCGACGGGTCCTCCAACAGCAAAGGAAGTGGGGCCGGTTTGATACTTGAGAACTCAGAAGGACTTACTGTTGAAGTCTCATTGACTTTTGCATTTCACACTTCAAACAATCAGGCCGAGTATGAAGCGTGCATTGCCGGGCTGCAGCTAGCCAAAGAGTTCAATGTCGAGCGTGTCGAACTTCACTCTGACTCTCTACTGGTAGTATCCCAAATTCAAGACCTATACGACGCAAAGGATGATATCCTGAAGAATTATTTGGCTAAGGTAAGGGATCTGCTCAAGCAATTCGACCGAGCAGAAGTTAAACACGTCCCCAGGACCGAGAACGTTCGGGCTGATATCCTATCAAAGCTAGCTAGTACAAAGGCTCCTGGGAATCACAGAAGTCTAATCCATGCCGATGTACATATAGCGCCCTCATCAGAACTACACAGCTTAACCCCACCATGGCCGTTCGCTTGGTGGGGCATGGACCTGCTCGGTCCTTTTCCACCTGCACCAGGTCAGCTGAAATTCCTGATCGTCGCGATCGACTACTTCACCAAGTGGATAGAAGCAGAGCCACTTACCACCATTACCTCAGCGAAGGTATCTAAGTTTTTTGGGAGAAACGTGCTCGCCCGCTTTGGAGTGCCCCAGCAATTGGTGACGGACAACGGAACTCAGTTCGCAGACAGGAAGTTCAGAGAAATGTTGGCCGACCTAGGTGTGAAACAGCGTTTCACCTCGGTCGAGCACCCACAAACCAACGGCCAGGCAGAAGCGGCCAACAGGGTAGTGCTACGCGGACTGAAAAGAAGGTTGGATGAAGCCAAGGGCAATTGGGCAGAAGAACTACAGTCGGTCCTTTGGGCCTATAGAACGACCCCCCACTCATCGACCGGGGAGTCACCATTTAGACTGGTCTATGGTACTGACGCTGTCATCCCGATTGAGATGGGAGAGCTAAGTTGGAAGACGACCAACCCACCAACCCCGGCCGCAAATGAGCAAGCAACAAGAGAAGAGCTCGACCTGATTGAAGAGCTACGAAACAAGGCGTCACTTAGAGAGCAGCTCATTAAGCAGAAGGTCGCTGCCAGGTACAACGCTCGCGTCCAGAAGAGGGAATTCTCCATTGGGCAGCTAGTCCTCAGGAGGGCCGACGTAGGGAATAAGAACGCTCGCCAGGGAAAGCTCGCCCCCAATTGGGAAGGACCATACCGTGTCATCAGCAAGACTGGAAAGGGAGCGTACGAGCTGGAAACCATGGAAGGGGCGGCCATCCCCAGAACATGGAACGCTGACAAGTTGAGAAAATATTATGTTTAAGTTGTAAACATTGATTGATCAATAAAGAACAGGCGGTCGCTCTTTTTCCCCACAGGGGTTTTTTACTGAGGACCGACCTTAAAATTCGACTTGTGTACTTTATTTTCATGCAAATTGTATGCACGGTCGCTCACCATGCGAGTAGCAGTCGAGCGACCAGTAGAGCGCCATCGAATGGCCCAAACGAGAGCCGCAGAGCGGCCTAAAAAGAGTGCCATCGAATGGCCCAAACGAGAGCCGCCGAGCGGCCTAAAAAGAGTGCCATCGAATGGCCCAAACGAGAGCCACCGAGCGGCCTAAAAGAGCGCCATCGAATGGCCCAAACGAGAGCCGCCGAGCGGCCTAAAAGAGTGCCATCGAATGGCCCAAACGATAGCCGCCGAGCGGCCTGAAAAAGTGTTACCGAATAAAGAGTGACCCATAAGAAATTCAAGGTCGCGACCGACCGTAGTAAAAAGAATCAAGTTGAAATACAAAAGCGATTAAACAGGTCATATTCATGATAAAATTGTCATTGATTACAAGCAAAGACGCCTTGGTCGAAGCCAGGGCGCCAATTCAAACACCGCTCGCAGGCGGGCCAAGATTACAATTCAGAAGAAAGTCACAAGTTAAGAGTCGCTGGGGGCCTGATAGATGACAGCCTCTTCTTGAAGGACCTTCCCTTTCACAACCTTCTTGGGGCGGACGATCTGATGATCGATCGCACGATGTGTGCTTTGCACAATCTCGCGATCGACCCCCAATTCAGGGTAGAGGATCTTGATCTGGCTGACAGCATTTTCGAATTGACCCTCCGCAGCTCCCTTTGCCCGGTCAAGAACGTCCTTGTAGCGACCTCTAAAAGTGTTCTTTTCCACCTCCATTGCATCCAGCTCAGTTTTCAGCCCAACGACCTGGCTAGACAGCTCTTGATTCTTAGAAGAGAGGCGTTCGACCTCTTTCTCAGCTGTTTCCTTGTCAGCGACCGCCTTATCCAGAGCAGACTCGGCCAGTGTTTGAGCAGAGACAGCAGCCACAAGCTGGCGTTCTGCTTCGACAAGCTTCCGCTCATTGTGAGCGGCCGCTTCGATTCTCGGTTCGAGCTCCTTCATTTTCTTGAGCAGGTCGTCTCGCTCGCCCCTCATTTCTGCGAGCAATGACAAGGCAGAATTCAATTTAAAGTTTTTATCGACTAGGTCGTCTTCAAGCAATGAATATCTATGGGCAAGGCGCCTACCTTCCAGGCGATCTGATTCTTCATCTTGGTATTTCTTGAACAGAATACCAGCGGCCTTCATTGCCTCGGCCATCACCTCGAAAGGTTCCTCCTTGAAACGAGCGCAGTCTTCATCACCCAACCCAAGCAGGTCGATGTTGGGCGACCGGATGTGCCCGTGGCTTTTTCCACTCTTATGCTTCTTTTTCTCGCCCCCATCATCGACCGACCTGTTCCTCTTGGATTTTCCTTGATTTTTGGGTGGGCTGCTTAGGTCAATGGCTTGTGCTGGTGTGCCCGTCCGAGGTGCCTGACGATCAGGCTGAGATCCAGTTACAGCAGTTTGAGGTGTACCCCCAGATTGAGCCGCAGGTATGACGCGGGCGGGCGAAGCCTCACCGTCCTCGGTCGCCCATTGCTCCAACAGGTCAAAGTCATTCATGTTGGTCATCTTAACTGCAAAGGCAAAAGCAGATGGTTAGAAACAGTTAACAAAACAAAGTGACAGAAAATTAAATGTGTGAGCGGCCACCGACCAAGAGCGGCCTTGACGTTCTTCTTGGAACGAGCATCCACAACGTTTTTAACCTTGATGCGACCCTCAGGGACTAGGGACGCAATCCTTCTCAATCTATGGATCGTTCCCCTGTCCAGGTCGTCAAGATCAGCGTCCTTGAAAGCGTACTGGCCCGGCTTTTTGGAGAAGTGGTTAAAACTCCACACTGTAGGAAACAGGGGGGTTCCTTCTTGATCATTGGACATTTGGGCGATACCTCTGTGGGCCTCAGCCGACTCGGGAACAACCCAAAAGAATTCCCTTTTCCACCCGGTCGTCAACGATTCCATATAGGGCTTGAAGAAGTTGTATGTTGACCGGTTTTTGAATGAGACCGCTTCCTTGCGGGCGCCTTTGGAGCCTTTTTCATAAATATAGCTCATCTCAAACAAATTGAAGAACAGTCGTATGGAGACCGGTCGTCTCAAAACCACAAGGACATCTTCATACGCCTGCAGGAACGCCCAAGCGTTCGGGTTCAGCTGAGAAGGGGCGACCTGAAGATACCGTAGAACCTGGCGTTGGAACCTGGTGAATGGTGGAATTATACCCATGCGTTCGAAAACGATGCGGTACATTGTGAATTTTAACACATCAGTCCAGGCCGCAATATCTTCCCCCTTGGCCATACCTTCTACCCTCCAACCTTCATTTAGTTCGGTCGCAAGAAACTCCAGGTCTTGGCTCCCCCGTTGAATCTTGCTGCGCTGACCTCTCAGGTTGAGAGAAACCCAAGACATATCCTTTGCAGCAGCAACCTCAGGATCTTCTCCATGGTCGCCCTGTTGATCTCTTTCGGCCGTCTCGTTTACGTCGGTCGCACCATGGCCCACACCTTCCTCACAGTCAACCCGTGCGTTACTCTCTGCATTATCAGCAACCACAACCTCGGAGTACGGGACAACACTTCTGTCCGGCCGCGTTCCGGATCTGCTAGATGAAGTCGATTTCTGGGTCGAAGACCCAGAGGAAGAAGATTCGTCACTAAAAGAAGACGACCGGGAGTGCGCAGGACTCTGTTCCACTGGTCGTGTCATATTTTGCGCAAGAGAAACGGCCGGGACTCCAAATATACGGCGGGTTTGTTTAGTCCGCGCCAGAATGAACCTGTGGAGGGGAATAACAGTCAGGGTCTTGCTCGCGCGTGGGAAGGGGCGACGTGGTCGTCCCCAGACCTGACACCCCCTCCATCAGGTGGAACATAAAAACTCAAATAAAGTAAGAGCGGTCGCAGTTACCTGGAATTAGAGCAAGATGATTACGAGCGAGCATCGACGGTAGCGAGCGAGCTTTGGCAGGAGCGAGCGAGCTTGGGCAGAAGCGAGCGATCAGCGAGAGCAGAGGAGATCGAAGAAACGTGTAAATGGAAATCCCCTCGAACCCTATATATAATGGGCCAACCATCACCATGTGCCGGAGGCGAAGAGGCGCCACTCTTCGCGTGCCATCATTACTCAAACTCCTCGAGTCTCTAAACGTCACCTCATTAAAGTAACTGTCGCCTCAGCATTCGTGACGATTGATTGTCAGGGGTCACCCCCGAGACGGCACCTGGCCCCGTGTGACCAGGCCGTGTGGCAGCGACCACGCAATCAACTAATTAGCGATCGACCAGGTTACGTTCGACCACGCTGGGGGCAAGGAATCAAACCTTAGCCCGCCCCCAGGCGACCCAGGCTTGGGGGGCAACTGTTCTGGAGTGGGCTCGAAGCCCAATTTTGATCAGTAGGCCCAGCGCGGCCCATCATCTACCTTGCTCCGCAAGATGCGGCCGGTCCTGTAAAAACCGCAACGGCTAGAGCGCCAGCGTTATATATACCACACCAGCATGTGGCTTGAGGTACGTTTTACTCACCTTGTGACCCTGCCCGTTGAAGCACCTCTGACTTGAGCGTTGGAGTGCCTTTGCAGGTACCACCCGCGTGCGGTTTACCACTCGGTCCTTCATCCCAGCGACCGAGCAACATCATCAAACAGCAGCAACCCATCGTATTGATCAGGTACGATCAGTACCGGTATAGCATTGCGAGCGAAGAAGCTCAGTCCTCGGTATATTGGACCTTTCCAAAATATCGAGCGAGTTAGGCCAGTAGCATACCTCCAGCTTTATCCAGATTACATGATGTGTTTCATGTGTCGCAACTGAGGAAGTACATTCCCAATCCGGGTCAGCCGTTGAGTTTTGAGACGGTTGACATCCGACCGGATTTGTCTTATCAGCCTAATTCAAGCCGAATCATCGAACGTGGCGAAAAGACGCTCCGGACGAGATCAATTCCTATTGTCAAAGTGCTTTGGGATGGTGCCTCACCAGGCGAAGCAACATGGGAAATAGAGGACAACATGCGGATGAAATATGCCCATCTTTTCATTTGAGGTATGTTTTGTTCAATTTTGAGGACAAATTTTTTAAAAGTTGGGGTGATTGTAGCATCCCCAATTTAGCTAATTTCATTTATTGAAATTAGCAAGAGGTTATAATCAAGTAATTAGCTAAACTGAGTATGATTAGCATAAATTATTAATTGTGAGATGATTGCCATGGGCTAAATAAATAAATTTTGTGTTGTCATTCTCTAAGAGGAGAAGAGGGAGAGGGAAGATCAAACCTGAATGCATGTTCCGATCTCTGACACCATTGAAATCAGCTTGTCATTCTCTTCACATTGGTACCAACAACATCATCACCACCCTTCTCTATCTCTATTCGCCATTTATGAGCATTTCAAGCTCAACTTGACCAAATTGGAATCCTAAGCTTGCATGTAGTATTGGGAGCTGAATAATCAGTAGCTAGAACACACCAATATCTACATGGTAATTTCAGTAGTTTGAGTAGCTGTTGGAGGATTTTGGGTAGTTCAAGATCGGATCGAAGAGCACTAAGGGGATAGTTCGAGTGGTTTTGTTCGGTGTGAGAGCTCCATAGATTGTTGTTGTGTGATTTTCATACCAACACGGTGAGTTCTATACTCGCTTAGGGATTTGTTTTCCAATATGTACGTGTTTGCATGTGTTCTGAAACGGGTCACGCTGTTTTCATTTCGTAAAATTCAATCAAAACCGTAATTTCGAAAATGTAAGAATTGTTGTTTTGTGTGGAATGAATTGATGAATGTTATGTGATTGTTTGCATTATTCGATGGCCATGACTGCTGTTTGTACTGGTTGTAGCTCTGTAAAAATGTTTGGTTGTGTTAGGAAATCGATCGGAATGAACATTGGAATTGAACGGAATGGAAGAATAGCACGAAAACATCATTTTCTACACACTGTTAGACACGAACGAACTGGGCGCCTTGTGGCACGGGTCGTGCGCGTCATTCTGTTTCATGTGCGCAAAACTTTGAAAATGCGCACGGGTCGTGCGCCTTAGCGCACGGACCGTGCATCCGCTTCTGTTACCCTCTTTCAAAAATGAAACCCAATGCAGATCTACTCTGAATTCCTGAAGATGAAACCCTCCGAGTTCATAGGAGGACCTGATGTCATGGAAGCCCGGCATTGGCTCGACGACATTGAAAAGATTTTCCTCACCATGCAAGTTACTGATGAGGATAAGCTGAGATTGGCGTCCCATATGCTGAAGGGAGAAGCCAACCACTGGTGGGCTAATGCTAAGGCCATGATGGAGACTATGGAAACTCCCCAGACTTGGGAAAATTTCAGGCAAACATTTCTGGAGCAATTCTTTCCAACTGCTATGAGATTTGATAAGGAGAACGAGTTCTTGGCTCTCACCTAAGGAGGCTTAACTGTGGGCCATTACACAGCTAAATTTGAAGAACTGTACCAATTTTTCGGTTTAGCTGGGTATGCTCCCAACGACAGATGGAAGACTAACAGGTACAAATTTGGGCTGAGAGAAGACATTGCTTAGAGTCTAAGTTCTTTTGCATGTAACAATTATGCAGCTATGGTACAACAGGCCCATATTGATGTGGGCCCTCCCACCAATGATGGCGCCAATTCTGCCGCCTCCCTTCAAATATTTGGCGCCACTTCTCCCTCCCCCACCCCCCTGTAACACCCTAATATTTCTATCAAATAGAAATGCTAAGATGCACGAAATGGCATACATCAGAGTAAAATTTCCTGTTTCAGATATTGAACAAAACTAGAAACTCTTAAACTTACTCCAAAATCAAGAGTTATACATAGCTCAAGACATCCAAATGATAACAACTCCTATTGTTCAATATCCAGCAACATGAAAATAGCGGAAACGATCATTAACTAGTAGCTAGTACAAGTCATCAAATCGAAGTACAATCACTAAGGGAAAAACAACATGAACGTAAGTCTAAAACTTCAAGCTCTCCTTAAGGTCTCATCAACCATGCTTCCTTGCCTTGTTCTTTCCCCGAGTATCTGAAAAACAACAACATATAAAGGGTGAGATAAACATTATCTCAGTGAGTTCTAACGTAACCCCTCACATGACTCTCAGTCCATTTATTCTTGTTCATTTAATCGTAGTCCATTTAGGTCCTACGTGCATATAGCTTTTCCTGACATGCCATAGTACATCTTCGGTAAAAGCTCTGCCTTTACCGTCGAACCTCTCCACTAGCTTACACTAGCTTCAAACCTCGTGAGGCCTAGGTTCGGGGGCTCATGACTTTCCCTCCCCTAGTATACTACTCAACTGGGTCGTCACCTGCGCTTCGATATAATTTATATATCCCGACTTTGATTGAACATTTAGTTCCATGAATAAACAGTCGCTTGAAAATTTAGTTCATTAAATAAACAGTCGCTTGAACATTTAGTTCCATGAATAAACAGTCGTTTGAACATTTAACTCCATGTATAGTAACCATAACACATGTTCGCTCACGTGTACTACTTTACGGTTTATGAAACAATTATGACTTCCAAAAATAATTCATTTTAAACCTTGCAATCATGTTAAAAAACAGAGCATCATTGGTTCCATGACATGAGGGATGGTTGGGAAGAAGATTAGAAGAGGTTTCGAATCGAAAGGAGCGCCGAAACGAATTTTTGGAAACCGGGAACAAAAGAACTGGCACGACCCGTGCCAGACCTAGCACGACTCGTGCTGCCTGGAAATGCAATTCCAGTCAACCTGAAAGGTTGGCATGACCCGTACTAGGGGTAGCACGAGCCGTGCTGCCTGTAGCAGAGTCACAATTTGCTTATTTCGTTCTGTTTCGCTTTTCCTATCGCGTCCAATCCGTAACCCAATCTTAATCCAACTTAAACAGAGACAATACCAGACAATATTCCAGTCCAAAACAAGTAACATCAACCAATTTCACAACAATCACACGATACAAATTCATTAAATCATTATAACGACGCCGAAACGAGACATTTTCGAAAACACATTTCTCGACTCGAATTTCATAAAAACGAAATTGTACAAAATTTTCCAACAACTAATAACAATCAGAACTCCAATATTAAAAACCCTAAGCGAGTAGAAGTCACCATTTTGATGAACTCGCGAGAAATCACGTCCTCAGACGAAACGATCGAACCGTAACCTCTCGAACAATCCCCGTAATCACGAACTCGCACCAAACGGGTCTATACTTCGAAAACAGCAACTCTACTCTTTCTTGCTACTGAAATTTCCTTCTATTTGCTTCAAAATACAATGTAGCTTCACTTCTACCCCAATCTAGCCTTCACTTGAACAAGTAAAGTACCTAAGAGCTTAAAACTCCATTAATGGCCAAGATGGAGCTTCAAATTCGAAAATGGAGGATGATGGAAGAGGGAGAATCAGCTATTGAAATTAGTACCACTGGAAAGGGAATTGAAAATGGAGAAGAATGGGTTAGAAAACACCTACATGCATCAAGGTTCCTGGATTTTCCCTTCTCCTTCTCTTCCTCTTCTCTCTCACGATTCCTTTCTCTTTTCTATTTTTTCTGGTTCTGTTTTCAGCAAGTGAGGTATGAGAGTGTTTTGGCTGAACAAGGTCTTAAGTGGGTGGGAAAAGACTAAAGTGCCCTTAACTTAGCTCATCATCTTGGTTTACTTCTAATTAACCACTAACTCATAATTTCCTTCTAAAAATTGTGGTTGTAGTTTTATGGAGTTAAGGAGTGTGTTTGGTGTTGTGTAATTTGGGTTAGGGGTTCGAATGATATGGAAATGACCAAAACGCCCTTGGCTCCCTAATCCTCACAGAATTCTATTTCTACCTCAAAACAATCACATAATTCATACACTTAACAATTAAATGTTGCTTTCACGCTTTTAACATGTCCATGACTTGATTTATTATTATATCGAATAATAATTCGCTGGTTAATTTCATAAAACGAAATTAACCGAAATTAGGGATGTTACAATCACCCCAACTTTTAAAATTTTGTCCTTAAAATTGAACAGAACTTACCTCATGAAAATAGATACGGATATCTAGCCCGCATGTCGTCCTCTAATTCCCATGTAGCTTCCTCGATCGGAAATCCATCCCAAACTACTTTGACAATGAGAATTGTCCTTGTTCGAAGCGTCTTCTCGCCACGTTCCATGATGTAACCAGGATGAGGTTGAAAAGACAAATCCGGCCTAAGGTCAATCGTCTCGAAACTCAACGGTTGACTCGGATCGGAAATGTATTTCCTTAGCTGAGACACATGGAATACATCACGAAGATTGGACAAAGCTGGAGGTAAAACAATACGGTAAGCTACTAGCCCAATACGCTCGATAATATGGAAAGGTCCAATATACTGAGGACTAAGTTTCTTCGCCCGCAATGCTCTACCGGTACCAATTGTTGGAGAAACTCTCAAAAACACATGATCACCAGACTCAAACTCTAGTGGTCTTCTTCTCTTGTCCGCATAGCTCTTCTGCCTACACTGGGCAGCCTTCATTCATTCTCTGATTTGCTGTATATTTTAGGTTGTCTCAAGAATCAAATTGGGCCAAAACAATCGATCTTCACCGACATCCCACCAACACAATGGCGTTATGCACTTCCTCCCATACAAGGCTTCAAATGGAGCCATTCCGATACTGGAATGATAGCTGGTGTTATAAGCAAACTCCACCAATGGAAGATGATCCTCCCATTTTCTTCCGTTATCAAGCACACAAGCCCGAAGCATATCTTCTAAACTCTGAATAGTCCACTCCGTCTGACCATCTGTCTGCGGATGATAAGCGGTACTAACAAACACTTTTGTTCCCAAAGCTTGGTTTAATGCTTTCCAAAATCGAGAAGTGAACTTTGGATCACGACCTGACACAATACTTGTAGGAACTCCATGCAACCTGACTATAGTCTTCAGATATTCCTCTACTAACTTGGAAACCTTGCTGTTCGAACGAACAGGAATAAAATGAGCTGATTTGGTTAGACGATCCACAACTACCCAGATGGAATCGTTACCGGCTTGGGACCTTGGTAATCCCATGACAAAGTCCATAGAAATATCTTCCCATTTCCATACTGGCACATTCAACGACTGTAACTGACCAGCAGGCTTCTAGTGCTGCCTTAACCCTTTGACAAGTTAGGCATCGAGACACAAATTCTGCAATCTCTACTTTCATCCCTTGCCACCAGTACATCTGCTTCAAATCCCGATACATCTTGGTAGACCCAGGATGTATGGAATATTGACTCTGATGTGCTTCCTCTAACACTTGCCTTTTGATGTCATCGTCCTTTGGCACACAAATCCTACCGTTGAAGCAAATAATCCCATCACTATCTTCGGTAAAATTTGGTAACCTTCTTGGAGCTTGCAACTCTACGTCAATTTCTTGAGCTGAGCGAATTAGATTTCTCAATAAACTCGAAATCTGGATATGACTCAACACTAACCAGTTCCTTCTTTGCTTCACATTCAGATCTAAGTCTCTGAAAGACTCTAGCAGCTTCATCTCATGCATCATTAAGTCTGTCGTATGAATAGATTTCCTACTCAACGCATCAGCTACAACATTGGCCTTCCCAGGATGATACTTCAACTCGAAGTCGTAATCCTTCAGAAACTCAACCCATCATCTTTTTCTATTATTCATCTCCTTTTGGTCAAACAGATACTTAAGGCTCTTGTGATCACTAAAGTCTTCGAAACGAGAACCGTATCGGTAATGTCTCCAAATCTTTAGAGCATACACAATTGCTGCTAACTCTAAGTCATGAGTTGGGTAATTCTCTTCATGCGGTTTCAACTGTCTAGAGGCATAAGCAACCACTTGTTGATTCTGCATAAGAACACACCCTAAACCCTTCCCAGAGGCATCACTGTAAATTTGGAATCCCAGTGACGGATCTGGAAGAATTAGGATCAGAGCAGATGTCAACCTACTTTTTAACTCTTGAAAACTTTTTCCTCACAATCGGAATTCCTCTCAAACGGCTGACCCTTGCGAGTTAACCGAGTAAGCGGAATGACTAACTGTGAGAACCCTTCAATAAACCTCTGATAGTAACCAGCTAGTCCTATGAAACTCCTTACTTCGGTCACAGACGTTGGTTCTACCTTACTAGGATCCACTGCGACTCCCGACTGAGATATCACATGACCCGAAAACTTTACCTCAGGCATCCAGAAATCGCACTTTGAAGGCTTCGCATACAACTTCTTTTCTCGGAGTAAATTCGGAACGATGCGGAGATGCTGAACATGTTCCTCAACGGTCCTTGAGTACACCAAGATATCATCAATGAACACCACTACAAACTGATCCAGGTACGGGCGGAAGACTCTGTTCATGTAATCCATGAATATCGCGGGAGCATTAGTTAGACCGAAGGGCATCACTACAAACTCGTACTGTCCATACCGAGTACGGAAAGCTGTCTTCAGAATATCTAAGGCTCTCACTTTTATCTGGTGATACCCCGACCTTAGATCAACTTTTGAAAATACTGCAGCACCTCGAAGTTGATCGAGCAAATCGTCTATCCTTGGCAAAGGATACTTATTCTTGATAGTTACCTTGTTCAACTGGCGGTAATCAATACACAATCGCATGCTCCCATCTTTCTTCTTGACAAGTAATACTGGAGCACCCCATGGCGAAGCACTAGGCCTAACAAACTTCTTCGATATCAACTCTTCTAGTTGAGATTTTAATTCCTTTAACTCTAAAGGAGACATTCTATATGGAGCAATAGAGATTGGCCCTGTGCCCGGAACCAACTCTATTGAGAATTCTACCTCACGATTTGGAGGTGAGGAAGAAACTTCATCTGGAAATACATCTAGGAATTCATTAACAACTTGCACAGAAGATAGATCTAAACCTGTTTCAGTCGATGCAGACAACACCATGACGTAAGCTTCTGTGCCTTGGAATAGACAATGACTTGCGGAAGTGAATGAGATAACCACTTCGGAGTTGGTCGGTTGTAGCTCCATTGATTCGGAGGCGAAACCGATAGTCCGATGAAAGCAATCATTGGATACATGGTTGGCAGACATCCAACTCTTACCCAAAACGAAGTCCATACCTCTCAGTAAGTTATTTGCAGGCTTGACAGTCTGGGCATCCAAAGTGTTGATTCGTCCGTGAGTCGAAGCAGCTTGAGATTCCTTGAAACTCTTCCTTGTCGGGTACTCATCAGCATAGTAACCCAATTCTTACCATAATAATACTGATTTGAACCTTTCTGACATTCACCATGATGACGCTTCCCACCTTTGGAACACTTGCTGAACTTTGAGAAATCAGACGATTGCACTTTCTTTCCTTTGTCGTAGTTACCTTTTAAATTTGCATTCGGAGTTGATGGTTCAACTACCTTCTACTTTCCTTTCCAATATTTCCTCTATACTTCTCTTGATCATTCAGCACATAGACAGCCAACCAATCCAACTGGGACAACTTAGCATATTCAGCAGTGTACTGCTCTACTGTCAGGTCACCCTGCTTGAAGGCTAAAAATCTCTTCATTCTTACTTTGAAATATTCCAAAAATCTTTTCTACCTCAACTATCTGATGTTAGGCTTCCATCACTTTAGGTTCTCCATTCCCTAAGATGAAACAGGTTTTTGAGGAACTTCGGTCTTGGTCGAGGATTACGACGTCTTGATCATCCTGCCATAATTCCGCTTATGATGCACCAAGTATTGAGTTGATCAGGCTCAATGTCCCTTAGCATCACAAGTAGAGTTACAACAAGACTAACAAGGAATCGACTCAACCCTAAACTAAACTAAGCCCGACTAGGCCGAACTGCTCTGATACCAAAATGTAACACCCTAATATTTCTATCAAATAGAAATGCTAAGATGCACGAAATGGCATACATCAGAGTAAAATTTCCAGTTTCAGATATTGAACAAAACTAAAAACTCTTAAACTTAATCCAAAATCAAGAGTTATACATAGCTCAAGACATCCAAATGATAACAACTCCTATTGTTCAATATCCAACAACATGAAAATAGAGGAAACGATCATTAACTAGTAGCTAGTACAAGTCATCAAATCGAAGTACAATCACTAACGGAAAAACAACATGAACATAAGTCTAAAACTTCATGCTCTCCTTAAGGTCTCATCAACCATGCTTCCTTGCCTTGTTCTTTCCCCGAGTATCTGTAAAACAACAACATATAAAGGGTGAGATAAACATTATCTCAGTGAGTTCTAACGTAACCCCTCACAATGACTCTCAGTCCATTTATTCTTGTTCATTTAAACGTAGTCCATTTAGGTCCTACGTGCATATAGCTTTTCCTGACATGCCATAGTACATCTTCGGTAAAAGCTCTGCCTTTACCGTCGAACCTCTCCACTAACTAGCTTAAACTAGCTTCAAACCTCGTGAGGCCTACTTCTAAGGCTCATGACTTCCCCTCCCCTAGTATACTAATCAACTGGATCATCACCCGCGCTTTGATATAATTTATATATCCTGACCTTGATTGAACATTTAGTTCCATGAATAAATAGTCGCTTGAACATTTAGTTCCATGAATAAACAATCGCTTGAAAATTTAGTTCCATGAATAAACAGTCGTTTGATCATTTAGTTCCATGTATAGTAAACGTAACACATGTTCGCTCACGTGTACTACTTTACGGTTTTTGAAGCAATTATGACTTCCAAAAACAATTCTGTAACATCCCTAATTTTTAAAATATAATTTATGTGGATTATAAATAATTTCTAGTCGAGGGAAATGATAATTCACGACTCGGATCCGGGTTAGTCGAGAAAACCTGAATTATTGGCTAAGTAGGAAGGAACTTAAGCAAAATTGAGGATTTTGAAGGAAATAATGAGCCAAGGGCATTTTGGTCCTTTAACAACCACTTAAGCCCTCAGCCCATTCCTCATCACTCAGCTGACCCACTCCATCAGTTTCAGAATTGAAAACAAAAGAAAAGAAAGAAGGGAAAGAAGAGAGGAAGGGGAAAGGAGGCGAAAGAGAGAGGAGAGGAAGGGATCTCCATCAACCATCCAGCCATTGCATGTAAGTTATCTCTGCACCATCTCCCTCCATTTTTCGTGCTCTTTCCAATGAGCCTAAATTCAGATCCTAACTCTCCCTCATGCATCAATTTCCATTTTCGAATTTGAAGCTCAAGGTTGAGTCTTTCCATCTATGAAGCATTGCATGTGCTCTTTGGAACCTTGGGAGTGACCTAAGCTACTTGGTGAAGCTACATTTCGAAAGTTGGAATCTAACGAAGGGTGTGAAGTTGTTGTCTCAGTTTGGGCAGAAGAGATTTTCTGTTTTTGAAGCGTTTGAATCGTTACGGGGATTGTTCGAGCGGTTTCGGTTGGGTCGTTTCGAGTAGGATGAGATTTCTCGGGTATTCGTCAAACCGGTGAGTTTTACTCACGATCAGGGCTTTGTTTGTTGTCCTGAAGTTATTGGAAAATTCTAGTTTGTGGCTTAAATTTGAATTTCGAAAGATTTTTGAGTCGAAAACCGTTTTTCCGGAAAATTAACATTTTACGGTTTCTACAAAGTATATGCAATTCTCTACGAATTTTGATTGAATACTTGGACTGGATTTTCTGGTTATAGTATCTGTTTTTAGGTTACAAAGGTCATGGAATGTCTCGGTGCCGTCTAGAAACTGAAACGGCACAAAACCGAGTTTTGAAAAGCTGTTTTTTTTTGCTTTTCTCCTAACCATCGCGACGCTTTGGAGTTTTTCCGCAAAATACACTGATTTTATTTCCGCGATAACTTTTGATCCGGGAACCCGATTGAGGTGTTCTCAGGTGCGTTTGAAAGCTTATTCAAAGACCTAAATATATATATATATATATAATTTAAATTATATAATGCACAGTTTATTTTTTTAAAGTTATAATTATTCGAAAAACTGAAAAGTAGACCGCGTGTGAGTTCACGTTTTAAATAACAACCGGATTATGTGGCAAATCTTGTACTGTGGTTATAATGCCGGATGTCTTGTTTATTATTCACCAAAACGGGTTGTAGACAACGTTAGATATAGATATATTGAATATGAAAGTCGGCTTAATGCGGGTGTGATATATAAATTATAATAAGTTAGGTGACGACCCAACAAATGGCATACTAGGAAGGGAAGGTCATGAACCCTCACCCTAGGCCCTGATCGTTAGGGAAAGTACTAGCGGGGGTTATCGGGATTGTGGTTGTTTGCACGGCCAATGTATGCTACAATAGGTGCACGATTCGCCGAGATTGTGGGTGTTTGCACGGTCGGTGTTTCGTTTGGTAAGCTAGTAATTATAATTTAATTTACGAGGCTTAATAATATATAATAGTACTTTACATACCGAGATTGTGGCTATTGCACGGTCGGTAATGAGCTAAATATATATATGAGCAAGTAGTTATAAATTAACTACGTTGCAATGGTTTTATAAATGAACCGAGTGATAGTAAGGGGGCACGGTAGAACTCACTGAGATATGTTATCTCACCGTATTATTATTGTGGTTTTTAATGAGAAACAGGGGAAGCGAAAGACAAGGCGACACGAGTAGGTGACGCGCTTACGGAGATGCAAGGGACTTGTAGTCTTAATGTTTTTCGATTGTTCTTCTTTTATTGTCTCTGTTTTGGTTATGTAACTTATACTTGATATGAGTTGTATGAACCCTTTTATTTCACTGTTTATGGTATTGAACAATTGGGGATCTGTATTCCTTTTGAGTTGTGAAAACAGTGAACCTTTCTGGAATTTAAGACGGATGACTCCGAGACATTATGTTTTGTTGTCGGAAAAAGTTTGTACGTTCAATACCTAAGCAGGGATTGTGTCCTCTGATTATTGTTAAGCTGTGAATTTCAATCTATCTACACGTTAGAAATATTGGGGTGTTACAATTGGTATCAGAGCAGTTTGACCTAGTCGGACTTAGTATTAGTTTAGGGTTGAGTCGATTCCTTGTTAGTCCTTGTTATAATTATACTTTTGATGCTAAAAGAAATTGAGCCTGATCAACTCAATACTTGGTGCATCATAAGCGGAATTATGGCATGATGATCAAGATGCAATCCTCCACGAAGACCGGAATCTCCAACTGGTGCATCCTCAAGCAAGGTGACATGACAGTAGAAGAATACATCGCTAAGTTTGAGAAGTTGTCTCAATTTTACCAAGCGGTAAAGTATGCTCCGAATGAGGAATGGAGGATGCATATGTATAAGATAGGCCTTCGTGCTTATATGGCTCAGGGTCTCAGTTCTTATACTCTCACCAATTATGCTGCCTTAGACCAACCAGCCTATGTCGCCGAGGATGATCTCAAAGGGAATACTGGAAAGGAAAGAAGGTGGTTGAATTATCAACTCCGAATGCAAAGTCCTAAGATAATTTCATCAAAGGAAAAGCAAGTGCAATTCTTTGATTCTTCAAAGGTCAGAAGATGTTCTAACTATGGAAAGCATCACAGTGGTGGAACATTCCCTGCCTGCAACTGATAGTGTTACTTCCTTCACTTCAGCCAGCCAATCTCTATTTTAAGGTGCGGAAGCTTTCGTTGGACTGGATTTGTCGTCTGTCCAGGTTGTTAATGAATTCTTAGATGTCTTTCCTGAGGAAGATTCCTCTTTACCTTTAGATCTAGAGATTTGGTGCCGGGTACAGGGCCAATATCTATAGCACCTTACAGGATGTCTCCTTTTGAACTAAAGGAACTAAAATCCTAACTTGAGGAATTAATTTCCAAGAAGTTTATTCGACCGAGTGCTTCTCCATGGGGTATTCCAGTATTGCTAGTCAAGAAGAAGGGCGGAAGTATGAGATTATGTATCGACTATCGTCAATTGAACAAGATTACCATCAAGAATAAGTATCTGTTATCAAGGATAGATGATCTGCTTGATCAACTTCGAGGTGCTAAGGTATTATCCAAAATTGATCTAAGATCGGGATACCATCAAATCAAAGTGAGGGCCTTAGATATTCCGAACACCGCTTTCCGTACAAGGTATGGACACTATGAGTTTGTAGTGATGCCATTCGGACTAACTAACGCTCCAGCTGTATTTATGGACTACATGAATCGAGTTTTTCATTCCTACTTAGATAAGTTTGTGGTTGCCTTCATAGATGATATCTTGGTGTATTAAAAGACAATTGAGGAGCACGCTCAACATCTACGCTTTGTTTTGAATGTACTCTGAGAAAAGAAACTATATGCAAAGCCGTCGAAGTGTGACTTCTGGATGTCAGAAATAAAGTTCTTGGGTCAAGTGGTTTCCCAAGAGGGAGTAGCGGTCGATTCTAGTAAAGTGGAAGCTGTGTTGAATTCGAAGAGACCAACTTCAGTAACTGAAGTAAGAAGCTTCTTAGGATTAGCAGGCTATTATAGAAGATTTATCCAAGGTTTCTCACAGTTAGTCCTCCCACACACCCGGTTAACCTATCAAGGATTAGCCGTTTACATGGGATACTGATTGTGAGGAATGTTTCCTCGAATTGAAGGTTCGGTTGACTTCTGCTCCAATCCTGATTCTTCCGGATCCGTCCCTGGGTTTTCAAATTTAGAATGACGCCTCTGGGAAGGGTTTAGGATGTGTTCTTATGTAGAACCAGCACGTTGTGGCCTATGCATCCAGGCAACTAAAGACTCATGAACGGAATTACCCAACTCATGACTTAGAGTTGGCAGCTATTGTGTTTGCACTAAAAATTTGGAGACATTACCTTTATGGTTCTCGTTTCGAAGTTTTTAGTGATCACAAGAGCTTAAAATATCTGTTTGATCAGAAGGAGCTAAATACCAGACAGAGAAGGTGGATTGAATTTCTGAAGGATTATGATTTAGAATTGAAGTATCATCCCGGAAAAGCTAATGTAGTGGCAGATGCATTAAGCAGGAAGTCTCTCCACACCGCAGAGTTAATGGTTTATGAGATGGTATTGTTAGAGTCTTTTAGAGACTTGAATCTCAAGGAGATAAGAAAAAGGAATCGGCTAGTGTTACAGCATATTCGGATTACCAGTGTACTAAGGGATCAGATTCTTGCGGCTCAAGGGGTCGACGTGGGACTGCAATCTCAGAAAGAATTACCAAATTTTACCAAAGACAGTGATGGTGTTATCTGTTTCGATGGTAGAATTTGTGTATCGAAGGATGAAGATATCAAGAGACAGGTTTTAGAAGAAGCTCATCGGAGTCAATATTCCGTACATCCTGAATCCACCAAGATGTACCGGGATTTGAAGCAGATGTATTGGTGGCCTGGAATGAAAGCTAATGTTGCTGAGTTTGTATCTCGATGCTTAACCTATCAAAAGGTTAAGGCAGAACACCAAAGACTTGCGGGTCAGCTGCAACCACTTGATGTGCCAATATGGAAATGGGAAGATATCTCAATGGATTTTGTTATGGGTTTGCCAAGGTCGCAAGCCGGTAATGATTCCATTTGGGTGGTGGTGGATCGATTGACTAAATCTGCTCATTTCATTCCCATTCACTCAAATTACAAAGTCTCCAAGCTAGCAGAGGAGTATGTGAGGAGTATTGTAAGATTGCACGGAGTCCCTACCCGTATTGTATCGGACCGAGATCCTAAGTTCACCTCCAGATTTTGGAAAGCATTGAATGAAGCTTTAGGGACAAGGGTGCTTGTTAGAACTACTTATCATCCTCAGACTGATGGTCAGACAGAGAGAACTATTCAGACTCTTGAGGACATGCTTCGGGCATGTGTGCTAGATAGCGGAAGGAAATGGGAGGATCATCTTCCATTGTTGGTGTTCGCCTACAACAACAGTTACCACTCCAGTATTGGAATGGCACCATTTTAAGCACTATATGGGAGGAAGTGTAGAACCCCGTTATGTTGGTCGGACGTAGGTGAAAATAAATTTTTGGGACACGACTTGGTCCGTGAAACTACTAAGAATATACGACTGATTCAAGAAAGAATGAAGGTTGCTCACAGCCGGCAAAAGAGCTATGCTGACAACCGAAGGAGACCGTTGGAATTCGAAGTTGGTGATCACGTGTTCTTAAGGGTTTCTCCAACCATAGGTACCGGTAGATCCTTGCGAGCGAAGAAGCTCAGTCCTCGATATGTTGGACTTTTCCAAATCATCGAGCGTATTGGGCCAATTGCCTATCGTCTTGCTTATTCTCCGGTCTTATCAAATCTACATGATGTCTTCCATGTCTCTCAATTGAAAAAGTATGTCCCCGATCCGGATCAGCCGCTGAATATTTTGCACAATTGACCTTCGATCGGATCTATCATTCCAACCATATCCTAGCTATATCCTGGAGCGTGGAGAGAAGACGCTACGGACAAGGACTATTCCCATTGTCAAAGTGGTCTAGGATGGCTTCTCGATCGAAGAAGCTACCTGGGAGTTGGAAGATGACATGCGGACACGATATCCATATCTATTCCATTGAGGTATGTCTTTTCAATTTTGAGGACAAAATTTTAAAAGTTGGGATGATTGTAAGATCCCTAATTTTTAAAAAATAATTTATGTGGATTATAAATAATTTCTAGTCAAGGGAAATGATAATTCACGACTCGGATCCGGGTTAGTCGAGAAAACCTGAATTATTGGCTAAGTAGGAAGGAACTTAAGCAAAATTGAGGATTTTGAAGGAACTAATGAGCCAAGGGAATTTTGGTCCTCTCACAACCACTTAAGCCCTCGGCCCATTCCTCATCACTCAGCTGACCCACTCCATCAGTTTCAGAATTGAAAACAAAACAAAAGAAAGAAGGGAAAGAAGAGAGGAAGGAGAAGGGAGGCGAAAGAGAGAGGAGAAGAAGGGATCTCCATCAACCATCCAGCCATTGCATGTAAGTTATCTCTGCACCATCTCCCTCCATTTTTCGTGCTCTTTCCAATGAGCCTAAATTCAGAACCTAACTCTCCCTCATGCATCAATTTCCATTTTCGAATTTGAAGCTCAAGGTTGAGTCTTTCCATCTATGAAGCATTGCATGTGAACCTTGGGAGTGACCTAATGTAACGCCCCAAAATAATTTAATTATTTATTTAATTAAGTTATTTAAGGCTTACAATATTTATTTAATTTAATTAACTAATTCAGGATTTATTTTATTTTATTTTATTTATTTAGGAGGGGTCGTCATGAATTAGGTGGTGCACATGAGGGCCCATGATCCACAAGTAGGCCCATGACCCATTGGCTAGTCATAGAGCTCGATTCACTTAGGGGTCTTGAGGGGTAGTTTTCATTCACTCGTTTCATCCAAAAAGAAAGAAAAGAAAGCGAATAGAGAGAGAGTGAGAAGAGGAGGCGACGGTTGCAAGAGGAAAGGAGAGGAAATTCGTGGAGCACTCTAGGGTGATTTCCATGAATGATTGGTATGTTTTGATGTTGTTGCTATACTGAAATTTTAATTGTGCAAAGATATGTTTGATTGGTGTTGAATCGTACACAATAGGAATTGTGCATGCCCATTGTTTGGTGTTATGATTGAATGAATTTTTGGTGGAAAATGTGATGGCTATTGTTCATATAAGTAATTGGCATTGGTGATTTAATTTGGTGAATTTTTGTTGAGAGGAACTAAAAAAGTGTAGGAGCCTTAGGCGCCCTAGAGTGTTGCTTGTGTTGTTGGAATTCTGCTCCCAGGCGCCCTGCTGCTGGGCGCCAAGAGCTGTGCTGCGCCTGTTGTGTTCTGTTGCTGTCCCAGGCGCTGGGCGCCTTCCTGGGCGCCTGTCTCTCTGTGTTTCCAGTTCTGGCGCTAGGCGCCTTGTGCCATGGGCGCCAAGGGCCCCAACTTTCGGGTGATTGTTTTGCCAATTTTGGCTTTTGGTTTTCATGTCCAAGTTAAATGGCTCGTGTAAAATGATTTTGGCCATCAAAAGAGTTGTAGCCTGTGTTTTCCTTAGGCGTCTAGTGCATGGGCGCCGTGTGCTCTGCGCCAGTTTTTCCTGCGCCTGTCTCCTGTGTTCCAGTTTTGGCGCTAGGCGCGTTGGCCATGGGCGCCAAGGGCGCCACTGTTGTGTTGCATATTTTCTCAAAATTCTTTTTGGGTTCTCATACACTGAATAAATGGCTCGTGTAAAATAATTTTTGGAGTCATAAGAGTTGTTCCCTGTCCTGGCCTTAGGCGCCTAGTCCATGGGCGCCAACGTTGCGTGTCATATTTTGCCAAACTTTTTGCTGGGTTCCCATATTCTGAGTAATTGCCTCGTGCAAAATTAATTTTGGAGTCAAATGAGCTGTTTTCCGTGTTGGCCTTAGGCGCCTAGTGCATGGGCGCCGTGTTCCCCTGCGCCAGTTGCGCCAGGCCAGTGTTGCTGCTCCTGGGCGCCCAGCGCCTATGCGCCAGTTCCAGAATGTCTAAGTATTTTCCCGATTTTGTTTCAATCATAACTTTTGACTCGGTTATCCAAATTTGACGGTTCAAAATGCGTTTCGAAGCTAATTTCGGTGTCTATCCAAATGTTCTGGTTTTGTGCAAAAATGGATTATTTTACTGGTGGTTCTGGACTGAAGTTGTTCAAGGTGTCTAATTGCAATTTTTATTCACCTTCTCCTATTCCGTGTCAATGTCCTAAAACGGTTTAATTAAAATGGTACTGATTTATTTGGGGAATTGATTGGTGAGTTTTATTGGTGAGTTTATTTGGTGAGTTTTATTGGTGAGTTTTATTTGGTGAGTTTTATTGGTGAGTTTATTTGGTGAGCTATCTGGTGAGTTTATTGGTGAGTTTATTTGGTGAATTTTGTGGTATGTTGTGGTGTATTGTCATGGCATCTCATGAACCATGTGCATTATCGGTGAGCAGAGGCTTCGGCCTAATTTTAATTGGTGAGCAGAGGCTTCGGCCTAATTGTATTTGGTGACGGATCCGACATGCATGTGCCCGTGGAGTTTGGGTTGCATTTCATGCATAACCATACATTTTGTAATGTTGTTTGGATATTGAAATTTTGATGTGGTTGCTGCCATTGTTGTGAATTGGTGTGCCTAGTTACTTTTCCTATGTAGTGCTTATTCCATATGTTATTAATTATGAAAAGAGACTCACCCTACTGCTTTTATGTTGCTTCTCATGTCGGCAACGTGCAGGTATTAGCGAGTGAAGGTTACCCTTATTCCTTCGTCTGGTAGGAAGTGTCATGCTCTGATACGTAGCACCGGGGGGGCGTCTTATGCTTATGTGTTATTCTATTTATACTGTTAGACTGTTATTGGTGATGTATTGGACTTGTTTTCGAACTTATTATTATTCCGCTGCAGTAGTGACTGTATTTAGTTGATGTGAACTAAACAGGTATTTTATGGTGCTATGTATCATGTGGCTTTTAGCCGAACTATGCAATTTGAAGTTGTTGATTTAATGGAGTAAGTGTAGCACTCTCTTATATTGTTTCAAAAAAAAAAAAAGAAACTCTGATTTTATTAAATAGTAAGGTTATTAGAAGGGGGTGTTACACCTAAGCTACTTGGTGAAGCTACATTTCGAAAGTTGGAATCTAACGGAGGGTGTGAAGTTGTTGTTTCAGTTTGGGCAGAAGAGAGTTGTTGTTTTTGAAGCGGTTGAATTGTTACGAGGATTGTTCGAGCGGTTTCGGTTGGGTCGTTTCGAGTAGGACGAGAACTCTTGGGGATTCGTCAAACCGGTGAGTTTTACTCACGATTAGGGCTTTGTTTGTTGTCCTGAAGTTATTGGCAAATTATGGTTTGTGGCTTAAATTTGATTTTCGAAAGATTTTCGAGTCGAAAACCATTTTCAGGAAAATTAACATTTTACGGTTTCCACAAAGTATATGCAATTCTCTTCGAATTTTGATTGAATACTTGGACTGGATTTGCTGGTTATAGTATCTGTTTTTAAGTTACAAAGGTCATGGAATGTCTCAGTGCCGTCTAGAAAGTGGAACGGCACAAAACCGAGTTTTGAAAAGCTGTTTTTTTTTTTTTGCATTTTTGCTAACCATCGCGTCGCGATCCTACTTAATTTTTTTACAGGTTTCGCTTCTGTAACTTTTCGGGTCGCGACGGAACATGTTCGCGTCGCGACGCTTTGCAGATTTTCAGCAAAATACACTGATTTTATTTTCGCGATAACTTTTGATACAGGAACCCGATTGAGGTGTTCACAGGTGCGTTTGAAAGCTTATTCAAAGACCTAAATATATATATATATATATATATATATATAATTTAAATTATATAATGCTTGGTTTATTTTTTTAAAGTTATAATTATTCGAAAAACCGAAAAGTAGACCGCGTGTGAGTTCACGTTTTAAATAACAACCGGATTATGTGGCAAATCTTGTACTGTGGTTATAACGCCGGATGTCTTGTACATTATGCATCAAAACGGGTTATAGACAATGTTAGATATAGATATATTGAATATGAAAGTCGGCCCAATGCGGGTGTGATATATACATTATATCAAGTTGGGTGACTGTAACGCCCCGAAATAATTGATTAATTATTTAACTAATTGTTTAGGAATTATTTAGTAGAAAATAATGGAATAACCATATGTTAGTGTATGTGGACCTATTATTAGTGTTAGGATTAGTAGAGGAGAGGTGTTAGGAAAAAAGCCCATGATTAAGTCGCATAAGCTAAGGGAAAGCCCATGAAGTTAAATGAGTTGACAAATAGTAGGAAACTAGGTTAGGGTTTCATTATTAGAAAAACAAAAGTTTGAGAGTGAGAGAGCTAGAGGGCGCGACGGCCAAGAGGAGAGAAGAGGGAGAGAGCGATACCAAGAGGAGAGAGGAGGCTAGGGTTTTGTGATCTTCTAAGGCTAGGGTTCGTGATCTTCTAAGGCTAAGGTAAGGGTGGGATTCAAGCCTTATAATGGGATATATGAATTACTTTATGTGGGGGTCAGGGTTTGATGATTGTCATATGTATGATCATATATGTATTGAATGCCTTGTTGAATAATTATGTTTGTGTGACTGAGATTCCTATGGCCTAGAATTGTTATTGTATTTTGCCATGATCATGAGAAATTGAATTGGGTGCTGAAAGTGGCGCCCTAGGCGCCCTGTCACTGTTTTCTGTTTTTGTTGTTGATGAAACTGGCGCCCTTGGCGCCTTGTGCATGTCCCTGTGTTTGTGTTGCTGAAAACGGTGCCCTATGCGCCCTGTGTACTGCTGTTGCCGTTTGCTGTTATTTCTTGCTGTGTGCGTGCAGGTTGTTGGCGCCCATAGCGCCCTGTTGCTCGCTGGCGCCCTTAGCGCCTGTGGTTGTTACTGGCTGTTGGCGCCCTTAGCGCCCGTGGCTGTTACTGTTGTTGTTGAGGCGCCCTGTCCTTAGGCGCCATACCCTGTTTTGTTGCCTGTTGTTGTTGGCGCCCTGTCCCTAGGCGCCTGTTCCTCTTTGTTGTTGTTGCATGTTCGCGCCCTGTCCCTAGGCGCCTGTTCCTGTTTGTTGTTGCATGTTGGCGCCCTGTGCCTAGGCGCCTGTTCCTGTTTGTTGTTGTTGCATGTTGGCGCCTTAGCGCCTATGGTTGTTGTTGTTGCTTGTTGGCGCCTTAGCGCCCATTGTTGTGGCTGAATTGTTATTTCAGATGTTGTTAGTTGATGATGTTACACCAGTTGGATTGCCTCTATTTAATGGCATGGCTTTTACGTTGCAGGCCTATGGCCAATGTTGGGATTTATGATGTTGTTGTGCTAATATATAACTATTGATTGTCTGTGCATTCATCGTTGCGTCGCATGCATAGCATTTGCATATGGGGCGGTGGCCCCGGAGCTAGTCTCCACACGTTGGATTGCCTCTATTGGCATGGATTTTAGTTGGAAGCCTCTATTTATTGGCTGGATTATGGTACCACCTGCATTATAGGGCGGTGGCCCTGAGTCGAGTCACATTCTGCATTCATGTTGCATAATTATGCGATTGAAATGATTTTGACTGTTGTGACGTAATGACTTGACCGTTGTGATATGATGATATTGACTGCTGTGAAATGATGATTTGATGTCCTGACCTGATATATATATTGTCTTTCAGATGATTCATTATATAGTTCGATATCTCACCCCTTCTGTTTGAATGTTACCCCGATGTTGGTAACGTGCAGGTAACCTCGAATGAATGCCGTTGTACCTTCATTAGTTTGGGTCGGTGTCGTCGCTCTGATACGTAGCACTCGGGGGGATGAACGTTTGTTTATGTTATTTAAGTTGTTTACTGTTGGATTTTGAGTTATGAATGTTGCATAGTTGCCATGATTGTTTAGTTGAACCATTTGAATTTCCGTTGCGTAGTTAAAAGAAGTTTGACTTGTTTTGGAAATGTTGTTTTGTCGGTTCATCCGAGTTAGGGTGTTATGTGTCCGATTTTCAGAAAAGACTTATTTATGTCTGTTTATGGTTTTTAAGTTGATAAATGTAGCATCCGTTTGTTTGTGAAAACTCTGATTTTACTTATATTTATACCGGGCAGAAATGGGTGTTACATTAGTGGTATCAGAGCAGTTTCGGTCTGTCCGGCCAAGTTGTCAAGTTATTGTGTCGTTGACGATCAAGTATAGTCAATTAGTTCTAACTGTTGTTTATGTTGTAGTGATTAGTTGAGATGGCTGGAAGGAATGATCCTGCTATTGCTGCTGCTATGACGGCTATGGCACAGGCCTTGGGAAATCAGCAGAGCGTTGGTGAGAATGCTGGGTCTCGGAGTTTGGTGACTTTTCAGAGGGAGAATCTGCCTACCTTCAAAGGCAAGTATAACCCTGATGGAGCATTGGCTTGGCTGAAGGAGACAGAGAGGATCTTCCGTGTGATGGACTGCACTCCAGCGCAGAAGGTTCGTTATGGTACTCATATGTTGGCGGAAGAGGCTGATGACTGGTGGCTAGAGACTAGTCAGAGACTAGAGGCTGCAAGTGAAGAGGTCACTTGGGTTGTGTTCCGTAGGGAATTTATGAGGAAGTACTATCCGGAGGATGTTCAGGGTAAGAAGGAGATTGAGTTCCTTGAGCTGAAGCAAGGAAACCTGTCGGTTACTGAGTATGCTGCTAAGTTTATGGAGTTGGCTAAGTTTTATCCGCACTACAGTGAAGCAACTGCTGAATTTTCGAAGTGCATCAAGTTTGAGAACGGGTTGCGACCAGAGATCAAGAAGGCCATTGGATATCAGAAGATCCGTGTCTTTGCTGATTTGATTGACAGCTGTAGAATCTATGAAGAGGATAACAATGCGCATTATAAGATTATTAATGAGAAGAGGGGCAAGCCTCAGAGTCGTGGTAAGCCGTATGATGCTCCTGCCGGTAGAGGTAAGCCGAGAGTCGCCGATGGCAAGAGAACTAGTGGGGGAGATGCTTCGGCTGGTATCGTGTGTTTCAATGTGGCAAGGCTGGTCACAAGAGTATTGCGTGCAATTTGGAGGGGAAGAAGTGTTTCCGTTGTGGCAAGATCGGGCATGAAATGTCTGCGTGTGAGCATAAGGGGATGCTCTGTTTCAACTGTGGTGAAGAGGAGCACAGCAGTAGTCAGTGTCAGAAACCGAAGAAGGAAAGAGCTAGTGGAAGAGTGTTCGCTTTGGCAGGATCAGAGGCCACTGAGGGCGACGGACTTATTAGAGGTACGTGCTTCATTAATGGTACTCCTCTAATGTCTATTGTTGATACCGGTGCTTCTCATTGTTTTACTGCTGCTGATTGTGTTTCAAGATTGAGTCTTGCTTTGTCTTCTATGAATAGAGAGATGGTTGTCGACACTCCAGCTAATGGGTCGGTGACTACTTCTCTTGTGTGTTCTAAGTGCCCCTTGTCGATCTTCGGTAGGGACTTTGTTGTTGACCTGATTTGTTTGCCGTTAAGTGGATTGGATGTGATCTTAGGTATGAACTGGTTAGAGCATAACCATGTGCATATTAACTGTCGTAATAAGTCTGTGAGTTTCTCCACTCCTGAAGAGGAGGAAGCTGGTTTGTTGTCTGCTGGTCAGTTGCGGAAGTTGATGCGGGAGGAAGTCCAGTTATTCTCGCTGATGGCGTCAATGTCTGTCGAGAATTGAGCCGTGATTGAAGAGCTGCGGGTAGTATGTGAATTTCCTGAAGTTTTCCCTGATGAGATTCCAGATGTGCCGCCAGAGAGAGAAGTGGAATTCGCTATTGATCGTGTACCTGGTACCAGACCTGTTTCTATGGCACCGTACAGGATGTCGGCATCTTAATTGTCCGAATTGAAGAAGCAGCTTGAGGATTTGCTTGAAAGGAAGTTTGTGAGACCAAGTGTCTCGCCGTGGGGAGCTCCTATGTTATTAGTAAAGAAGAAAGATGGAAATATGAGGCTCTGTGTGGATTATCGGCAGTTGAATAAGGTAACAATTATGAATAAGTATCCACTTCCAAGGATAGATGATTTGATGGATCAACTGGTGGGTGCTCAAGTGTTCAATAAGATTGATTTGCAGTCGGGTTACCATCAGATTAAAGTGAAAGACGAGGATATTCAAAAGACGGCTTTTAGGACTCGTTATGGTCATTATGAGTATTCGGTGATGCCTTTCGGTGTTACCAACACGCCAGGTGTATTTATGGAATACATGAATCGTATTTTTCATACTTACTTGGATCGGTTTGTGGTGGTATTCATTGATGACATCCTGATTTATTCTAAGTCAGAGGAAGAGCATGCTGAGCATTTGAGGTTAGTGTTGGAGGTCCTGAAAGAAAGGAAGTTATATGCGAAGCTGTCGAAGTGTGAGTTTCCTTTGTCATGTCATTTCAGGTAGAGGTATTGCGGTGGATCCGTCTAAAGTAGATGCTGTGTTGCAGTGGGAAGCCCCGAAGTCGGCTACAGAGATTAGAAGCTTTTTGGGTCTAGCTGGTTATTATCGAAGGTTCATTGAAGGTTTTTCTAAGTTAGCACTTCCGTTAACTCAATTGACTTGCAAGAGTAGAGCCTTTATATGGGACGCTCGTTGCGAAGAAAGTTTCGCCGAATTGAAGAAGGGATTGACGACGTCTCCTATTTTGACGTTGCCCAATCCGGGAGAGTCTTTTGTGGTGTATTGTGATGCTTCCAAGATGGGTTTAGGAGGTGTGCTTATGCAGAATGGAAAGGTGGTTGCTTATGCGTCGAGGCAATTGAGGACTCATGAAAAGAATTATCCTTCGCACGACTTAGAGCTTGCTGCGGTTGTTTTTGTGCTGAAAATTTGGAGGCATTATCTTTATGGTTCTAGATTTGAAGTATTTAGCGACCATAAGAGTTTGAAGTATTTATTTGATTAGAAGGAATTGAATATGAGGCAACGACGATGGTTGGAGTTATTAAAAGATTATGATTTCAGATTGAATTATCACCCAGGAAAAGCTAATGTCGTGGCTGATGCGTTAAGTCGAAAGACCTTGCATATGTCCGCAATGATGGTTAAGGAGTTGGAGCTAATTGAGCAGTTCTGAGATATGGGTTTGGTTTGCGAAGTGACACCTCAGAGTGTTAGATTGGGAATAATAAAGATTAGTAATGACTTTTTGGATAGTATCCGGGAGGCTCAGAAGTTGGATGTTAAGCTAGTGTTTTCGATGGTTGGGATCGATCAGTCTGGGAAAGATGATTTCAAGTGGGTGTTACCAAGTGGCTTCAGTCTCAAGAGAGGGGGGTGAATTGAGATTTAAAACTTTTCAGATCTTTCGAAAAATGTTTTTCCCCTTTTCAATGACTTAGATCAATTTTTCGCGCAGGTTAAATGGAAGCGAAGGAATTAGAATATAAAGCAGTAAAGCGGTATAACAGTAAAGCAGGAAAGCAGTAAAGCACGCAGAGATTTATCCTGGTTCGGTCACCTCCTAGTGACCTACGTCCAGTCCTCACACCCTTGTGAGATTTTCCACTAACCAAAACAACAAGGCTTACAGGTGCCTTGGAAAACCTTTACAGACTCAGGCAATCTCCTCCTAGGATACCCCACCTATGGAGAGCCCTCAAATCTAATATAACAATAACAAGAGATACCCCACCCCTGTTACAATCAGCTGCCCCAGAAATATACCCCACCTCCTAGTACAAACAGCTACCCTAGAGAGATACCCCACTCCCTAGTACAAATCACAAACAATTAGATAATAAACAATTGTAAAGACAGAAATACCTCTAATGAAGGCAGATATTACAACTTGAAGAATGCAACCCCAACTAACTCTTAGCAACAGATCAGCTCAGACGGACCAACGGTGCGTGACGAGCAAAAGTAAAAGCGTGAAGAGTTTTTCTCAAAAATTTTCTGATTCGTGAAATGGGTTGTTGTGAAAATGAACGTAATGCAGTGCCTATTTATAGGCTATGAAAAACTCAAGTTTACGTTAAAAATAGTGTAGGAATCGATTCTTTGTTGAAACCATTTGATCTAGAAATCGATTCATTTAAGTGAGGAATCGATTTTGATTTGTTTGAAAAATAGGGACAATCGATTCTTAAGAACCATGGAGGGCTAGGAATCGATTATGTACTTAGAGAAAACATGTATGAATCGATTCTCAGCTTGCCTGAGACATGTAGGAATCGATTCTCAGTTAACTGCTGATCGTACCGGATCAATACGATGAGTTGCTGTTGTCAGATGATGTCGCTCGGTCGCTGGGATGAAGGACCGAGTTCTGGGCCGCACGCGGGTGGTACCTGCAAAGGCACTCCAACGCTCAAGTCAGAGGTGCTTCAACGGGCAGGGTCACAAGGTGAGTAAAACATACCTGAAGCCACATGCTGGTGTGGTATATATAACGTTGGCGTTCTAGCCGTTGCTGTTTTTGCTGGGCCGGCCGCATCTTGCGGAGCAAGCTAGATATTGGGCTGCGATGGGCCTACTGCAAGAAAGTGGCCTTCGAGCCCACTCCAGAACAGTTGCCCCCCAAGCCTAGGTCGCCTGGGGGCGGGCTAAGGCTTGATTCCTTGCCCCCCAGCGCGGTCTCAAACGACCGTTCTGGACTGGTCGAACGCAAGGTGGCCTGGCTCGCTAATTAGCTGATTGTGTGGTCGCTGCCACGCGACCTGGTCACACGGGGCCAGGTGCCGTCTCGGGGGCGACGCCTGACAACTAATCGTCATGAATGCTGAGGCGACAGTTACTTTAATGAGGTGACGTTTGGAGACTCGAGGAGTTTAAGCAATGATGGCACGCGAAGAGTGGCGCCTCTTCGCCTCCGGCCCATGATGACGGTTGGCCCATTATATATAGGGTTCAAGGGGTGCCTCATTTGCACGTTTATTCGATTTCTCCGCTCTCGCTGATCGCTCGCTTTTACCAAAGCTCGCTCGCTCCTGCCAAAGCTCGCTCACTCCCACCGAAGCTCGCTCGCTCTTGCCAAAGCTCGCTCACTACCGCCGAAGCTCGCTCTAATTCCAGGTAACTACGATCGCCCTGTCTTTATTTCCATTTCTGTTTCACCTGGTGGAGGGGGTGTCAGGTCTGGGGACGACCACGTCGCCCCTTCCCACGCGCGAGCAAGACCTTGACTGTTATTCCCCTTCCCACCTGCTGTTGTCAGTTGATGTCGCTCGGTCGCTGGGATGAAGGACCGAGTTCTGGGCCGCACGCGGGTGGTACCTGCAAAGGCACTCCAACGCTCAAGTCAGAGGTGCTTCAACGGGCAGGGTCACAAGGTGAGTAAAACATACCTGAAGCCACATGCTGGTGTGGTATATATAACGTTGGCGTTCTAGCCGTTGCAGTTTTTGCGGGGCCGGCCGCATCTTGCGGAGCAAGCTAGATATTGGGCTGCGATGGGCCTACTGCACGAAAGTGGCCTTCGAGCCCACTCCAGAACAAGTGCAAAAGAGTGGGAATCGATTCTTCCTTTAAAAAGATTTGGCTCAGGAATCGATTTGTGCACTGGAAATACATGAAGTGAAAATCGATTCTTCCTTTTCTGATTGGCCTGAAAATTGATTTTGATGAATGTATATGCAAGATAAAATCGACTTTTAGGTTTTAAAGATGATAGGTATGTTTACGTAAGTATGCATGCATCTTTGAAAAACTTGTGAGTGTGTGAGACTTTGAGATACGAGCTGACCTATGAAAGAGCTTACACTTTTTCCTAAGACACACCCAAACCCTAAGGACTACCCTTATATTTAAGGACTACCCTTAAACTTGAATCTTCAATTCTTGAGCTTGTTTGTCTTGGGTTGTGACTTTGATGTTTAGTCACTTTTATTAACTTTGGCCATCAACTTTACCTTTGTCTTTTTCATCATCAAAACATATTCTGCAATATTAGTTTACCTGCATTACAAGGTATCCACATTCTCCCCCCTTTTTGATGATGACAAAACATTAACTCATCTCAAGGTGGGAGGTTAGTTCAAACAGAAAATGTATATATGATACTCCCCCTATCATGATGCTCCCCCTGTTTTATTGACTATATGCAAGGTGGTATGAATGAATGCAAATGCATGCTGAATATTAAAACTCTATTCTTCTCCCCCTTTTTGTCATGATCAAAGAGGGCAACATGTAATAAAAATTGTGAATCTAACAGCATGAAGAGGAATCAATGATTCCAAGTTCTCTTCGAATGAAGAAGTTTTCTTTTTGTAAAGGTTTTGTAAAAATATCAGCCAGCTGTTTTACGGATTCAACAAATTCGATTACACAGTCCCCTTTTTGGACATGATCTCTAAGAAAATGGTGTCTTATCTCTATATGCTTGGTCCTAGAGTGTTGGACGGGGTTCTTTGTAAGATTGATAGCGCTGGTATTGTCGCATTTTATAGGGATATGATCTAGTTCTATACCATAGTCAAGAAGTTGTTGCTTCATCCAAAGAATTTGTGCACAACAACTCCTGCTGCAACATATTCTGCTTCAGCAGTTGACAGTGCGACAATGACTTGTTTCTTACTGTGCCATGAGACTAATGCACTACCTAGTATGTGACATGTTCCACTAGTGCTTTTTCTATCCAACTTACATCCTGCAAAGTCAGAATCTGAATATCCAATAAGGCTACATGTGGCGCCTTTTGGGTACCACAGACCAACATTTTGAGTGCCTATCAGATATCTCATTATTCTTTTGACAGCTACTAAATGTGACTCTTTTGGATTTGCTTGATACCTAGCACACATGCAAACACTAAACATGATGTCCGGTCTACTAGCAGTTAAGTAGAGAAGAGAGCCAATTATACCTCGATATTTTCTTAGTTCTACCGGTTTACCTTCTTCATCTTTGTCTAAGTAGCATGAGGTGCTCATTGGTGTGGACATTTCTTTTGCTTTGTTCATTTCGAATCTTTTGAGTAGTTCTTTGCAGTACTTTGATTGAGATATGAAGATGCCGTTGTTTGTTTGTTTTATTTGGAGCCCAAGGAAGAAGTTGAGTTCTCCCATCATTGACATTTCAAACTCACTCTGCATAATACTTGAAAACTCTTTACAAAGAAATTCCTTAGTAGCACCGAAAATGATATCATCCACATAAATTTGCACGAGTAAGATGTCATCTTTTGACCTTTTTATAAAAAGTGTAGTGTCAACTTTCCCTCTTTGAAAATCATGATTGAGTAGGAATTTGCTTGTTTTTAAACACCCATTTTGTGCCTATTATCTGATGTTTATCAGGTCTAGGGACTAGATCCCACACTTCGTTTCTTTCAAACTGATTTAACTCTTCTTGCATAGCAATAGTACAATGTTCATCAACTACGGCTTCATCTATATTTCTAGGTTCTATTTGAGATACGAAAGCCATATGATTACATGCATTTTTAAGAGAGTTACGAGTAGTTACCCCTTTAGTTACATCACCTATGACATTTTCAAGCGAGTGGTCCCTTGGGATTCTCCATTCCTTGGGAAGTTCACTGCTTGATCCTTCTCCTGATTTCTCTTGAGAGGTGGTTTTTGTTTCTTCTTCTTTATCTTTCTTCTTCTCACCTATCTGTAACTCTTCAGGTTCATCTGCAATATCATCAATAACCTTTCCCAGTCTTTGGGGGTTAGTTTCATCAAATGTAACATGTATAGATTCCTCAATTACCTTATTTCTTTTATTAAAAATTCTAAAGGCCTTGCTAGATAAAGAGTAACCAAGAAAAATTCCTTCATCAGCTTTAGCATCGAACTTACCTAGGTTATCCTTTCCATTATTCAATACAAAACATTTGCAACCAAAAGTGTGAAGGTGTGAAATATTTGGTTTTCTCCCTTTGTAAATTTCATAGGGGGTTTTCTTTAAAATAGGCCTAATAAAAACCCTATTCATAACATAACAAGCAGTACTTACAGCATCCGCCCAAAAGTATTTTGGGATGTCGTGATCATTTAGCATTGTTCTGGCGAGTTCCTCCAATGATCGATTTTTCCTTTCAACAACTCCATTTTGTTGAGGAGTTCTAGGTGCTGAGAAGTTGTGATTTATACCAAGTTCTTCACATAGGATCTCAAATTTTTCATTTTCAAATTCTCCGCCGTGATCAGATCGAATTGAGATGATCTTCAATTCTTTTTCATTTTGAATGCTGCGAGCAATTTTTTTGAATGCTCCAAAAGCTTCGCTCTTATTTGCCAGAAAGAGGGTCCAGGTATACCTTGAATAATCATCTACTATAACTAGAGCATAGTAATTTCCACCATAACTTTTTGTCCTTGAGGGACCAAATAGATCCATGTGTAACAGCTGCAAAGGTTTGTTAGTAGACACAATATTCTTTGATTTAAAGGACACTTTTACCTGTTTACCCTTTTGGCATGCATCACACAATTTATCTTTTTCAAACTTGATATTAGGCAAACCATTAACTAGATCTTTAGACACTAGCTTGTTAAGATGATCCATATGAATATGAGCTGTCCTACGGTGCCATAACCAAGAGTTTTCTTCCTTACTAATGAGGCAACATGCATTATGTGATGAAACACTATCTAAACTCATCATGTATCTGTTTTCTACTCTATTTCCTATCAATATAACTTGTTTACTTTGTTTGTCCTCAATGATGCATGAACCTGAGTCGAATATTACCCTATTTCCTTTATCACAAAGTTGGCTAATGCTTAATAAATTATGTTTAAGACCTTCAACATATAGCACATTATCAATAGCAATAGATAAATCTTTACCAACTTTACCTTCACCAAGGATTCTTCCTCTGTTATTGTCACCATAAGTCACATGACCGCTTGATCTGGGGGTAAGAGTTAGGAACTTTGTGATATCTCCAGTCATGTGCTTTGAGCATCCGCTGTCACGGTACCAATCTGACCCCCGTACCTTTAAGCATACCTGCATTGATTCAAAACAAGGTTTTAGGTACCCAAATCTCTTTGGGTCCTTGTGGGTTAGTGTTTGGTATGGTCCTTTTGGGAATCCATACCTTTTTCATAGTCTGTTTACCTCTTGCCCTGCAAACAGAAGCTGTATGTCCAGGTTTATCACAATAGTAACATCTAATATAAGGTTTAGTGGAAAACTTAGGTCTATGATGCATATTGCTTTTCACAAGGTTATTTCTCTGAATCCTAGGATGCACATGTTGTAATTTGGACATTTTGCCTATTGTACATTCAAGCTCATTGATTTTCTTTTCATGTTCTACACATTTATCACATGCATAATTTTCTTTGAAATAGACATGATCATCATTTTCTTTCCTAAGTTCTAATTTTTCTTTAGTTAAAGCATTAACTTCATCTTGAAGATTAGCAATGGTTTTCTTTGATTTACTTAATGCCTTAGCTAATTTCATGGAATCATCATGCAATTCAGTGAAAGCTTCATATAAATCATCATATGCATTTTGTAAAGAGTCAGGGTTAGATATTACCTCATTTTCATTCTCGCTTTCATGATCAGCCATTAATGCAACTTGAGCTTCTTCATCCTCTGATTCATCTGATGAATCCATGCAGTTGTCTTCCCATGCGATGTAGGCTTTTCTTCCTTTGTTATCCCTGAAATGCCTTCTTTTCAAATTTGGAGTCCTTTTTCTGTAGATTAGGACATTCCATTTTCATGTGCCCGGGTTTCCCGCATTCATAGCAAATAGGAGGACCGGATGAACTTTCTTTGCTAGAGAACTTTTTTGATTTGAAGTTCTTCCTTGGGTAGTTGTTGCCTTTCATGAACCTTTTGAACTTTCGAACCATAAGAGCCATATTCTCTTCACTTTCATCAATTTCATCATCTGAGTTGTCACTATCATCAAACCGACTAGAACTAGATGCTTTTAGAGCCAAGTTTTTCTTTTTCTTATCTGTATTTTCGTACTCAGCTAGACGGGTGAGTTCTAGTTCATGCTCTTGAAGTTTACCGAACAGAGTAGCCAGAGTCATAGTAGCTAAATTTCTTGATTCAGCTATAGCAGTAACCTTGGGTTGCCATTCTCTATTCAAACATCTCAGAACTTTGTTATTAGATCCTCTCCAGGAAATGACTTTCCCAACAAGCTTAACTGATTCACTATGTGAGTGAACCTTTTCTGCATTTCTGGTATTGTTTCACCTGTATTCATTCTAAATAGTTCGTACTCTCTGATAAGAGTATTTGTTCTTGCCCTTTTCACTTCACTTGTACCCTCATGAGTAACTTGGAGATTATCCCACATTTCTTGGGCAGATTTACAGTTTGAAACTCGAAAAAATTCATCAGGACTTAAAGCAGAAGTAATAATATTTTTGGCACGTAAATTATGTTGCACTTTTCTTTTCTCATCATCAGACCATTCATTTCTACTTTTAATTGTGAGAATACCGTCTACTATGTGCGTGGGGACATAGGGTCCTTTTTCCACAGCATCCCAAACATCTAAGTCTACCCCTTCAATAAAGATTCTCATTCTTTCTTTCCAATATGCGTAATCTTTCCCGTTGAATCCCGGAGGACGGGTAAGAGAAGCACCCTCTTGCGTAGACCAACCTGAAGCCATTTCTTTTGAAGCTGCTAGGCCCTTTATACAAGAGTCTAGCTCTGATACCACTTGTTACCAAGTGGCTTCAGTCACAAGAGGGGGGGTGAATTGAGATTTAAAACTTTTCAGATCTTTTGAAAAATGTTTTTCCCCTTTTTAATGACTTAGATTAATTTTTCGCACAGGTTAAATGGAAGCGAAGGAATTAGAATATAAAGCAGTAAAGTGGTATAACAGTAAAGCAGGAAAGCATTAAAGCACGCAGAGATTTATCCTGGTTCGGTCACCTCCTAGTGACCTACGTCCAGTCCTCACACCCTTGTGAGATTTTCCACTAACCAAAACAACAAGGCTTACAGGTGCCTTGGAAAACCTTTACAGACTCAGGCACTCTCCTCCTAGGATACCCCACCTATGGAGAGCCCTCAAATCTAATATAACAATAACAAGAGATACCCCACCCCTGTTACAATCAGCTGCCCCAGAAATATACCCCACCTCCTAGTACAAACAGCTACCCTAGAGAGATACCCCACTCCCTAGTACAAATCACAAACAATTAGATAATAAACAATTGTAAAGACAGAAATACCTCTAATGAAGGCAGATATTACAACTTGAAGAATGCAACCCCAACTAACTCTTAGCAACAGATCAGCTCAGACGGACCAACGGTGCGTGACGAGCAAAAGTAAAAGCGTGAAGAGTTTTTCTCAAAAATTTTCTGATTCGTGAAATGGGTTGTTGTGAAAATGAACGTAATGCAGTGCCTATTTATAGGCTATGAAAAACTCAAGTTTACGTTAAAAATAGTGTAGGAATCGATTCTTTGTTGAAACCATTTGATCTAGAAATCGATTCATTTAAGTGAGGAATCGATTTTGATTTGTTTGAAAAATAGGGACAATCGATTCTTAAGAACCATGGAGGGCTAGGAATCGATTATGTACTTAGAGAAAACATGTATGAATCGATTCTCAGCTTGCCTGAGACATGTAGGAATCGATTCTCAGTTAAGTGCAAAAGAGTGGGAATCGATTCTTCCTTTAAAAAGATTTGGCTCAGGAATCGATTTGTGCACTGGAAATACATGAAGTGAAAATCGATTCTTCCTTTTCTGATTGGCCTAAAAATCGATTTTGATGAATGTATATGCAAGATAAAATCGATTTTTATGTTTTAAAGATGATAGGTATGTTTACGTAAGTATGCATGCATCTTTGAAAAACTTGGGAGTGTGTGAGACTTTGAGATACGAGCTGACCTTTGAAAGAGCTTATACTTTTTCCTAAGACACACCCAAACCCTAAGGACTACCCTTATATTTAAGGACTACCCTTAAACTTGAATCTTCAATTCTTGAGCTTGTTTGTCTTGGGTTGTGACTTTGATGTTTAGTCACTTTTATTAACTTTGGCCATCAACTTTACCTTTGTCTTTTTCATCATCAAAACATATTCTGCAATATTAGTTTACCTGCAATACAAGGTATCCACAGTGGGATGCGCAAGGTGTGTTGAGGTTCCGTAATAGGATTTGCATTCCCGATGATGCAGAGATGAAGAAAGCAATTCTTGAAGAGAGTCATAGGAGTAAGTTGAGTATTCATCCGGGAGCTACAAAGATGTATTAGGACTTGAAGAAGTTGTTTTGGTGGCCAGGGATGAAGCGTGACGTAGCGCAATTTGTGTATGCATGTTTAACTTGTCAGAAGTCAAAAGTTGAACATCAGAAGCCTGCGGGATTGATGCAACCGTTAGAGGTTCCAGAGTGGAAATGGGATAGTATTTCCATGGACTTTGTGACGGGATTGCCTAATACCACAAGAGGGCATGATGCCATTTGGGTGATTGTTGATAGACTAACGAAGTCGGCTCATTTTGTTCGTATTAACATAACGTATCCAGTATCGAAGTTGGCAGAGATTTATATTCGAGAGATTGTGAAGCTGCATGGTGTTCCTATGTGTATCGTTTCGGATAGAGATCCGAGGTTCACTTCTGATTTTTGGAAGAGTTTGCAAGGAAAGTTGGGTTCTAAGTTGAGATTGAGTTCGGCGTATCACCCTCAGACGGATGGACAGTCAGAGAGGACTACTCAGTCGTTGGAGGATTTGTTGAGAGCGTGTGTTCTGAAGCAAGGAAGTTCGTGGGATTCCTATCTTCCACTGATAGAGTTCACTTATAATAATAGTTACCATTCTAGTATTGGGATGGCACCTTTTGAAGCGTTGTATTGTAGGATGTGTAGAACTCCTTTATGTTGGTATGAATCTGGAGAGAGTGTAGTGCTTGGACCTGAGATTGTTGGAGAGACTACTGAGAAGCTGAAGTTGATTCGTGAGAAGATAAAAGCTTCGCAGAGTAGGCAGAAGAGTTATCATGACAAATGAAGGAAGGATTTAGAATTTCAAGCGGGTGAGCATGTGTTTTTGAGAGTCACTCCGGTGACAGGTGTTGGACGCGCTTTGAAGTCGAAGAAGCTCACCCCTCGTTTTATTGGTCTGTATCAGATTTTAGAGAGAGTTGGAGACGTGGCTTATAGAGTGGCCTTACCGCCTAATCTTTCGAATTTGCATGACGTGTTTCATGTGTCACAACTTCGAAAGTATGTTTCAGATCCGTCTCACGTGATTCATATGGATGTTGTGCAAGTGCGGGATAATCTCACTGTGGAGACGATGCCTGTACGAATCGAGGACCGTGAGGTGAAGACTCTAAGAGGAAAGGAGACCGTCTTGGTGAAAGTGGTTTGGTTGGGAGCTGCCGGAGAAAACATGACGTGGGAGCTGGAAACCAAGATGCGGGAGTCATATCCCGAGTTGTTCGAGTCAGGTAAATTTTCGAGGACGAAAATATTCTAAGTGGGGGAGAGTTGTAACGCCACGAAATAATTGATTAATTATTTAACTAATTGTTTAGGAATTATTTAGTAGAAAATAATGGAATAACCATATGTTAGTGTATGTGGACCTATTATTAGTGTTAGGATTAGTAAAGGAGAGGTGTTAGGGAAAAAGCCCATGATTAAGTCGCATAAGCTAAGGGAAAGCCCATGAAGTTAAATGAGTTGACAAATAGTAGGAAACTAGGTTAGGGTTTCATTATTAGAAAAACAAAAGTTTGAGAGTGAGAGAGCTAGAGGGCGCGACGGCCAAGAGGAGAGAAGAGGGAGAGAGCGACGCCAAGAGGAGAGAGGAGGCTAGGGTTTCGTGATCTTCTAAGGCTAAGGTAAGGGTGGGATTCAAGCCTTATAATGGGATATATGAATTACTTTATGTGGGGGTTAGGGTTTGATGATTGTCATATGTATGATCATATATGTATTGAATGCCTTGTTGAATAATTGTGTTTGTGTGATTGACATTCCTATGCCCTAGAATTGTTATTGTATTTTGCCATGATCATGAGAAATTGAATTGGGTGCTGAAAGTGGCACCCTAGGCGCCCTGTCACTGTTTTCTGTTTTTGTTGTTGCTGAAACTGGCGCCCTTGACGCCTTGTGCATGTCCCTGCGTTTGTGTTGCTGAAAACGGCGCCCTATGCACCCAGTGTTGTTCCTGTGTTGCTGAAAACGGCGCCCTATGCGCCCTGTGTACTGCTGTTGCCGTTTGCTGTTATTTCTTGCTGTGTGTGTGCAGGTTGTTGGCGCCCATAGCGCCCTGTAGCTCGCTGGCGCCCTTAGCGCCTGTGGTTGTTACTGGTTGTTGGCGCCCTTAGCGCCCGTGGCTGTTACTGTTGTTGTTGAGGCGCCCTGTCCTTGGGCGCCATGCCCTAATTCTGTGCTATTGTTGTTGGCTCCATACCTTATTTTGTTGTTGTTGTTAAATGCGCCCTGTCCTTAGGCGCCATACCCTGTTTTGTTGCCTGTTGTTGTTGGCGCCTTGTCCCTAGGCGCCTGTTCCTGTTTGTTGTTGTTGCATGTTGGTGCCCTGTCCCTAGGCGCCTGTTCCTGTTTGTTGTTGTTGCATGTTCGCGCCCTGTCCCTAGGCGCCTGTTCCTGTTTGTGGTTGTTGCATGTTGGCGCCTTAGCGCCTATGGTTGTTGTTGTTGCTTGTTGGCGCCTTAGCGCCCATTGTTGTGGCTGAATTGTTGGTTCAGATGTTGTTAGTTGATGATGTTACACCAGTTGGATTGCCTCTATTTATTGGCATGGATTTTACGTTGCAGGCCTATGTCCAATGTTGGGATTTATGATGTTATTGTGCTAATATATAGCTATTGATTGTCTGTGCATTCATCGTTGCGTCGCATGCATAGCATTTGCATATGGGGCGGTGGCCTCGGAGCTAGTCTCCACACGTTGGATTGCCTCTATTGGCATGGATTTTAGTTGGAAGCCTCTATTTATTGGCTGGATTATGGTACCACATGCATTATAGGGCGGTGGCCCTGAGTCGAGTCACATTCTGCATTCATGTTGCATAATTATGCGATTGAAATGATTTTGACTGTTGTGACGTAATGACTTGACCGTTGTGATATGATGATATTGACTGCTGTGAAATGTTGATTTGATGTCCTGACTTGATATATATATTGTCTTTCATATGATTCATTATATAGTTCGATATCTCACCCCTACTGTTTGAATGTTACCCCGATGTTGGTAACGTGCAGGTAACCTCGAATGAATGCCATTGTACCTTCATTAGTTCGGGTCGGTGTCGTCTCTCTGATACGTAGCACTCGGAGTGATGAACGTTTATTTATGTTATTTAAGTTGTTTACTACTAGGAAGGGGAGGTCATTAACCCTCACCCTAGGCTCTGATCGTTAGGGAAAGTACTAGCGGGGGTTATCGGGATTGTGGTTGTTTGCACGGCCGATGTATGCTACAATTGGTGCACGATTCGCCATAATTGTGGGTGTTTGCACGGTTGGTGTTTCGTTTGGTAAGCTAGTAATTATAAATTAATTTACGAGGCTTAATAATATATAATAGCACTTTACATACCGAGATTTTGGCTATTGCACGGTCGGTAATGAGCTAAGTATATATATATGAGCAAGTAGTTATAAGTTAACTACGTTGCAATGGTTTTATTAATGAACCGAGTGATAGTAAGGGGGCATGGTAGAACTCACTGAGATGTGTTATCTCACCCTATCATTATTGTGGTTTTTACAGAGAAACAGGGGAAGCGAAAGACAAGGAGACACGAGTAGGTGACGCGCTTACGGAGATGCAGGGGACTTGTAGTCTTTATGTTTTTCGATTGTTCTTCTTTTATTGTCTGTGTTTTGCTGTAACACCCCGATATTTTAACATGTAAAAATACCCAAGTGCACCATCCCTAATTTATCAGAGATAAATTTTCCTGTTTAGATATAGAACACCACTATAAATTTTTCGCTGAATAATAACAAAAACGGTCTTAATCATAATTAAAACCACAACGGTTTCCTAACCATCAATCATCAGTAGGACTTAGTGTTCAATACCATCACAAGAAAGCGCGGAAACAAAATACATAACGTATACATCCGGTATCGATATAATGTTCTGATACAAAGATAACAAGGGAAAAACATAAGCTTAAACATAAAAGTTGAGTCTTCAGCAACCTCCCGAGTAATCATCTACTCAAGCCTCTTGATCTCCACTTTCCCTGTTTCTCTGTAAAACAACAACATATAAACAATGATATACAATCTCAGTGAGTTCTACCGAGACCCCTATCTACGCTCTCGGTTCAATTAAGAATTCTTTTTAACTTACACGACACCGACTGCGCGAATGCTAACCCCGGTGAACCGTATTATAGAACTTTCTTTCATTCGTGGTTCAATTCATAACCACGTGCATTATCAATCAACACGACACCGCCTGCGCGAACGCTAAACCCCGGTGAACGTGTTATAATCCAGTACAACACCGACTGCGCGAACGCTAACCCCGGTATATCGCACAACAAACTTTTAACATGACACCGCCTGCGCGAACGCTAAAACCCGGTGTACATGTTATGACTCAGTACGACACCGACTGCGCGAACGCTAACCCCGGTGTATCGCACAACAACTTTTTAACATAACACCGCCTGCGCGAACGCTGAAACCCGGTGAACCCCCTTACCAATAGTACTTTCCCTAATGGCACAGGGCCTAGGGTAGGGGATCATGACTGCCCCGCCTAGTATGTCAACATGGGTCGTCACCCAACTCGATATATGTTAAATATATCTACACTTGATGACCTGTTAGTTCACCTATACTCAATGGACATTTAGTCCATCTACATTTGACCGTTAATCAGACATAATACCCACATTGGGCCGTTTCCTATAGTCGATATAATATATATCGTGAATCGTAGACCGGTTTAGACGAATAAATAATAATCATCCCGCGTCAGTTATACCATACCACGTAGGACTCATAGTCCGTTTTATTATCAATAAAACATATCCGCACACGAGTACTATTGTTCGGCTTTTCGAAAGAATTTCAACTTAAAAAGTATTTTATAAAACCCTTTCTAAACATACCCAAAATCATGGCATTATAAGCCTAATATCATTATAGAATGGTTAGGAAAGGATTAGGAGAAGATTGGAATCGATCGGGATCGTTTCGGGCAAGTTTGGAAAATTTGGACAGAACACAACGCACGGTTCGTGCTCCCATACGCACGGGTCGTGCGCCCTGTAATGAGTTTTTGAAAACAGTAACAGAAAGACCCGCACGGTCCGTGCGCCTGAGACGCATGGGTCGTGCGCTTTTGACAGCATTGTATTTTATCCCGTTTTCGCATTTTTCGTCGTTCCGACCAATTCCGATACCTGTTCCAGTCCAGTCCCAACATAAAAACAATCCAAAAACATATTCAAACAACAATGTTCATCATCAAATCGAAGCTTATTAAAACGCGACCTATTTTCCAAATATTGGTTTTAGACCCAAAATCTCTCAAACTCAATCACCAAACAATATTCCAGTCCAGCGAAAGCGATAAAGCGGTTAATCAATAAATTCAAAACGTAAAATCCTAAGCGTGAGGAGAACTCACTCTTGACGTGTGATCCACGATCGAGCCGAAATCACCGAGTAGCCACACGAACGTTCCCCGCTCCGGCGACACCCAATCCGCTTCCAAAGCTTCCCACTCGATCACGAAACCTCTTTTGACCGAAATACCAAATTCCTCGAAATCCTCCATGGACACTATTCATCATCTTCAACCTCCAAGACTACTATTCATCCATAACCCCAATCTTTGATTTTCAACTACAAATCACCCAATCGATCTTCAATACTCGAGTAATCCACCTTGAGCTCGCTCCTAAACATCATCCTGAGCTTTCCCTTGAGCTTGAACAACAAAAACCTCTAATTCCTCTTAAATTCGAAAATGGTGGATTTGAGGAGAGTGAGTTGATGATGAAGATTTTGGTACCAAAACGAAGAGGAAGTAATGCTGAGCATTTTTCGTGTTGGAAGGAAGTCGTTTCGGTGAGCCTAAACCCTTCCTTTTTCCTCTTCTTCCTCCTCACCCATTCTTTCTTCTTTCTCTTTTCTCTCCTTTTCTCTCTTCTGTTTCTCGTATCCCTTTCTTCTTTCTTTCTTTCTTTTTAATTAATTCTTTCACTCTTATACACACACTCACGTATACATATATATATATTTATTAATATATAAGTTGTAACGCGGTCAAATTACCATATTGATCGAAATCTCCTATTTCGATTCCAAAACTTCTTTGACCCGTATTATTCGGTTAACGATCCGATGACAACCAATAAATAATTTTTAGCACTCAATAAATTTACCAGTTAAGTACTAAATTAGTTTAATTGGGTTAACATCCAAATAATTCGGTTAATTATTTTGCGGATGTTACATTCTCCCCAACTTGAAAGAATTTTGTCCTCAAAATTTCGTCAAGTCTTTCATTTGACTAACCGAGAATCGACATTCTCAGAAATGTCTAAATTTGCTGGAAGACAATCTTGAATTAACGAAATAAGTGTAGAAAATCTTCCCAAGTTGGCACGCCAATCTTTAAGTATGTTCGACTGCTACCCAAGAACGCTTCTAAGATTACAGTCCGAACTCTCTTGTTACGAATCAACACGAGAAATTCCTCTTTCGCCTACATAGGCTCAGCACCGCGTCCGAAAACACTTCCGAAGCTTCATTCCTCACTTGCTCCCCAACTTTGATTAATCTAAATCAAAGGGTCTAATATAAGACACTTGATGGAAATACAGGTTGAAAATGAGATCCACAGACTGGTACTCCTCGGTAGAGGTAAAAACAAACACGATTTCCTCGGAGGGTGTAAACACGTCCTCAACAAATCTTCTAAAATCCATAACAGTTCTCGTACACATTGACAAATGTGACGGAAAGTCATTTGTGAAACTTTTTGACTCGCCCCCAAGATTTCGAGATAACACTTTTCGAAAGAAGATGGAATGAGGATTTACCAGAAACGTTTATCTTAAACGTAGAAATAAACCACGGGGACATCAAATAAATTGAACGTATTGAAAATCACCTCAGTTGTTCTCCAAACAACTATCAAACAGAACTCAGAGCTCCTTTTCTTATATTGCAACTTCTTCACGAGGTTTTCACCAACGACGTACCCGATTCCTTTCCGAATTAGTCAATAGCATTGAGAGCTTCCCCTCAACCTAAGTAATCCTTCTAGGATTTTCCTAAATCAGATTTCATTAGCCTCTAGATTCGTTCCCAAAATTGACTTTAGCATGCGGGTTTTCACAAAAATGATTTTTCAAAACTACCATACCGCACGCCAAACTTCACTTTGGAAAGTTCAGTCCCTTGCAGCAGATCCATCAATTAGTCCTTTGGTGCTTATTCGCAATGTGTAAAACAGTCAACCGTCAACTCATTTTCATATTCGAATTCACGTTTGACTTGTCAAACGGAATCACATAATACTATCTAATTGTTAACCTTCGTAAGCGAAAGGTTAACACCAAAACCTTGCCACTATAGTGGAGACTTATGTATGTACCCCGTCTTAGAGCTAAAAGACTCCAACAATTCCATTTCCCGCATCATTAAATCTCTGCCATGTGAATGGATTCCCTACTCAGCGCATCCGTTACAACATTGGCCTCTCTTGAATGCTATTTCAACACAAATTTATAATCCTCCAAAAACTCAACACACTTCTCTACATGCTATTCAGTTCTTTCTGATCAAACAGATACTTTAAACTTTTGTGATCACTAAAGGCATCGAAACGAGACCCATACAGGTAACGTCTCCAAATCTTCAGTGCATACACAATAGCTGCCAATTCCAAATCATGAGTCGGATAATTCCCTTCACGAGTCTTCAATTGCCTGGATGCACAAGCTACCACCTGTTGATTCTGCATGAGAACACATCCTAAACCCTTCCCTAAAGCGTCATCGAAAATTTAAAATTCCAATGACGGATCCGGAAGAATCAGGATTGGAGCAGAAGTCAACCAAACCTTCAATTCTTGAAAACATTCTTCACAATCAGCATCCCGCATAAAAGGTTGACCCTTACGAGTTAACAGAGTAGGTGGAAGAATCAATAGTGAGAATCCTTTAACAAATCTCTTATAGTAACCGGCTAGACCCAGAAACTTTTGATCTCTGCGGCTGATGTCGGTCACTCCCATTCAACACCGCTTCCTTCTTACTGAGATCTACAAAAACTCCCGACTTGGGAAATCACATGTCCCAAAGACTTTACCTCTGACACCCAAAAATCACACTCCGAAGGTTTCAAGTACAACTTCTTTTCTCGGAGTACTTTCAGAACAATGCGGAGATGTTGGACATGCTCCTCAATGGTCTTCGAGCACATCGAGATACCATCAATGAAAACGACTACAAATTGATCTAGGTAATTGAGGAAAAACTCAGTTCAGGAAATCCATGATTACCGCTGGAGCATTAGTCAAACCGAAGGGCATCACTACGAACTTGTAATGTCCATACCTAGTACGGAAAGCTGTCTTCGGAATATCTAAGGCTCTAACTTTTAATTGATGATAACCTGACCTCAGATCAATTTTTGAAAACACCACGGCACCTCGAAGTTGATCCAGCAATTCGTGTATCCTTGGCAAAGGATATTTTGTTCTTGATCTTCACTTTGTTGAGTTGTCGACAATCAATGCACAATCTCATGCTACCATTTTTCCTTTTGACTAACCACACCAGAGCACTCCTTAAAGAAGCACTCGGTCGAATGAAATTCTTTAACATCGACTCTTCAAGTTGAGACTCCATTTCCTTTACTTCTAAAGAAACGTTCAATAAGAAACAATAGATATTGATCCCGTGCCAGGAACCAATTCTACCGTAAACTCTACCTCTCGCTCTGGAGGTTCAGAAGAAACTTCATCGTGAAAACATCCAGAAAGTCATTCACAACCTGAATGTTCGCCAAATCTAAACTAGTTTCAGTGGATGCAGATAACATACTAACATGTGCTTCCGCACCTTGGAATGAAGATTGACCGTCTAAGGTGAACTAGGTAACCGTTTCAGAATTTGTCTTAGACAATTCAACTGATTCTGAAGCGAAGCCGATAGTTGATTAACACAGTCGATTGCAACATGATTTGCAGTCATCCAATTCATACCCAAAATGGTGTCCACACTTCTCATAGGCAAACAATAAATTCTACAACGAAATTTCTGCCTCCTATGACAAGTAGACAATTCTATACAAAGATTAGGTCTGGACACGACCCTTATCAGCAGTTAAGATAGTTATCGGCTCGGATAGCGGAGACAATGCTAATCCAAACCGATCTACACATGCTTGTGCTATAAAACAATGGGTTGCACCCGAATCGTATAATATACTGACGGAGTTATTGAAAACTGATCTCATACCCCTCAGTAGATTGTCTACAGTTGTAACTGTCTAAGCATCTAGAGTGTTGACTCGTCCTCGTCTTGGAGCTGCTTGTGACTCCCCGGAATTCTTCCTTGCAGGGCACTCTTTTGCATAGTGACCCTCTTCCGAATTACTATAACAGCACCGATTAGATCTTCGCTTGCAATCACCACTGTGAGGCTTTCCACAGTTAGAACATCTTCACCTTTTGAAGAATCGAAGAGTTGCACCTGCTTCTCCTTTGATGAAATTATCTTAGGACCTTGCATTCGGAGTTGATAATTCAACTACCTTCTTTCCTTTCCAGTATTCCCCATGAGATCATCCTCGGCGACATAGGCTGATTGCACTAAGGCAACATAATTGGTAATAGTATAAGAACTGAGACCCTAAGTCATAAAAGCACTAAGGCCCCTCTTATACTTCCGCATTCTCCATTCGTCATCCGAAGCTTACTTTACCACTTGGTAAAACTGAGACAACTTCTCAAACTTAGCGGTGTATTCTTCCACCGTCATGCCGCATTTCCTGAGGATGCACCGGTTGGAGATTCCGGTTTTGGTCGAGGACTACGTCTTGATCATCCTACCATAATTCCGCCTATGATGCACTAAGTATTAAGTTGATCAGGCTCAATGTCTCTTAGCATCACAAGTGTAATTACAACCAGGACTAACAAGGAATCGACTCAACCCTAAACTAAGTCCGACTAGGTCGAACTGCTATGATACCAACTGTAACACCCCGATATTTTAACATGTAAAAATACCCAAGTGCACCATCCCTAATTTATCAGAGATAAATTTTCCTGTTTAGATACTGAACACCACTATAAATTTTTCGCTGAATAATAACAAAAACGGTCTTAATCATAATTAAAACCACAACGGTTTCCTAACCATCAATCATCAGTAGGACTTAGTGTTCAATACCATCACAAGAAAGCGCGGAAACAAAATACATAACGTATACATCCGGTATCGATATAATGTTCTGATACAAAGATAACAAGGGAAAAACATAAGCTTAAACATAAAAGTTGAGTCTTCAGCAACCTCCCGAGTAATCATCTACTCAAGCCTCTTGATCTCCACTTTCCCTGTTTCTCTGTAAAACAACAACATATAAACAATGAGATACAATCTCAGTGAGTTCTACCGAGACCCCTATCTACGCTCTCGGTTCAATTAAGAATTCTTTTTAACTTACACGACACCGACTGCGCGAACGCTAACCCCGGTGAACCGTATTATAGAACTTTCTTTCATTCGTGGTTCAATTCATAACCACGTGCATTATCAATCAACACGACACCGCCTGCGCGAACGCTAAACCCCGGTGAACGTGTTATAATCCAGTACAACACCGACTGCGCGAACGCTAACCCTGGTATATCGCACAACAAACTTTTAACATGACACCGCCTGCGCGAACGCTAAAACCCGGTGTACATGTTATGACTCAGTACGACACCGACTGCGCGAACGCTAACCCCGGTGTATCGCACAACAACTTTTTAACATAACACCGCCTGCGCGAACGCTGAAACCCGGTGAACCCCCTTACCAATAGTACTTTCCCTAATGGCACAGGGCCTAGGGTAGGGGATCATGACTGCCCCGCCTAGTATGTCAACATGGGTCGTCACCCAACTCGATATATGTTAAATATATCTACACTCGATGACCTGTTAGTTCACCTATACTCAATGGACATTTAGTCCATCTACATTTGACCGTTAATCAGACATAATACCCACATTGGGCCGTTTCCTATAGTCGATATAATATATATCGTGAATCGTAGACCGGTTTAGACGAATAAATAATAATCATCCCGCGTCAGTTATACCATACCACGTAGGACTCATAGTCCGTTTTATTATCAATAAAACATATCTGCACACGAGTACTATTGTTCGGCTTTTCGAAAGAATTTCAACTTCAAAAGTATTTTATAAAACCCTTTCTAAACATACCCAAAATCATGGCATTATAAGCCTAATATCATTATAGAATGGTTAGGAAAGGATTAGGAGAAGATTGGAATCGATCGGGATCGTTTCGGGCAAGTTTGGAAAATTTGGACAGAACACAGCGCACGGTTCGTGCTCCCATACGCACGGGTCGTGCGCCCTGTAATGAGTTTTTGAAAACAGAAACAGAAAGACCCGCACGGTCCGTGCGCCTGAGACGCACGGGTCGTGGGCTTTTGACAGCATTGTATTTTATCCCGTTTTCGCATTTTTCGTCGTTCCGACCAATTCCGATACCTGTTCCATTCCAGTCCCAACATAAAAACAGTCCAAAAACATATTCAAACAACAATGTTCATCATCAAATCGAAGTTTATTAAAACGCGACCTATTTTCCAAATATTGGTTTTAGACCCAAAATCTCTCAAACTCAATCACCAAACAATATTCCAGTCCAGCGAAAGCGATAAAGCGGTTAATCAATAAATTCAAAACGTAAAATCCTAAGCGTGAGGAGAACTCACTCTTGACGCGTGATCCACGATCGAGCCGAAATCACCGAGTAGCCACACGAACGTTCCCCGCTCCGGCGACACCCAATCCGCTTCCAAAGCTTCCCACTCGATCACGAAACCTCTTTTGACCGAAATACCAAATTCCTCGAAATCCTCCATGGACACTATTCATCATCTTCAACCTCCAAGACTACTATTCATCCATAACCCCAATCTTTGATTTTCAACTACAAATCACCCAATCGATCTTCAATACTCGAGTAATCCACCTTGAGCTCGCTCCTAAACATCATCCTGAGCTTTCCCTTGAGCTTGAACAACAAAAACCTCTAATTCCTCTTAAATTCGAAAATGGTGGATTTGAGGAGAGTGAGTTGATGATGAAGATTTTGGTACCAAAACGAAGAGAAAGTAATGCTGAGCATTTTTCGTGTTGGAAGGAAGTCGTTTCGGTGAGCCTAAACCCTTCCTTTTTCCTCTTCTTCCTCCTCACCCATTCTTTCTTCTTTCTCTTTTCTCTCCTTTTCTCTCTTCTGTTTCTCGTATCCCTTTCTTCTTTCTTTCTTTCTTTTTAATTAATTCTTTCACTCTTATACACACACTCACGTATACATATATATATATATATATATTTATTAATATATAAGTTGTAACGCGGTCAAATTACCATATTGATCGAAATCTCCTATTTCGATTCCAAAACTTCTTTGACCCGTATTATTCGGTTAACGATCCGATGACAACCAATAAATAATTTTTAGCACTCAATAAATTTACCAGTTAAGTACTAAATTAGTTTAATTGGGTTAACATCCAAATAATTCGGTTAATTATTTTGCGGATGTTACAGTTTTGGTTTTGTAACTTATACTTGATATGAGTTGTATGAACCCTTTTATTTCACTGTTTATGGTGTTGAACAATTGGGTCTGTATTCCTTTTGAGTTGTGAAAATAGTGAACCTTTATGGAATTTAAGACGGATGACTCTGAGACATTATGTTTTGTTGTCGGAAAAAGTTTGTACGTTCAATACATAAGCAGGGATTGTGTCCTCTGATTATTGCTAAGGTGTGCATTTCAATATATCTACACGTTAGAAATATTGGGGTGTTACAGAGCATCATTGGTTCCATGACATGAGGGATGATTGGGAAGAAGATTAGAAGAAGTTTGGAATCGAAAGAAGCGACGAAACTAGTTTTTGGCAACCGGGAATGTAACACCCCTTTTCTACCCGATAATTTATTTACTAAAAGTCAGAGTTTCTTTTTTTTTTCTTTAAAAATCATCTTTCACCACATGGGATGTCACACATGAATCCAAACCACATCATGCATCAATATAAACTAGTTTCATCGTCAATAATAATGCGATACATAGCACATCACAACTGGGGTGAGCTCAAAACGCTCAATTCAATCAACATAGTAAAAACTCAGCATCTACGCAGCGGAAAGTCATAAAAACATCAACTACAACAGTTCAATAATCATAAAAACTAAGGTTCATTTCCCCCCACTGAGTGCTGCGTATCAGAGCAGACGACCAGACTCAGCTAGCGAAGGTACCTAAGCCTTCACTCGAGATCACCTGCACGTTACCGCATAGGGGTAACATTCAAACAGAAAGGGTGAGTTCATCTAACAATATAATAGTGCATATGATAAGCATTATGCTAGAGCTACAACGCTATATAAACCACATCGCAACATCAAATCAATCATCACTGCAAATCATCACAATGTCATGAACATGTATGAAATGCAACCCATCACAACGGGCGTATGCATGAGGTACCTGTCATCATCGTCACTAAATAGCCTTTATGGCATCATCGTCACTAAATAGCCTTTATGGCGTCATCGTCACTTGTTTATGCACATGAAATGTATGAAGCACCATGATATGCACCGGAGACAGTCACATACAATCACAATCAATTTAGTGATCCATCACTTACCAATTTGCCAATAAAAGGCACATCACCTGTCAGGTTATCGTCACACATATTATTGCCACTAACATTCATCGTCATTAATATCATCATCGCTAATAGCCTTTATGGCATCATCGTCACTTATAAGACCGCAACTTTTATTCATCATCAATACCATCGTCAATCAAAATAATAGCCACTAGGGGCATTGTCGTCAAATCATCAACACATCATTATTGACACCGGGACACTAATATTACCGATTACACCAAAAGGTTTTACTCCAGCTCACGACACCAAAAAGGGTTTTAAACACCGAAATAGTTTTACAACGCCACAACAACGACCACCGGGGACAGCCACTTGAGGCGCCCAGAAACCATCAGAGAAATAATAATTTTTACCTTAAAATAGAATATACCGGCAGGCAACTGAATAAGCTTCACAACGCACTTCGAAACACTGAAAACGGACACCCGAGTCAAAAGATATGTCAAAAACAAAACCGGGAAAAATTGAGGAACATCCTGAAAATGGCGCCCAGGCACTAGGCGCCGAACAGGCAACACGCTGGAAACTGGCCAGCAACAGAAACTCGCGCCCTTGGCGCCCAAGCAACACCAACACGCAACATCGCAGGAATTGGCGCCCAGGAGGGCGCCCAGGGGCAACACAGGGCAGCAACACAGCGCCCATGGCGCCCAGTAGGGAAAACCGCAACAACGCAACATAGACACAAGGCGCCCTTGGCGCCCCTGCGCCAAGACACAGCGCGCAACACACACAGAAATCTGGCGCCCATGGCACCCCTGCCCAAGACAGCGCGCAACACCCAGACACAGGCGCCCAGGCACAGGGCGCCAAGGCACCCCTGCACCAAGACACAGAAACACGCACCCAAACACACAGCAACACACCCACACACCCTGGCACACGGAGCCCATGCATTGGGCGCCAAAAACAGTATTGCAACAACTTGGCACACGGCGCCCACACCCAGGGCGCCAGACACAGGAACACACGCACAGCACACTGGCACACAGAGACATACCCAAACACGGCACCCAGGCACTGGGCGCCAAAAACAGCAACAGAACACGCGCAACATAGACACCACACACGGCGCCCACCACCAGGGCGCCTAAAACAGCATAAGCACAAGACACAAAACGCAACACACTTGCACTCGGCGCCCAGCAGCAGGGCGCCTAAAACAGCATACTTAGACATGGCGCCCAAGGCACCTAGGTTTCACAAATTCTTGTTTCATCATCAAATTAAAACACCAATTCAAATCACCAAGGTTAAATCACCAACATGAACATCAATTATCATAGTCAACCCAATTAACATCAATTGAAAACACCATCAACAAATATTCAAGCACTTGGCATGCAAATCATGGGTTTTCAACCACAAAGCATTTTTTCTTCAATTAGCACATTCTTGTTATCTCTATCATCAAATCAACATCAAATCAAATACTAGGCATCATAGGTCTAAGCCCCCACCCTAATACCCATCATACCCACCATTATAGTGAAAGAGAGGTCTCACCCTTACCTTAACTATTTGGATTAGAAGACCCTCGAGAGAAAGTCACCAACAGAACACAGCAACACAGCTTCTCTTCTCTTCTCCTTGATTCGCGAAATCTCCCTTCTTCTCCTCTCTTGGATGTCGCTGCCCCTCCTTCTCTCTTTCTCTCCTCTTCTCAATTCTTTCTTTTTCTCAACAATTCGCAAATGAGCTAGCAAACCCTATCCTAGGCGCTTCACCTATGCGCCAAGCTAGTGGGCTTGGATCACGGGCTTCTTCCCGCTTAAGCCCGATCACTAACGCCATCCCCTAATATTTATTTACACACCCCTTAATCAAATGCTAATATAATTACACCAATTAAATAAATAAATAAATAAATAATTGAATACCTAAATATTTAATTAAATAATTTAATTAAATAATTTAATTAAATATTTGGGCGTTACAACTCTCCCCCACTTAGAATGTTTTTCGTCCTCGAAAACTCACCTGAATCAAACAGCTCTGGATAGGACTCCCGCATCTTGCTCTCCAACTCCCAAGTCATGCTCTCACCAGCAGCTCCTAGCCAGACCACCTTCACCAATGCAATTTCCTTGCCTCTTAACACCTTCACCTCATGATCTTCAATCCGCACAGGCATCGTCTCCACCGTGAGATTATCCCGCACCTCCATATCATCCATGTGGATCACATGAGATGGATCCGAAACATACTTCCGAAGTTGCGACACATGAAACACGTCATGCAAATTCGAAAGATTTGGCGGTAAAGCCACTCTATACGCCACATTCCCAACCCTCCCGGAAATCTGATAAGGACCAATGAATCTAGGAGTGAGCTTCTTCGACTTCAAAGCACGGCCAACACCGGTCACTGAAGTGACTCTCAAAAATACATGCTCACCTTCCTGGAATTCTAAATATTTTCTCCTCTTGTCGTGATAACTCTTCTGACGACTCTGCGAAGCCTTCATCTTCTCACGGATCAACTTTATCTTCTCGGTTGTCTCTCGAACAATTTCTGGTCCAAGCACCACACTCTCTCCAGACTCATACCAACACAGCGGGGTTCTACACTTCCGACCATACAATGCTTCAAAAGGTGCCATCCCGATACTAGAATGGTAACTATTGTTGTACGTGAACTCAATCAGAGAAAGGTAGGAATCCCACGAACCTCCTTGTTCCAAAACACAAGCCCTCAACAGATCTTCTAATGACTGAATTGTCCTCTCTGACTGACCATCTGTCTGAGGATGATACGCCGAACTCAACCTCAGCTTAGACCCCAACTTTTCTTGCAAACTCTTCCAGAAATCTGAAGTGAACCTCGGATCTCTATCCGAAACAATACTCTTGGGAACTCCATGAAGCTTCACAATCTCTTTTACATAAACTTTTGCTAACCTCGACACCGGATAAGTGATATTAATAGGAACAAAGTGAGCAGACTTCGTTAACCTATCAACGATCACCCAAATAGCATCGTGACCTCTAACTGTATTTGGCAATCCCGTCACAAAATCCATTGAAATGCTATCCCACTTCCACTCTGGAATTTCCAACGGTTGCATCAATCCAGCAGGCTTCTGATGCTCCACCTTCGACTTCTAACAAGTCAAACAGGCATACACAAATTGTGCTACATCCCTCTTCATACCATGCCACCAAAACATCTTCTTCAGGTCTTGATACATCTTTGTCGCTCCAGGATGAATACTCAACTTACTTCGGTGGCCCGCTTCCAAAATTGCTTCTTCAACTCAGACAATTCTGACGCCGACATCCTGTACGGTGCCATAGACACGGGCCTCGTACCAGGTACAAGATCAATAGAAAACTCCACTTCCCTCTCAGGTGGAACACTAGGGATCTCATCAGGAAAAACATCTGGAAATTCGCGCACCACCTGCAACTCATCAATGACAGCCCGACTCTCAGCAGACAACGATGCCATCAACGAAAATAGCTGAACTCCTTCCTTCATCAACTTCTTCAACTGACTAGCGGATAACAAAACAGAATCTTCCTCCCCGAAACTAACCGATTTGCTACGACAGTTGATATGGACATGGTTATGCTCTAACCAGTCCATGCCCAAGATTACGTCCACTCCTCTCAACGGCAAGCAAACAAAATCCACGACAAAGTCCCTGCCAAAGATCGACAAGGGACACAGAGAACACACCAAAGAAGTGATCACCGACCCCTTAGCAGGAGTGTCGACAACCATGTCCCCACACATAGCAGACAAAACAAGGCCCAATCTTTTACAACAATCAACAGAGATAAAGCAATGGGTAGCACCAGTATCAATAAGAGATTTCAGAGGAGTACCATGAATGTAGCGCGTACCTCTAATGAGACCATCATTCTCAGCAGGCTCCTCTCCTGCCAATGCGAACACTTTCCCACTGGACCTTTCTTTCTTCGGCTTTGAACACTTCGCGCTGATATGCCCAGACTCACCACAGTTGAGGCACACCATGTCCTTGCGCCCACACTCAGCCGCTACATGACCCTCCTTACCACAACGGTAACAAACCCTCACATCGGATTTGCACATGAAACTCTTGTGGCCAGCCTTGCCACACTTGAAACATACAATACCAGTAGGAGCATCTCCCCCACTGGCCTTTTTGCCTCCAGCAGCTCTATGATGACTCGGCAGGAACCTCATACGGCTTGCTTCGACTCGAAAATTTGCCCTTTTTCTCAGTCACAGCTTCGTAGTGCGCAGTACTGTCCTCCTCAAAAATTCTGCAGCTATCTATCAGGTCAGCGAACACACGGATCTTCTGGTAGCCAATTGCCTTTTTAATTTCAGGCCTCAAACCATTCTCGAACTTAATACATTTTGAGAACTCAGTTGTAGCCTCACTATAGTGCGGATAGAACTTCGCCAACTCCACGAACTTCGCCGCATACTCAGTCACAGACATGCCACCTTGGTTCAGTTCCAAAAACTCTATCTCCTTCTTCCCTCGGACATCTTCCGGAAAATATTTCCTCAGAAACTCTCTGCTGAACACCTCCCAAATAACCTCCTCCTGAGCAGACTCTAACCTCTGCCTAGTAGCCAACCACCAATCGTCGGCCTCCTCTGCCAACATGTGTGTACCAAAACGGACCTTCTGCTCCACAGTGCAGTCCATCACTCTAAAAATTCTCTCGATCTCCTTTAACCAGGCCATGGCACCGTCTGGATCATACTTGCCCTTGAAAGTGGGCGGATTCTCTCTCTGGAATGTAGTCAGACTTCGAAACCCAACGTTCTCTCCAGCATTCTGCTGATTCTGCACGGCCTGAGCCATGGCAGCTAAAGCAGCAGCAATCGCAGTGTCGTTCCTCCCTGCCATATCAACTCAAGCTGCAACCAAAAACAACTTTTAGAATTAAGTCGACAATACTAGATCGTCAATGACTGGACAACTTGGCCGGACAGACCGAACTTTTGCTCTGATACCACTAATGTAACACCCATTTTCTACCCGATACTAAAAGTCAGAGTTTCATCGTCAGAGTTTCTTTTTTTTTTCTTTAAAAATCATCTTTCACCACATGGGATGTCACACATGAATCCACACCACATCATGCATCAATATAAAATAGTTTCATCGTCAATAATAATGCGATACATAGCACATCACAACTGGGGTGAGCATCTACGCAGCGGAAAGTCATAAAAACATCAACTACAACAGTTCAATAATCATAAAAACTAAGGTTCATTTCCCCCCACTGAGTGCTGCGTATCAGAGCAGACGACCAGACTCAGCTAGCGAAGGTACCTAAGCCTTCACTCGAGATCACCCGCACGTTACCGCATAGGGGTAACATTCAAACAGAAAGGGTGAGTTCATCTAACAATATAATAGTGCATATGATAAGCATTATGCTAGAGCTACAACGCTATATAAACCACATCGCAACATCAAATCAGTCATCACTGCAAGTCATCACAATGTCATAAACATGTATGAAATGCAACCCATCACAACGGGCGTATGCATGAGGTACCTGTCATCATCGTCACTAAATAGCTTTTATGGCATCATCGTCACTAAATAGCCTTTAAGGCGTCATCGTCACTTGTTTATGCACATGAAAAGTATGAAGCACCATGATATGCACCGGAGACAGTCACAAACAATCACAATCAATTTAGTGATCCATCACTTACCAATTTGCCAATAAAAGGCACATCACCTGTCAGGTTATCGTCACACATATCATTGCCACTAACATTCATCGTCATTAATATCATCATCGCTAATATCCTTTATGGCATCATCGTCACTTATAAGACCGCAACTTTTATTCATCATCAATACCATCGTCCATCAAAATAATAGCCACTAGGGGCATTGTCGTCAAATCATCAACACATCATTATTGACACCGGGACACTAATATTACCGATTACACCAAAAGGTTTTGCTCCAGCTCACGACACCAACAAGGACACCAAAAAGGGTTTTAAACACCGAAATAGTTTTACAACGCCACAACAACGACCACCGGGGACAGCCACTTGAGGCGCCCAGAAACCATCAGAAAAATAATAATTTTTACCTTAAAATAGTATATACCGGCAGGCAACTGAATAAGCTTCACAACGCACTTCGAAACACTTAAAACGGACACCCGAGTCAAAAGATATGTCAAAAACAAAACCGGGAAAAATTGAGGAGCCTGGGCGCCGAACAGAAACTCGCGCCCTTGGCGCCCAAGCAACACCAACACGCAACATCGCAGGAATTGGCGCCCAGGAGGGCGCCCAGGGGCAACACAGGGCAGCAACACAGGGCCCATGGCGCCCAGTAGGGAAAACCGCAACAACGCAACATAGACACAAGGCGCCCTTGGCGCCCCTGCGCCAAGACACAGCGCGCAACACACACAGAAATCTGGCGCCCATGGCACCCCTGCCCAAGACAGCGCGCAACACCCAGACACAGGCGCCCAGGCACAGGGCGCCAAGACACAGAATTACGCACCCAAACACACAGCAACACACCCACACACCCTGGCACACGGCGCCCATGCATTGGGCGCCAAAAACAATATTGCAACAACTTGGCACACGGCGCCCACACCCAGGGCGCCAGACACAGGAACACACGCACAGCACACTGGCACACAGAGCTATTTTAGGCGCCAAAAACAGCAACAGAACACGCGCAACATAGACACCACACACGGCGCCCACCACCAGGGCGCCTAAAACAGCATAAGCACAAGACACAAAACGCAACACACTTGCACTCGGCGCCCAGCAGCAGGGCGCCTAAAATAGCATACTAAGACATGGCGCCCAAGGCACCTATGTTTCACAAATTCTTGTTTCATCATCAAATTAAAACACCAATTCAAATCACCAAGGTTAAATCACCAACATGAACATCAATTATCATAGTCAACCCAATTAACATCAATTGAAAACACCATCAACAAATATTCAAGAACTTGGCATGCAGATCATGGGTTTTCAACCACAAAGCATTTTTTCTTCAATTAGCACATTCATATTATCTCTATCATCAAATCAACATCAAATCAAATACTAGGCATCATAGGTCGAAGCCCCCACCCTAATACCCATCATACCCACCATTATAGTGAAAGAGAGGTCTCACCCTTACCTTAACTATTTGGATTAGAAGACCCTGGAGAGAAAGTCACCAACAGAACACAGCAACACAGCTTCTCTTCTCTTCTCCTTGATTCGCGAAATCTCCCTTCTTCTCCTCTCTTGGATGTCGCCGCCCCTCCTTCTCTCTTTCTCTCCTCTTCGCAATTCTTTCTTTTTCTCAACAATTCGCAAATGAGCTAGCAAACCCTAGCCTATGCGCTTCACCTATGCGCCTAGCTAGTGGGCTTGGATCACAGGCTTCTTCCCGCTTAAGCCCGATCACTAACGCCATCCCCTAATATTTATTTACACACCCCTTAATCAAATGCTAATATAATTACACCAATTAAATAAATAAATAAATAAATAAATAATTGAATACCTAAATATTTAATTAAATAATTTAATTAAATATTTGGGCGTTATAGGGAACAGATGATCTCGCACGACCCGTGCCAGACCTAGCACGACTCATGCTGCCTGGAAATGCAATTCCAGTCAAATAGAAAGGTTGGCACGACCCGTGCTAGGGGTAGCACGACCCGTGCTGCCTGTAGCAGAATCACAAATCGCTTATTTCGGTTCGTTTCGCTTTTCCTATCGCGTCCAATCCGTAACCCAATCTTAATCCAACTTAAACACAGACCATACAAGACAATATTCCAGTCTAAAACAAGTAACATCAACCAATTTCACAACAATCACTCGATACATATTCATTAAATTGTTAAAACGATGCCGAAACGAGACATTTTCGAAAACACATTTTTCGACTCGAATTTCATAAAAACGAAATTGTACATAATGTTCCACCAGCTAATAACAATAAGAACTCCAATATTAAAAACCCTAAGCGAGTAGAACTCACCGTTTTGACGAACTCACGAGAAATTACGTCCTCACACGAAACGATCGAACCGTAACCTCTCGAACAATCCCCGTAATCACGAACTCACACCAAACGGGTCTATACTTCGAAAACAAAAACTCTACTCTTTCTTGCTACTGAACTTTCCTTCTATTTGCTTCAAAATACAATGTAGCTTCACTTCTACCCCAATCTAGCCTTCACTTGAACAAGTAAAGTCCCCAAGGGCTTAAAACTCCATTAATGGCCAAGATGGAGCTTCAAATTCGAAAATGGAGGATGATGGAAGAGGGAGAATCAGCTATTGAAATTAGTACCATTGGAAAGGGAGTTGAAAATGGAGAAGAATGGGTTAGAAAATGCATCAAGGTTCCTGGATCTTCCCTTCTCCTTCTCTTCCTCTTCTCTCTCACGATTCCTTTCTTTTTCTCTCCCTATTCTCTTTTCTATTTTTTTCTGGTTCTGTTTTCAGCAAGTGAGGTATGAGAGTGTTTTAGTTAAACAAGGTCTTAAGTGGATGGGTAAAGATTAAAGTGCCCTTAACTTAGCTCATCATCTTGGTTTACTTCTAATTAACCACTAACTCATAATTTCCTTCTGAAAATTGTGGTTGTGGTCTTATGGAGTTAAGGAGTGTGCTTGATGTTGTGTAATTTGGGTTAGGGGTTCGAATGATATGGAAATGACCAAAACGCCTTTGGCTCCCTAATCCTCACATAATTCTATTTCTACCTCAAAACTATCACATAATTCGTACAGTTAACAATTAAATGTTGCTTTCACGCTTTTAACATGTCCATGATATGATTTATTATTATATCGAATAATAATTCGCTGGTTAATTTTATAAAACGAAATTAACCGAAATTAGGGATGTTACACCCCCTATCTCCTACCTCTCCTCTTTTTGTCTTCATATTTTCATTTTTAAGAGTACATTAAAATTTAGGAAAAAAAACAGATCTATAAATACGTGAAGTTGGTTACACGATAATCAGATTGGTAAAAAATGAAAAATTAATTTCATAATAAACTATGTAAAACCTGTAGTGTTCAAAAAAATAACCGTTCAAATACTCAAAGTTCATTCCTCAATATCGAATTTTTTTTAACTTTTCGAATACGCAAAGTTTGTTCCCAAGTGATCAGTTTGGTGAAAAAAAAATTAGAACAAAAATAACTGTTCAAATACGCAGAGTTTTTTCCTCATGAATCTGTTTGGTGAAAAAAAAATCATAACATATTTATAAAGTGTGATGCTAAGAAGCGTGTTTTGAGATATTTTAGTGTTTGAAAAAATAAGGCTTAAATATATGTTTGGCCCCTGCAAATATAGCCATAATCCATTTAGGCCCCTGTAAAAAAATTTCTTTTAAAATGACCCTTGCAAATATTAAGTGCTTACAGTTAATCCCCTCTGTTAACTTTCTATCCAAAAAAACAGACGTGGCTAACGGAGATGATGTCAGCATGACATCATCAATGATTAACAGCGAAAGATTAACACAAAGATTGAAGCGATTCAGTTCCGCTTCAGACTGTTCCAAAAAAAGGAAATAATAAACAGAGAAAGATTGACATAATTCAAAAACGATAATCTTTCTCTGTTAATTTTTCTCAGCTAATCATTCATGATGTCATCTCTGTCAGGCACGCCAGTTTTTTTGGATGGAAAGTTAACAGAGGGGCTTACTGTAAACGCTTAATATTTGCAAGGGTCATTTTAAAAAAAAAAAATTACAGGGGCCTAAATGGATTATGGTCATATTTGTAGGGGACAAACATATATTTAAGTCAAAAAATAACCAATCAAATACTCAAAGTTCATTCCTCAATATCAGAACTTTTTTTAACTGTTCGAATACGTAAAGTTTGTTCCTTAGTGATCAGTTTGGTGAAAAAATTCAAAACAAAATATGTAAAGTGTGATGCTAAGTAGTGTGTTTTTTGATGCTTTAGTGTTCGTAAAAAATTCAACTATTCAAATATGCAAAGTTTGTGCCTCAATAACGGATTTGGTTGGGTGAAAAAAAAATTAATTTCGTGACAAATTACATGAAGTGTGATGCTAAGCAGCGTGTTTCGATAATTTCATTTTTAAGAGTACATTAAAATTTAGGAAAAATGAAAAAAATTAGATTTATAAATACGTGAAGTTTGTTCCTCGATAATCGGATATATTGGTGAAAAATGAAAATTAATTACGTGATAAATTATGTAAAGTTTGAATACGCAAAGTTTGTTTCTGCCTTTTTGTGATTGTTTCTAATTCTCTTTAATTTGTGTGATAATTTTCAATCTATCCAACAAGTTTTAATATTACGTTAATTATGTATTCGTCAAAGTTTTGACCCCGTGCAAAGCACGGGTCCCAATGCTAGTTCAACTTTTATGGACAACGGGTCGAGGGATGGAACTAGCGGATGGAGAAGAAGGGTGGGGGATTGGTGTGGGTGGCGGGTCGAGGGATAAAAGTTAGTCTTTTTTTTAATGACAAATATATATATATATATATATATATATATATATATATATATATATATATATATATATATATATATATATATATAGAAAAGGGTACAAGGGATACCCGGATCCGAACAAATGTCTCAGGACAGATACAAACAAAGACAATTAATGATACAAGAACGTGAAGGTAAATACTATGAAATACACAAAAACACCTCCGCCCACCACTCATAGAAGAGACACGACCGCACCACTTCTAGCCAGAAACCATCTCAAGGACAAAACATTAATCCTCTCCAGTGCTCGGATGCCGTCAACAGGTGTACTTGCAAAGATAAGATTATTCCTCTCCTCCAAAAGAACCCAGATGATTGCATGCCAGAATAATATATTTTAACAGTTTCATGCTAGAATAATATTAATACGTCATTTAGTGTATCCTTGGATCGTCATGTTGTTCTCACACATTTCAGAAATATATTTATTTATAAAATAAATTTTATGTATTGTTTTCCATTGTAATCTACATGTATGAAGACAGATTTTTTAAAAAATTCACAACATCTAATATTTCCTTGTTGGGGATAAAAAACAAAATATTAATTTATAGAAAGTAAAGATATTTATAAAGGAAAAATAAAAAAATAATTGTATCAATAACATGTAATTGTTTCGCCTGGTGAGTCAAAATAAAAATAATCATCGGTAAAAAAAGAAAATATATAGAAAGACAAAATATAAAAATTATATTTAGACAATATGTGTGATATTTCTTCTTAAGGAGTCAAAAGTAATGAAATTATAACAAATCAAATTAAATATAAAAAATATTTATTACAACAACATCTAATACTTTTTCGTATGGCTAAAAATCAAATAATATTTTAATAAAATATTCATCTATTTATAAAAAAATAATATTTATAACGGAAATATACAAAAAATTTGTACCTACATTGCACGTCTAATAATATTAATAAAGATTGGTCAAAAAAAAATTAATAAAGAGAAATAAATTAATATTTTTTTAAATATATTCATTTATTTCTCTTTCTTGGCCCTTAGTGGTTTTTTGTTTGTTTTTATTTTCTTTAAATATGCATTTTTGTAAAAAAAAAATATATCTTTTTATTGAATTTTTTTACTTGAACGTTACTAATAATTCTTCTTACTCCATATAAAATAGGTATCTTTTTTATGTAGAATACGAGTGCTCAAAAAAGAGATCATTTAGGCGGGAAAAAGTATGCTAAAATGGAGAGTATTTTTGTAATTTACTTTTTCAATATTAATTGTTTTTACCGTTGTAAATAACTGGATTAGAGACCTATCTTTTTTTTTCCATGAAAATTAGAGAGAATACACTAAAGCTCTAGTATATTGAAGGTAGTGTGATTATAAAATGAGAAAAGTTTATTACAAATGAACCTACTATCTACCTTATATACTAACCTACCAGTAAGAACACACCTCAAGGCATTAAATTTACTTGCATAGTTTTCAAAGAAACGCTGCCATTTCAATAATGACACGACCTTTCAACTAATCGAGGCAAATCAACATCATGACCTCGGTGAACAATTCCAATCAGGTGTCACGACTTCGATGGATAGATCCGACCCACTATCGTGACCTTGGTACCTGAACTTTACCGACACAACCATGACCTCGATAAGCAATGCTCAAACATTGGATTAGCTGGCCTTTGAAGAGAGCTTCGCCTCACAGGGCGCAAGTCAGTAAATTTTGTCGTACACCTTGGCATCTGATTCACAATGCTCAATGAAATTGAATGGTTCTTGTGCGAAAACTAAAGGATTTCGTGTCTAGTTTTTAAAGAAACAAAAATGAACTTAAACAGAGCTCTGTACAGTGAGTTACGAAGGAATTACCAAAGGGTGTTGTAACATCCTAGGCCCTTTCCTTACTTAGTAGGCTACCCAGCGATGCACTCATGATCTTCTCTACCCCCCATGTAGAGTTTTTGCCTTCCGTGGGAATCGAACCATGTACCCTGAGGCTTAGGTACATGCTCAATGCATTCCCACTACCAATTGTTCTACTAAATCAATTGGAGTGGAAGGGATGCTAGAGCACTTACATGCACAGGATTTTGATGATTTCCCCCACCTTCTCTTATCCCCTTCTCTTCTGTTTCAGTTTCACTTTAATTCTGATTTTTGAGAAATGACCAAGTGTGAGGGAGTGAGGCTGAGGGTTCAGCTACTAGGCTGAAGCACTTAAATGGTGTAAAGACCATTGTGCCCTCAGCTTAGTTTCTTCATTTAAATCATGACTAGGCCATAATCCACTGGAGAAATACTAATCCTTGACTTTTTCCTCGACCATCCCTCACCGAGACACGACTAATTATCCTTTACGAATAATTAAATCGGTCCCAGACTTCATAGTTCGAGTTTTAGAAGTGAGGGATGTTACAATCACCCCAACTTTTAAAATTTTGTCCTCAAAATTGGAAAGACGTACCCTAAGTGAAGAGATATGGGTATCGAGTCCGCATGTCCTCTTCCAACTCCCAGGTAGCCTCTTCGGTTGAGAAACCATCCCAGACTACCTTGACAATTGGGATAGTCCTTGACCGCAGAGTCTTTACACCACGTTCCAAGACATAGCTAGGATAGGGTTGGAATGATAAATTCGGTCGAAGATCGATCGTATCAATACTCAACGACTGATGTGGATCGGGAACATACTTCCTCAATTGAGACACATGAAGGACATCATGAAGATTGGATAAGGCAGGCGACAAGACAAGGCAATAGGCGACTGGTCCAATACGCTCGATAATCTGGAAAGGTCCAACGTATCGAGGACTGAGTTTCTTCGTTCGCAAAGCTCTACCGGTGCCTATGGTTGGAGAAACCCTTAAGAACACATGATCACCAGCTTCAAAATCTAATGGCCTCCTTCGGTTGTCAGCATAGCTCTTCTGCCTACTCGGAGCAACCTTCATTCCTTCGCACAAAACGTATCAATGAACTTACTCGATGCACGACGCTTCAACAAAGCGGAATCTCATTTTCTGATTTTTAAAATTTACGAGTTTGAAAGTGAGAATAAAAGTGTTACTTTGTTGGAATCAACTATTTGTGCGATCAAAATCTCACAAACTTCCATTATCGTGCTTGAGTTTGGCTCCGTTAAGATAAAATAATTGGGTTCGTTCGAGGACAGGATCAGGAAAGACATTGAGCCGAAAGGAAGGCGGATATTTGCTTTTAAGATTTTTCTTAAACCGCTATTCTATTCGATCCAATTCTTTTCCTTTCAATCCTTTTCTCGAATTTTCCCAAGATAAAACTTCTAGGTTAAAACAAAGACTTGCATTTCGTGATGAAAAGCAAGCATGAATCTGATGTCTTGAGAGACTATACAAAAAAATGGTTATAGGATTGACTATCAAGGACTCATGTGTTATACATTCACTGTCTAATCATTTAGTCTCAGGCCGACATGTGGTTCATCTTTAGAAGTTACGATTTAGTGTCATCCTATGCAATCCTTGGTTTCTCGACAAACTTCAACATAGCAATTATTCTCGGATTAGTTACGAAATTGGTACTACGACGGTACCAAGGAAATTTTGAAAACAAAAAGTTATTTTGTAAATCAAACGAGCACACCTTGAGTGTTTTCGTATTGATTCTTAAAATTTCAAGTACATGTTATTTGGAATTTTCCTTGGCCCAGCTTCTTTCCGAACTTCCGTAACTATTCAGATATAATGATTACTATCATGTAAATCAATCAAGTTTCAGAACGAGTTCTATCCCCATGACAATGTCAAGTTTGCCACTTAGGTGACCTTAAGCTCCTTGCTCTTTCAATTTCTCGCACACAGGGGGGTTCACACTCCACGAATGCTTTAGAGTTTACGGTTCACATTAAAAACCAAGGCACACTTCACAATACAATTGGAGGTACGTCTCACAACCCATCCATCGGTGTAGATATTTTCGTTAGTTTTCCAACGCCTCTCGGAACATAAAAAAAATCAGAGTTCCGGAGCAACAGTTACGAACAAAATGAGTCGGAAGATTAACGAGAATTTCTCACAGACCGCGATCGGGATGCTTCTAGCCAGCGGATTGAAATAAGGTCACTTCTACTGATTCCACATACTAATCTGCTTTAAAGAATGTGATTCGTAATTCCTGATCGGGACTTAACCTAATCGGCACATTATGACTCTACTAGTCAATACTGGCGACGGAGTACCTTAACTCAGTTGGCTTTATCATCTGTCACATAGTGACCCGGAAGAATAAGAATCAGGATCTATGCTTGGAATTAACCGAAAAGGGCTTCCTTAACTGCTATCAAAACTGGGATTGACTTATACCAGAAGGTAAGATTTACTGTGAAACAGTATTTAGATAACTGATAGGCTGACTAATCAATGGTCAGGGTTTTGGGTTTTAACTAATCTGACAGATTTCAGGACACTAATCCCGGTGAATCGTGTACTTAACTTAGCATAAATCGGCCGTGCAACAACCACTAATCCCGGTAACCCACGTTTGACCACGCCAAAACGTATACAGGGCCTGGGCAAGGGATCATGACTTCCCTCCCTAGAACACTACTTGTCGGGTCGTCACCCAACGTGATACATAATAAAATATATATCGTGTCCGCATTGGACCGTCTCTTAAGTTCTAGATAATCAATATCTATTTTCGATCTATAATCCGTTTTTTGATGAATTCAAAGTTAGACATCCGGCATTATAATCACATTACCATTGGATATATATATATATATATATATATATATATATATATATATATATATATATATATTCAGTTGGTCTATACAGAACATGAACCCACACACATACTAGCTTTCGGTTTTTCGATCAATTTGACTTAAACTTTAAGAAAACCTTTAACATATCAAACGACGTCGAAAATTTGCGAAAGACCACTTGTTGGAAAGCCACGGATGTTTAGTTTTTGAATGAACTTTTGGTTTTGCAAAACAATGAGCCAATTAATACAGTTTTCAAAAATAGACAGAGTGGTTCTCAGATTTGGACAGAATCTGTCTCCGGATTTCTAGTACTTCTCAAAGGACCAAAACTCAACCAATTAATCTGAATCTTGAGTCTAAACCATAGAGCATTGTGTCTAGGTTTCAAAGAAATAAGAATCGTTCAAAAAGAAGTTCAATTGAGAGCACAAAACCCAAAACACTGGACCTATACCGAGTTTTAACTTCGGAAAATTGACCTAACTTGGGATACTCGTAGCTCGAGCTACACAACTACAATTTTGATAAAACCAGTGCCAAAATAACTAAAATTAAGTCTTGTTTCTAACAAAATAGACCACATATTTTTTGGACAGACAGAACATTCCCAGTTTCAAAAAGACAGTACCTATGTCCAGAATGCTTCCAGAATATTACCCTAACTTGTGGAACTTCTAATTTGAGCCAGACAACTCTAATTTTGATGAAACCAGTGCCAAAATGACCACAATTAAGTCTAACTTCTAAAAAAATAGACCACATAATTTTTGGAAGGACGGAACATTCCCATTTTCAAAAAGACAGTACCTATGTCCAGAATGCTTCCAGAATATTACCCTAACTTGTGAAACTCCTAATTTGAGCCAGACAACTCCAATTTTGATGAAACCAGTGCCAAAATGACCACAATTAAGTCTAGTTTTCAAAACTGTAGTACACAGACTTGTCTGATTACCAGAACTCACGCAACAGCCAAAATACTGAACACACATCCAGAAACTTTCCAACAGTGAAATGTCTTCAATTTTTCATATTTTTCAGCAACCAGCAATCATAACAATCAATATCGAAATCTGAAAATTCCTAGACTTGAGTGAAACTCACCTATTCGACGATCGTACGAGGAGCTCCAACGGAAACGCGATAACCGAATCACAAGAACCCACGAACAATCTCCGCTAGAACTCGATTAACTCCAAGACAGCAACCTCCTCCACTAGAGCACTGAAACGGCAACCAACTTGACTGAACTTCTTTCAAAATTCGAAATGCAAGGACAGTACTTCTTCTCCAACAGCTCGAAGTGAACATGCAAGATGATGACAACTCAAAACTTCACCATTTACAACACCTTGAGCTTCCTGGTCAAAAAATGGAGATGAGAGAAAGAGTGGGAATCAGGCTCCGAAAGTGGTACCATTGAACAGGAAATCAAAATTGGAGTGGAAGGGATGCTAGAGCACTTACATGCACAGGATTTTGATGATTTCCCCCACCTTCTCTTCTCCTCCTTCGCGCCCCCTCTTCTCCCCTTCTCTTCTGTTTCAGTTTCACTTTAATTCTGATTTTTGACAAATGACCAAGTGTGAGGGAGTGAGGCTGAGGGTTAAGCTACTAGGCTGAAGCACTTAAAGGGCGTAAAGACCATTGTGCCCTCAGCTTAGTTTCTTCATTTAAATCATGACTAGGCCATAATCCACTGGAGAAATACTAATCCCTGACTTTTTCCTCGACCATCCCTCACCGAGACACGACTAATTATCCTTTACGAATAATTAAATCAGTCCCAGGCTTCATAGTTCGAGTTTTTAAAGTGAGGGATGTGACAGGTGTCAAAACTGTTTTCTGCAAAGCTTGTAGTGTGAGTTGATTTCTTCAACTCCACCACCAAGGATCACGAATTCAAGCCCCCAACATGATCCAATCACGACCCCTAGCTTCTAAGCTTCACCCAAATGTTTCCAAAATACAATGTAGGTTCTGAAATTGTCCTAACAATTGACCCCAAGCCTCAAACAACAACATGCAAGAGCTAAAACTCTCTAAAACTCCATTTTCTTCTACTTGAGCTTCACTATTCGAAAATCGTGGAAAGAAAGTGAAGAGTTCTTTGGTGATGAAATTAGTATCAGAATCTAGAGGAGAAAGCAAGGATCATGATGGTGTAAAGAAATTGGACATGCATCAAGAGGTGAAGGAATTCTCTCCTCTTTTTCCCTCTCTCTCTCTCAAATCTTCTCTCCCTCTCTCTCTTCTTTTCTTTCTGTTTTCAGCAACCTAAGGAATGTGTTTTTGTGTGGGAGTGAGGAAGAAGATAAGTTTTCTCTGCTGAAAGACTAAAAGGGATGCGAAAATACCATTTTGCCCATTCTCTTAATACTTCACCTTAATTTACTTCTAACCAACTACTAACTCAATAATTTACCTCTAAAATTCTGGTTGTTGTTATATGGAAGTGAGGAGTGTGTTAGGTTTTTAATTCCAGCTGAAGGTCTAAGTGGAGAGTAAATGACCAATTTACCCTTCTACTTAATTTTCCTCTAATATCTCACTTAAAACCCAATTTAACTCAATAATTACCAATAACTCAATTACTTATATAATGTAGCAAACAAGCACACAACAATTCATTGAACCCATGACAATCATCATATTTATAATTAATTTTTGCTAACTTATTTAATTTAGCTAACAAGTTATCTCATGACCTCTTGCTAATTTCGATAAATGAAATTAGCTAAATTGGGGATGTTACATTTTGGGCTTGGGCCTGATTCAAGAAGGGGAAAAACCTGATTCGCCGCGGTAGTAGCTACATAGGTGCAACATAAGATTTCTATTCTTAAGTCCCTTTATTTATAAGTACCTGCCGGTCTCATATCTATATCTATATATATATATATATATATATATATATATATATATAACATTTGAGAATGATCTCTCATAAATGTCATTCCAAGTGTCATCTCATTGATTGCTTAGTATTAATGATGTTTTTTTAAATTATTTTAATTTTTAATTAATTTAATGTAATAAATATAAAGGATCCCGCAATAAGTATGCAATTTAAACTAGAAAAGTTATTAACATAAACATGAAATAGGAAATTTATGTACTTCCTTAATCCTAATGTCAATAATTGTATTTGATATTCTCATATTCTCAATAATTTTTTTAGTCAAAGAAAAAACATTTAATTTTACAATTCTCATTCATTCTTATCGTTTAAAATGTGAGCGGTTCTCCCTAATATATATTTGGTGGCCAATAAGCAATATGAATTATTTCAAACTACCATGACATCTCAGGTTGTTTAGAAGCCTTTTCCTCATAATTTTGAATTGAATGTGATGATGATATCTTGTATTATTTGTCATTTCTCTTAGTCATACCGAGTTATTTATTTCTGATTGCAAGAATTTGTTTCGAGGTGCAAGAATTATTTGTCTTTGCAAAAAAATTGTTTGTAAGTGTAAGGATACAAAATAAAATATGAGAGCGTCTTTTCATTTGTACCAAAAGGTAATAAATGCATCATGTTTGAAAAATAAAACTTATATTTAGCCTATGATTTTAGTAGTATGTAACAAAGTTGATATCTCTTGAGTGTCGGAAGACATGCATAATTGGTGATAGTACACTTCATATTTAGTGAATTTTATTAGTTATTTTTGCTCTTAACTGACATGGTCCAGAGGCTCGAGAGCATGGAGGCAAAATCTTTTGGCGAAAAGCATAACACTTAGTAATTTTTGTCTTCATTGTTTCGTGAGGTCGAAGATAAATTACAAGTAAGAACAACACTTTAAGTTGTATATTAGTGTCTTCAACCCATCCATCTAATTTTGTTCTTTTCATTTTCTATTTATTTACTTAGGTCTGTAGACCTATAACTAATCTATGTTTTCTTCCGACTTACACAAACTCTTTCGCATATATTTATGGCCGGCGAGAGCGAAAGTACGGGCTCGTTTGTTACAGATTAAAAAACAAGTGATTTTGATGTTAAATAATATAGAGAATAGTTTTTAGAGATTTTTAAAAAAATTAGAAGTTGTTTTATGTTTGTGTAGCATAAGGAAGATTACTTTATTTTAAAATAAAGAGTCATTCTTTCAAAAATAATTTTTATGAGAACCTACTCAAAATAGATTCTCATTTAAAGCAATTTTTAGATTATTTTTAGATTATCATTTTTTTAAAAAAGCAGTAACAAACGGATTTAAAAATTTTTAAAAAGATTATTTTATTAAAAAAAGTGATTATCTTTAGAAAAAAGCTATAACAAACGGGCTCTATATCTAAAAGAGTTAGTGGTAGAAACCAAATATAAAATTTATTAATATATTCTAATTATAAAAAAAAGTGACTATCTTTAGAAAAATAGCTATGGACACTTTTGTTTGTCTTCGCGTTAATCATTAGCTATTGGTTATTGGCTATTCTCTATTATTTACATTTGTAAGCCCATTTTCTATATAATAATTGCATCCTCTGTTTTTTCTTGGTATATATAGGTCCTCGTTGTAACATCCTCAAAATAATTAATCAAATTATTTGGGGGAAGACCCAAATGAATTATTTTAGTACTTGATTTGTGTACTTATCGAGTGCTGAAGTTAATTATTTGGTTGTCTCAGGAGCGTTAAACCGATAAAATGAAATAAGGGTGATTTAGGGAAGAAATAAAAGATTAAGGGCAATATGGTCATTTGACCATATCACCACTTAATATAAAGAAAGAAAGAAAGAAAAGAAATGAAAGAAAGAAAGAAGGGGAGTGCGAACAGAGGAGAGGAAGAAGAGAAAAGAAGAAAAGAAGAGAAAAAGAAGAAAAGGAAAGAAGAAGAAGAGGTTGGAACCAAAGCCCCAAAGTTCATCATCATCATCATCATCATCATCATCATCATCATCATCATCATCATCTCACCTCCATTTTTGCTCTCCATGGACTAGGTAATCTCTCACCCCATTTTTCCCCCTTTTTAATGAATTCGAATTTTAGGGTTTAAGTGAGGGATTAGTCGAAATCATGGATTGGGGAACGATATTGATGGTTGAAACATGATTAGGAACGAAGCCAAGGAAGATTCAAAGCGATTTGAAGCTCAAATCGAAGTTTGAAGCGGATTGGTGATTATAGGGTTCCGTTTTGGGATTTCGAAGTCTCGGTGATTTCAGCTCGGTAGCGACTCTCGCTTCAAGGGTGAGTTTTACTCACATTTAGGATTCTTCCATTTTGAAATGAATTTTTCATGATTTGGTTTCGGAAGATTTTGAGTCGAAAACCGTTATTTCAAAATATATCGTATTTTGATAAAATTCATTTAGATTCATTTTTTGGTTCATTTGATTGTTTGTGTGATATTGATTGAATCTATTTTTCTGGTTGTTTGGACTGTTTTCAATCGGAACAAGAATCAGAATTGAGCGGAATAGCGGATTTCGCGAGAAACCGCCAAATCTGCACTTTCTCAGCGCCCATCGCATCGCGAGGTGCTTCCATCGCGTCGCGACCCCTTCGAGAAATGTTACAGTTTCGTTTCTTTCACTGTTCACGCCGCAACAGAATCTGTTCGCGTCGCAACGCTTTGCAGTTTTTCAGCAACTGTACACTGATTTTGTTTTCGTGATAACTTTTGATCCAGGAACCCGATTGAGGTGTTCTAAGATGCGTTTGAAAGCTTATTCAGAGGCCTAACTGAATATACAGTTTAAAAGGTAAAATGTGTTAGACTATCTGATAACCTTAGAGGGGGGTGAATAAGGTTATGTGTAAATCTTGAGTTCTTTTTAAAATAAATGATAAGTTTTCGAAAACTTTTGCTATGCTTGTTTAAATCAAATGCGGAATCTGAGATTTAAACTTATATGATGCAAGCAGGCAGATCAGGCACAATGAGATATTACTCTATATTCAATATTCACAATAAGGTTGTTTTATAAGTAATGCAATGATATTGAATATAGCAGATCTACAGTAGTGATAGAGAAGATGATAGATAAACAGATCTGTAGTACAGTGAGTATGACTATAACCAGATTAACAGATTCAGATCAGAGTAGGGATATAGTTATACAATAAATCCACTGAGTGATATTATAAACAGATATAAACAGTAAATAAATGTAAAGAGATAGGGATAGAGATACACCAGGAATTTTACGAGGTTCGGGATAAAAGCCCTACGTCCTCGGCCTCAGGCTTTGCAACCCTTGGAATTGATGGTAACCACTATATTGAAGAATTGTTTACAAACAGGCAACTTCAAAATAGCAAATCTCAATTCCCCCGAACTGAGAACCCGAGCACACAGCTAAGGATTTCAACACCGCTTCAATCTCCTGATTGAACGACCCAAGAGCAGCTCCCAAGATTTCAATACCACTTCAATCTTCCCCGATTGAATGACCCAAGATCGCCTCCCAGGATTTCAAACCAACTCAATCTCCTGATTGAGAGACCCAAGAAAACTTCCCAGGATTTCAAACCAATTCAATCTCCTGATTGAGAGACCCAAGAACAACTCCCAGGATTTCAGCGTGACCCCAAAAATAGAGTAACGAATACAAACAGAGATCTATGATCCAATCACCTCAGATATAATGATAGTATAGTGACTAAGAGATGAGTGATATGGAAAATAGAAAAATGATATGAAAGTTGAAGCTCTATTTTCTCTCTCTCTCTCTCAGATCTAGAAATTTCGTATGAGAGGAAGAGAGAATTGTTGAGAAGTGTGGTGTGTGGAATTGTGAAACACACTTGCCTATTTATAGGCGTAGGAATGTTTGAAAAAAAAGAAACTCTCATTTATGACATGTATAATCGATTAAGCCCTCATGAAAAGCATATGCATAATCGATTAATTGTTTAAATATGGAAACTTGGAATAGCTTGATAATCGATTATCATATATAGTTCAATAAGGCTCTTAATCGATTATTGTTGTCAAAAGGAAGGCAAGGCAAGCAAGTAATCGATTATGTGACGTAGTTGTCTTTATGCATTAATCGATTATTGATCTAAAAAAGGAAAGTAAGGAAAGCCACTAATCGATTATATTATTTTGTTATTTGAAACTATAATCGATTTTGTTGTTAAAAAAGGAAAGTAAGGAAGCACATAATCGATTATGTGATTTGGTGGAAATGAAGGCATAATCGATTTATATTTATAAAAAACGAAAGAAAGGCAAGCCACTAATCGATTATTTGTTTTAGTTAAAATAGGAGAGTAATCGATTATGTGCTCTGAAAACATTCAGGCACCTAATCTATTACCATAATCTATTATCTTTGTAAAAGAATAGGATTTTGATTTCAAGCCTTCAACAAAACTATTTTTAGGGTTTTAATCTTTCAACAAAAAATAATTTTAGGGTTTTTGTTGCCACCTTATGCATGCATGCAATTTTATAAAATATTTTTCAAAACTATTTTGGTGCACCATGCATGTTTTGAAAAACCCATCTCTCAGCTACTAAAAGTCATAGACCTTCAGTGATAGGACGTTACACAGTGTCCTAAAGAAAGCGGATAAACAAATAGGTCTTGAACTGCTGAGGTGGCTTCTTCTCCAAGCTGCTCCATTTTAATCTTCCTGCTCTTTGCTTAATGTCCTGTACTTAATTCAACTTGAACCATTAGTAGATAAGATGTAATTTGTTATCATACAAAACAAAGAGTGTTTACCCTTGGTTCAACAAAATGAACTGTTTTTGAAGTTATAAATGGTTTTTAAAGCGGTGAATTAGTATGCGAGAGCAAACATAGATTGTGTTTATGATGTGAACTAAATGTTCAAACAAAGGTCTAATGTAAATGAACTAAATGTTCATGTGAAGGTAGATATATATATATATATATATATTATATCGAGTTTGGGTGACGACCCATAGGTCTAACATACTAAGGCGGGGTAGTCATGCACCCTTACCATAGGCCCCGTGCCATTAGGGAAAGTACTATTGGTAAGGGGGTTCACCGGGAATATAGCAGAGTTGCAGTCGGTGTTGTGTTAAAAGTTTGTAGTGCGGTTCACTGGGATTATAGCAGAGTTGCAGTCAGTGTCGTACTGAGTCATAACAGGTTCACCGAGATTATAGCAGAGTTGCAGTCGGTGATCTGTTAGAAATTAAATAATAGGTTCACCGGGATTATAGCAGAGTTGCAGTCGGTGATCTATTAAAAGTTAAATAGTACGGTTCACCGGAAATATAGCAGAGTTGCAGTCGGTGCCGTGTTAAGTTAAACAGGATTCATAATTGGACCGAGAGTGTTAGTAGGGGTCTCGGTAGAACTCACTGAGATTGTATCTCACTGTTTATATGTTGTTGTTTTACAGAGGAACAGGGACAGCGGAAATCCAAGAGGCACGAGTAGGTTGAGCTCAGGCGACTGTTGATGACTTAGCTTTTATGCTTAAGTTTATATTTCCTTTTGTTGTCTATGTACTACAACTCTATGTCTTAGTGTTATGACTTTATTCCGCTTTCTTGTATGATATTGAGCACTATAGTTTGCTGAAGGTTATGGTCAGGGAACCGGTTTGGTCTTATTTGTATTTAAGACTGTTTTGTCGTTTTCGGTGAGAGCTATATTGTAGTGTTCAGTATCTATGCAGGAATTTTATATCTCTGATGTTTTAGGGATGGTGCACTTGGGTATTTTTACTCGATAAAAATTCCGGGGTGTTACAGTTGGTATCAGAGCGGTTCGACCTAGTCGGACTTAGATGTTAGAGTCTTCTACTTCCTTTGGTTATGATTCTTCTTAGTATGCTATTAGACATTGAGCTTGATCAACTTAATACTTTGTGCATATTTCGCAGAATCATGGCCAGAAGAGGTAGAGGAGTTCCTCCTCCTGCTGATCCACATTTCGAATGGATGTAGAATGTGATTGAGAATTAGCAAAAGATGATGCAGGATATGTTACAAATGCAGCATGATCATATGGGTCTGCAGCAGCCCAATGTTCAACCTCATCAAGAAGATCCTAACCGGACATATTTCCGATTTCAAAAGATGAAGCCCCCGGCTTACAAGGGTGGACCAGATCCAATGACTGCCTATTATTGGATTGATGCAATGGAGAAAATATTTCAAACCTTGCAATGCGGGGAAGAAGAAAAGGTAATATGTGCGGCAAAAATGCTCAATGAAGCTGCCCACACCTGGTGGTGTAATGCACGGCAAATGATGGAACTCCAAGGAACTCCCCTCACTTGGGACAACTTCAAGGAATTATTTTTGAAGAAATATTTCCCTTCAGTGAAGAAACTAAGCAAGCAAGCGGAGTTTGTGAACCTCAAACAAGGTGACTTGTCAGTTGGGGAATATGCTGTGAAATTTGAAAGACTGTCTCAGTCCTATGAGTTGGGGAGCTATGCCCCAAATGATATGTGGAAGATGCAAATGTTCAAAGAAGGTCTCCGAGCTGATGTGAGCCAAGACCTCAATTCTTACACTCTGGTTAATTATCCTGCCTTAGTGCAACAAGCATATGTTGCTGAGGAGGATCTGAGGAAAATGTATGCTGAAAGGAAAGATTATTGGAAGGGTAAGAAGAAGGTGGATGAATCTTCTACTCCAAGCAGACAAATCAAGGGAAACAATTATAAGGGGAAGCAGGTGCAATCGTCCGATCCATCAAGGTTTAGAAATTGTCCAAATTGCGGAAGGTGTCACCGTGGGGATTGTTAGCAAAGATCCAATCGGTGCTATGTCTGCAATGAAGAGGGCCACTATGCAAATGAGTGCCCAACAAAGAAGAATTTCCAAGGAACACCAAATGCTCCTAAGCAGGGACGAATCAACACTTTGGATGCTCGGACCATCACGCATAATGACAACTTACTGAGGGGTACGAGATCTCTTTTCAATAACTCAGTCAATATATTATATGATTCCGGTGCAACCCATTGTTTTATAGCACAATCATGTGTAGATCGGTTGGGATTAGCATTATCTGAGCTATCCGAGCCGATAACCATTTTAACGGCTGCCAAGGGTCGGGTCCAGACCCAATCATTGTGTGAAAATTGTCTACTTGTCATAGGGGACAGGAATTTTGTAGTAAAATTTATTTGCTTGCCTATGAGAAGTATGGACATCGTTCTGGGTATGGATTGGATGGCTGCAAATTATGTAACAATCAACTGTGTCGATCGAACCATCAGCTTCGGCTCCGAATCTGCGGGATTGACACAGGCAAATTCTGAAGCAGCTATCTCTTTCACCTCAGCAAGCCAATCACTATTCCAAGGTGCAGAAGCTTATATTATTATGTTGTTTGCATCCACTGAAACAGGTTTAGATTTGTCATCTGTACGAGTGGTGAATGAATTTTTGGATGTTTTTCCGGATGAAGTTTCTTCTGTACCTACTGACCGAGAGGTAGAGTTTTCTCTAGAGTTGGCTCCTGGCACAGGATCAATATCTATTGCTCCTTATAGAATGTCTCCTTTAGAATTAAAGGAATTGAAGTCTCAATTTGAAGAGTTGATCTCAAGGAGGTTCATTCGACCGAGCGCTTCTCCATGGGGTGCTCCGGTGTTGCTAGTCAAAAAGAAAGATGGTAGCATGAGATTGTGCATTGATTATCGACAACTCAACAAAGTGACGATCAAGAATAAATATCCCTTGCCAAGGATAGACTATTTACTTGACCAACTTAGAGGTGCTGTGGTATTTTCGAAAATTGATCTAAGGTCGGGCTATCATCAAATAAAGGTAAGAGCCTTAGATATTCCGAAGACAGCTTTCTGTACTAGGTTTGGACATTACGAGTTCGTAGTGATGCCCTTCGGTTTGATTAATGTTTCGGCGGTATTCATGGATTACATGAACCGAGTTTTCCACGCTTACCTAGATCAGTTTGTTGTAGTTTTCACTAATGATATATTGGTGTACTCTAAGACCATTGAGGAGCATGTTCAACATCTCCGCATTGTTCTAAATGTACTCCGAGAAACGAAATTGTATGCAAAGCCGTCGAAGTGTGACTTCTGGATGCCTGAAGTGAAGGTTTTGGGACACGTGATTTCTCAATCGGGAGTCGCGGTAGATCCCAGTAAAGTAGAAGCTGTATTGAACTGGGAACAACCAACGTCAGTCACTGAAATAAGAATTTTTCTGGGTCTAGCCAGTTACTACAGGAGGTTCATCCAGGGATTCTCACAATTGGTTCTTCCACTTACTCGGCTAACTCGTAAGGGTCAACCGTTTACATGGGATGCTGATTGTGAAGAATGTTTTCAAGAATTGAAAGTTGGGTTGACTTCTGCCCCAATCCTGATTCTTCCGGATCCATCTTTAGAATTCCAAATTTACAGCGATGCTTCTGGAAAGGGTTTGGGATGTGTTCTCATGCAGAACCAACAAGTGCTAGCTTATGCGTCCACACAGTTGAAGATTCATGAGGAGAATTATCCAACTCATGATTTGGAGTTGGCAGCTATTGTGTATGCACTGAAGATTTGGAGACATTACCTGTATGGGTCTCGTTTCGAAGTCTTTACTGATCATAAAAGTTTGAAATATCTATTTGATCAAAAGGAGTTGAATAACAGGCAGAGAAGATGGGTGGAATTTCTGAAGGATTATGACTTCGAATTGAAGTATCATCTGGGAAAGGCTAATGTTGTAGCCGATACACTAAGTAGGAAATCCATTCACATAGCAGGGTTAATGATGCATGAAATGGAATTGTGGGAGTCTTTTAGAGACTTAAGACTGAATACAAAGCCAAGGAGGAACCTGTTAGTGTTGAGCCATATGAGGATCTCTAGTTCCTTAAGAGATTCTATACTAATAGCACAGGAAGTTGATGTGAAGCTACAATCACAAAAAGTGTTGCCAGATTTTACCGAGGATAATGATGGATTTATTTGTTTCAACGGTAGGATCTGTGTGCCCGATGATGAAGATATTAAAAGGCAAGTGCTAGAGGAAGCACACCGAAGTTTATTTTCTGTACATCCTAGATCCACCAAGATGTATAGAGATTTAAAGCAGATGTACTGGTGGCTTGGAATGAAGTTAGAAATTGGCGAATTTGTATCTCAATGCTTAACTTGTCAAAGAGTTAAGATAGAGCATCAGAAGCCTGCTAGTCTATTGCGAACACTAGACGTGCCAGTGTGGAAATGGGAAGACATTTCCATGGATTTTGTTATGGGGTTGCCAAGATCTCAAGCCGGTAATGACTCCATTTGGGTAGTTGTGGATCGGTTAACTAAATCAGCTCATTTTATTCATGTTCGTTCGACCAGTAAAGTATCTAAGTTGGCCGAGGAATATCTGAGGAGCATATTGAGGTTACATGGGGTTCCTACCAGTATTGTGTCGGATCGAGATCCGAAATTCACTTCTCGATTTTGGAAAGCTTTGAATGAAGCATTGGGGACTAAGGTATTCGTTAGTACCGCTTATCACCCACAGACGGATGGTCAGACTGAGAGAACTATCCAAACTCTAGAACATATGCTTCGGGCTTCTGTGCTCGATACCGGAAAGAAGTGGGAGGATCACCTTCCATTGGTGGAATTCGCTTACAACAACAGCTATCATTCCAGCATAGGAATGGAACCATTTGAAGCGTTGTATGGGAGGAAATGTAGAACTCCATTGTGTTGGTGGGAAGTCGGTGAGAACCGATTATTAGGACCTGCGATGATTCATGAAACTACTGAAAAGATCTGCCAGATCAGGGAAAGAATGAAAGCTGCTCAAAGTAGGCAAAAGAGTTATGCCGACAAAAGGAGAAGGCCGTTAGAGTTTGAGTCGGGCGATCATGTGTTTTTGAGATTGGCACCGACAATTGGTACAGGTAGGGCATTACGGGCGATCATGTGTTTTCAAGTTGGGGAGAATGTAACATCCTCAAAAGAAGTAATCAAATTATTTGGAGGAAGACCCAAAAGAATTATTTTAGTACTTGATTTGTGTACTTATCGAGTGCTAGAGTTAATTATTTGGTTGTCTCAGAAACGTTAAACCGATAAAATGAAATAAGGGTGATTTAGGGAAGAAATAAAATATTAAGGGCAATATGGTCATTTGACCATATCACCACTTAATATAAAGAAAGAAAGAAATGAAATGAAAAAAAGAAAGAAGGGGAGTGCGAACAGAGGAGAGGAAGAAGAGAAAAGAAGAGAAAAAGAAGAAAAGGAAAGGAGAAAGGGAAAGAAGAAGAAGAGGTTGGAACCAAAGCCCCAAAGTTCATCATCATCATCATCATCATCATCATCATCATCATCATCATCATCTCACCTCCATTTTTGCTCTCCATGGACTAGGTAATCTCTCACCCCATTTTCCCCCCTTTTTAATGAATTCGAATTTTAGGGTTTAAGTGAGGGATTAGTCGAAATCATGGATTGGGGAACGATACTGATGGTTGAAACATGATTAGGAACGAAGCCAAGGAAGATTCAAAGCGATTTGAAGCTCAAATCAAAGTTTGAAGCGGATTGGTGATTAAAGGGTTCTGTTTTGGGATTTTGAAGTCTCGGTGATTTCGGCTCGGTAGCGACTCTCACTTCAAGGGTGAGTTTTACTCACGTTTAGGATTATTCCGTTTTGAAATGAATTTTTCGTGATTTGGTTTCGGAAGATTTTGAGTCGAAAACCGTTATTTCGAAATATATCGTATTTTGATAAAATTCATTTAGATTGAGTTTTTGATTGATTTGATTGATTGTGTGATATTGATTGAATCTGTTTTCTGGTTGTTTGGACTGTTTTCAATCGGAACAAGAATCGGAATTGAGCGGAATAGCGGATTTCGTGAGAAACTGCAAAATCTGCACTTTCTCAGCACCCATCGCGTCGCGAGGAACATCCAACGCGTCGCGACCCCTTCCAGAAATGTTACAGTTTCATTTCTGTCACTGTTCGCGTCGCGACAGAATCTGTTCGCGTCGCGACGCTTTGCAGTTTTTCAGCAACTGTACACTGATTTTGTTTTCGCGATAATTTTTGATCCGGGAACCCGATTGAGGTGTTCTAAGATGTGTTTGAAAGCTTATTCAGAAGCCTAACTAAATATACAATTTTAAAGGTAAAATGAACTATTTTTGAAGTTATAAATGGTTTCAAAAGCGGTGAATTAGTATGCGAGAGCAAACATAGATTGTGTTTATGATGCGAACTAAATGTTCAAACAAAGGTCTAATGTAAATGAACAAAATGTTCATGTGAAAGTAGATATATATATATTATATCGAGTTTGGGTGACGACCCATAGGTCTTACATACTAAGGCGGGGTAGTCATGCACCCTTACCTTAGGCCCCGTGCCATTAGGGAAACTACTATTGGTAAGGGGGTTCACCGGGAATATAGCAGAGTTGCAGTCGGTGCTGTGTTAAAAGTTTGTAGTGCGGTTCACCGGGATTATAGCAGAGTTGCAGTCGGTGTCGTACTGAGTCATAACAGGTTCACCGAGATTATAGCAAAGTTGCAGTCGGTGATCTGTTAGAAATTAAATAATAGGTTCACCGGGATTATAGCAGAGTTGCAGTCGGTGATCTATTAAAAGTTAAATAATACGGTTCACCGGAAATATAGCAGAGTTGCAGTCGGTGCCGTGTTAAGCTAAACAGGATTCTTAATTGGACCGAGAGTGTTAGTAGGGGTCTCGGTAGAACTCACTGAGATTGTATCTCACTGTTTATATGTTGTTGTTTTACAGAGGAACAGGGACAGCGGAAATCCAAGTGGCACGAGTAGGTTGAGCTCAGGCGACTGCTGACGACTTAGCTTTTATGCTTAAGTTTATATTTCCTTTTGTTGTCTATGTACTACAACTCTATGTCTTAGTGTTATGACTTTATTCCGCTTTCTTGTATGATATTGAGCACTATAGTTTGCTGAAAGTTATGGTCAGGGAACCGGTTTGGTCTTATTTGTATTTAAGACTGTTTTGTCGTTTTCGGTGAGAACTATATTGTAGTGTTCAGTATCTATGCAGGAATTTTATATCTCTAATGTTTTAGCGATGGTGCACTTGGGTATTTTTACTCAATAAAAGTACCGGGGTGTTACACTCATTGTGTAACAGAACCATTCCTTTGTTTTATCCTTCAATGGATGATGAACTAGATTACAGTTTGTCAAACAATAATGGAAACACTAAGAACCGGTAACTTGAATGGATTACAATTTATCATTCAAGTATTTTAGTTAAAAAATATGCAATGTATCAAATTAAAATTGCATTATTCGGCCAATGTTTGTTTTTTGCCATATAGCTTGATTTTGTTTAGCAAACTGTAGTGTTGATTTTAGTTAACACTTTAACAATACTAATATCTTATACTAATCAAATAGTAATTAAAGTATTGTTCATTCCACAATTACGAAAATAATATATATTCATAAATGGACAGTTACACGAAATAATGAAAATTCAATATTATGTCAAATGTGATTTAAATATGTCCATTTTAAATTGAAAAAATAAAATAAAGAGAAGATCAACTTAGCACAAACACACAATTGTCTGTCTAAACTCCCGTTACTTTTTAATGTCAATATCAATTAATCATTGTATTCACACAAATTTCATAATGAGCTGGTATAACCAAAAAAAATTCTCCCATTATTGAAAAAGACGGTTTTTGTAATTAAAAATTTTTTTGACAGAAAATATTAATTGTAATTAAAAAAATAATAAGGATAAATTACATTCACCTCCCCTAAACCACGATTAAATGACATACACACCCTTCTATTTTTAAAATAAACACTCACTTCTCTTATTTGACGAGAAAGTTTCGTTCACCTCCCGCCAACTTTTGTTTAAAATACACAAGTGCCCCCTCTAATCTTTCATAATAGAGAGTAGGTCAATATCATTTACAAAATAGAGGGCGTGTAAGTACTATTTAACTAGAAGTGCTGAGAGGAGGGGGTGTAATTTCCCCCTTATAATACTTTTCTTTCAACTCCTTTTGGTACAATCTACAAAATTTAGATTGTTTGACTAACTTTTTTTTTGTATTTTAATGAAGTCCTATTTAAAATCACTATATTTCTCTCTACAAAATTGAAATCTTTTTTATAATTTCCTAAAAAAAATTATTCTAAAATATTTTATGTGAGTTTTTGATACATCGTATGGGGACGGACACTACAAGAATAACTGCTGTTTCCTGCCATTTTTTCCGACGAACTCTTATTCGTCACAATTTCCGACGGATTTCCGATGAAAAAGTCGTCGCAAATGTTCAGGAGAAAAGGCACTTAAATTCCCGCTTACGTTTCCAACGAAAACGTGTTTCGTGACAAATTTCCGACGGACACTTCCGTCGGAAAACACTAAATATCCGTCGGAAACCATAAGACACGAATTAAAAAAAAAAGTAAAACCCTCGATGCTCTCTCACTCTCCTCAAACCAGCTCTTCCTCACAAAACGCGAAGGCTCTCCTCCCTCTCACCCTCGAAGGCTCTCCTTCATCTTCTCCCTCTCTCAGCGCCTCTCCCTCACTCTCCTCTGTCATTCTCTCCCTCACTCTCAGGCGCAAGCTTCTCTCATTTCCCATTTCGTTCCTTTCCTCCACGCAGCGCACCACCATACAGCACCATCTTCGTTTCCCATCACCTCCATATCCGTCAACATCGCTCTCTTTGCGTTCTCTACTCAACACGTTCGCTTCTGCTTCGTTTATCGTTGTCTCCACCTCTCTCTTCCGTTAGTTCGCTTTTCCACAAAAAGGTAAGATATCTCATTCATAGGTTTAACAATTTCCCTCTCCGACTATTTCCTAATGGAAACCCTAACTTAGAACCGCATCCCTCTCTCAAATCTCAAATTGTGTTCTTATTTCTGTAAAAATAAAAAACCCTAATCGCATGAAACTGACATTGTATTTGCTATTAGAACCAAACCGCACAAAATTGGAGTTTCCTTCTCTGCAACATCTCTTCTCTTGTGAGTTTCAGCTTGTTCATCTCTTTGCTAGTGAGTTTCAGCTTGTTCTAATCAATTCAATGATTGTGCATCGTGTAGCTTTGGATTCTGCCTCATCAGTTCTATTTTCATTGTTAGACTATAAGTGTTTGATTATTCTTCATCAAATCTGTTTGACTGCTTCATTTGGTGTTTATGTTTGAACTCATGTTAGTTATATGAGATTGTAAATCTATTTTAGTTATATTTGTGTTTGATGTTTGAAATCGTATGTCTACCTTGATGTTCTTATGGCATTGTTTACAATACTGTACATTGTCTGATAAGTTTAGGGAATGAAGTTGCTTACTCCTCTTTTAATGATTTAATTTCCATTGCATTTTCTCTTGCAAGAAGACAAAACATATAAGTTATATCTATTGGACTGCTCTATCCTGGTATTGAGAGTGGGATTGAGGCTTCAAGGGATACCGACGATGCCTGGAATAGTGTTGCGGCGGGACTGATACTGGTGCATTGCATCGAACGGCGAGAGGTGTGTGATCGGCAACGGTAGCAGGAGCTGTTCATGGCGTTCTGGTAGGATATGGCATTAATTGATCTTTTGTTTTTCCTTGGGTCTTTTAACTTTGTAGCTGGATTTATGTGTGTGCTTTGAATGTATCGTTTGATAGATTATGCTTAAGTGCTTAACCATAGGATGTTTTTACTCTCTTCAAATATATAACCTTTCTTCTTTTGTTGACCTTTTGTTTGATAAATTATGCGTGTAATTGAGCTCTTGCTAGTAACATACAAACTGCTTTACATTATACTGTCATTGCATATAATTGTTTGTTTTAGCTATAAGAGAGATATTTGTTTTTCTTCTTTGCTTGATTCTTGAAATGCCATTTGTTATAGCAATTGTTTGAATTTTATAATCTTTCTGAAAGACCTCCTTTCACTAAGGCAAATGCTGCAAGCATGGGAAGTAGAGAATGAGCTCATATGGGTATGGTTGACATTTGTTGAAATCCATGAGCATCTTGTATAAGAGGCTGTTATTGAGAAGCTTCTGTGTGAAGTTGTTTGTGTATGTGTGTGTTCAATTGATTCTTGATATGCTATGTCCTCTCCTCAGTTCCTAATTTGTGTTATAGTAAGGTTTCCAAGCAAGAGATTTTGTTGTTTTAGCTTTTGATGGGGTAATTATTTTTAGATCATAATAAACAACTTTAATTGGTATTTTAATTACTGCCCAATTCCTATACCTCTCTAATTCAAAAATGTTAACCTTGGTTTTTGAACTTTTTTGAAGCATTTATGGACCTGTACAAGATGTGAGGATTCCATATCAGCAGAAACGTATGTTTGGGTTTGTTACTTTTGTTTATCCTGAAACTGTGAAGCTCATTCTATCCAAAGAAAACCCTCATTTTGTGTGTGATTCTAGAGTTCTTGTTAATCCTTACAAGGAGAAAGGCAAAGTTCCAGACAAGTACAGGCACCTTCTCTCTTTCTAGTCTTTTTTGTTAACTTTTTCTTTGTTGTAGTCAACTCTCAAACATGCTCATGATTCTTGTGATTTGCTGGAAGCAGCAGCAAATGGATAGAGGAGATTATTCACCTTGTGGAACTCCTACTGGGCTTGATGCTAGAGACCAATATGATCTTCAACTTGGTAATTATCTTGCTTAATGCTTTAACTAACCTTCTATTATGTTGCCTTTTTAGTCAAACCTTTACCTAACTATTCTTAACATGTTTTTTTTGCATGTGTTTTTCTAGATGGGAGAATGACGTTCTACAATACTCAAGACATGTTGTGGAGGAGGAAACTAGAGGAGCAAGCTGATCTACAGCAAGCTCTTGAGCTTCAAAGTAGAAGGTTAATGGGGCTACAACTTCTTGACATTAAAAAACAACACCAACGTGCTTTTTCTACTGGAAGTCCAATTCCTTCTCCAACTCACTGTCCTAATATGTTCAACCAAAATCTTGTTCTTCCTTCCTTTCACAGAAGCTCGGAATCTCCTCCAGAAGGTACTACTATTATATATATTTCTCTTCCATTTTTAAATGCAGTTCATTCAATTAGTTGCGAGATTTATAATTTTTAATACTATTTTGATACCAGAAAATGGTTTAAGTTCTGCTCCAGCTAGTACTGTATCAGTTTCAGCTGCTCCAGCTTTTAACCTTGATAGTGAAAACGTATCAAGAATGAAAAAGGCTGTGGAATCCCCGCCTCCTGTTTTAAAAACTGCCTCGAAAGGAATCCGTAGAGTAGAGAGGTTTGTAGAAAATGCAAGGATTATTGTTTTTCCTTTTTAACAATATAAATTTTCTGATTGTTGATTTGTTGTCATTATCCTATTGATTCATTTCTACCTAAAGCTGGAAGAAAAACAGCATGCAAGGGAAGTAGAGATGAATCAAATGCAAGCAACATCACAGGTAGTATTATCATCATCTTTTTTCACTTCTGTAGCTATATTACCATCATCCTTGCTTGATTGCTTTATTTAGTGTTGTTTCGGAAAATTCTTAATCTAATAGAGTAATGATGATTCAACAATGTTGGATATTTGATAGATTTGTAAATGATTTACATGAAGATCACGACGGAAGTGGCAGCGGAAAACGGCGACAGCGTTTCTGTTTTAACAATTTGGTTGGAGTTTGTAGTATTGGTGAGTCCATTTTTTTGAAGTAAATTAATGGCCTCTCTGTTCTCCGCAATCCCTTCCTTATTAGCGTTACTTTAATTTCTCTGCTTTTCTTATGATTTTGACAAACAGGTATAGTCCATTTACTTTCTCTTCCCAATCCGGCCATTTACTTTCTGTATTAGATTGTTTTTTGATTCTCTGTCCACATGTTTATGTTTAGCTGAGCATGTTTGTTCATACTACGGTGAAATTGCTGATTGCTTCTTTGCGATATTGATGCTTTTGATAGGTTGTTTTTTGTTTTTGAATTTGGCTAATTTTTTTTCTGTTTCTACAAACATTTTTGTCCTGTAAGCTCATGGATCTGTTTTGTTGTTTTTTATGTGCAGTTGTTGAAGATTGAAAATGGTGCTTGTTATGTATGCAGTGTGGATGATCAAAATTTGATGGATTCATTCCATGTTGAAATATAGTAGGAATCAGATGGATTGGATCCAGTATATGTTCCTTTGTATATGAAATTAGTATGTATAGATATAATTATTAAATATTATTTTGGATGTATAATTTAATTTTTTTTTTAAATTTCCGACGGATTTGCGACGAAAATGTGTCAGAGTTTGCGACGACTTTGCCACGGATATTTGCGATGGGTTTCCGACGACTTTCCGACGGAGACATTTGCGACGACAAAATCCGTCGGAAAAAAATTTGCGACAAGCGATTTTGCGACGACTTTTTGTCCGTCGGAAAGTTCGTCGGAAACGTCAATTTCCGACGAAAATTGCTGCATTTGCGACGAAAATTGCCGTCGGAAATCGTCGATTTTCTTGTAGTGGGAGAATATTCTAAAATCACTATATTTCTCTCTAAAAAATTGAAATCTTTGTTATATTTTTTAAGTATGCATCGTATGTATGATATTTTTTGATATTAAATGAAATTAAAAAATATTGAATATGTATAATATATATATATATATAATCTTTATATATTATTTTCTAATTTTTATAGACACATTTACCCTAACACACAAATAAAAATAGAAATATCAGCGGAATGGGATGGGGACGGAGAATATTTTCTCACTTCTCGTCCCCACATCTTATATTACTCCACATCCTCGCTCTCCACATTGGAGAGTTTTCCTCCCCACATCCCCATCCCCGCGGAACCCTATTGTTCATACAAAAATAGTTAATTATAAACTTAGCAATATTAATTTGATAAAATAATATTATATATATATATATATATATATATTTGTTAGAGTTTCATAATAGTTTTATTGGAAATTGAGACCCCGCGGGGTAGGGGTATAAACCTTATCCCCTTCCTACCATGCCTTCAGGGAAATTTAGTCATTTGAACCCATCGCCATAGGTTAATATCCATCTTTAAGCCTTTAAACTAGGCAGTTTCCACGAGGATTTACACGTATAAGGAGAAATTGACACCTCTAAGTATAACTACACCAGACATAAATAAATCTTATTGCATGAAAACATTAACATCTAAACATAAATTAACAAACAAAATATAATTTTTTTTAAATAATTTTCAATAGGATAAGTATACCTGTAGCACGGGTCAAACACTCTAGTACAAGAGAAAAGAAGAACATATCTCTAGTCTAAAATATAAGAAAAATAAGACAACTTTTTTTTTTTTGAATATGCAATATGACAACTTTTATTTATTAAATGCTTTCATTCCCAGAACACCCACAACTAAATTTAGTTTTCACGAGTTTTCTTATAAAAATTGGTGTTTTTATTAATATGACCGAGAAGGGTAATGTAGGAGTTTTAGCAATGAAGGTAGTCCATGGTGTAGAAGAGAAATTGAGGCAGAGGTGAACGAATGAAGGTACACCTAGAGGAAGTGCTCAGAGGTGAACGAATGAAGGTACACCTAGAGGAAGTGCTTGTCAAATTCTGGTAAACAAGCCGATCTGAGACCTCGGAATAGGGAAATCTTCAAGCCTTCGCCGGAAATTGCAAATCTTAAACTGGAAATTTTAAAGATCAAACAGAAACTTTAAAGTAACGACCGAAAAATTCGAACGCTCGCCAGAAAACTCAAATACATAAGTGTGAAAAGTACCGAATGAAGGGAGGGACCTCTATTTATAGTGTTGGGAGCGGAAGCTCAACGAGTGAAAGCCCAATAAGAACATACCTCGAGGCATTAAATTTCGTTGCATAGTTTTCAAAGAAACGCTGCCATTTTAATAATGACACGACGTTTCAACTAACCGAGGCAAATCAAACATCATGACCTCGGTGAACAAGTCCAATCAGGCGTCACGACTTTGATTGATAGATCTGACCCACTATCGTGACCTTGGTACCCGAACTGTACCGACACAAGCATGACCTCGGTAAGCAATGCTTAAACATTGGATTAGCTGGCCTCTGGAGAGAACTTCGCCTAACTGGGGGCAAGTCGGTAAACTTCGTCGTACACCTTGGCATCGGTACCTCGGTCCACAACGACAAGAGCCAGTTCGACTTCAAGCTAAATCCACTCTAAGCGACGTGACTTCGGCTTGGGGGGAAACTGTTCCAAACTGGGGGCTAAGGTCTTGTCCAGATTGGGCTGGCCTAATGGCTCAGTTACCGCTCTCTTATATCGACCACGCGCCCCAGAGCCATCAAATGGCCGAGATCGATCATGATCTCATCACGTGGTCAGGATTCGATCTCGACCAGAATCTACCTTTCTTAACTGCCTTGCCATGTCAAATATTTTACGCGCCTCATGGGCTATCCACATCAGCTGGCAGAGCTCCCTTTATATATCTAATCCAATAATTGCAAAGGTACACTTCTAACACTTTATACCTCACTCTATCTCTCCCTACTGCTGGCTTTGACATCATAGTGTGTGCAAGTACAAGCCCTTGATTTGCCATCACAAACCATTGTGGTTGAGGAACTCCGCAACTTCCTTTACTTGGATCTCTCAAGTAACAACCATACACCATACTCCTCCTGGGTGAACCGTTTTTCAACTGGACGACCTTTGATCGCTCAATAGATCTATCAGAAAGAGTCTTTACCGGTCCGACGGGGTTACCAATTCGACCACCAAATTGGCTAGCTGGTCCATACCGGGGCAATGACATGCCTGGTCCAACCACTTGCTCGGATCGGCCATACCACCAATTCTCATTCGGTCCGATCCGAGTTTAGCAACACTGATTTCAAGTGCTTATTTTTGATGTTTTGGGCTTGGGCCTGATTCAAGAGGGGAAAACAAACTGATTCACTGCCGTAGTAGCTACATAGGTGCAACATAAGATTTTTATTCTTAAGTCCCTTTATTTATAAGTACCCGCCGGTCTCATATACAAGAGAAAAGAAGAACATATCTCTGGTCTAAAATATAAGAAAAATATGAAAACTTTTTTTTTTTTGAATATGAAATATGACAAGTTTTATTTATTAAATGCTTTCATTCCCAGAACACCCCCAACAAAATTTAGTTTGCACGAGTTTTCTTATAAAAATTGGTGTTTTTATTAATATGACCGAGAAGGGTAATGTAGGAGTTTTAGCAATAATCAAATAATTGAAATTTTTCTTAAAGGGAGTGCAATTTTTTTGTTGTTTATATATCAGATGGATGGAGTATTATTTGTTTTATTTTGTACTGTCTAGTAACTTATCACATTAATCCATACATATTGGTAAAAAAACCTCATTTCTGTACTGATCGGTTCTGGCTGCAAGCTTCGGCCGAGCCGAGGACCGAAGTGCTCACCAAGCTGAGAAGCTGATTCACTCCGAGTTACTTCCGAGTTGATGTTGTTGTGGGTGCTTGAATGATATCCGAGGTGATCCGACTCGCATTAATCCAGTGAGGGGGGTGGTACATGCACACACTCTGATGCCTAAGTCAGTAGCGCGCGAATAGGTAAATGTGATGTTACACTAAAGTTACATTCACCACCAAGAAAATCAAATAGTACCTCTTGGCAAAGTAAACAAAAAGCAGAAAATTAAAGAAATTCAGAATGCAAAGAAGAGCATAAAAAAAGTCCAACCTGTCATGATTCAAATCCTTTCCTCCAAACCATTCCCTACCAAATCTTCCAGTAACTGAATTGCTTATACTCACTAGCACTGAACTCATGAAAAATCCCATAGAACTTGACAACCATGATAATGAGGTACAAATGCTTCTCATGCTATCAGGTGCTTCTAAATAGAAAAATTCAAGCATTCCTCCCAATGTAAGTGTCTCTGATAATCCTAAAAAGGTGTATTGCCAGATTAACCAAAATACAGATAGTACATTATCATTCTTGAACGCCTTTAGCCTCTTTGTTTCAATGATAGAAGCCACTGCCATGAACACTGATACTAATGCCAACCCCATTCCCATCCTTATAAGTGGTTGGTACTTTTTAGTGCTTGAGTGCATGTGTTTTTTTCTTTGCATGCGTTTAAATTGTTCAAGTAGGAATATGGAAGTAAGTTATATAACAAGGGGTATTAGTGATAGAGAGATTGAGTAGGGATTGTGAAACTGTGAAAGTTTCTATTCATGAGGTTTCCTTGCTGCACTGAGAATGTGAGTACTTGTCCTATGCAACAGACCAACATGATTGTAGTGGCAAATATAGGAAGAAGGCCAAGGAAGGATTTTGTTTCCTCAACTTGTGCAAATTCAACGTTGGGATCGATCAAAGTTTTATTCAGAAACCTGCAAAATCATACCATTTTTTTTAAATAATCTGAATACTGAATAGTAAGGCGCTATTTGGTAAAACAAAACCCTAGCTTAGAGCGGATAAGTTCATAGCATGTGTCTTGTAACCACTACCTTATAGTTTTTTTTTTTTGCTCTTCACTAAGTAAATTTTTTTTTTAAACAAAAGGAAATGAGCCTCGTTAAAACCTTCTGATGCAAAACCCTCCTTAGGGATAAAAGCAACTAGAAGGAAAGAGTACTCCCCCCGATTCCATTAAAAAACAGAAAATTACAAAAAGCAAGGGCGGACATAAACCAAAACCCTTGCGAACAAAGTTAATGCTTAAAACGAAAATAAGGAAGAGAGATCGTACACTACTAGAAAATGCGTTTTTAGCATCTATATTTTAGCGTCGGCCACGACACCCACGCTAATAGCGTCGGATTTGCGTCGGTCAGACCCACGCTAACCCACGATTTTTTTTTTCTAAAAATAAAATTTTAGCGTCGGTCATGGCAGACGCTACATTGAATATAGCAAACACTAATTTGTTATTTTTTAAATACTATAGTTAGCGTCGGACATGGCCGACGCTAAGTTTGATTTACTTTACCAAAAACCCTAAATCTCTCACTTTACTTTCACAGTTCTCAGTCACTCTCTCACTCTCTCACTCTCCGCTCACGCTTCTCACTCTCAGCCTCTCACGCTCACTCTCCGCTCTCACTCTCACTCTCAGCCTCTCACGCTTCTCACTCTCCGCTCTCACGCTCACTCTCTGCTCTCACTCTCACTCTCACTCTCCACCCTCACTGTCACTCTCCGCCCTCGCCACCACCCTCGCCTCCGCGTCGTCCCAGCCTTCTCTCTCCCCTATCACTGTCGTTCACTACCGCTCCTGAGACAACCACCGCCGCCAACCACTGTTGTTCTCCTTCTCTCGGCCGCCTCTCCTCTCTTCTTGCTGTGCGTGTTCCATAGCTGTGTTTGCAAGCTTCAATCACAGAAAAATCAGTGTAAATCGCAAAACCTAGCAGAGAACCAGTGAAGCTGAGTGAGAAAGAAAGCAGATCAGTTGCGTGGAATTAGGGTTTCGTGGTTTTTTGTTTGCAACCTGGTCATACTCGTATCCAAGTGGTGGCTCCGCGTGTTTGAACAGTAGCGGGTTGTGGGTGCCGCAGTGGATCTGTTTGAGCCAGTAGTTTGAAGCTTCCAGGTAAATTGTTAATTGCTATTGCATGCGATTATATTACTTTTTCCCTCAATATTTTTTGATTGAATGCCTTTGATGTCTAATTTTCTGTGATTAGATAATTGATTTGTCTGTTCTGTATAAAATATGTTTTTTTAATTGAATTGCTCATATAAAGCTTTGTTAGATTGTTCGCATGGTATTATTCAATCCTCTTTTAGGACCAGAAGGTTAAATCAGTGATAATTTGGATTGATTGTTCCTGGTAATATAAGTTAGTCTATATTGATTGAGGGGCCAATGCATGGCTTGTTAAGTTAAGGTAATTTACAACCGAACGTGATCCATTTCAGTTGATTATTTGATTTAGGTTTCATTAGTTGTTATTTGTTAATTTGTTTATTTGGTTTTCAGTAAATTGATTAAGGCATGCAGCCAAATTGACCAAAAAAGACTCAATGCACAGAGAAGATTTGAGGGAGAACGGTGCTGAAGCTCAAGTTTCATGTTGGGATATTGAAGAGTCAAACATGGACACTTGCAAGTATGTGCTTACTGTGCAGGAAGATTAAGCAAACTGCATATGACCAACTTATTGAAATGGCTTACAGAAAGAGATTGGTAAGAAGCTTTTGCTTTCCAAGGATCAGTAGAGTCTCTTATTGTATTTGATTAAGCATATTTTGAGGTTTTTTAGCATTTGATTTAACATTTTTTTATGGTTTTTGAAACTTGGTGGACTTTTGCTTCGCTCACCAGTAGAGTCTCTTATTGTATTTGATCAGTAGAGGGCCATTGAAGTCTCTTTCTGTCCAATGTGCATATAAGCCCAGTTGACAGACATATCAAAGTAAGCATTGTCATTCTCTTATAAACCAGATTGGTGGTTCCTCTTCATTCATTTTCAGTCTTTTCAGTAGTTTACCTTTGTTGTTTGGCTGATCCAATCCAAAAGATGGTTTTGTTCATCACTTATGCTGTAAACTCATAGAATGTCACAAAGCAAACCTGGGATTTTGTTTTTGTTGCAAGTTTTCAAATTTTCATCACTTCCGGATAATAGGACATGATATAGAGTCTGCTTGTTTAAGATTAACAAAAAGTTATTTTCAGAAATGGCCAGTATATAAATCAGGTGACCAGTAGTGATGTTTAAGGATATTAGTTAAGTGGACTTATGATGATAATCATTCATCTTCATTGTATATTACAAATCATTATTATTAAATACTTAAGAATCTATATACTTTGATTTGCATAATAACCCTTCTATCCATTTAATCATTACAGTGACCTTTTGTAAAATAAGAAAGATTGTATTTGAACATTTTTCAGGTTATTGCAAATAGAGCAGCAGAGATTCTTGGCCACAAACGTGGCGACAAGTTTGTTCACCCAAATGACCATGTCAATAGATCACAATCTTTTAATGATACCTTTCCAACTGTAAGCCTTTTGCATATCGTTACCAATTTCATATTCATATATTTCTTATAAATCGCTATCTTTGGAGTGCAGTTCCTTGTAATTGTAAACTGTTTCTTGTACTTTATTTACCTACTATACTGTTTTTATCTTGTTGCACCTTTTTTCCCTTTAATATGTGTTTGTTTCGGTCTTTTCAGGTGATGCACATTGCAGCTGCGATGGAAATAAACTCAAGATTGATCCCCAGCTTGAAAACCTTCCATTCTACGTCTTTAAATGTAAGATTTTTGGTCTTCTTGCAAGTTCACAGCATCTCCACTGTCCACACATGATGCCTAACATGTATGGTTATATCCGGTAATGTATCACCCAATCTATCATGATGCATGTACAGTGCTTCTGAGCCCTGCAATTAACCAAAACTGTAAAACAGAAACTGTAAGACAGTTTCGCTTAATGCCTGTCAATGTAGTCCTTTTTCCTTTCTTTGGAGTTTGCATCTATTACACACATGATGACTAACTGAAACTTTAGCATATAATGTCATGTGTCACAGTCTAATAGATTTCAGAGAAACTGAATTCTATTTTGTGAAAACTGAAACTGTTATTGTTATTGAATCAGTTCATTGATACATGTATTTATAGGTATGCCAAAGCCTTAAAAGGTTTAGTCGTGATCTAACAAACTCTTGCCAGCTGCCCTAACCATAGGTGTACTAGCTAATGAGTTACTCTGTTTGATATTCTCTATCACAGTCTAGTTGTTTTGAAATTTTAGACTTCTTTTGATGTATGCATAAATTTTCCAATTTTATGTTGGAGCAGGATTAGCAGCTAATGGAAGGCAAATAGTTGCCAGGGCTAAGGCTGAAGCGACTAACTATGACAGGTTTACTCCATTATTTGGAATATTTCTCTTCTTTCAATTTGATTTACCCACATGAATACAGTTATGCAAAGAAACATTCATGCAATGTTATGTTATATATTTATGTGGATAGATTTTTTAGTAACTTGATTTTACATGTAGAGGGGAGACTACTGTAGGGAAAACAAAGCCTGAAACAATACTTCGGCAAATTACATCTTCAATGAGGTGAATAATTTTGGTCTGTTTACAAGCTAGGTTATGTCATTGGATGTATCATGTCGAGAACAAGCTAGGTGAATAATTTTCCACTTGCTTACTTTGCTGTTCTAAGCCTTTATTTCCCCTTTCCACTATTGGTATCAATTATCATAACATTACTATCCCCATTAAAATCAACCTGACAAATTTTTCCCTGCTACTGTTCTACTTTTTCATCAATAGTACATTAGTTTATCTTAAATTTCTTCTGTATTAATCTGTTATTTCCGTCCCTTGGATTGGTATTTGCAAAATAGACTTGTTGGATGTTGCGTGTAGCAATTTGTGTCTGTTATTATGCTTGCATATAATACTTTGGTGTGAATAGGTGAATAATAGTGAGCTCAAGTGAATTACTTGTATTTTGTGTTTAGAAATCCCATTATCCGCTCTAACTGAATGTCCCTGTTCAGATTTTGTAGAAAAGGAGATAAGGTACACAATTCATGGTGAGGTATGCTTTAGCAGATCTGGTTTTTAAAGATATCTTCAAATATATAATATTCATCAACTAACATTATAGGGTTGCATGACTATGGGTTTAGTTAGAGGGTATATCACAATCACATATGTTCAATGCCGAGTGAGAAAAATGATCCATGTAAATTGTTGGTGAATATTCCTTATGTTTGGCAGGATATCAGAAGAGAACTTGGAATTGATGATATAATCGAAGAACAGAAAATGCAACTTCCTAAGGTCAATAAGACATGCGACAAATGTGGTCATGGTGAAGCTACCTATTATACCAAACAGGTATTACTACATAACACTTCATAATGAAGATTTGCCAATTTGTAACTTAACTAGTATATTTAAATTTAAATCTTTCTAATTTCAGATGAGATCTGCGGATGAAGGGCAAACTACTTTCTACGCATGCACCCTTTTCACTTACTTGCTGGAGATTGGTTCAAGACAGACCATCATGTAAACCCTTTGCATTCATTTCCATTTCATCATCTATCTCCTCATATTCTTCTCAATACTTATTACTTACCCTTTGTCATTGTAGAGACTGAGAAGACTCCTAGAGAATGGTCATAATCTCCCCTTCCCTGATGGGCTTCTTATCAATGGTCGTGGTTGGAATGGAAACACATTCACTGTTGATCAAGGTAGGTAGCAAAATAGTTTGCTGAACTGAACATGTAACTTCATTATACTCTTCTTTCATTACATCATTGTTTTGCTGTTTAATTCTCAGGTAAGACTTATAGATTTAGGATATCAAATGTGGGGCTGACAAGTTCCATCAACTTCAGAATCCAAGGACACAGTTTGATTTTGTGGAAGTAGAAGGATCTCACACCCTTCAAAACAGCTATTCTTCCCTTGACATTCATCTTGGACAGTCCTATTCTGTACTGGTCACAGCTATTCAGGATATCCTAATTTATTTGTTTTTTTTTTTGCGATCAATGGTTAATTAGATGCTGATTCTTGAATTTGCATGCATTTTTTGTCCCTTTGCAGAATCATGGAACTCCAACCAGTCATAAACCTGAGCTTGTGTTGAATAACTTCACAATACGTCTAAGACATTGAATTGGAAGGTAATACTTTTCTCTTATTATGTGTCCCATTTGACTGTTTCTAATGCTTTTTGTTTGTGTTTTGATTGTTTGTGTTTTGATTTTTTAGAGTTTGATTTTGTTTTGATTTTTTAATAACTCACATCCAATCTTTAGAGCAATCAGTTTCCCTTCAACTTCAAATTATTAAGGTTTTAATTATGAATATATTTGTATTCTTTAATTATATAGATTCATTTGTTTTTGACAGGGTGATTCTCCAATAAGCTTGGTGCTGAATAGATACGAAAATGTCACATGGTGAGTGCTGAATGAAGGAGACGAATGAGATTAGTCGACTTTATTTTCAACAATCAAGGCTCCACGGACCAGAGACAGTTCTCTCCCATCTGTAAATACTGATATCAGTCCATACTTTTCTAGATGGTTAGGGAAATGGTGAAGTCAAACTGTGGGTATCATACTATCATTATATCACCACAGTGCCTTCAATGTTTTACTTAATTATTTAGCCCATGTTTTGATTCTGCATCTTTGGTAGTTTGAATATTTGCTGTACAGGAAGTTTCTTTTGTGATTTGAACAGTTGCCTTTAGCATGTCTATGAATGATATAGTAGTTGTGTCTATTTAATTTTTTTTTTAACATCTGTATGCTTGCTTACTTATATTTTCAGTTGTCACAGAGCTTGTATTTAATATATATGTTGGGTGAACCCTTTTCTTTGGTATTTCAAGTATAATGGGAAATTTCTTTGGATTTAGTGTATCTGTTGTGTGAATCACTTTATGTTGGGGCTTGTATCAGGTGCAATTTTTTTTTTAAAAAAAAAAATTAAATTAGCGTGGGCCTAGCCAACGCTAAATGTTGGAGTTGACATTTTTTTCGTTGACTTTAGCGTCGGCCAGGCCGACGCTAGATAATTCGTTGACTTTTTTTTATTGACTAAGTAGCGTCGGCCCTAGCAGTAACGCCGGCTTTAGCGTCGGCCAGGCCCACGCTAAAGTTAGCGTCGGCTAAATTAACGGGACGCTACAATTACCTTCGAACATTTTAGCGTCGACACGTGGCTGACACTAACCCGATGCTAATTCACAGTTAGCGTCCGCTTTTGGCCTATTAGCGTGGGCTTTTGGCCGACGTTAAAAACTATTTTTCTAGTAGTGGTACCTGATCAATACGAAGAGTTGCTGCTGTCTGATGATGTTGCTCGGTCATTGGGATGAAGGACCGAGTTCTGGGCCGCACGCGGGTGGTACCTGCAAAGGCACTCCAACGCTCAAGTCAGAGGTGCTTCAACGGGAAGGGTCACAATGTGAGTAAAACGTACCTGAAGCCACATGCTAGTGTGGTATATATACTGTTGACTGCGCAGGCGTTCTGGCCGTCGCGCTTATCTCGGAGCTGGCCGCGTCTTGCGGAGCAAGCCATGTATTGGGCCGCGCTGGGCCTTTTGGGTGAAATTGGGCTTCGAGCCCACTCCGGAACAGTTGCCCCCCAAGCCTAGGTCGCCTGGGGGAGGGCTAAGGATTGATTCCTTGCCCCCCAGCGTGGTCTCAAACGACCGTTCTGGAACGATAACTGGTCGATTGCTAACTGGTCGACTGCGTGGTCGCTGCCACGCGGCCTGGTCACACGGGGCCAGGTGCCGTCTCGGGTTTGATGCCTGACAATCGATTGTCATAAATGCTGAGGCGACAGTTACTTTAATGAGGTGACTTTTGGTTTTTTCGAGGTGACGTTTAAAGACTCGAAGTGTTTGAGTAATGATGGTACACGAAGAGTCGCGCCTCTTCACTTCCTGCCCATGATGATGGTTGGCCCATTATATATAGGGTTCAAGGGAGTTTCTCATTTGCACGTTTCTCTGATTTCCTCCGCTCTCGTTGATCGCTCGTTGCAGAGGTATTGGATCGGTCGCTCCTACCAAAGCTCGCTCGCAATCAGCTCGCTCCAATTCCAGGTAACTACGACCGCCCTTTCTTTATTTCAGTTTTTATGTTCCACCTGGTGGAGGGGGTGTCAGGTCTGGGGACGACCACGTCGCCCCCTCTCCACGCGCGAGCAAGACCTTGACCGTTATTCCCCTTCACAGGTTTATTCTGGCGCGGACCAAACAGACCCGCCGTATCTCTGGAAGTCCGGCCGTTTCGCTTGCACATAGTATGACCCGACCAGTGGAGCAAAGTTCTGTACAAGCCCGGTCATCCTCTTCTGTCGATGAGTCTTCCTCTGGGTCTTCAACCCTGAATTGGACTTCCTCTGGTGAATCCGGAACTCGGTCGGACAAAAATGGGGCACCGTTAACTGAGGCTGTAGTCGATGACGCCGTACAAAGAAACGCACGGGTTGCCACTGATAAAGGTTTTGGCCAGGCCGCGGCCGACGACACTGCGACGGCCGACAGAGGCCAACAAGGCGACCAGCGAGAAGATCCTGAGGTCGCAGCTGAAAAGGACATGTCTTGGGTTTCACTTAGCCTGAGAGGTCAACGTAGCAAAATTCAACAGGGGAGCCAGGACATAGCGTATCTCCTGACCGGACTAAACAAAGGATGGAGAATAGAAGGTATGGGCCAAGGGGAAGACATCGCGACCTGGACAGACGTGCTAAAATTCACGATGTACCGCATCGTTTTCGAATGCATGGGCATAATTCCGCCGTTTACCAAGTTCCAACGCCAGGTCTTACGTTATCTTCAGGTCGCCCCCTCTCAACTGAACCCGAACGCTTGGGCGTTCTTGCAGGCGTACGAAGATGTTCTTGTAGTTCTGAAACGACCGGTCTCCATAAGATTATTCTTCACATTGTTTGAAATGAGCTACATTTACGAGAAAGGTTCCAAGGGCGCCCGTAAGGAAGCAATTTCGTTCAAAATCCGCTCGACATACAATTTTTTCAAGCCTTATCTGGAATCACTGACGACCAGGTGGAAGAGAGAATTCTTTTGGGTCGTTCCAAACTCGGCCGAGGCCCTTCGAAGGATCGCCCAGATGTCAAAATATGATCGGGAAGGAACGCCCCTATTTCCCACGGTGTGGAGTTTTACCCATTTCTTGAAAAAACCGGGCGAGTACGCCTTTAAGGAAACAGAACTTGACGACCTGGATAGGGGGACGATCCATAGGCTGAAAAAGATTGTGTCCCTAGTCCCTGAGGGTCGCATCAAGGTCAAGAAAATTGTGGACGCTCGTGGCAAGAAAGAAGTCAAGGCCGCTCTTGGTTGGTGGTCGCTCGCCTAGTTTATTTTCTGTCATTTCGTTTTATTTAACTGTTTCTAACCATCTACTTTTGTCTTTGCAGTTGACATGGCGAACATGAACGACTTCGACCTCTTGGACCAATGGGCGGCCGAGGATGGTGAGACTTCGCCCGTCCGCGGAATTCCTGAAACTCAACCTGGGGGTACGCCCCAAGCTGCCGGAACTGGATCTCAGCCCGATCGTCAGACTCCTCGAGCGGGCACACCAAATCAAGCCATTGACTTGGGCAGCCCACTTCAAAATCAAGAAAGGTCCAAGAGGGATCGGTCGGTTGATCGTGGGGGTCAGAACAAGAAGCGCAAGAGTGGCAAAAGCCATGGGCACTACCGGTCGCCTAAAATCGACCTGCTTGGATTGGGCGATCAGGACTGCGCTCGTTTCAAAGAAGAACCGTTCGAGGTGATGGCCGATGCGATGAAGGCCGCTGGAATTCTTTTCAAAAAATACCAAGATGAGGAAGCAGATCGCATGAAAGGTAGGCGCCTTGCCAATAAATATTCATTGCTTGAAGACGATCTAGTTGATAAAAATTTTAAACTGAACTCTGCCTTGTCGTTGCTCGCAGAAGTGAGGGGTGAGCGAAATGATTTGCTCAAGAAGATGAAGGAACTTGAACCGCAAATCAAGGCCATCGCTGACAACGAGAAGAAGCTCGACGATGCAGAACGCCAACTTGTGGCCGCTGTTGCTGCTCAAACTGCGGCCGAGTCTGCCCTGGACTAGGCGATCGTCGACAAGAAAACAGCTGAAAAAGAGGTCGAACGCCTCACTTCAAAGAATACAAAACTGTAGAACCATATCGCTGGACTAAAAAATGACCTGGATGCCGTGGAGGAGGAAAAGAACAAGTTTCAAGGTCGTTACAAAGACGTTCTTGACCGGGCGAAGGGAGCTGCAGAGGGTCAATTTGAGAATGCGGTCAGTCAGATTAAGCTCCTCTACCCTGATCTGGGGGTCGATTGCGAGATCGTGCAATGCAGACATCGTGTGATCGAGTAGCAAATCGTGCGTCCCAAGAAAATGATGAAGGGGAAGGTCGTTCAAGAAGAGGCGGTCATCTACCAGGCCCCTAGCGACTCTTAAACTTGTAATCTTTTGAATTCTGTAATCTTGGATTTTGCACTTTTGGCCCGCCTACGAGCGGTGTTTTAATGGGCGCCCTGGATACGACCAAGGCGTCCTCGTTTGTACTTAATGACAATTTAGCGCTTTGTTCGCCCGTTATTTTCAATGAACTTTGGCCTGTTTAATTGCTCTTCAATTGAATTCGATTCTTTTTGCTATGGTCGGTTCCGCCCGACACAATTTTTTATGGACCAATCGATGGTCCTTCGTTGTGGCAGATTGTTCGTTGGCCACATTACTAAGGGTAATTTGTTTACCTCGCTTTGTGGGTCGCTTGTTTATCCACACTTGGGCCAATCGATGGCCTTTCGTATAGGCCGCTCGGCGGCTCTCGTTTGGGCCATTCGATGGCACTCTTTTAGGCCGCTCGGCGGCTCTCGTTTGGGCCATTCGATGGCACCCTTTTAGGCCGCTCGGCGGCTCTCGTTTGGGCCATTCGATGGCACTCTTTTAGGCCGCTCGGCGGCTCTCGTTTGGGCCATTAGATGGCACTCTACTGGTCGCTCAACTGCTACTCGCATGGTGAGCGACCGTGCATACAATTTGCAGGAAATAAAGTACACAAGTCAAATTTTAAGGTCGATCCTCGGTAAAAAACCCCTGTGGGGAAAAAGAGCGACCGCCTGTTCTTTATTGATCAATTAGTGTTTTCAACTTAAACATAATACTTTCTCAACTAGTCAGCATTCCATGTTCTGGGGATGGTCGCCCCTTCCATGGTTTCTAGCTCGTAAGCTCCCTTTCCAGTCTTGCTGATAACACGGTATGGTCCTTCCCAATTAGGGGCGAGCTTTCCCTGGCGAGCGTTCTTTTTCCCCACGTCGGCCCTCCTAAGGACGAGCTGTCCAATGGAGAACTCCCTCTTCTGGACGCGGGCGATATATATACCTGGCAGCGACCTTCTGCTTGATGAGTTGCTCCCTAAGTGACGCCTTGGTTCGCAGCTCATCAACCAGGTCGAGCTCTTCTCTTGTTGCTCGCTGATTTGCGGCCGGGGTTGGTGGTTGGTCGTCCTCCAACTTAGCTCTCCCATCTCAATCGGGATGACAGCGTCAGTTCCGTAGACAAGTCTAAATGGTGACTCCCCGGTCGATGAGTGGGGGGTCGTTCTGTAGGCCCAAAGGACCGACTGTAGTTCTTCTGCCCAATTGCCCTTGGCTTCATCCAACCTTCTTTTCAGTCCGCGTAGTACTACCCTGTTGGCCGCTTCTGCCTGGACATTGGTTTGTGGGTGCTCGACCGAGGTGAAACGCTGTTTCACACCTAGGCCGGCCAGCATTTCTCCAAACTTTCTGTCTGCGAACTGAGTTCCATTATCAGTCACCAGTTGTTGGGGCACTCCAAAGCGGGCGAGCACGTTTCTCCCAAAAAACTTAGACACCTTCGCTGAGGTAATGATTGCAAGTGGCTCTGCTTCTATCCACTTAGTGAAATAGTCGATCGCAACGATCAGGAATTTCAACTGACCTGGTGCAGGTGGAAAGGGGCCGAGCAGGTCCATGCCCCACCAAGCGAATGGCCATGGTGGGGTTAGGCTGTGTAGTTCTGATGAGGGCGCTATATGTACGTCGGCATGAATTTGGCATTTCTTGCACTTCTGATCAAGTATCTTAGCATCCTCATCCATGGTCGGCCAATAGTATCCGGCCCTGAGCGCCTTCTTAGCAATCGACCGACCACCTTGATGGCTACCACAATCGCCTTCATGTATATCCCTCAGTACATGGTTGGCTTCGACCGACGTAAGGCATCTCAGCAATGGGGATGAAAAGCCCCTTCTATACAGTTTTCCTTCAATCACTGAGTACTTGGTCGCCCGCAACCTCAGGAGCTTTGCTGCCTTCTGGTCGCAAGGTTCTACTCCATTGAGAATATATTGCAAGATAGGAGTGATCCAGTCTTTGTCCAAGTCGACCGCTAGAATGGCTAACGGTTGGGCAGGCTTGGTCGATACGCTCGGTCGCGTTAACGTTTCTTGGATTAGACTTCTGTGGTTCCCAGGAGTCTTTGTACTGGCTAACTTCGATAGGATGTCAGCCCGAACGTTCTCTGTCCTGGGGACGTGCTTAACTTCTGCTCGGTCGAATTGCTTGAGCAGATCCCTTACCTTGGCCAAATAATTCTTCAAGACGTCGTCCTTTGCGTCGTATAGGTCTTGAATTTGGGAGACTACCAGTAGAGAGTCAGAGTGAAGTTCAACACGGTCGACGTTGAACTCTTTGGCTAGCTGCAGCCCGGCAATGCACGCTTCATACTCGGCCTGGTTGTTTGAAGTGTGAAACGCGAAAGTCAATGACACTTCAACAGTAAGTCCTTCTGAGTTCTCAAGTATAAGACCGGCCCCACTTCCTTTGCTGTTGGAGGATCCATCTACGTGCAAAGTCCAGGTCGTGATGGCCTGACCGTCTGGTATTGGAGTCATCTCAGCGATGAAGTCGGCCAACACTTGGGCCTTAGCGGCCGATCTAGCCTCGAACTTGATCCCAAACTCACTGAGTTCCACAGCCCACTTGATCATACGCCCTACTAGGTCAGGTCGGTGAAGGATTTGCCTAATAGGCTGGTCGGTCCTCACCACGACCTGATGGGCCACGAAATAAGGGCGCATTAGCCACAAGTAACGCTAAGGCTAGCTTCTCGATCTTCTGGTATCTGATTTCTGGGCCTTGAAATACCTTACTGATGAAATAGACCGGGTTTTGCTTTAGGTCGCTTTCTCTTACGAGAACAACGCTCATGGCTTCGTCCGTTATGGCCAAGTATAAGTAAAGCGTCTCCCCTGGTTGCGGCTTGGTCATGATGGGCGGGTTGGTGAGTGCCGCCTTAAGCTCGTCCAATGCTCGCTGGCATTGGTCGGTCCATTCAAACTCGACCTCCTTCTTCAAGAGCTTGAACAGTGGAAGCGATTTGCACGCTGATTTGGGTATAAATCGTGACAGGGCAGCGACCATGCCATTCAATTGCTGAATTTCTTTTTTCGTAGTGGGCGACCTCATGTCGGCGACCGCCCTACACTTATCAGGGTTTGCTTCGATCCCTCGCTCTGTTAAGTGGAAACCCAGGAACTTGCCCGCCCTTACTCCGAAGGTGCACTTCTCTGGATTCAACCTCAAGGAATTCTTCCCTGCTTCCTCAAAAATTTCCCTTAGGTCGTCAATGTGGTCTTGGTCGGTATTGCTTTTGATGATCATATCATCCAAGTAGACCTCTGATATCCGACCGATCTGTCGCCTGAAGACCTTGTTCATCATTCTTTGATAGGTCGCGCCGGCGTTCTTCAGACCAAAGGGCATTACCTTGTACTGAAAATTTCCACGATCGGTCATGAACGCGGTCTTATGCCAATCGGGTAGGTACATAGTGATTTGGTTGTAACCTGAATAAGTGTCTAAAAAAGACAGGAGTTTGCAGCCCGCAGCCCCGTCGACCAGTTTGTCAATGTTTGGCAGGGGAAAGGCGTCCTTTGGGAATGCCTTATTCAGGTCGGTATAGTCGACGCACATGCGCCACTTACCATTTTTCTTCTTCACTAACACGACGTTGGAAAGCAAAGTCGTATACTTAATCTCTTCAATGAAATTGGCCTTGATGAGGTCGTCAACTGCCTGTGCGGCCGCCAATGCTTTCTCTTCGCTCTGAGTGCGTCTCTTTTGTGCGACCGGTCTGGCTGTCTCATCAACGGACAGTTGGTGGCAAGCAATTTCTATTGGGATCCCGGGCATGTCTGATGCCCGTCGTGCAAAAAGGTCTGCGTAATCCCTAAGGCAGGTGATGAGATCTTGCTTGACCTGATCAGGTAGGTCGCTCCCCAACTTAACTGTCTTAGTTGGGTCGTCCGATAACTGAACATCGACCAATTCCCCGTGGGGCTCGGGCCTCTTCAGTTTATTCTTTAGCTCGCGGGCTAAATCGTCGTCGCCGTCCTCAGGGTCGCTATCTGGGTCGTAACGAGCATCCAGGTCGGCCACATTGACCTGATGCCCCTCTCCGAGATCCTGCGGTTTAGCACTCACCACCTCCATATCACAAATCTCTTGATAGAGGAAATGTCTCCTCATGGCCGCTTCCATGTCGGCCATTACTGTCACAACCAGGTCGCTTTTATTGTAGAACTTCATCTTTAAATGGACAGTTGAGGCTACGGCCTCCAATTTTCCCAGTGTTGGCCGGACGATGATGCAGTGGTAACACGATTTGATTGGCAAAACTAAGAACGTCGTCCTGTCCGTCCAGTACAACGTGCTGCCGTTCGTATGATCTCCAAAAGTAACAAGCAATTCTATCGTCCCCAGGGGGTAGGTGGTCGCCCCATTGAACCCGGTCAATGGGGTTGGCACGGCTTGCGGAATAATTTCGCTCCTGTCCACGTTTAACTTGTCAATCAGTTCCTCAAACATGATGTCGGCCGAGCTCCCTTGGTCGACCAGTATTCTTCTGACCTCAGTGTTGGCCATTACGGCCGATACTACCAAAGGGACGTAATTGTTGATTTTGCCATCGAGCAAGTCTTCGTCCCCAAAAGAAATGGGCGGCCTATTCGAGGCCGGCCGTGGGGTTGAAGTTGAGCCGACCATCATAAGTTCACTCCACTTCCTCTTCATTGCCTTGTTGGACTCTCTGATATCCAACGGGTTACCTCCATGGATGACCATGGCTACATTGCGGCCCTTCGACTGTCTAGGGTCGCGATCTTCCTCAGAATTATCACGCGGTCGCTCGACCGTCGAGTTGACGATCGCTTTGCCTCTGTCATTGGCGGGTTGGCCAACGGCTCTTTCTTCAGGGCGATCGTTACCTTCATCTCTGACATATTGCCTCAACTTGCCTTTCTGAATGAGATCTTCTATGTCATCTTTTAGGGCCATACAGTCATTGGTATCATGCCCCTTACTCTTGTGGTATCTACAGTATTTCTTGGTAGGCCGACCTCCTTTCTTCAACACTAGAGGATCAGGTCGCCTAACACCGGTGAACTCGTTGTTTTGGCACTCCGTGAAGATATGCGCGATCGGAGTGTTCAACTTTGTACGATGCTCGTACTTCTTAGGCCGGTACTCGGGCTTACTATCACGATAGTTTTCTTGCCCCTTGGCTGGCCTGCTATTCTTTTCTTTGGGACGCGCGCGGGCGCCCTTGTCAGAGGCCAATTGCTCTTCATAGCCCATATGGTCGTTGGCCCTTCTAAGGAACAGGCCGAGGTCGTAGTAGTGGTTCAATGAGAATTCTTCAGCAAATCTGTGGTTCTTTCTTATACCACGTTTGAGATACTTCAATTTGTCCGTGTCTGATAGGTTGCGGACTGTGTCAGCCTCTGACATGAACCGATCGATGAACTCGCTCAATGGTTCGTTCTCTCCTTGGACGACCGAGTCCAAGTGCTCTTCATAACGATACTGACAACGGTTGGCTGTATAATTGGCCAAGAACATTGCCACAAGACCTTCCCAAGAAGAGATGGTGTTGGGACGTAGGGATTCCCACCATTCTAACGCCCGGCCTTCCAGCGACTGAGGAAAAAGTCTGCACTTCATCGTCCGACCTAGCTCTCTATAGCTACAGTAGTTGTTGAAGTACATGAGGTGTTTATCGGGATCCCCGCGGCCGTTAAACTTGTTCAGGTTCGGGGGCTTCCTCCAATCCCTTGGAATGCGATAACGTCTGATTTCGCTGGTGAAGGGCCCTTGTCCGGTCGGGATGTAATTCTGCCCGTAGGGCTGCATGGCGGCATAAGTTTGGTCGATGGGCTGACTGTAAAGGCCGACCGGCTGACCAAGGAATCCGTCGGCAATTGGAGGGGGTCCATAGGGTCCATGATATTTTGGAGCATGTGACGACGACCGTCCTCTAGGTCGCTCTGAATAGTTTCTTCTTGGTCGGCTGATGGCACGGGAGACATCTCTAATCTCCCCGTTGCGGTAGTCATTAAACTCCTCATACGAGTCCCACGACCTGCTTCTTGATCGGCGGGATCCGGAGGACTCGTTGGACGAGTATCTTGTTGGCGACCTGCCTGACTCTGGTCGGTAGCTCGAGTCAGCATAGTCGTAATCCTCCACGGGGGAATGACGGTGGCGTCTTCCTCGTTGAGGGGGCGACCTGTGGACGATCGCCCTTCTTGAAGGATTGCGTTGGGATACGCTTCGACGAGGAGGAACTTCTCTTGGTGGCGGTGAACGATGTTGTAACACCCTAAATATTTAATTAATTTATTTAATTAAGTATTTAGGAATTTATTTAATTTATTGGGTATAATTTAATTAATTAAAATTATATTAATTTTATGTTGGTGGTATTAGGAAAAGAAAGCGCCACTTGAATGAACTTGGGCTTAAGTGAAAAGCCCAAGCCCATGATCCATGTCATATGCGAATTGGCTAAGTCATTTGGGGTTAGGGTTTTGTATGGACAATTGCGAATTGGAGAGAAAAAGGGAGAGAGGCGCCGTAGAGAGAGGAGAAGAAGAGAAGGAGGTCGCGAAGTCCAAGAAAGAGGGACGTGATTTTTGTCGCCGTGGTTCCGTTCGTGACTGTCTCTAGGGCTTCCGTTCTTCAAATTCGAGGTAAGGGGAGTTCTATAAATTTATATAATAGTTCGTATGATAGGTTTTAGGTAGTGATAGCTTAGATCTATCCATGATCATGAATTTGTGTGTAATTTCATGTTTGGTTAGTGATATATATGTGATCTTCATGATTTGTGGCTGAAAATCCATTTTTGGTTGTGGCATGGGCGCCTAGGGTGCCATATGTTTAATTCTGTGTTGCTGGAATTGTTGCTGAAATTCTGTTGTTGCAAATGTGTTGCTTGTGTGTGCGTAAATGGGATTTTGGGTGCAATTTCAAATTCTGGGCATATTTTACCGTGTCATATTTTGTATTTGCCGGCCCAAATTCAATTTTAAGCATTTTGGCTCGAGTGGTTTTATCTTTGCACGTGTAATTCTGAAGTTGTCTCACTGGGTGTTGCTTGTGTGCGTATATGGGATGTGTTGGGTGCAATTTCAAATTCTGGGCACATTTTACCGTGCCATCTTTTGTATTTGCCGGCCCAAATTCAATTTTAAGCATTTTGGCTCGAGTGGTTTTATCCTTGCACGTGTAATTCTGAAGTTGTCTCACTGGGTGTTGCTTGTGTGCCTATATGGGGTGTGTTGGGTGCAATTTCAAATTCTGGGCACATTTTACCGTGCCATCTTTTGTTTTTGCCTGCCCAAATTCAATTTTAAACATTTTGGCTCGAGTGGTTTTATCTTTGCACGTGTAATTCTGAAGTTGTCTCACTGGGTGTTGCTCGTGTGCGTATATAGGGTGTGTTGGGTGCAATTTCAAATTCTGGGCACATTTTACCGTGCCATCTTTTGTATTTGTCTGCCCAAATTCAATTTTAAGCATTTTGGCTCGAGTGGTTTTATCTTTGCATGTGTAATTCTGAAGTTGTCTCACTGGGTGTTGCTTGTGTGCGTATATGGGGTGTGTTGGGTGAAATTTCAAATTCTGGGCACATTTTACCGTGCCATCTTTTGTATTTGCCTGCCCAAATTCAATTTTAAACATTTTGGCTCGAGTGGTTTAATTTTTGCACGTGTCATTTTGGAGTTGTCTCGGTGCGTGTTGCCTGTGTTGCCTGCGATGTCTAAGTTTCTGTCTTAGGCGCCCAGTGCCTGGGCGCCATTTTCAGGATGTTCCCAAACTTTTATGAAAACTGTTTTTGCTATATGTTTTGACTCGGACATCCGTTTTGAACGTTTCAAAACGTGTTGGGAAGCTTTTCCAGTTGTCTACCTGTGTGTCTTATTTTTAAAATAAAAACTTATTATTTTCTGGTGGCTTCTATAATGACGATGATGCCCTTAGTGGCTAGTTAAATGACGTTTTGCCCTTAGTGGCCAATATTATTGATGATGATGCGTAAATGACTGTTTTGCCCTTAGTGGCTATTGTTTGTTTGGTGACGTTTATGGATAAGTGACGATTAGGCCCAAAAGGCTAAGCGACGATGATAATAAGCGACGATGAAATATAGCGACATTGTTGTGTGTAATTATGAATTGACAGGTGCTGTGCCTCTTATTTGGCAAATTGGTAAGTGACGGGTCACGTAGTTGACTGTGAATGTGTGTGTTTGTGTGTGATGCATGTCATAGTGTCTCATGTATTCCATGTGCATGAACCCAGCGACGATGAGGCCATAAAGGCTAAGCGACGATGAGGCCATAAAGGCTAAGCGACGATGATGAAAGGTACCTCATGCATATGCCCGTGAGTGGGTTGCATTTCATATAGTCACATGACATTGTGATGAGTTGTTGTAATGACATAATTGCTGATTGTGATTGTGATTATTCTAGTGCTATGACTTTGACTTATTGCTTATCATGTGATTTATTATATGGATTGAATTGGACTCACCCTTCTGTTTGAATGTTACCCCCATGCGGTAACGTGCAGGTGATCACGAGTGAAGACCTAGGTATCTTCACTAATTTTGAGTCGGGTCGTCATGCTCTGATACGTAGCACTCAGGGGGGAAACGAACTCGATGTTTTTAAGACTATTTTAGTTGTCATATGTTATTTGATGGTTTTCTCTTATTTATACTTTCCGCTGCGTTGTTGGTTTTATTGACGTCACGGTTGTGGTGACGATAACTGATGCTTGAGTTTTTCCCCATTGGGGGCGTGTTACGTATTGCACAATTATTTGATGTTGAACTATTTATTTGAAGTACGACGTTTTGATTTGAGTATATGTAACATTCCTTGCGATGAAAAGAAATTTTGAAACTCTGATTTTCCGATTAAACCAACGGGTAGAAAATGGGTGTTACATTAGTGGTATCAGAGCAGTTCGGTCTGTCCGGCCAATGTTGTCCTGTCATAGTGTCTTATGACAATAGATTAGTTCTGGATGTTTGGTTTGTGCTGCAGTGATAATTTGAAATGGCTGGGAGAAACGATGCTGCTCTTGCTGCTGCGCTGCAAGCTATGGCTCAGGCTATGCAGAATCAGCCGAATGCTGGGGAGAACGCTGGTTTTCGGAGTCTGACTACTTTCCAGAGAGAGAATCCGCCCACATTTAAGGGCAAATATGATCCAGATGGTGCTATGGCTTGGTTGAGGGAGATCGAGAGGATTTTCAGGGTGATGGATTGCACTGTTGAGCAGAAGGTCCGTTTTGGTACTCACATGTTGGCTGAGGAGGCCGACGACTGGTGGTTGGCTACTAGGCAGAGGTTGGAGGCTGTGCAAGAAGAGATTACCTGGGAGGTATTCAGCAGAGAATTTCTGAGAAAATATTTTCCTGAAGATGTCCTAGGAAAGAAAGAGATAGAGTTCCTGGAACTGAAGCAGGGTGGTATGTCTATGACTGCATATGCGGCGAAGTTTGTGGAATTGGCAAAATTCTATCCGCACTATAGTGAGGCTACAGCTGAGTTTTCGAAATGCATCAAGTTCGAGAATGGTTTGAGGCCTGATATCAAAAAGGCCATTGGTTACCAGAAGATTCGTGTGTTCGCTGATCTGGTTGATAGTTGTAGAATCTTTGAGGAGGACAGTACTGCACATTACAAAGCTGTGTCTGAGAAAAAGGGTAAGTTTCCGAGTCGAAGCAAGCCGTATGAGGTTCCTGCGGGTAAGAGTTATCATAGGGCTGCTGGAGGTAAGAATTCTAGTGGGGGAGATGCTCCTGCTAGCATTGTCTGTTATAAGTGTGGCAAACCTGGCCACAAGAGTATTACATGCAGGTCTGATGAGAGAGTTTGCTACCGTTGTGGTAAAAAGGGTCATATGGCGGCCGGGTGTAAGGTCAAGGATGTGGTGTGTTTCAACTGTGGTGAGTCTGGGCATATCAGTGCAAAATGTACAAAGCCGAAGAAAGAAAGGTCTAGTGGGAAAGTATTCGCATTGGCAGGAGAGGAGCCTGATGAGAAGGATGGTCTGATTAGAGGTACGTGTTTTATTAATGGTACTTCTCTGAAATCTCTTATTGATACTGGTGCTACCCATTGCTTTATATCTGTTGATTGTTGTAAAAGATTGGGTCTTGTTTTATCTGCTATGTATGGGGATATGGTTGTCGATACTCCTGCGAAGGGGTCGGTGATTACGTCCCAGGTGTCTTCTCAGTGTCCCGTGTCGATCTTCGGCAGGGACTTTATTGTGAATTTTGTTTGCTTACCGTTGAGAGGTCTGGATGTAATCTTGGGCATGGACTGGTTAGAGAATAACCACGTCCATATCAACTGTCGTAGCAAGTCGGTTAGTTTCGGGGAAGAAGATTCTGTTTTGGTATCTGCTGGTCAGTTGAAGAAGTTGAGGAAAGAAGGAGTTCAGCTATTTTCGTTGATGGCATCGTTGTCTGCTGAGAGTCAGGCTGTTATTGAAGAACTGCAAGTGGAACGTGAGTTTCCTGAGGTTTTTCCTGACGAAATTCCGGGTGTGCCGCCGGAGAGGGAAGTTGAGTTTTCGATTGATCTTGTACCTGGTACGAGGCCTGTGTCTATGGCACCGTACAGGATGTCGGCGTCTGAATTGTCTGAGTTGAAGACGCAACTCGAAGAATTGCTTGAGAAAAAGTTTGTGAGACCAAGTGTATCACCGTGGGGAGCTCCGGTATTGTTGGTAAAGAAGAAGGATGGGAGTATGAGGTTATGTGTGGACTATCGTCAGTTGAATAAGGTAACTATCAAGAACAAGTATCCGCTTCCGAGGATCGATGATAAGTCTATTTTTAGAGTCTTTTTAATAGTTATTTTATTAAGTCTTTTTAGTATTTTAATTATATTTTTGATCTATTTTACTACAAATGTTTACTTTTTACCTTCAGGTTTTATTTTGAAGCAATTTCGACTGCTTATGTCTCAGCAGGTCAGAATTCGACTGGATCTCCAAGAATTCGACTGCATCTTCCAGATTTCGACTGCATCTCCCAGAATTCGACTGGATCTCCCAGAATTCGAATGCATCTTCCAGATTTCGACTGCATCTTCCAGATTTCGACTGCATCTCCCAGAATTCGACTGGATCTCCCAGAATTCGACTGCATCTTCCAGATTTCGACTGCATCTCCCAGAATTCGACTGCTTATGTCTCAGCAGGTCAGAATTCGACTGGATCTCCCAGAATTCGACTGGATCTCCCAGAATTCGACTGCATCTTCCAGATTTCGACTGCTTCTATCTCAGCAGGTCAGAATTCGACTGCATCTCCCAGAATTCTGCTGCATCAGTCGAAATTGGCTGTGGCCACTTGTTGATGGATATTTTTGCCCACTTGTTGATGACCATGTGCTTTGACCACTTGCTCATATGCTTTGTCCACTTGAGGATGGCTTTTTGATGACTACCTTGGCCAACTTGATTTGCCACTTTTTCCTCTTTTGGACCATTTTGCCCCTCATATTTTCCTATAAATAGAGGCTTGATCCTCACTTGTAACTAAGCTTGAATTTTGTTAGAAAATCAATGACAAAGGCTCTCTAAAGATTCATGACTTCAATTTACTCTTCATGCTTTTTATGATTCTTGTTTATTTACTTTCTTGCCCTTTAAATTTTTGCTATTTATTTTCTTGCCCTTTTTCTTTCCAAGTCATTTACTTTCTTGCCCTTTAAATTCTTGCTATTTATTTTCTTGCCCTTTTACTTTCCAAGTCATTTACTTTTCTTGCTATTTAATTTCTTGCACCTTTATTTTCCAAGTCATTTACTTTCTTGCCCTTTAAATTCTTGCTATTTATTTTCTTGCCCTTTTACTTTCCAAGTCATTTACTTTTCTTGCTATTTAATTTCTTGCACCTTTATTTTCCAAGTTATTTACTTTCTTGCACTTTTATTTTCCTTGCTCTTTAACTTTCCAAGTCATTTAAATTACTTGCAATTTACTTTTCAAGCAATTTACTTTCTTGTTATTTACAATTCCGCTATTTATGATTTTTGCACTTTACCGCTTTCTTTTATTTCTCGCTATTTAACTTTATGTTTTCTTCTTTTATTTTCTTTTCTCCTCTTTTGTCTACAATGATCATGAGTGAGTAGACTTTACTAAAACATTCCTTCTTTCTAAAAACACTTTCTTTTCAGTTAATCAACTTTGAAAAATTAAATTGGTATTCACTTAGGCTCTCCATGTGGACCGATACTCTTTTATTACGCGATACGACCCGTGCACTTGCGGGGCTATCAAGTTTTTGGCGCCGTTGCCGGGGAGGCAGTGATATTAATTAAGTTTTTCGAAACCGGTTAGACTGAAATTTTATTTTCTTTATTTTTACTTTTTCTTCTCTTGTCCCTCGAATGCGAAGAACCAGAAGTTTCGGTGAAACTGTTCAACAAATTCCCGAAATCGAAAGGTTCTTACATAGAAGGAGGAGAGAAATTCCCGATAACCAAATGGCGGCTAATGAAAATCGTGCTCTCAAAGAGTACGCAACACCTTCAGCAGAACCATCGGCTGCGATTGTACATCCGAATGTGGAAGCAAATAATTTTGAACTCAAAACATCTCTGCTTTCAATGGTTCAACAAAACCAATTTTCTGGTTCTCCCACGGAGGACCCAAATCTTCATATTTCAATTTTTCTAGAATACTGTGGAACTCTCAAATTAAACGGGGTACCTCCGGATGCCATAAGACTAAAACTCTTCCCTTTTTCATTAAGGGATAGAGCAAGAGCATGGCTACATTCTTTGCCTTCGGAATCCATTACCAGCTGGGACCAGTTAAAACAAACTTTTCTTGCTAAGTTCTTTCCCCCGAGTAAAACAGCTCAGATGAGAAATCAAATTACTCGATTTTCTCAAAACGACGGGGAATCTCTTTATGATGCTTGGGAACGTTTCAAAGAAATGTTAAGGCTATGCCCCCATCATGGACTAGAGAAATGGCTCGTTGTTCACACTTTTTATAATGGATTACAATATGCAACAAGAATGACTGTTGATGCAGCTGCAGGTGGAGCTTTAATGAACAAAAATTTTACCGAAGCTTAAGCACTCGTTGAAGATATGGCTCAAAACCATTGTCAGTGGACAAGTGAGCGAGCCATAACGAATAAACCAGCCACATCAAAAGAGCCAGGTAAGTATGAAATATCTGTTGTTGATCATCTTACCTCAAAAGTGGACGCACTTTTTCAAAAATTTGAAAAATTAAATGTAAGTGCCGTCTCACAAACTTCTTCTCCTATTACTCCACCATGTGAATTATGTGGGGTTGTTGGCCATATTGGAGCTGAATGCCAGCTTGAGGCATCTAGTGCTGGAAACGAGCATATTAACTATGCTCAAAAGGAAGATCCGTTTTCAAATACTTATAATCCTGGGTGGAGGAATCATCCAAATTTTTCTTATAAAAATCCTCCACCCAATCCAGCACCTAGACCACCTCCTGTCTTTCAAAATCAAAGGGTTTTTAACAACCCACAAAACAACCCACAAAAGTCGAACTTGGAATTTTTGATGGAAAAATTTGTGTCATCTCAAACAAAACAAAATGAAGAATTCAAAAATCAAACTGGTTATTTGAATGACACACTTATCAAATTAGTATCAAAAGTCGACTCTATCACCACTCATAATAAAATGCTTGAAAATCAAATAACTCAAGTGGCAACACAGGTAGCTTCATCCTCTAAGACTTCAGGGGTATTTCCTGGGCAACCAGAACAAAATCCAAAAGGCCAAATAAATGCTGTCACCCTTAGAAGCGGAAAACAATTAGAGGAACCAAGAGCAAACCAAGAAAAAATTGTGAGTGAAAAACATAATTTACCAGGTGAGCTAGAAGAGAAAGAAAAAGGGAAAGAACCAGAAAAAGAAAGAGAAGAACCACACATCCCCCCTCCGCCATACAAACCATCCATTCCTTTCCCCCAAAGATTTGCAAAAAACAAAATTGACGAGCAATTCAAAAGGTTTGTCGACTTGCTTAAAAAGCTTTACATCAACGTTCCTTTCACTGATGCATTGTCTCAAATGCCGTCTTATTCTAAATTTTTGAAAGAAATTTTATCCAAGAAAAGAAAAATAGACGACTATGAGACGATTGCATTAACAGAGGAATGCAGTGCAATTATCCAGAACAAGCTGCCACAAAAACTCAAAGATCCAGGTAGTTTTTCCATACCTTGTGTGATTGGAAGTGAAACTATAAACAGAGCGATGTGCGATCTAGGAGCCAGTGTAAGTTTGATGCCACTTTCTCTTTGCAATAGACTAGGGATAGGCGAACTTAAACCCACAAAAATGACAATACAGTTGGCAGATCGTTCCGTTAAATACCCCACTGGAATCTTAGAGGATATCCCTATCAAGGTAGGACAAACTTGAAGAAGACTCCCAAATTCCTATTCTTCTAGGGAGGCCTTTTTTAGCTACTGCAGGGGCAATAATTGACGTTAAAAACGGTAAGTTGGTTTTTAATGTGGGGGATGAAAAAGTTGAGTTTGAAGTTTCAAACTTCATGAAGAGTCCATCTGTAAAAGACTCGTGCTGCAGGATTGATATTGTAGACTATTGCGTGCGAGACTGCTCTTTAGCATCATCTTCACAAGATAGTCTGGAAGATTGCCTTTTAGGCAACACAAATACAAATGCGGCAGGGGAAACCCAATTCTACATAAAACTTTTGGATGAAAATCCACCATCACAAGAATTGGGTACAGAAACTTTGGGTGAGGAAACACCTCGACCTCTCCCAAAAGAAACACCAAAAATAGAACTGAAGCCCTTACCATCATCTCTCAGGTATGAGTTTCTTGGCCCTAATTCTACTTTTCCAGTAATTGTAAATGCAGATCTAAAACAAAATGAGACTGAAAAATTGCTTAATGTTCTTAAAAAGTATCCCAAAGCCATAGGGTATACTTTTGAGGACATTAAAGGAATAAATCCATCAATCTGCATACACAGAATACTACTGGAAGAGGACTATAAACCTCCTATCGAGCATCAAAGAAGATTAAACCCAAACATGAAAGAGGTTGTTAAAAAAGAAGTTTTAAAACTCCTTGATGCTGGGATAATATATCCTATTTCCGATAGTAAGTGGGTTAGTCCTGTTCAAGTAGTACCTAAGAAGGGAGGCTTAACAGTTATTAAAAATGAAAAGGATGAATGCATTTCCACAAGGACAATCACGGGATGGAGAATGTGTATTGATTACAGAAAGCTTAACAAAGCTACCCGGAAAGATCACTTCCCTCCCCCGTTCATTGATCAAATGATAGAAAGGTTAGCACGGCACTCACATTTCTGCTATTTGGATGGTTATTCGGGATTTTTCCAAATTCCCATCCACCCTAGCGACCAAGAAAAAACAACTTTCACATGTCCTTTTGGCACTTATGCCTATAGAAGGATGCCCTTTGGTCTATGTAATGCTCCTGCTACCTTTCAAAGGTGTATGATGTCCATATTCTCAGACTTTGTTGAAAACATAATGGAAGTATTTATGGATGATTTTTCCGTCCATGGGTCAAATTTTGAAAACTGTTTAGCCAATCTGGAAAAAGTCTTAGAAAGGTGCGAGAAGGTGAACCTGGTTCTAAACTGGGAAAAGTTTCATTTCATGGTTAATGAAGGAATTGTCCTAGGGCACTTAATTTCGCATAGAGGTATTGAGGTAGACCGTGCAAAAATTGAGGTGATTGAAAAAATGCTACCTCCCACCTCGGTAAAAGAGGTGAGAAGCTTTTTAGGCCATGCGGGTTTCTACCGTCGGTTCATAAAAGACTTCTCAAAAATTTCAAAACCTATGACAAGTCTGCTCCTTAAGGATGCAGCATTTATTTTTAACGATCTTTGTCTTGAAGCTTTTAACAGGTTGAAAAAGGCTTTAGTTACTGCCCCGATCATACAGCCACCAGACTGGAATCTTCCGTTCGAAATAATGTGCGATGCAAGCGACTATGCAGTTGGGGCAGTCCTGGGACAAAGAAAAGAAAAAAAATTGCATGCCATATACTATGCAAGCAGGACCTTAGACGAGGCACAAATGAATTACGCCACAACTGAAAAAGAATTATTGGCGGTAGTTTTTGCCGTTGATAAGTTTCGATCATATCTGGTAGGTTCAAAAATCATCATTTTTACTGATCACTCGGCCATAAAATATTTGTTAAACAAAAAATATGCCAAACCGAGATTGATCCGATGGGTTTTAATCCTACAAGAATTTGATCTTGAAATAAGGGATAAAAAAGGCGTTGAAAATGTTGTGGCTGATCATTTGTCCCGTCTACAAGGAACAAAAGAAGAAGAGTTGCCGCTTAATGATACATTTTTGGATGATAAACTCTTCTCATTGGTCAAATCTGAAGCACCATGGTATGCGGATTTTGTAAACTACCTTGCAGCAGGAGTACTCCCCCCAGATTTAAATTATCAGCGGAAGAAGAAATTCTTCCATGATCTTAAACAGTATTACTGGGACGAGCCACTGCTTTTTAAAAGGGGAGCAGATGGGGTGTTCAGAAGATGCATTCCGGAAGAAGAGGTAAGTAACATTCTATACCATTGTCATTCTTCTTCCTTTGGCGGCCATGCCAGTTCTTCAAAAACTGCTACGAAAATTCTACAATCTGGTTTTTATTGGCCGTCCCTTTTTAAAGACGCGCATCAATTCATTTCTAAATGCGACCAGTGTCAACGCACCGGAAATATTTCAAAAAGAAATGAAATGCCCTTAAATAATATCTTGGAGGTTGAAATTTTCGACGTCCGGGGTGTCGATTTTATGGGACCATTTCCTTCTTCTTTTGGAAACCAATATATTCTGGTAGCCGTTGACTATGTGTCAAAATGGATCGAAGCCATTGCTTCTCCTACAAACGATGCAAAGGTAGTCATAAAACTTTTCAAAAAAATAATTTTTCCAAGATTCGGGGTCCCTCGTGTTGTCATAAGCGACGGAGGATCCCATTTCATCTCAAAACATTTTGAAATGTTACTGCAAAAGTTTGGAGTAAGGCACAAAATTGCAACGCCTTATCACCCTCAAACAAGCGGTCAGGTTGAGGTATCGAACAGAGAAATTAAAAGTATTTTAGAAAAAACTGTTTCGACTTCAAGAAAAGACAGGTCGGTAAAGCTTGATGATGCTCTCTGGGCTTATCGGACTGCGTACAAGACTCCCATAGGAATGACTCCTTTCAAATTAATTTTTGGGAAGTCTTGCCACCTTCCGGTAGAGCTAGAGCACAAAGCTTACTGGGCAATTAAACGCCTTAACCTGAACATGGAATTAGCCGGAGAAAAAAGAAAACTCCAACTAAACGAATTGGAAGAACTGCGAATGGATGCTTATGAGAATGCCAAACTTTACAAAGAAAGAACAAAAAATTGGCATGATAAGCGTATCATTCGCAGAGAATTCAATGAGGGTGATCTGGTGTTACTATTTAACTCCAGACTAAAAATTTTCCCAGGAAAACTAAAATCGAGATGGTCCGGTCCTTTTGAAATCCGTAAGGTTTACCCCTTCGGATCTGTAGAGATCTGGAGCGAGAAAACCGGATCGTTTAAAGTCAATGGTCAAAGGTTGAAAAATTATTTAATTGGTGACCCAATTGAGAAAGGAACTAGTTTAGTTCTACATGATCCCAATTGAAAAATTCTTTTTGACCGTCAAGCTAGTGACGTTAAAAGATCGCTGCGTGGGAGGCAACCCACGGCTTAATGTATTTTTCGATTTGTTGAAAAATAAAATACCCCAGGGCCGAGTATCCTGAACCAGACAGCCAGGTGAGCTCTCCTAACCCCTTTTGTTTTATTTAAAAAATCATTGAGGACAATGGCTAGTCCAAGCATGGGGGGTATTTTATTACTTTTATTAAGAATGTCTTTATTGCTTTGCCAAGTTTTTATCTTTTTTTGTACTTTGAGTTGTATCTGCTCCCTCCATCACGAAACTTTGTGAACCCTAAAGCATGTTTTAGATAAGCCTTTTCTGGACAAAAAAATAATTTTTCAATTTTTCATTAGCA